>JAOXNO010000033.1:31956003-31977534 GCA_028565335.1 Limnodromus scolopaceus | reverse complement strand
GTCACCATCCCTGGATGTGTTTAAGAGTCATTTAGATGTGGTGTTGGGGGATATGGTGTAGGGGAGAACTTTGTAGATTAGGGTAGATGGTTGGACTCGATGATCCCAAGGGTCTTTCCTAACCAAAATGATTCTATGATTCTAATAGCTACGAATTTCACTTCAACTCACTAGAGAACCCCATTTTATGAGAAAATATTCTTCACACAACCACCTTCATGATACACACCCTACTCCTTGGAAATTTTTCATATTCTTTTGTGAAGACCTTATTAAAACATTTCAGCAAAACTGTGTTCATAGTTATGGATCCTTTATGTCTAATTTGCATGTTAATTTGGCAATATAACTGTGTTGCTTACAGAGTCAGATGCACATCTTATTCCAGTTACAAAATCCTCAATGGCAGGACTTGGATCCCCTTATAGGCACACATGCACGAACTACTTCAGTAGCAGCACCAGAAACAGTAGCAGAATATCGATTTCATTACCAGAAACACATTTTCTAGAAGGGAGGCATAAACCTGTAATTTCTGTGGTCATTTCTAGAAGAAAAAACGTTGATGGTTTCAGGTTTATTTTGGAGATTTGAGCTGGAAAACTCCCACTGTGTTCTCGCAGTAGCTTGCAAAGTCACTAGCAGATACATAGCATAGGCAGCAACAGAAGCAAATTCTCTAGTGTCCTCCCTTCGATTGCTCGGACACTCTGCGCTTCCCAGAGAGGTGCTCAGAGTGATCTGTGTGCAAAGCACAGTGGCTCCTCATTAAGTATTTGGAAAAAAATGTGCTTTGTCTAAAGGAGGCACCTGCATTAACAGCACCTGACTCAGACAAGCAGGTCTGAGGACCAAGGTGCATAGAACCACAAGTTTTACAGGATAGTAAAGACTGAAATTATTGGTGAAGACACTTTAAAGCAGAAAAAGCAGTAGTTCTCAAAGTTAAAAACATTGCTTAGGAATAGGATCAAGTCACTAGCCCTTCATTTCAAAACATGACACCCAGCAGTATTTCACACTTCTGCTCAATGTCCTACCAGCATGACTGGCCCACCCACGACAGCTCCACACCACTCACGTCCATGTCGTCCAGTGCTCACTTGGTCTTTGGGCTCTTCCAGACCACTTTAAGCCAAGAGTGTGTCTGCTTCCATGGGGATGCTCAAGAAAGCTAGTCTCAAACAAGTTAAACCACATCAAAGCCCTGTGTCACAACTTTCTCAGAACTGAAGTGACCTGAGGTCAGATTAACGCACTGTGAAAGAATTACTTACATTTCGTGCATTATTGAAATGAGTTTACCTCAGGGTCCCTGTAAACAAGCTCTAACAGGCCAACTGCAGAGTGGGCTCATGAGAGAGCAAATTGCCAGCTGAGAGTTGTGCAGTAACACATCCAAACGTGAATGCATTTGGCACAGGACAGGCTCTGTCACCATCCACCACACCTGAGAAACTTGCTCCAAGTGGAAACGAGGGCCAGGAAGACTTGGGATATAGTCATCTGCCTGTAATAAGCTGGACTGAGATCACTGAACTGATTTCCCCAGGCAGCAACTGCTGACAGCTCCCTCTCACAACTGAGAACCAGTGATTTCCATGTGAAACCGTGCATCTCATTACGAATTCCCAACAGTGTTTGACCCCACCCTGTCTGAGATGAAGAACGCACATTACCATTTCCTTATGTGGCTCTGCAGTGGTAGCTTGCATGGAATGACATCACTGTAATCCTAATTTACAAACCACTGAGGGCTGTATGCTCTGTCTTCTCAGACTGCTACTTCTGCTGTTTGTACAGTACCTTTTGTAGAGGAGCACCACAAAGCCCCCTTACCATTCTCCTAGGGAATCCCACAAGAAACGTGGAGGACTGGGCCTCATGGGTCTACAAGGGCAGGCCATAGCCTAACACCCACCAAGAAAGAACATCATTCCCTTCTCTGAATATTTCCAGACAGAGGCTCTTCAAAAATGCTCCATGTGATTGTATCTGGGCTGTACTGTTGAGCTCAAACACCGTTTTCTTTTGCACATATTAGGAAAAAGTTCTTCACTAAGAGGGTGGCCAAGCACTGAAAGAAGCTCCCCAGGGAAGTGCTCACAGCCCCAAGTCTGTTAGTGTTCAAGAAATATTTGGACAACATTCTCAGATACATGATTTAACTTTTAGGTTGCATTGTGTGGAGACAAGAGTTGGACTCAATGATCCTCATGGGCCCCGTCCAACTCGGCATATTCTATGATTGTAGTTTTTCCTGTGAAACTGCTCTTCCACTTAAATTCTGTGTGTATGCTTTATTGCCAGTCCTCAATGAAGATCTGAAGAAAGAACATTTTCAACCAAGAGCAGTAACTTATTTTCATGGAGTTTTTCGACAAAGGTATATTCTGAAAGGTATAAATAATAATACTCAACCCAAAAAAGCCAAAACCAAACCACAGAACATTTCCTACTGAAATAATAACTATTTCATTTAAGATATAATAGGAAATATTATAACACCTGGCACTGGAAAGATCATAAAAGAGAAACTTTATAATCTAAAACTTTAAGGAACGAGTGTTCACTAGGAGAACGGAGGACTTGAAATGGAATTTGGCCAGAACGCCCCCTCCACTTACGAAGACAGCAATGCACCTGTAGTAATCATCAGTTTATTTTACATATACGGCATTCAAGGAACTCCAGATGACAAAGCTGAGTACACAACAGAAAAGAAATAGGAGAAGAGAACATAAAAGTCTGTCACTGAAAGGCTCAGTGGTATAGTCCCCTATGCACTTCCCAAAGGGGAGGCAAGTACTCTTGGGTATTTAATATGATTATGGATGAGAACATTTATGGCTTTCCTATATTACGGTTGATGCTTTAAACTTGCATCATAGGGTGTAGCATACTGAATTCTTATGAAAAACAACTCCTTTACCCTGCTGGCAAATGCAGTATTTAAAATCTACACAAACCCTATAAGAAAGGTTATGTTGCATGCTCCAATTTGCAATAACGTATGTTAGAACAACAATTTTCAGTACTCACTTTGACCCTGATCTTGGACTTACAACTGGTTTTAAGACTGATGTAGGATTGGTCCTGCACTGCCTGAAAACAAAGTCCATTCGCATAATGTTTCAAAGGCCAACATTGCTCACTGGGCAGTTCTGGTTCAGCCCCTCTGCTTTCACTTCAGCTTCATATACCCAATCCGTGTAGGCTTCAAAGCTGCCAGAAACCAAGGTAAGACATTTATGCAGAACTTTAGATCAGATTTTAATTATTACAAATTCAGCAACATACTGGAAATCTTTTTGAATCTCTGAAATACCTACAGCTACCCTACAGACAATCTACACTTTCTTCACACCTAAAGACAATCTACATTTTCTCCATACCTAATGCTTTCTTGTACAACCCTTCAGATAACTTCTATTACATAGTCATCATACAGAAATAACTGCATCTAACTCTAGCATTTAAACTGGATACCTGAACTTGCCAGCCACTTTTGTGGGGATGGAGCAATCCTTCACAACATGCTTAATCTCTGCTGCAATGAAACACAGTCAGATTAGTGAGAGGCTGAATGGTGGAGGCCACACACAGATCACCCTTTGAGAGAGAGCTACAATAAAGGGTGCAAACGGATCCTCTGCTTACTCTGTAACTGGTAGACCTCACATCTCTTACCATCCTAACCAAAGGACAGCATGAGTACGGCAGCCCCTCTGACACTCAACTCCAAGAGAGCAAAGGGAAGGAGAGAAAACTCAGCTGGTCCTTTCCTCCTTCTTCAGCACAAGCTGTGAGAGCCAAGCAGAGACACAGACCAGGCCATAACTAAGGCTACAGCTCTACAGGAGCTGAAATTCAGGTCAATGGCCAATAACTTCCTCCACAAGTAACCATGCTGCAAATGCTAATACTCCACACAGATAAGCCCAGAAAGACAGAAAGACAATTATTTATGTTCCTATACTTTCATGCTGATTGCTCCTCAAGGGCTGTATTTCTCTGTATACTTGACCTTTGGCTTCCATCACAATAAATCAGAACAACCCAACTTGGAAGAAAACAATGCACTAAATCTCAAACCATCATATTTTCCTTTTTTTTGAGCTATTTGACCTTGCCCTTTACATTTTCCTACATCTTACATCACGGTCATTGCAAAGAATGCAAATATCCATTTTCGCCCCTCTCCTATTAGTTAGAAATTAAAAAAAAGCACAAGATAAACTTTCACTAGAAAAGCACCAGTGCAGTTTATGAAACAGCAAGTAAGGGAGCAGGGGAAGTAGTGGATAAGATAAAAGTAATAAGGGTTGAAAGTTTAGAAGATGAGATAAATTACTGAGAACATAATGTAGAAAATTAGAATGAAAAGAGAATTAAAATGAAATCTAAATGTCTGGAAAGTGGCCCAACAGTGAGATTTATTCAATTGTTAAACAGCTTCAGTTATAGAGTAGGAGATAATGTGTTTAAATAGCTAAAACATCACTAAAAATACCTTGTAGAAGGTATAATTGGATGGGCTTTATCTTCTCTGACACTGTGCATTAACTACATAGACTCCAATGCTGATTTCAGACATGAGTGTGAATTTCTGAGAGAAAAATCTCAGATTTTTCCTACTCCAGCAGTGTAATTGCTGACAGCTGGATGCTAAGCCTTCTTTCCTTGTCCCAGAGAAACACTCATGTATTGCTCTGAACAAACAATTCAAAGTAAGAAGAGCATTCGCTTCAACTACCTGCTGATACTTCTGCTGCTGGTCTCTCCAGGGGCTGCCTGTAGTGAGTAGTAAGACAGCCCTTGTCAAGCAGGCTTCAGGCAGCCTTATTACAGAGCTCTGAATTGCATTCTGAGGAGATCTCTCTGGCTGCTTGGCCAACCAGCTGGCTAAGCCCAATGCCTAAAGCTCAGTGCTGCAAGTTCCTTCCTGCTCCTATCAAATCTTTGTTGATACAGATGGTCACAGTTCCAGAAATTTGAGACTGCATCCATTAACACAGGAGAAGAGGGTATTTGAACTGTCGTTCACAATCTTTGTGTGTGGACCACCATCCTGAAACTACCTCGAAAATATCAAGACCTGATGAAACACGTAGCTGAATTACCAGATGGTCAAACTTAGTTTAAATAAAAATCTACATCCATAATTCTGACATATTTGTCAAAAATGCAACAACCATGCAGCTTTTAAGAGGTAAGTGCTTCTACTAACTTTCATATTCATGTGTTCCTGTATGTACTACTGTCTTTTGAGATATCCTTCTTTTAGAGAGGAAGACAATTGTTTTGAAAACATGGTTTATCTTTTTGTATTAGCACAGCTAATGCTTTAATCCTGACATATTCACCTTCATCATCCATGAGCAACATCTTAAGACAAGGCAGCAGTGCAGTCACAAGGACAAGCTTTGGTTCAAATGTCTCATTTCCACATGTTCTCTCCCTAATCAATGGAAAAAGTTATGCTCCTCTGAAAAGAGAGCAGGCCACATTTAGTCTAGGTATGTGGAACTGGCTCAACACATTAGAAGGAACCTACTTCTTTCCACTGACTACAGAGGAAGCCTAGGGAGATAGTCTCATGAGGCAATTAATCTAATCTAAGTCTCATTAGGCAACTCAGTGTTATTCCAGAGCGAAATTTTAAAAGGATCAATATGAATCTGACATTTGCTACAAGGAACTCACTTGTCTCTTTTCGCTGATATCACACACCTTTCAAGCCTGAGGACTGAACTAAACTCCCTATGTGTCTCCCATGTCTCAGATCTTGGATGCCAGCCAGCAGGTGTATTACAGACAAGACTGGGGAGAAGATGCTAACGGTGCACTGCATCACAGCAGCGACTTGAGAGAAACATTCTTACTCAACTGTGCTCTCACACCTGGAAATAATTCTTCTCACTACTGTTGCAAGCTCCACTAGAATGTACAACATATTGTCTTCACCACAAACACCAAGGAACTGGGCCCAATTAAAGAAACTTGTAAAACTAGTGAGTCCAGTAAGAAGTCTCAAGAAGCCAGTAGAACCCCATAACCCCTGGACCAGTTTCTAAAGATGCTGGAAGCCTAAAGAGCCTGGAATTATCAGCATCTTGAGGACAAACACCAGATCACAAATCTGCAGAGAGTATAGAGTATCCATCTCTATAAATTACACAGCACCTGGGTGCTGCATAGGAGCCCTTTTCCCCCAGGGATCCCTTCTCAAAGCCTTCTGTAGAGGAGCATCCATATTATCTAATGGCAAAGGAAGAAAGCTGTATGAGCACAAGTTTCCTTGGACTTACACGGTCTGAAGGCCCTTCATTACTTTACTCCTGCACTGCTGTCAACACAGCAATAGAAAACTGACCAGGAGTTTAGCAAAACAGTGAGAGGAGATGGAAGAGCAACTCAACTCCCATTCAGCTCAAACAATAGCTTTAGCACTAAGATTTATCACAAAGCCCTAGTCATTGCCTTCGTTTGATCACCCTAAAACATTAGGGTTCTGAGCTACATTTCTGGCCATCTGCTCTGTTACACTCTCCATCAACATATGAGGAAAACCTCAACTTACTGAAAGCAGTTTGGTCCAAATACAGTGGCAAGATTGCAAAGGTTCATCCTGTTCTCTACATGATGTTCAGCAACCTTTATCAGGAACTGGCACAGATACTTCAGCAGGCAGTAATGAGCATCAGGCAGTTCTTTAAGGAGTTCCTTCAAGCTACTTTCCTTCTGTGTGTCGTTTCTAGTGTCTAGGAAAAACAAGAGAAGAAAAAACATAGGTATATGGTTTTCTACATTGCTGCCAATTTACTTACGTGGGTGAGCAAGCAGTGGGAGCTACAATTCAGTCTTACTTCTCTTCAGAGACACAGGATCCTCCAAATTTTCCTCAGGGAACCTGCACCTTTCTGCTGAGGCTCAGCTTGGCCACCACTGGCACCGTTTCATTCACACCTTTATGTTGTAACTGTTTCCCTGAGCGGAACCAGGAGTGGCTGTAGCTAACAGCATTGGAGCATGTTTATTCCCACCCGGTACGTAGCCATATCTGCTTTAACTCCAGTTGTACCAGATTCCCTGCTTCTGCGCTTCTTCTGGATGTTATCTCTGCTTCCCAAACCCCCTCTCCATACTCTGTTTTAGTTTCCCCTCCCATGAAAACCTTCAAAAAGAAGAAAGCAAGAACAGTAAAACAAGGAGTCTCCTGAAATGCAAGTGTTGTTAACACAGTACTATAGTACTTTCTCTGGGTACATTTCATTAAAAGATCAATTTTGTATCTTTTGTCAGAGTGACAACTCCGTTCTAAGCCTTAGGCAAGGAGTCTTGCTTATGGAAAAAAAGGGCTGTTCTGGGCAGCGCTACACTCCATGATGAACCAAAACTTGGCCTGATGTTAGAGAATAGCCTTGTTATACTGTACAATCTTCTAGGATTTAAGTATGGATAAAAGTTTCCCCAGACTGAACTGAGTAATATCAAAGTATGACCACTGTCGATTTTCTTTCATGCTGGTTTTTGTTCTTTTGTTGTTTTTTTTAAAGCAAAAATTGCATGACCTTCACAGATGCTGTGTTTATACAGACCCATGCAGCAAACACAAGCTTGACTTCACACAGAGCTTCTATTCTTCCAAAATTGAACTCAAAACCTGCAAAATTCTTTGCTCCCCTCCTTGACACCCAAAACACTTTGCAAAAAGTAATTTGTACCCACCAAAATCTTGGATTTACATATTAATAGAAGCAAAATGTTGAGAACAATTCAGTATTTCCTTTTCTTTATGCCAAAACAGAATGCCTTAAGATTTGGAAATATTCAATTCTACTCCCCACCAAAATGAAAATTCACTGAAACTCTCCCATATACAGAGTTCTTGGGCTTTTGTGCAACAGCATTTTCAGACAGAAGATCTCAGGGCCTAAAGGTTTTCCTTGCCAATCTAGCTATAAGCAGTGTACATTAACAGGAGGGCAGCTGTGCATTTATAGTATGTACTTTCTTTATCAGCCTTATAAGTTGATGGTGTTAATGCTTTAAAACTGTTGTTGGGTAATTGGTTTTTCCTTAGAGATGTACTGTAAGACTTTAGACAGTTCTAGTGGTTGGAAGGATGTCTTAATTCCACAAAGCCAAAGTCAGCTAACATTAAATGCTGTGTTCTCTGTAACAGATTGTCTTGTTCTAAAGTAGCTGCTGGCTTACCATGGGAATACAGATATCCCCCCCATGCTTAGGGTAACAAGGTATTTTTTCATTCAGAGGATGCTATGATCCTTAGCAAGAAGATTCACCCAGCACTCAATCGAAACCAAATCTTACCCAGTCTTTAAGACTTGTCTTTAGTCAAGAAGATGTAACTGAGACAGTTCAGCAACCAGTTGCTGCCTCTGCTGTATGCCCTGCTACCAGCACGCAGAGGAGAAGACTGGCAGGAAAACATTCCCATGCCTTGTGCTATAGGAACAAAGAACATTTTACAGTTCCCTAACATTTTTGTGAGGGAAACAAGGCAGAAACAAGGTGGAACTATGAACACAGCGTAAGGTATGTACAAACGCTTCAGAAGTTTCATCTTCGTTTTTACTTCTCATTTGCCAGAAATATTCCAGGGCTGGATTGCACAGTACTGAAGGGGTAGAGTGCTTTGGAAAGCAGTTATCTGTGTAAATCAGCAGTCTCTATAAAAATATCTGAAAGTGACTCCTGAGAATTCAACCATTAAGTCACAATATGATTTCTGTTTTACAACCAGACATTCTTGTGGCTAATAAACACGATTTACCCCACATGTCATTTGGAAAACAAATGAGTTTTGTATGTATGTACTTGCCACTTCATACAGTTGAACTTGCAGAATTTCATCTGCTTTCAAGCTTAGGTTTCTTTCCTTATGTGACATGCATAATAAAGTACCTGGTGAGAGAAGCCTTTTTTTACATGCATGGAGAATCCATTTTTGTGCATCTGTTTTGGTACCACAGACTTAATATGAATTCTTTCATGACAGCAAGCCAAAGTTTAAAATGCCAGTCAAATTACAGGACCAGACATTTCAACCAACTGATTAATTATATCCTTTTCTTTTGCAGTTAAGAAATTAACTCCTTCAGAAAAGTCAAATATCAGATATGCATGAAGGAAATGAGCAAAAAACTTATTTGCTTATTTATCACAAGTATTTCTCTCAGAAATTTTTTAGAGCTATAAAGAATAAAAGTAATCATGACTGCTATTATGAATGAACTTGGTAACAGCAAGAAATCTGATTTATTATTTTTACTTCTACTGCAAAATGTCAGGATGCTTCTGGAGGCGGTATTAAATGGAATAACAATAAGGAATTTAATTGGATTTGTGTTTGCGCTGATCAAAGTGGACTGGACAGTCTCTGACTTGATTACTAATTATCTTTTCATGAAGCTTAAAGAAAAACAAAACACAACTAATTTCCACAAAGCCAGATCATTAAAATTCACCTCCTAACATACTTCTCTTTAGATAACAAAGCAACTAGCACATAACGTTTTCCACTATAAATTGCTTGCAGTTATGATAAGGAAAGCCAAAGCCATCTCAGAAAAAACACACCTTTTCCACCACCGTCACACCACCACCTAATTAGGGAATGCCCTTGAGAACTAATTGCCTCTCTGAGGCTCCACTGGGGCTTAAGATTGACAGGTACTTTTCCATTCACTGAAGGATTTTCCATCCCTTCCGAACTAGAAAGATGCTAATAACCACCACAAAACATTGTGAGCACAGGTTTGCACTCTGACAACAAACAAAGCTATTGGCCTCCTGGCATCAGTTGTATTTAGTGGGTAGGATGTCCCTGTTCATTAGCCGTGATATATTATGTGGTGTGGATCAACATCAGAGATGCTTATCGCTGGGCACAGCCAAACCTTTGTTCATTTCTGTACTTTCAAGAACAGAGACAGATATCAGATCATAAGTTCTTGAGAAATTACCCTAATTGAAGGACACAGAGACACTGAACAACACAAGGCAGCGAACTCCACTTACTGAGCCATGAAATTCCTTGTCCTTGTGAAACGGGAGAAAGAAAATAGGGCTTTCCTCTCTCTCTTCCTTTTCCAGTGAAAAACCAAGGGAAGGAACTCAAGCCTTTCTCCCAACACAATCAAAAATTCAAAACTAATTTTTTAAATTCTCCTGCTACTGACACTTATTTCATGGATTTCACCTTTATTTTTAAAAATTACTGTTACAATTTGTGGTGAATTTAGAAAGTGACATGCATACACAGTATTCCACGCACTTTGTACGTTTTCCAGGACAAGTGTACCTCTGCTATCCGTGACCATACTACTTCAAATAAAACAGCTTTTCAACTTATTAGAGAGCAAAAATAGCTTTGAGTCATGACTACCAATTGCTTCAACATTCCTCCTCCTTTTGTCGGCCTGCTGCACAATTTTTCAGTTTGCTTCAAAGCCAATTGCTAAGGTTTACTCAGCTGGTACTGACCATCACAGAAACATTAGAGCACCAGAGCTGTTTATGCTACCATGTAGACAAGCATCAAGTGCACCAAAGCCCTAAGCTTATCTACATGCCTAATTCTGTGAAGTACAAGCTGTCCCATAGAAGTCAAGACTACCAAGTGCAGTCTTTCTTATTCGGTCAGATTAAAGAGGGTGGCATGAAGCTAAGCACATGCTGCAGTCTCTGCAGCATCCTGAGATGAGACAAACGAGCCCGTCAATAGTGGAAACAGCAGTGCCAGATTTTCAAAGGCAATTCAGGAATCTGTATTCAAGTCATATTTCCAGATAAGCCCAGCTACCAACACACTTGTGATTTTCAAGTACAGCACATGAGGCTCTTTTGAAAATTTTGCCCAATACAGCAGAGAGGAGAAAGGCGTAAAAGAATGAAAGCTAAGGGAAAGGTGCTCTCAAGGCAGAGTCAAAGGCATTTCCTTTTTTATTTTGGGAGCCTGCCAGAAGCCACGTGAAGCAGATGTCACCCCAGCAGAGGTTTGTAGGAGAAGCCTAGCTAGATGAGCAGCCAGGAAGGGCTTGAAACCAGGGACGAGATCGTGGTTTCTGGGCTGAGGATGGGAACAAAACCAGCAGCCTCAGGCCACGTCGAGGCTCAGCAGCCAGAGGACACAGAACACAGTGTGGCAGGAAGAGGGGCAAGGAAACCAGCAAGGGCACCTCAAAGCTGAATTAGGGACTCACTACTGAGGGACAAATCAAGGAGACAACTCAAAATTTCAGGTTGTCTCTCTAAAAATGTTAATTAACTAGAAACAGGAGCCTCAACAGTGTAGGAGGCACAGAGATATTTCCAAGGGTGTTTTCAGTCTCGTTTAATTTCAGTATACGCCCACAGATCACAACAAGAGTGATATATTTTCCAGTGGTTCGTCCTATTTCTGAACATATTGAGTTTCTTTGACATGCTACAAACACGATCTAATTCCCCAGTCCATCCCTATTCATGCTACTCCTTCACCCTGCGGAGCATGCTGCTTGAACATCACTGAAGGTACGGATGCCTGCAGACAGGTGTGTGCAATTGCTTTGTTCATGTCTCAAGTGGTCTGACCCCAAACAACTCCATCCTGGAAGCACTGAAACTGTATCAGCACAGTGCCATGCCCTAGCTAATTATCTCTGCTGGGAGGCGAGGAAGAGTCTAGGGCTCAGTGTCATGCTACCATGTCTGCATAGCTTTCAGCTGCCTTGCATACTACCAGCTTGGAGGCAGACAGAAAAGCTTGCATCTGTCTACAGCTATCAACGGGCCCTAGGAAGTTAATCTTCGGCACATAGGCAGCAGGTTGTACATTGCAGTACCACTGCACCCACCAGGCTGCTGGAGGAGTCAAAGCATTTCTTTCCACCTCCACAATCTACGAGAAGTGGGACTACAGCCTCTCTCTGCCAAGAAGCAATCTGCTTCAGACACGATCCTGCCCCAGAGGAAAAAAATCACGCCTTGTTGCCATCAGTAGCAGAAATGCTGTAAGTCCTCATCATAACAAGGTTGTCATCACATTCCAACTTGAGACCCCTCGCTCTGTATCATTATGGCACTTTGCAGCACTGTATTTATGCTTCATTCCCACATATTGGGAGCAGAGCACTGTCTCTCCCTTTGCAGCTCTGATGAACGTCATCATCTGCATAGGAAATCCACTTTCAAGAGCTTTTACTGCATAACAAATATCTTCTGCATGTAGATAACAGAAGCTATTTCTCTAGTTTGGAACTAGTCCCGCTAACACCAAAATGACAATAAAAGTCAAAGGAAAAGGTTAAAATCATGCCAGAAGAGCCTGGAGAACCACAGATGTCCAGTGAATCTAGTTTGCTGCACTGCTGCAATTACTGTGGTTAAAGAGTAAGCTCCAATCCATTCATTTTCACACTCATTTATTCATTTTCACAGTCACTGTTCAGGTTGAAATTTCACCTCTAAAATCCCCCAATGCAACCTATATTTTTGGTACCGCTTGTTCATATAAGTCAAACAGCTGCTAGCTACTAAGCGTTCCCTAAAGCAACCTGTTGAACCAGAAGGGACCTGCTCCTTCTCTTCCACCACCTCCCACCCCTCTCCCAGAAACTAGCAGGGCTGTTCACAGGCACCAGACATGCCATGCTGTGAGCCCGAGGAGGTACATGAGACAGAACTCACATCTAGCTGCTGCCCACTGAAAGACGTAAATTCTCTAGGATGGAGCAATGTCAAGAAGCCAGAGTGATCAAATAGCATTTAACTTAATTAGACTGAGTACCAAAGGAAGACGGGAGCCCACATTTCACTGTTCCCCTGCTGAAGGAGGGAATGCAACAACAATGACAAAAAGGAAATTCACATGAGGGAATACCCTTCTGTATGCTAAAAAGGAAAAGTATGACAGCAACCTGTCTTGCTGAAAGCAAGTGACCTGTGAAAGGGAATAAGAGCTGTGCATACAGTTCCTGGTATGTACAAATGTTTCAAGAGTCAGTGATCACAATATAAAAGATAAGGAATGAAAAGCCAGAAGGAATAAACAAGCTCAAGCAGAAATTGTTTTATGGGAGCGGCTGATTTCTTCCAGCTGAGGTTTCATGAAAGAAACTTCCACCGCTCTGTAGGCACAGCATGTTTTGTACGGGCAGCCACAGCTCTGCTCTGTAGTGAAGCCTCAGTCACAAAAGAGATTGTGATGGACACTTTTTACCTCAGGACTCCCTGCAAGGAGCAACCTTCATATTTGTCAGGTGCTCTGAGGAGACCAGCCAACACAAAGATCACTATCAGTGTGTCCCTGGCCTGCACTTAGAACATACATCTCTGATCAACATCATTTAGAGGGAGGCCTTTCTCAGCTCCCACTGCCACTGCCCTTCTCCAAGGGCAGAGAAAGAACATCAGGACACACCAAATGGCCTTTACGATACACTGTGTGATGTTTTCTGGAACTGAATAGTCTTGGCATTACGCTGAATATTTATATAAACAGCAATGCGTCAGGATTTGGGGGCAGCGTGCAGAGCTCCGTTTCACACGACATTGCACAGGCTGCAGACAGCATGCCAAGCCAGCTGCGTGGACTTCCTGAACTACCAACGGGTCAGGTTCCCTCTTTTTCATAAAAGGGCAGATTATTTACTTTTTGGTTTGGTAACAAAGACTATACATGGAATCAAAAAGGGTTACAGCTACAGGTAAAATCTGTAATTTTCAGTCCAGCTATTTTTAACTAGAGTAATCACTCCCTGAAAATTTTTATAGGAAGTAAAGCAATTATGTGTTATTCTCAGGCCAAGATCTCAGCTAGCTTAAGAAAAATGCTGATACCAATCCCTGAAAATATTCCAAAGGAACTCTAATATAATCCCAAAGAAATATTTCCCATGCAAAGTTTCAACAGGAGGGAATACAGAGGTGGTAACAGAGCTTGTAATTGCCTTCACTGTAGACAAGCAGTGAAGTGGCTCTAGATTCAAAGTTATTTTTTAATAACCTGGTGGCTCAGAAACAGCTTGACCTACTTTCTTCATAGTTTACAGAAAGAACACCCATGCACGCACCCTCTTGGTACCATTTTGCAACAACTACCCTTGTACATACTTCGATAAGTGAATAGATAACTCCTCCAATGCTGCATAGCTGGTTGATCATTTAACTGTAAACAAAAGCCCATCTACCACTTACGCTAATCTGAACCTCATGAAAGTCATCAGTGTCTTTCATAGCAACTCATTTATGCTGTATTTTCTGGGGCATGAAAAACCCCTCAGTTTTCATCAAATTTTACAAAAGCCTTCCACCTGCCATAACAGCCAATTTGGCATTTTTCAAGTAAGATTATTTTTTTTCTAGTTAAAATTATAAGACTATAACTGGAGCTTATTTTGCAAAACTTAGCTATGAAGACAGGTTACAACTGGACTGACTCCTGCAGAACTGGCTTCATAAGTTACACCAGTAACATTTTTTTGAAAACAGAAACCTTGGTGGGTAAATCTGCTAAGTAAGGATTATCTACCTCATTTCCATACAAAGTACTGGGGAGATTGTGCATTTCCTGTGGGAAGTGGGAATGAATGAATGAATGAAAGAAACTTTCCACAAATGGCACTGTTCAAAGTACATCAGTAGTTCCTGGTGCAATACATCAGTGTGACCTTTGTGGAGACACGGATGTAGAACAGGGAAGGTGCAACTTAAGCAAAATTTTCACTTAAACGGTGATTTATGAGAAAGAACATAATTAAATAAAGCTCATGAGTCAGACCTGGCGAAATCTAAAAGACCGAAAAGAAAGCACAGCTATGCTCAGAAAAAAGGGACTTTCTAAAACAATGGCACCTTCCTACACAACACTTCCTGAACTCTATCCTTGAGCCCCAGACAACTTTACTAAATGAGGAAGGTATTTTACACAGCCCACATGCAACCTGATTACAGCTGAAATGCCTGCACTCTAGAGAAAAGCTCTGTGCCTTCCCTTATGTACCCTCAATAGCCCGTATGGTCCCAAACAAGAAAGAAAGGACACAGTTGTGTTCTCCCTCCTCCAGGCAATGTCTAAACTTCATCTCCACTGCAGGCAAGAAAAGCGGAAGGGAGATATCAGGACAAGAGCGTGAGAACTTTGCACAATCTTCTACTGGGGATCCATGTGAGAGCGCACATTCCTCCTCTGCATCATGCATCGCATTTGCCTGCTTTACTGTAAAGAGCACATCACTAGTAACATTTACCCACTGACTTTGCAGCTTCTTAGGAAGACAGCAAGAAGAGGCATCATCTGCCTCCAGCAAAAGAAAAGCGCTGTCACTGACCCACACGGTCAAGGAACAGGGCCAACTACCACCTATTCCACATAATGCCACCACAGACTGTCTGATACAGATGAATTAGATTGAGAAATTATTTGACAGACAGTTGTGCAAGTTTCAGCTTTCTAAAGAAGAAGTGATGCTCTTTCTTTTGGTTGATCCACCACTTGGAAGAAAAAAAAAAAAGGAAAGAAAAAAGAAGTATTCTATTACTTGCTATGACAGGGAATAGAACGTAAAATCTGCTGTTACCTTGCAAACCAGCTCATTTTCTGAGGGACAATCAAATTACGTAGGAAGCAGTAGAAACTTAGACAATGTATGCTTTGGGCCCAATGGATATTCAATTTGATTACTAGATGAAGTTGTTGTAACTTTTTCATTAGAATGAAACTGCCAGAAATCACTCTAGCAAAACAGAAGCAAGTCTGTGTCTGAAAGAGACTGCAGCTATTGTCTACAAGTTTGCTCAAAGGAACCATCTGATCATTTCTGTTTATATTCAGCAGATATAACTGGATTAGAAAACCAGAAATAATCCAGACTTTACCAAAGACATAAGAAACAACCTTCTGTCTCTTGTAACAGAATTGCACATCTGTGAGCACTTTGGGGACAGACGAGAGCTGAAGTCAAAGGAAATGTAGAACAAAGCAGGTAAACTAAGAGAGTATTGGTTTTGCTTATTGCATAACCAATTATTCGAAAAGAAAGTGCGTTGAAGGATGGAGATTTTACCTCTCACTTACCCTGGTAAAGCTGAATGAACCTGGGATGTAAGGCAGAGGTGATAATCCCATCCGGCAACTCTCTCAAAAATAATTTCAACAGACTGGCTGCTGAGTACACATCACCATCTTTAACAAGTTCCACCTCTTCTCCACGCTCATATTGCAGACGCAACTGTTCTACCATTTTCATGCTGCCGTTTACCCTGAAGAGACCTTCCTGCGTCATACCTGTAATTATATATTGCACATGAGATTATCTGAACTAAGACATCCCAGTGATACGATGAAACAGATAGGCTGGTGTGAATAATACGCTTGTAATAATTCAAAGGAGGGCAATCAATACAACAAAGTTTTATTAAAAAAAATAATAAATGTTTCCCCCCCTGGAAATCCCCTCTTGTCAAGTAATTGGATTATCGTAATTAACCCAGATCTTGAGGCCTTGGATATTCTTTGAGAACTCACAAAACTCAGTAGCATATCTGTAACCTCACACCTTTACAAAACAGTTCTGTTATTTCACTTTTTCAAGTAGCCTGTTCCCTTCAGTGGGACTCTGCCAAATTCACACGTGACTACTTCCAGCTTCACATTGTAGGGTAACAGCTTCTTACCTGTGAACATCACGAAGCAAAAGCACGTGAATGCATACCAATTGCAGCAGTAATTCCATCATGAGCACTGCAACTTTACGATAGCAGAAAATCTCAGTGAGCAAATGTATATTTTGGACAACACGAAGCCCAAAGTTTTTCACAACAGAAAAGAAAAAGTTTTGATCACTTCAGGCCAGACATCCCATACCCAGTAAGGGACATGCAGAAAGAAGGCAGTTTCAATAGAGGAAGCCAGATGAATCATACTGTGTCAAACACCACTTTCTAGGCATACACTAAGGTTCAAAACCTTCAGTAAAACAAGTGCCTAAAGCTGAACTCAGTAAGTTGATTTATCTCTAAAACTCTTTCACCTCTAAAATTCTGCCTTTTCTAATACTGTGCGCATAGAATTGCTTATTCTTCTTCAGAAGCATAACACTGAAAGGATCAAAATATGTATGGTTTTCAGCAGTTCAGAAGCAGTTTGACAGAATGCTTCCAGTTCCAAGAAATCAATACTGATGCAGCACTTTGTAGGGAGAAATAACCTCTTTTATTGGACCAGAAGACAAAATAATCTAGTAAAGAAAAAAAAATAAAAGCACAAGCACGCAAGCATTTTACTTGACTAATATAAGACACTGCTTACAGGTTCTATATTCCTGTATTCACAACAAAACGCATGTTATGTGACATGCTGTACTGCCACCTTGGGGGAAGCAACAAACACTGCATCTCCATAATGATTTTCATTTCTGCAGCACTAAGTGAGCAACGGACACAGTCCCCATACAGACAGAACTTCTTTTGTTCTTCCTCAGTCATTTATGGAAATAAAGAGAGGCTAGAACAGACTGGTAACAGTAATCAGATACTACTAAAAAACTCCTAGTAGTTTGCTTTACCTATACATTTGAAAATAGGCAGTTTAATGCAAACTTAGTTCAAGGATGTAGCTGCCCAACAGGCAGCTCAGCTTTTACAAATGGGTAGTCAGTTCCTCATGAGCTAGAAGAGAGACTCCGAAATGGTCTGGCTTTTAAAAGCCCTACAATGTCTATTGCAGCATCTTTGCAGAATAGGAGTTGTAAGACAAGATTGACAAATAGTAACCATGATTCATGGAACACTCTGCCCCCAAATAGTTGAATTCATACCTGGGCCTCTGTTAAAAATATCTTCACAGTTAAATTCACCATTAATTCACAAAACGAACATTAGGCAGGCATGGAAAATCCATTTCAAGAACTTCCCATGTAAGAGGGCACCTTTGAGATCTTGCTTGCACTTTTCAGAAAGACACTGAATTATATCTTTACTGGGGCTGAATAATCACCTTGGCGTTCAGAAGCACAGATGTTGCTGCAGACTAGAGGACTTGGCTTGTTTAGTTCATATTTGGGAAACAGTTGCCTGGGATTCAGATCTTTTTATGGAACACAGAGCACAGCCCTAAACTTGCAGTCAAGAGCGTTTGTCAGCTTCTGGTTTTGATTAAACCTAAATGTTGCAAAAACTTTTTCCATCCTTGCTCTTTCAGTATTCTAGCAGACCACTTTAAGGCAGGTCAAAGTCAATCAAGCAAGATACTGATGTGTAAAGTTAAGATCGTATTTTAAATTTGCACTGTACCTTAATCCAAGCTAACTTTCAAGCCATGTTTGCATCTAGCAGCTTCTAGGGGTCTATCAAGAGGTAGACATGGAATCTAAACTTTTTTTGCAACTAGAAAATGACACTAACCTTTAGAAATTAGATACATTCCATGTATGAACTGAACAGCTTATTTATAAAAATGTGCTGCTTCATAACACTGTAGTTTACCTCTACAAACATCCTATTAAAAAGTAAGTTCAGCATCAAGGCAGAAGGAAAAAGAAGCAAACCACATGCACTATTATTCTTTGCGTGTGGTTAGTGCCACAACCTTATTCAGTCCCTTTGTACCACAAAAGAGACGGATCCCTCCCTTTGAAGAGTCTAACATAATGAGTGCTACAAAGCAAAAGTGGCTCCTTAATGGAGGCTTACCATGCTGGGTGAGGTACTCGACTATATTCCACACAACTATTGGGATGCCGTTCTTGCTCAGTCCCTGCTGCTGGAGCTCCAGAAGACTCACACCAAACACCTTTGGACGGGTCGTGTCCCTCTGCTTGTTCAGTGGAAGCGCAGCTATCTTTTTCATGTCCTCTTTCAATCTCACAGCCGATTTGCCTTGCTTAAAGGAGCAGAGGAAAAAACGTGTATTAGTCTCGTATGCTGCAGAAATAGCTACATCATTGAGGCCATCCATCAAAACTGGTTTTTACACTCCAGAATAAGGTTTTGGTCTTACTTCCTTTTAATCCATAGGAAAATCTCTGCGAAGCAGGAAAATATAAATGAACAGAGGAAAAACTGGAAGAGTAACAGGAAAAGAGTGTAACGAATCTGTAGTTAGCATAAGAGAGAAAGTCACACTTTTGTATGGAAACTTGTTACAAGTAATAGAAACGCAGGGGAGACTGCTTTTGTAACTCACACAGTTCACATTGGTTACAAAAGTAACTGGACAAACACAAACAGGAAAAGTCCCGATAGCCCACCATTACTTCAGGTTGTCACCAGGATGCCATCAGAGTCTGAGAGAGTACCCTGAGGAAGGTTCACTGCACCCTCCTTCCAGATGCTATTCCCTAGGGATTCATTTTGGCCACTGCCAGATGAGATGAATCCTTATGAAAGATTTAATGTTTTGTTTAGTATCTGCTAAATCTGAAATTTAATTACTGAGGTTTTAGGGTTAGAAAATGTGCTGGTTTGAGGTAAAACAGAATCAATTTCCTATGTAATCTAATCACATATAATAAGGGGAGTGGAAAAAACACTCCACGATAAACCCTTAATCGCATACATCCCATAGGTTCTTCTGGAGGCACAACATTCTCACAGGTTTTGAGTTGACAGAGAAAACATGAGAGCATAGCCAATTAAACCTAAGGGCATAACATAACATAAAATTAATTCATAGGATCAATAACAGGCAGAAATCTAAACCAGCATACAGTGCCACAGGTTTGGAAAGAGCTCAAGGCAGAGCAGCAGCATTACCTACCACAGCTGCGATTGCCATGCACACCTAAGCATTATTTCACTAATATGGAAAAACACAGCACAACTTAGCAAACTTCAGTTAAAAAAAAGTTTCTGTATTTATGAATTTCCTCATGTTTCTGACATCACACTGCAGGAACTGGGGAACACTGCTACCATGGAGTTCAATCTATTTGTTTAATAAGTCCACCACTAGTGTGATGCTTAAAAATTAATTTATTCCTACTGTGTGTTATCAACAAGCAGGTAGTATAAACCTTACACACAGAGAATATTGTACAGTAACACAAAGAAGTGCTCAGACTCTTGCCTAGGTCTTGGTGCTTGACCACATTATGACAGATTTTAGCAAGGCATACATCTTTTATTTTAAACAAACCCTTGAAATATCTTCATTTCTGAGGCAATATTTTTACTGCAGTTTGTAAGCAACAAGAACATCTGCATCAGTGCTGCTATTAAGCATGACTGTCCTTCTTTCAGACATAAAATGGTCTGGCAGTTCATGTAACTCACTTTGCTGTGGTTTGCCCATTAAACACAGCTATTTGGAGCACACGTGTGTCCTCCAGTTCCAAGTCCTATGGAACACATCTCATCTTCATGAAAGACGTTGTTTGTATAATCGTTGTAAATATATTTTAGTATTTGTGAAACAGAATCGCAATATGTAAATAAAAGCAGCGTTATTGTGACCGCCTTATAAATATTTGTGATAAACAGTACATACATCGGTGTTTGAACTAAAATTTGACTGACAGTAAAATATCACATCACTTTTAAGATGAGATGTTCCCATTTGGGATTACATGAATAATGTATGACTTTCACTCCAGGCAGACACATGCCAAGGCAAAAATCACATAGCCTAGGCTAAACTCAGAAGACAGCAAAAATCCTTTGAGCGGTGTCTGAGCAGCTATGATGCTCGGAAGAACTTTTCCAATTAAGATCTCCAATAAACCTCACAACCTTGCTCAGTTACAGATTTCCAGCCTGTTTCCAGTTCAGCGTCTGAAAACCCGAGTCAAGGAGCCGGATTTACTTGGGGAAACTCACGATTGAAATTTGCAAGAGAATCAAAAGCCATTTCCCATGTCCACGGAAACGGCAGAGGAAGTTTTTGAGCTTGTTTCAGGATCCGGAGAGGATGCCCCAAACTAGAACAAAAATGCTATGCATAGCTACCCAAAAATATACATCTAACCGAAATCAAAATGAAATCACTCCCTCAAAACAGCCCCCAGAAACAAAGAATTAAACGTTACACAATCTTATAGATGGAAGAGCTGATTTCACACAGGCAAAATTTCTCCAAATATGAATGCAACTGCTGCTGATCACCAAGACTGGAAAAAGCTACTTAATCATCTCGGCACAGCACCGCCTGGAAGTGCCGCCCAGACGACATGCCTGGAGTTGAGAAAAGCTATTTATATGCCACAGGGAGGCACTTTTTCAGCTCATCCAACAACCTTAACAGGGGGAACCACGCAGGGCATGTAGCTAGCTAGCTTGGAAAACGGGAAAAGGAAAAAAAACAACAAACCCCACAACCCCAAAAGCCTGGAATCGCCTTTATTTATCTCCACCCTCACCAAAGGCGCGGCAGCTGCTGAGAGGGGAGAAGGGGAGCGCTCGGGACGAGGAGAAGACACCGGGCCCAGGCCGGCCTCTCCTCCCCCCCGCCCCGCCAGAGACCCCGGCGGAGGGAGGCGGCAGCCGGCTGCCCCCCGCTCCCCACGGCCCGGCCGCGCTCCCCCGCCA
>JAOXNO010000033.1:31928369-31955809 GCA_028565335.1 Limnodromus scolopaceus | reverse complement strand
CCCGCCCTCCCCGCCGGCCCGCCCCGCGCGGGGAGCAGGGCCTGCCCCCTGCCCCTCCCGCGGGAGCTATAGGGAGGGCTCGGCGGGGACCGGGCGGGGGAATCTCCCCTCGCCAAGTCTCCGTGGGTCATGGCGGGCGAGGGGCAAGCCCGGGCGACCCCTATCCCTCCATCACCGCCAGCCCAGGCAGCTGCCGAGCGGGAACAGCCCGCCCGTGTGAGGGTCTGGGCTCGGTCGGAACCGGGCCACCGCTGCGAACAGCGGCGCCAACCCCGCTCCCAGCCAAGTGAGGTTGGCGGGGCCCTTGGAGCGGTGAAAACCCTGCGCGTCTCTTGCCCTCACACTCTTAAAAGTTAACCCAGAGCCGGCGTGGAGTCGAGTCAGCCGGGCGAAAACACAGCCCTGTGCCAAGGAAGCACCACGGGCCGCGCCGGGGCCCAGCCGAGCACCGCGCCGTGCAGCGTTCAGCCAGAATTTACACAGCGTGAAGCCGTGGAAAAGCAACTCCCCTGTGATTTTTCCACCTAGGGATACGTTGGGGAAATATGAGAGACGTTGAAGCGAAAAGGGAGGGGGGAAGGACACACACACACACACCCCCAGCCAGCAGCCATCTCACGGCACTGGCGGGAAGAGGAATTCATTCCCCCAGTGCCCCGCTCCTGGTTTTGTCCTAGAAATTTAAAGCGTGTTTCAAAATGGCACTGAGGGATTGTGGTGTTTCAAACGTTTGACCCTTTTTTCATGGAAGGAAAGTGTACACACACAGAGGCTCATTTGGGTATCTGCTCAGGTGCGAGCATTGCTCAGCAGGGCCTCAGCAGCAGGGTAGGAACGAAGGTCTTCGGAAAGTGCTGCTCAGAAATACCTGCCTCTGGTGCAGGGACAAAAGAAAGTCTGTCCAAGAAGAGAAAAAGGGAGGAAACAGAACATTTTTTTCAAGCTCTCCATCATGGAGGGAAAATGCTACCTGCAGATTTGAGTTTTCATTCACAATTTATTTTTTCTTTTTTTTGCGGTCAGAATCTCCTTCATTCTCAGTTTCCCTTTTCCTCTATAAGCCAGTCTAAGCCAAAACAATTACTTTCCCAGTTTGCAAGATCACAGCAGAAAGTTAGACTATGGCATTAGTGTTTCCTTTTAAGTCCACTGTGGGACTCTCAAAGTGAGCTGATGTAACATCCTCCTCTATCCCCCTCTTTACCGTAAGCCTCTAACGTGCTTTTCACATAAATCACACACAGCGCTCTCCCCTTCTTAGTCCTAATTGCAGCTTCGCAGTAAAACCCGATGGCACGCTGCAAACTGTAATCTGGAGAGTGAACGATGAGAAACTGCAGCTCCCTGGAGGTGAAGAGTTCAGGCATGAGCCCACAGTGAACAGCAGCGACGGCATTAAGGCTTTTGTAAATGTATGTTGAGAGGCAGCAGGTACGTTCTCATTCTATAAAAAGCAAGACCAGAAGACAAGCACCAGCGACAGCAGCCTCGGAGCCAGGACTCTGGCTGGAGTGCGGTATTTTTCTACCACAGCTGTTTATCAGAGCTGTGAAAGTTGGATTTCTGTTAAATCCTTGGAGCACTTGGGGCTGTGAGATGCTGGTAACTTTTCTCTGGGTTAATGAAGACACTTCTGTACTTGCTTAAAGCCTTGAGAGATCTGAAGGCCAGGATACTCATCTCCTGTGTGGCAGAAGAATCAGAACCAGACCGAAACTTCCTCAGTGTCTTTGTCCCATCCTAACTTCTCCTCATCAGCACCCCACAGGGCCAGCTTCCCCTGTGCAGGGCAGAATAGGATTTACCTGAACTTTTCCTTAACCTCAGCCTAGAAATAAGTGGATCCCTTCCTGCAGCTTCCACCCTTCCCCCAGAGACATGTTTCTATGTATCCTGATCTTCCCCCTCTTCCTTTGCTGAACCACCACCCTTCAGGATGACTGTTCAAAAGAAAGGTGTGATGAATGGGGAACACCAGCACGTCCTTCTGGCACCGCAGAAATCAGCTGCAATGTGCTGTGGTATTTGACTGTAGGTTGTGCCCTGCTCAGGAAACCTTCACTGTTTTCCTGAAAGCAATTCTGAAAAACCCTCAGAAAACAAGAAAGCAGCAGCAGTCACGCCTCTCACAGAGAAACAAAAAACTCCAAAAACCAAATCAAAACAGCACACCTCTGTATAACATCCCCATTATGCTATTTCATCTTCTCTGGCTAAGGTGTTGCATCAAACCACTGTCTCTTCCCTTTTCTACTCCTGAGGAATTTTATTGCATGGGCGGTACAACTGCAGGATGAATATTTATGTAACTTCTCATAAATATGTCTGGAGCCATGAGAGCTCAAATCAGAGCAAATGCATTGTGAAAGACTGATAAAAATTCTGAGACCCACAAATTGAGTATCACTAGCTTTTATGACATATCACACCTGGTCACGCTGTTGTTTCCTATAGTTCTCAGCTCCATGGTTATCACCTGTGTGCAAGAGGTGCTCGACAGCATTTTAACAGGCCTGTCTTTTAAGGGGCAGCCAACAGAATATTTTCTCTGGCTGAGATACAGGCCTTCATCATCTACTCTCTAATTCCACAAAACAGCTAAAAGCTAACGTAAAAACTCTGCAAGGGCAGGCTAATAAAGTCATGCAATGAATCAAGAAAGGAAAAAAAAACAAACTTTTTTTTTTTCCTCTTCACTTGTTTACAAATAAGGCATTCAACCTCAGATGTTGGAACAACATTCCCAGAGGGGAAGAACAGCTGGGGTGGTGTTAGAAGTTCAAAGGAACTTCCCTCACGCCACTTCTGTGAATAATCCCATTATCTCTGCTATGCAATATGTTGCTTTAACCTGCCTATTATTCATCATTTCCACTGTGACATCAGAATTCAGCAGTCATTTCACAACAGCCCGCATAAAGCGGGCTACTGTGAAATAAATGTCTGGCATGCTTGAACATTACTCTGTTCTCTCCAAGTAGCCAGCTGCAGGACACTAGCTGTGACCTTGCAGGGCACTCGTGAGCAGGCCAGTCCAACTGAATGTGGGGCACACTCCGGTGACCAGCACGGTGTAAGACCTGGCAGCTGCAGGTGAGCGGAGGAGACAAATCAAGACATCAAGAAGCACGCAAGAGCAGCTGGAAATTGCCAGACCAACGCATCCGGATGAGAGGTTTCTCTGCCATTGTGTAACTAGCTGGAACTTCTCATCCAAAAGGCAATTACAAGTCACCTTTGCTGTAACTAAATAAAGCGTGTGATCTGCTTCTATCAAGACATCTGTGTAAAGTATTGAAGTATTACTGAACTGGTTTGGCTCAGTGAAAAGCTAACTATAGGGATAAGGAACCAAGGAAAAACAAATAGCTATCAAATAGCTGAGTACAAAATTAATGTACGCTTAAGCAGCGGAATTACCAACCTACTGAATCAAGGCGACAGAGGCAGTTATACTAATTAAAAAATCATTTAAAATAATACCAGGCTTCTTCAGGCTTACCTAATTATGAAGTTAAACATGTCCATGTAAAACTGTTTGACATTTCAGGATTTGGTGATCTAAGTAATTTCACTGTGCAGAGAAGCAGTGCCATTTCAGGGCTATGTGATAATTTAGGCTATGAACCAAGGAAAGCTAGATTTTTGAAGTAGCAATAGAGTACCAGCTGCAGGAGTGCTGCTGCTGCCATCCCAGCTCGTAGCACAACGCGGAAATGTCCCGTCCCCCCCCCAAACCAAAACTGTATCACAGCAATTCACTTTTGCTGGGGCAAATCACTACGCCTGAGTCAAGTCATACTAAGAATCACGGTGGTTGTTAAACACACGTGGGAGGCTAGAAGGACACAGCGTGTTACGCAATTTCTGTCTAAATGCCACGCAAGCTGCCCCACAGCCAAACTGCTGCTGAGGATTTCACTCTCGGTGACACAGCCAATGGCGGCCTCACGAAGAAAGATGCGCAGAGGCTGGCGATGGTGCTGGCACTGGGCTCAGCTGGCCAGCAGTCTGGGCTAGCAGCGTCCCGCTCCCCTGGGTGCCAGCGCTCGAGGACACAAAATAAATATATATAAATAAACTAACAAAATGCTGCCTTCTCCCCCACCAGCTCCAGTTTGATTACCTTTCCACTGTCTTTGGTTATTAAAGATAATTCCTGCTCTTCAGTAACGCTAGACCAAAATAGACTGGGTTTTGGAGTAAAAAGTAGTCAAAAGACTTTCTCCAGGATGGAGTTCTTGTGAACAGATTAAACATCTTAAATATCTAAACCGAATGTAAGTGTTCTTGGGTTTTAATTTGCTTGCTTTTACAAACAAATACATTGCTACCTTGTACTTCTGTGTGAAAACCAGAAAGTGAAGGGGAATAGAAACCAGCTCATTTTCACTTCATTGCATTGTCCAAATAGAGAAACACCAAAAGCCACCGGGCAGTACATGAGGGACAGAAAATGAAAAATAGCATTTTTGAGAGCTCTTTCACTAGAAGACAGAGCAGGGCTCTGTCGTGTGGCTCTTTTCCAATGGAAACCCTGCAGAAATAGCAGGATGAATTCTGAATGTCTTCACAGCACCTTCACTTTTCAAGGCAGGGAAGGATGGAAGGAGAAGGAAAAATCCAATGCGAAAGTTATGATTGTAAAGTAAAATAGTAATTTTTGTCTTTGAAACACAATTTACAGTTTAATCAAGCCTGAAAAGTGTTGTTCTGCTGCTCAACATCCCACTTTACTGATACAAAATTTCCCTTAGAAAAAAAAAAAAATCAGTATTTGTTGGAGGCACTCATTACCATTACTACATGTGACTTCTCTGAACAAAGAGTACGCTGGATGATGAATATTTCATCATATAAACAGCACCGTAAAAGAAAGCATAGAAATAATAGTGGTGATAAATAAGAAGAAGTTTTATAAATAAATTATTTTTGATTCTAGGTAAACAACAAACAATGTCCAGTACATATATTTTGATATAGACTTTTTGGGGGAGGGGGAGATTTTTTAAGGTTTATGGCTTCTGGTACTTGAAATTTTATTTTCTTCCTCTCCTCCTTTGCTTTCGTTACCCCCCAGATAACTGTAAACATAAATTTCATCAAAGTGCTGCAGCGTTTGATCTCTGCAGAGCACCTTCATCCTGGAGCTAGACCTGTGAGAGTGATAAGAGCTATTCACAAAGACATCAGCGGTCCCAAACTGGTGATGGGAAGATGTATCACCTCATAGCATGGATAATGCAAGATGGAATTTTGGGTGCTCAGGTCCCTTTCAACACCTTGTACGTCTGCAAGTAGTGATTAGGCCTAAGAAAATGCTGGCTAAATGGATGGCTGAGTATACCAAATATTTCCACTTAGTTTAGAAAGAAATAGAGGCTTCATTACAGCAAGATAAAGAAAATACATATACACGTGACAATGTTTTCTACCAAAACCTTTCAGGGGCTGCCCATTGCTATGTTATGAAATGGAGCCTGTTACTCATTTCAGCCAAGCTGCCAACCACCTCCAGTTAAACTTCAGTTCTGCAGGGCACAGACCTACCTCAGACACATTTTAGCCTGGGTTTCTTCCTTTGGTCCATTGGGCAGAACATTTGTGGGTATTTGGTGACTCTTGAAGTTGAAAACGGAAAATAAAACAGCTTATATAAGTTTAGAATTCATTTAGTTGACTAAATCAACAGGCAGCTTTTAACTGAGTGGTCATTAGATCACTAATCTCCACCTAGTGACATAAATTCACACAAGTATTTTTAGAAAAATGTTTGCCTCTTACTATTGCTGCAATGATTTAAAATTTGACACGGAGTTGCAAGGAACTCAAATGGTTTATGGCCAACTACATCATGGAGGCATTTTTATTTCAACAAGGAAACAAAACAGGATTGTTTCGAACCCCCACACCCCTCCGTAACAGCAAAGCATACCACCAGCTATTATTCATGAATTAATATATTTTGCCAGCATGCATGCTTCAAATAATGGCAACAAAACAAGGTCCCTGAGTGTGTAAGGATCATGGAGACACATTCCTGCAGGGGAAGAAGTCTCAGAGCTAGTCTAAACTCGGGCTTACATCCCCATCTTGTGGCAAAAGAGAATGGTTGCAAGGCAGCAACAGAAAATTTTACTTTATGGCCCGAGGCAACCATGGTTTCGCAACCAACCAGCAAGGATGCATAAGGCATGTCCTCTTGGCTCGGTAACTCCTGTCATACAGTTTCTAATCTCACTTCAGGTCCCCTGCTCGAGATTTCCTGCCATGTCAATAAGAGGGGCCCAAGGAAAATCCTGTCTTGGTCAAAAGGAAAAAAAAAATAAAAAAATTACTTGTTTCTAAAATCTCAGCAAAATTGCATTCCAAGGTCTTTCTTTGGGTTGGTGTAGAAAAGGTCTCCATTCCAGCACTGTGCCAACCAGTTTAGGAAATCTGTTTGCTGTACTTTACGAACAACATCCTCTTCAAAGTCCTGTCTTACCAGAGCTCATGTCCATTAACTTCATGGACTGCTGGTAAATTGTGGATCAGGGCTGTAAGTAAAAGAGGAGTTAAGAGGCGTGGGCTGCTGTGAAGATCAGAACAAGGAACAGGTCTGTTTTTCCAGAAGGCACTTTCTTGAGAGCCTAGTCCTATGTGTGCATAGCAAAGCTTTCTTGACCAGGGCTTGCACGCTCAGGCTGTACAGATGACCTTTTACTGAAGTTTGTATAGACACTGCTTCTCTCTTAAGCCGATTTCTAGTTACTGGAGGCTATAGCAAGAACCGACACTGATGATAATGTGACATTACATTTTCACAGCGCATCAAAAGCGTCCAGTGTTAACTTGGAGGTAGACTACTTACTTGGCTATATCAGTTGTTGTTTTGGTTTTTTTTTTCTTAGCTTTTAGGAAAGTACTTTCTGTCCTTGGTGATGCCGAAGTTCTTTCCCTTTATTTTTTTCCCCAAGTCTGACTTGTCAGACAGATCTTTAGATGTACCTATCAGTTTGGGAAGAAAAATCTTAGCAGCTACAAAACCAACCGAGAAACCAGCCAAGCATTGCCAGCAGAGCTGTTGGCACACAACGCTGCCATGGCACTCTGGATATTGTCATTGCTTGTATCTCACTTTGAGCATACACGTTTTAACACCCTCACTGCATGGATTGTTCATCTCTGAGACACAGCCATATTTCAGAGTGGTTAATACTTATGGTGGGTGATGTATGTGGTCACACTGACCCAGAGCAGGGAAGTGCAGTGTGTTGTGTCACAAACATTACAGAAAGTTGTATGTTTTACCCAGCGTCAGCTACTGGGACATTTTATTAAGAACTCAGAAGCAAACAGTTGAAATATGGAGGCATGGTTAGGTCAGAGTGCCAAAAATAAAAAAGAATAGTTTAGGTTGGAAAGGACCTTTAAGATCCAACCAGCTAAAGACATTTAAGATCCAAACCCAACCATTAACACTGCCAAGTCCACCACTAAACCATGTTCCTCAGCATCACATATACCCAACCTTTCAAATATCTCCAGGGATGGTCACTCAACCACTTCTCCGGGCAGCCTGTTCCAGTGCTTGCCAGTCCCTTCAGTGAAGAAATTTTTCCTAATAACCAATTCAACGTAACAAGCCTACAGCAGAATAATACTACTTCATTGGGAACCCTGTGACAGCAATGACAAGCTTTGGAAACAGATAAGCAACCTTCATTCCCTCTTTCTGCCCCCATCTCAGCCCCATCAACATCAGGTTGTGAGTCAACCTTAGCAATTAAACTGCTGAAGATCAACAGCTCTACAAGGAGAGAGAACGGCATTGCTACCCTATCCCACAGTGAGCTACGTAGTCCTAAAAATGATCTTTGGTGAGACCTGCACATGCTTTTAAAACCAGGCAGCAGCTGGCAAGACTGTGTCATGCTTAAAGATACGTAGGATTCTCATGGGACAAGAAGAATATGGGAGCCTGTGCTGCTGTTGAGACATGCTTCTGGTGATATTAACAGGATCTCTACCCTATTCCAAGGTCCTCGGAAATTTCAGCCTGGAGAAGAGAAGGCTGAGAGGAGACCTTATCTACATCCAAGACCTGCTTTGGCTGCAGCATAATGATGAACCCTGGTGAAAATCCTAGGATCTGTGATGTGATGCGTTTCCAGCTGAATCAAAGAAATACCAATTCTGCTGTTTGAGGCACAGGCATAAGCTCATTTGCAGCAGTATGTTCAGTCCTGCTTCACGGAAGATAAATTTAAATAGAGGTGCAGAAAAGAACCAGGAGGATCAAATAGGGAGGAGAAACTTCACTTTGGTGCTGCAAAACGAATACTGAAAACAAATATGATTGCTCACTGCCGCAACATACAGAGGTTAACAGCAGAGAGAGGAAGGAGCTATAATGTACAGAACATTAGCGAAAAGTCAGACTGACATATGTGGCTAGTGAATAATTTTAGGGTGGATATAATAAAAATATTTAAAGCCTAGCAAAGTTCTGGACTAGCTTTTTGGATGGAGGAGTAAAGGCAAGAAATCTAACTAGTTGGAAGGCGGATTATGCAATGAGGGTGCTGATGCAGCCGGAAGGGGCCCTCGGGACCCAGCAGATTTTTTTCTGTCCACAGTCCAAGGGGCAGCTCGATAGGGAGAGACACATGACATGGCAACTCCAGGTCACAGTGTTTTACAGGAACTGAGTTTCTAAATCATTTTTTTTTTTAGTTTGGGACTTTCCCTTTCAGCAAAAGATGACCTATCCATGGGAAGCAGAGACATTCCACAAACATGCTCATTAAGTCAAAAAGCTGTTTTCCACTGAAGAGTAGTTAATCTGGAAATTTTCAAGAAGTCCAAGTGCTAACATCTGCTAGGACTGTAAGCCCTTTAGGCAATGGCCTTATCTCCTTGTTCCTTCAGTGCCAGACCCCCTTGTTGAGACAGACAAATAAAAGACGACCAGGCGAGGGAAGCAGAGAGCCCATCCAGCTTCTGCCAGCTCAGCTTTCCATGAGCTGTCCGTGAGAGGAGAGGGCAGCGAGAGACCTCAACACACTCAAAAAGCGGCCAGGCCAGAGGAGTGAGTTCTGACATGATGTAAACCATACGATGAACCTGCCCATAGAAAACTCAAACAGGACTTTGCAATGCACAAGCTCTTAATGGAATAAAGCTGAATGAAAGTGTAAAATAATAAATAACAATATATTATTATATAACATATATAATATAACAATAAATAATAAATAACAATAAATTATTTTCAATAAATCAGCCAAGGGTTGTGTCAGATGAAACAGGAGGTATTTCATGAGCCCAAGGCTACAGTAAAAAGCACATAAGTATTTGAAAAGCAATTCTATTCCAAGAGCAGAAAAAGTGGGATTGAAGAGCATGTTTTTCAATGATTCTGTTACAAAAATGTTCTGTTTAAGAAAAAATGCAGTTTTATCCACTGCAGCAGAGCCCTTCTCTCCTACTCATCCTGAGTCACACAGAGCTCTGTATACCCTATGCATCTGGAAAAACAAATTTTCTTGCTGGAGAAGATGCATCCTCTGACAGGTGTTCCACATTTTTGCCACCTACAAGTGTCTTGGGAAACGTAGTTCAACAAGCTTGAGTTTGCACAGAATTCAGCACAGCTCTTTCATGCATCTTTTTAAAAAGCTTGACTATCAGCAAGATGTGCAGGGGGTGCTCAGCCACAGATTTCAGATTCATTTCATGATCTCATACTGCCAATAGCTCAGGAGTTGTTCCAAGTATGATCCCTAATTTTGGGTTGCAACCCATCCTCTTTGCAACATCGGCTAGTCAAAAAAAAGCATGCCCATGTGCATATAGACACAGGGTGTGCTTCCTGTTGCTGAAAGAAAGAGGATTCTTCGTGCCTGGGAGTTTCTGTGGGAAACAGTGGAGGCAGCAGCTCTTCTCTAGTGTCCTTACTTGTCAGAGCCTGGCCGAACAAAAAAGGACATGCACAGATCTGACTTGGATGTGACTGATTGCTCTGATTTACCCTTGATTTTTTTTTCCCCACAGCCTTCTTTTCCTGCTGTAGCTGCCAACTGATTTAGTGTTTGTGCTGGCTCAGAGGGGCTGTAAGGTCATTTTTACTGTATCTCTCCCCCACAGTGCCTAATGATTTGGAGTCGCAGCACCCTTGCTTATAAAAGGGAACATAAAGCAGTAGGGATTGCTGCCACTTGCTGTGCCTGCCCTCAGCAGAGACAGGAAAGTCTCCATGCACAGATAACTCTGTTTATGTTTCACAGCCCATAGGGGTATTGAGGGTCATACAAGCACCAGAAAAGGTCAATGGAAATGATAGCTTGGACACAGATGAAACACAATTGTCTCCTTAGAGCACCACAATTATAAAGGCCACTTTCATTGAACAGTTGTATTTGCCATGACAAGAAAGGAGCAGAGTCCTCATTTCACAGTGAAGGTATAGACAGATCCTGCAGCGTCCTCCTGGCGAGACCTCTATGTGCTTCATTTGCAACTCCGTGTGAAAATAGTGGGGTGAGAGTATACTCTGGGAACACCCAAAGCAATGGCCAACCATGGCTCTGCCCCCCCCCAGAGGTCAACTACTACTGTCCATCACGACCCAGCACACCACAAAACCACGGGCCGTCAGACAGGAACACAAATGTCCTCCTGACATTCCTACTCAGTGGTAGCAAGGCGTCCTTATTGCTGGTGGTATTAGATCAATTTTCAAAGACAGTGGTGGAACTACAGGGGAGTGTGAATTCAAGTGCGCTATAGATGCATATAGCACAGCAGCTCTAGCACTTGTGAATGCTGAAATCAACACTAGAAAGCCAACACAGCATACAGAGATAGAGGATAACCAGTACAGGGATGCAGCATTGACATGCACTGCTCACTGAAGCACCTCACTGTGTACTCAGCTCCTTGGGATCTGCCTTGATGAGTCCCCTTAGAGCAAGGTCAGGATTCAGAAGAGAAAAAAGCAGAAACAAGGTCATTTTCATGGGTCTCTGTGGCTCATTTCCTGCTCTGACTACTTGCTAATAATCGTTTTCACGCTGGATTACGGAACACAGCACATGGTGGCGCATGTCCTCATCCACCCCACCTCATGGGTTTGCCCAACCCAGGGTCTATTCTCTCCCTACCCAAGCAACCTCTTCCTTTCCCACTATTCAGAGTGGGATGGAAAGAAAAAAAAAAAAAAAAAAAAATCTCTCTTCCTTATCAGCACAGGGACTCTCAGAGAAAACTTACAGGCCATTACCAATGGGCTGAAGACATTTTCACCTGTCCAGGAGTACAAAGAACGGATGTGGAGTTTGCCTTTCAGCAACCAGGCAGATCTTTGCTGTGGATTGCTTTTCACAGAGGTTAGCAATGGACAAAAACATGCACCCATCACAGCACTAAAAGCAAACCCTCTCCTGAGGAGCAGGGCTCCAGGGCTCTGCCTGCCAGCTCAGGGCCGTAGCAAGGAAATCCCCTTTTTCAAGCCACCCTGATTCACAGGCAGCCAAATTAATGGCATGAAGGCTAACGGGTCACAGAAGAATTCCAATTAGATGCATTTGTGATTAATAGCCTGGCAAGACAGCAGCAGTGGGGCTAGAGAAAGGCACTGAGCTGAAAAATACGCTGTGTATGCTGATGGGGAGGAAAGGGAGGTACAGCGTTGGGAAGCAAGGGAGATAGGTCTCACCAAGCCCAGGAACTACTCAATGGGAAAATTGCCTCCTGTTGCCTGCAGCGAATGCCCAAATGCTTCAGCAGTGATTAGCAGTGCTGAAATGCTCCACAAGCACTTGTCAATGTTTTAGCCATCATAGGTTAGCCAATTAATTGACTAGTACAAGTAGGATCCCTGACCTTCCTGAGGACTAATGTGCTCGTTCACAGCACCACTGCTGCTCCATCAGACTATTACTACAATTAAGCCAATAGAAGCATCCCTACAGAAGCATCTCAGTTTTTAAGTCAGCTTCATAATTAATATTCAGACATGGTCCTGAGTATTTTATAAGCACTTGGATTTTTCTCCTGTTTGCTATTATCTATGAAGCTGTCTAATCTTCCAATCCAGACAAGACTGAAATGTTCTTCAGCTGTTTGTTGGGTTTTTTTTTTTGCTTGGATTTGTTTTTTGTTTTTTACTTTTCTGTTGAGCAGATCTTTATACTGCTGTCATTTATTCACTTTCTCATCGCATAAATTTATACAACACCCCCAAATCCTACAGTAAAATAGCAGTATTTAATCTGCATAGTCAAACACTCAGAAATGAGGAGGAGCTATGAGGGCTGTCCATACAGCTTTAACTTGACTCCAAAGGCAGATGCATCATTGCAGAGCCCTTAATGACACAATCATGCATTTTTCTCCAGAGAACCCCATGGTCATTTACCACAAGGAACATTTCCATTTTTGTTGCTGGGTGTCTGACACTGAGCCTGACACTGCACTATTGGGCTGCCTTCTTTGCTGCAGAAGATTCAGTCAGAGGAGCACAAGGGGACAACCCTTCTGTTCATCCCACCCCATCTCAGCCCTTGCACCTAACCACAGGCACCATTGAACCCAGTTGTTGGTTTCTGCCAGAGTTGGAGATGATTAGCAGCCCCAAAGACACTATATTCCTACAGCTGGCCAAGGAAGGGGAAAGAGGTATTTTTCCTGCCCTCCTGCAGGGTTGGTGGGCAGATGGACTCTCCCCTTTGTAGATACCAGAGACTTCCCCTGAAAATCCGTGTTCCTATTCCAGGGGTCCTTAGCTCTGCAGTATTAGAAACAACTGCTTTGTTCCTGGTACTCCTCATTCTTGTGTTGATGCTGGCCACTTCTGATTATTCTGTTTCTATGCTTTCCACCCCCCCCCTTTCAGTTACCCCGGGGCAGAGTAGTGGCTCTGTGAATGCTGGAGAGCAACTGGCAGCAGTGTGAGAAATTGAATTCCTCTTAAAAAATTAGATTATTAAGTGAGACATCCTGTCCTGGAACAACACAAAAAAGGCCAAGCAAAATAAATTTTGTTCCTTTTGACAAGAGGGTAAATCTGGAGTGAATGAGGTGGTTGCTTTCCATAATCAAATCCCAGGGGTAGGACTGAGGCACTCGTTTTGGGATAAAGCTCACTCTTCACAGACTATATAAGGGGTTATGGCTCTGTAAAGCCAAGAGGTACAAAGTTTTATGGTATCTTGGGAGGAGAAAAGAAATTAAAGACTGCATCACGTGCAGATCACCATTAATCTGACCTGTGCAAAGGATGGGGACCTCCTCTTCCCCTGATGCTCAGGCGGCTGTCCAGACTGTGTGCTGTGTTATGGTCTCCTATTAAATATGTACATTGTATGGCTAATAAAATCCACAATGGCTTGTATCATCTTGCTATTTTAGTTTGGGTCAACCAAACCTTGTCTCTTCATCTGCGTTCCTTTGCCTGGCTTGCTTAGCCTCCAAACAAAGGTTCAGGAGCATTCATAGCTTGCCTCCTGGGGAAGGGAGAAAGGAAATCATATTGTGAAGGCCTTGCAGAGAGGGAAATCATATTGTGAAGGCCTTGCAGAGAGGGAAATCATATTGTGAAGGCCTTGCAGAGAGGCAGATGCAGTGGGTTGGCAGCGAGGAGAAGGTGATGCTGGCCTCTGAACAAGTTTAAAGACTGACAAGGGCAAGCGAAGAAAATGAAGCAAAAGTGCTAGAAGATATAATATTCCTGGTATTTGTTACCAATTCAGATGGGATGCTTTGGTGACATGCATCTAAGAAGACGGCCTCAATAGCTTGAAAACAGATCTTCTCATTTCGCTAGTCATCTCTGCTATTACAAGGCAGAACTTGTGTCCTGCTATCCTGAAGACAGTAGATGGTGCTATTGATAGCACTATTAATGCAATTGTTAATCAAGTAAAAGTACACCTAGATGAACAATATTAAATGCTTACATTTTCCTCATATTCCTCACATCAAGGAACCTCAGAGCACTTTCAAAAATTGAAACCCTGCGTTTTTGTGTCAGCTCATGTTTGACCCAGGGCAGCTGCTCTTTTGTGTGTCCCCACATTCCTGCGCAAGAAAGACGACAGAAGAAGATGGCAGACTGATGCTAAGTAGCAAAGAGCTTTGTTACACCAAGTCTCATGAGACTTCAAAGATAATTTCAGGAAGAAGGATGCAAAGAGCCAGGTCAGAATCTGGCAGGCCTAATCTAAATCAAACTAATCCCTTAGTTTTACAAGAGAGCCCTTAACAACTTGAGGTCAGGCTGTCATGTCTATTATCTTTCGGGAAGAGCTGTTCTCAAAAGCCAGCACTGATTGCCCTGTTGGCACATGGTAACTGTTCAGCTGCTTTTCGGAATAGGGACTTGTGATCTTAGTCCCATTACAATAATTGACTATTATTACTCTCAAAGTAGCAAATTAAGCAAAAGCTGTAGCTCCCCGTGGGGCAGAGACTGTGCAAAGACACAGCACTCGCCGGAAACAAAGGCAACTCCTCCACCCCAAGAAATGAAATGACATCAGCAGTTTCACAAAGTTAAAAACACTCATTTCTGACTTCCAGATCAGTCATAGTTACAGGAAGCAGCTAAATGCATTTTCTACCCTGTACAAAGTTGTCGTTACAATCAAGAACCACACATCTCCTAGCAGAGAGGCTAATGAAGGAATGGGCCAAGATACACAGACAGAGAAGTGTCCCCAAAGGTGCTGGGCTGACTTAATCAGCAAGACACTCAGTGTTCTTTGTCTCGTCAGGCTTAGAGGGAAACATCCAAGGCCCCCTAAAACCAAGATTCAAATTTCTGTAGCTGAAAGTGTCAGTGCATGTAGAAAGGCAACTCCTTATCTGAGGAAAAGAGGTGCTCAGTACTGAGATGAAGTTTTTCTGCGTATCTTACATCCTCTGTGTTTTAAGATCAGTGTTACAGGGTTATACAGCCCTTTTCCAAATGCATCCAAACACACACGTACAGCTTTGCAAAACACATGCCAAGCATGAAAGAGTCAGTCTGGTCCAGCTCCTAATCCTCCTTAAAATCACCACTCTTAGCTGTTCTCTTATTTTCTATCATTTTCCTTTGCTAGCAGCAATTCTTTAAATTGATCTTTGAATGTGCACAATTTTGTACTCTGTAGATGTCTCAGATAAGATTTTAATAGCAGGAGATTGTGTATCAAGCATTTCACATTGATGGAAATTAAAGGCCCATTTCCCAAAGCTTTTCAATATGTGCTTAACTTTGGGCACATGAGTAATGCTATTGACAGCAAAGGGATAATTCATGTGCTTTGCTATACTGCTGCCCAACAGCTGTGCAGACAATACGAATTGCTCGAGTGATATACCTGGGGTTACTCTACATATTTTCTTTAAAATAAGCCTACAGGAGAGATATCACTCGAGGACAGCTTTTAGCAGGGTAGGGGACCTGATGACAAAGGACAGAGATACATAAAGTCTTCTTTGCCTCGGTCTTTACTGGTAAGACCATCCTTCAGCAATCCAAGGACCTCCAAGACCAGTGGGAAACTCTGGGGCAAGGAAGACTTATTCTTGGTGGAAGAGGATCAGGTTAGGGAACATTTAAACAAATTGGACCTACATTAATTCCATGGACTCTGATGGGATGCACCTACAAGTGCCGAGGGAGCTAGCAGGTAGTATTGCGGGGCAACATTTTTGTAACGTTGTGGTCCTTGGGGGAGGTTCCAGAGGATGGAGGAAGGGAAGTGCTGAAGGCACTAACAGCCAATTATCCCAAAACCAGTTATTTTTTGCAGAGCTAACCTTTTAGCTATGTCTTCTTTACTATGTCTTCTCCAAAGGTGCCAGTGCAGCTGTGTTTACATTACAATCTAAATGGACAACATTTATATTCACCTTGGATATGGACATGAAATTCAGGTTTAAAGCTTCTGAAGGAAAGTTACCGCCTAGCACAGAGTTGCATCCAATTTCATTTCTCTTTTTACCTTCTGCCTGCAAGGTTACAGGAACACTTTAAAAACACACCTGCTCTTGTGCAAAAGTCCTTCCTGTTGCCAATTACACTCAGGGTTGCTCCATAGTTTCCTCTTTAGTCACAAAAGTGGCAAATGCATTTTAAACTTGCAGGAAATGCCAGTGACACTCCTGGAATATTTATGGTTCCTCTAGGGTAGGCCGAGTCACATTAGCACCAAGATGCTGGGGAGCCTGAAAAGCTCTTAGAAATATTGTCCTGGTTGGTGAATCAAAGACGAAGTTCTCCAGGTCTGATTAATTGTCTACTTTCTGCAGGCCTAGGAGATTTGCTGGTGTACCTGACCATCCAGGCAAATATTAAACTGATGAAGCTGCCCAGAATCACAGGACAGAAAGCAAGGAAGGCTGCTATAGAAAAGAACTGAATATTAGTATTTGACAGACTTTAATGACTACCCTCAAACTCATCTAAGCCATATGCCAGTCATACCCATTCAGTTGAGTCTTCAATTCTAACATCTTCATGGTTTAGTGGTAGACTTAGTGGTGTTGGGTTTATTGTTGGACTTGATGATCTTAAGGGTCTTTTCCAACCTAAGTGATTTTATGATCTATAGTAAAGTAAGTGCATGCATAAGCTATTAGCATGAGTGCTGGAGTTTGTGGCAAACCTTCCCAAAAACAGAAGCGTCAAACTAGTATCCAGGAAAACCCTGCATTAGCAACAAATGACTTGAATCAACATTTACTTCTCTAAGAATCAAAACCAGGATCTTCTGCAGGCAAAGGGAAAATAAGAAGTGTTGCTAACAGGTGTACAGAAAGGCCAATCGCAAGGCAACCATAAGAGCAGCCTTAAGGTTGAGCTTCATTTTACCATCGGAGATAACACAGTGATAGTCCACCACTACTTCAAAGTTGCTCATGGTTTTGCTCTACTACAACCACAGATACTAGATACTCTATCTGCATCTGTGGAAACAGTAACTCGGTCATACCCTATGTAGACGACCATCCTGCAAGAAGGAGATTGTATTTGGTAAATGTGAATGCTCCTTCTGCTGGCACCGGTGCCATTGACTTCTTGTTTGGAATCTCAAGCACTGTTGAGACACGAGTCAGTAAACTTGGTTTTCTCAGGCGCTGGAGTTTACAGGCCAAAGTATGAGGCATCATTTTAAGCCACTCTTCGTTTTACAAGATATTTATAGTTGTGAACACTGCTGAGCACTGACCTCATTTTCCACTTAGTTCAAAAGAGAGGTGAAAATTAGGGACAATTTCTGCCAATTTTTTTTTCTTTTGCTTTCTCAGTGATAGAAACAAACCAGAGCAAGAGGAAGGGCTAGGCTGAGCCCCACTCAACTCATGATACTTGCAATTAGCGCACAAACATGCTCATTAACCAAATGCATTGTAGCCTGACATGGAGCAGCAACTGAATCACGGCTGAGCAGGGCTAGATAGAGCCTGTGGCTGATGCAGTAGGCATTTGTGGAGTCAGTCCAGCAAGACAAAACCTGTTTTATAACTCTGCATATCATGAGTTAGTGGTCTGTCCAGAGTAACCTGCCAGGTACTAAGCAAATGTAGCACCACTAAGGCTGGTGATAGGAAATTAGCAAAATTTCTGCTTGGTACAAAGATAACCTCAGTGTTTACTCCCAGCCTGGCCCCATTAATTTGTTGTAGAAAGTTTTTACCTAATTTTCAGTTGATCATTTCTATAGAAAGAAGAGTGGGACCAAAGTTTGCTACACTGAATGAAGGAGGATTTAGAAAAACATTACCGAGCATGTATGTTGCCTCTTCACAGAGCATAAATCAATATTTGACAACATTTAAAGTGTTCAAGGTGGCTTTGCTGTTACATTCAATACTTTATCATCTCCCAGATACAAATTTCTGGATCACTTAGCTACAGGCAAAAATCCTGGAGGCATAAGAATTAAAAGACAGAGATAAATCTTTTATATGCACGGTCATGAAAGTGTAGTATTTTCTGATGATACTTTAAATGTTTGGGGTAGATAGTACTCATACAAAGTAATTAAATGGAAAACAGTATAGGAATCACAAAGATTATTTCTTCATATACCCATCAGACATACTTTCCACTGAATCATGAAGTTCATCTCTACACAGCTATTTTATCTCTTCTTATCAGTGTTGATTTATTATAATTTTTGCCTGCAAGTGCTGTGCATCAAACATTAGATCACAGTGGTTTGTACCTCTTCCACAGCCAGGCCAAAATACCAGGTTTGGATGACACTGACCTGCAACAGCTGCTGTCAGGTATTGGCATCATTTGCTAAAACAGGCAACACATGGGAAGCGAGCAAAGCCTCTCTAACCTTTGCGAGCTTTTGCATCAATCACTTCAAAACTTTAGATGCCAAACATTTGAAAAAAAAGAAAAAAAAAATCAGAAATGAAAGTACTTACACTCCCAACCTACTGCAACCAGTGCCTCTGTGACACGGTAGGTAGGAACAGGTCCAGAATAAAAGTGCTTATAATATGCATGCAAGAAGTGGCAGTATTTAATGAAGAGAAAACGTTGCCTCAAAGCGCTGCTGGAATAGCACAGCTCTTGTTTCAGGGGTGGAGGCAAAACTGAAGCACCACAAAGGTACACTTATAGAAAGTTTTAGCAGTTCTTGATATTTTGTTTCTGTAACTCATTTGCCCACGGCTAGAAAGAAGAGTTTTAAAACACTTACTAGCTGTTCATCATTTTGCTGGACCTGCTGGTTTGGTGGCATTTCCAGTCTGTAGCCAAGTCATGCTTCTTTCAGTAAAAGACCAAGGAAGGAACTTTCATCATATGTAAGATATGCTATTGCTAACATATGTGATCTAGTTCAAATAGAAGCAGCAGGACTTCTAAATCCTGCGTACCTTGGCATTAGAGCTAAATAATCCTTCTTGGAGTGAGACCTAGAAACTGAGGGGAAGATTTAGGAAAACTCTGTAGAAAAACACACTAAATTCTCAAGGAGGAGCAAAGAGATCAGTGGTGATCGTGAGATGAGGTCTGAGCTCTATTTGTAATGAAAAGGTATCTGCTTCAAATTTTGAGAGATTATTAATTTTGTTCTGGGTTGCTCTATCAGAATAAGATATTTTGTCTAGTTTCAAAGGCACTTCAGATTCAACAGTGGACAGGCAGTGCTGATAGATGGCTCCTGTGGTATCTATTACGGGGCATCTGTCACACATATCCCTGGGCTGTTTCTCACTGCTGTTTTTTTAAAGATGACAGGCATGTTTTCAGTCAGAGAGGATGTCTATTTATATCCCCTAGACACAGCTTCTTTCACCGCTCTGTAGAAGCTTTATCCAAACAGGAAGGATGCCCGTGTAATCTGAAGGATGCTCTCCCCATTGAAACGATGTATACAGGCATGTCTGCCTGGGAAGGCATGGGGGTCAAAGCTGAAGTTAGGGCTAATCCGTACATACTGGTCCCAGTTAGCCTAGCTATGCAGTTTTTTTGCCAGAGACACAAGGGACACACATTCACTTACTTGGTCAGAAGCAACACATGAAAAGTAGCACCTATATACCTAATGGTTTATAAGCATGTTTTAAGAAATTAACGCTACGAGGGAAAATTCACCAGGGACCTGCCAGGTGCTGTCAGGAATGGAGTAAACAGCAGATAGCCTTCCTGGGGCAACAACATCCCCAGTGTCTCAGCAGCAAGAGGGGATGTGTGCATGACACATCTAAAGCTGAGTGCTCTGCAACACGCCCAGCCACCAGCATAACCCCTCAGTTATCGGTCAGGGCTATTACCCCACTCTGAGCTCTGTGCTGCATGTGCTTTTTGCTCTGGATCCCAAAAATTGTTCTGAACTTGTGCTCAGAACTTCCTGCAGGCTAGTCCACTGCTGGAGAAAGGCATTACGCAGTTGATGTCTCGCTGCCCGCCAGCTCATCCTGCAGGCACAACAGGACAGACACCTGAGGAGCCATAGGAAGCCACCGAGAAGACATCCTGGTTTTCAGACGGGCCTTAATTTGGCACAAACTTATTTCTGGTGTTTTTTCTGCTGAAAATTTAGAGGGAAAGACAACATGCTCCCCAAGGGAAAAAAACACAACAAAACCACAAAAAAACCCCTTCTGGTATCAGTTGAAGTCTTGCCAGTGACTCCAAAAAGACCAGGATTTTGCAGTGATCTGAGACTGTAAATATAATTACAGAGCAATAGTTTTGGGTCATCCCTCTTGTATCCATTTCTGGTCTTTCCAGGCCCCCATCTAGCAGAAAGAACTGTATTACAAATTAATATAAATGCAATTGTCTGAGCCCTCAGTTTCAATATAGTAAAATTCTGCAGAGGGAAAATGATGGGCTTGCTGTTACTTTAGCCCTCCCTAGGATTACTACTTCAACTTACTTGCAGCTTCACTGCAAGACAGTTATTCTGTATAAGGATTCAGCAAAATGAGAATCTGACTGGGTATTAAAGCACTGGGATAACTTCATCAATTCACTGCAGGAAATGGTGCAGAGGAGACCATCATAGCTTATGCTTTAAGCCCAACAGTAGTAACACTAAACAAATAATCTCAGCTTGTCCATTTAAAAAAAAAAAAAAAAGAAAAGAAAAACCACATCAACCTGTCAAGACTCACTGAATTTCCTGCTGTTCTCATAATTTTTCCCTGAAAATATCTGGATACATCTGAGGAGTTAAAGATATGCTACTAATGCCTTAAACCAACATACTTTCACTCATCTTATTTCTACATGCTTCCTTGAGTAGCATAAGGAGCAGTTAGCCAGTAGGTTTAAGGAGTATTGAAGATATTGCTTAGAGCTAAGGCAGCGGTCAGCTTTTGCTTCTTATCGAGGCAAACTGCAAAAACAAAATCCAAAAACCAAAACCAGAAGGACATTAATGACCAAGTAATGTTTTCTGCAGAGTGGTAATACAGTTTAGCCACAGAACACACTTCTACACACCATGACCACTTCCCCTCCAACAAGCAGAAGACTCACAGTAAAAGACAGAAAGCTTTAGAAACCAGTGCGTTATAGACCGAAAATAGGAGATACTGAAAGAATTGCTAGAGAAACGCTTGCCCTTGGAATAAGAACAACTTCTCCTGGTATTGAGTTCTTTACTACCACTTGCTTGCTTTATATGCACAAATCCTCTGGCTGCTTAAACACTGAGGCCTTGAGTTCTCATCCCCTCAGGCCTTAGGGCTGCCATTAGAGCCAGCTATTCTCTGTCACTCAAGTTGGGCATAGAAAGTCCCCAGAAGACAAGATCAGGATCCTCAGCATCCCCAGACCATGATGCCTTCACAGAAACAAAAGCCACACTGCTGTAAACTGAATATTTCTCCTACTCTCCTATCTGTTTCAAGTGACTATACAGGCTATGCCATCTCCACAACTAAACTGTTTCTTATCAGCCCAGCCACCCCAACCTTCTATTAGCTAGTATGCTATTGATCACCGTTATCTTTCAGGCACATTTTCAGAGAGAAGCTTGAGATTTCAAATGCTCTCTTCCTCCCAAACCAGCTCTGCTTGAGCTGACCCATAAAGTCTGGGATGCTGAACGCCCATTACTGTTGGTTTTCACTACAACAGCATCCATAAAACACCTGGTGCAGAGAAGGAGATGCTGAAAAGTTAACCTAATACTCACCCATGGGAATGGGGTTAAAGTGTCATTCGATGGTGATTGGGATCAGCTACACCCCAAATCTTCTGTTTAGTGTTGTTAGCAACCCAGCATATGGTAGCTCTGAGATGTATAAGCTGTGGCTTCCTGGCAGAGACCACAGCGTTCAACTGGGTTTACACGAAGTGTACATGTTAACTAGGCACAAGGCTGCAGTGAAGCTGGCAGGTAGGACTTGTAGCCTTTACCAAAGCAGAGGGGAAGCAACAGGCCTATGCGGTACAGCCACGTGGCCACAGCAGCTTTCTCAGACCCCACATATGGCAGGGAAGAAAACCCCCAGGAATCTTCAGAAACCAGAGGGAGCTCAGGGGCCAGGCTCTGGCTCTACTGGCTGTGAAGATCACATCAAGATGTGGAATGAGTCACAGCAAACAAGCAACTTCCCCCCCCAATCACTCCTGAATAGAAACACATGACAAGTGAATAACTGATTAAATCAAGGGTGCTTCAGGGGATGGATCTAATGCCCTACAGGTAGCACTAACAGCCCTGTTAGCTTCTCACAAATGCTCAGTGACTCTGCAGTCAGATAACTGCAAGAAGGTCATTCAGGAGGCAGAATGTTTACACCTTTACACCAGGCACTGTACAGCTCGATGTGAGGGTGGTTTCCCTTCTACCCTACCCTCTCTGGGTCTGTAGTCCCATTCCTTGAAGAGTGGAATGAAACAGAACAGCAAAACACAACGACTCAAGGCTGGGAGAGGAAGGAATAGTCAATAAACTGGGTTCAGTTGACTCTGAACACTGAACTTCTGGCAAAGATTCAGTTAAGGTAAGCCTTAAAATATAACAGTGTAGTATGTCTAACCTCCCCCCCCCAACATGCACAGCTCAGTCTCACTATCTACAGGGCAGCAGCTGTGAAAGTCAGATTCAGGTCCTAGGTGCACTAGCGTATGAAGTTATTCAGAATCAAAGTCAATTCATCAGGCACTATAAAGTGACTGATGGCTTTGTTGCAGTCGATAGCTCTATGTTCATTAACTCCAGCTGATAATCTGGCCCTTGGGGTTTGATTTGGACACAAACCTTTAATCAACTAAACACCACCATGAGAAGCTGCAGATGCATTTGTGGACAGCCCATCGATTAGAACCGGAAGAAAGAGGGGATTCTTTTCCATGTGTAGCAGCTTTTTTTTTTTTGGTTGATTTGTTGTTTGATTTGGGTTTTTTTTCCCCTTAAATCCAACATCAGTCAGACTTGATATGTCTCTTTAGAACAAGCTACATAAACCAGAGTCCCTGTCCTTTTATATAAAAACAACGCAGTGCAGCTGAGAAGTATGATGTGTATTATTATTCTTGATACGCTGCAGTCTCATTACATTCCAGGGCAGTCATCTGAGTCAACTGCAATGTCCAGAGTGTTGGTGATTGCAGTCCAGGGGCTGGCTGAACTAAAAGCCAAATAGGATGCTGGGGAATAGGTAAGTGCAGATTCCCTCTGGTTTTCAGAAGGAAATTAAAACGCTTCATTTTATTTCCTGGTAAAAATCTCCCCGCCGGGCAATGCTGCTGTGCTTTGGTGCCCGAAATCCCCCTGGAGTTCCCACAGTTCAGGAATTTCTTTAATCTGATCAACTCTTAGGGTCGAGGAGCAAGAGGAGTGATAAGGCTTCCGGAGGGGAGTTTTACTGAAGAGGCAAGATGGAAGTGGGATTAAGCCATAAGAAAATCCATTCTCTACAACCCCTGCCTGTGGTCCTAGGAGAGGACAGCATTAACATAACATCCCACCTGGCCCAGGCAGGAGAGAGTGGGGGCTTCTTGGGTGAGGTGGTGGTCCCAGGCAGTGCTGGCTGCTGGCCAGCCGCCAAGCTGCTCCCACCTTGCACAAGGACAGTTTGGCCCAAAGCCTGACATGCAGGCAACAGGAGATCGTCTCCAGTGGGCTTCCTGCAACCTTGCCTTCCCTCCAGAAAAGTCTTGGCTGCCTCCTTTCCTAGTGATCCAGGTAAGGCTGCCAGTATTGATCACAGGATTGCAGAGATGGCACTGAAGAGGAACCAAAGCTTTACTGCTTGAGAGCAGCAGCATGGAGCAAGCGGTGCAGATGCTGTGCCTTGTTCACGCATCTGCAGAGGACATGCTGTAAGGTGTCCCTACATCACAACATCAGAGTCAGCAAGGTGCCGCATGCACTGAGGTGCATCATGGGTCCGTTAGTGATGTTACTGCAGGTTTGGCTGGAAGGAGCCAATGCTTGGGCAGATCAACAGACAAGCATTGATTTACAAGTTCCTCCAGGGAGCAACATTATTTAATGCATTTAATTAGCAGAGGTTCCCTGCTTATTCTGGCTGCTTAGCAGATGGATAAAAAGGCTGTCTGTCTCCCCTTATTGGGTACCCAACCTGGAGGCCTTTGCTCCCTGTTGAGCACCGTGGCAGGCAAGTAGCTCAGCTTCAAGTAACTCAGCTTCTGGAAGGAACTGTTTTCTGCAAGGTCATGTCCTTTGAGACATGGAAAACCCTAATAAAGAATAGGTCTTCTGCAGGTTTTATCACCAGAAGGGACCCTCCTAGATCACCAAAACAGATTGTCTGCCTAATATATGCTAAAGAAAAATGTTAACCAGTTTCTGCACCCAGCTGACTGAGCTAGAGCTTATTGGTCCTACCTGAAACATTTCCAAGTGATTCAGTTGGACAACATTCTCATTTCTAGATTCTGGTACTGACGCTATTCAACACTTGCCAGCCAGCATCACCTCACTATGGCCTCCATACGTTGCACCCTGGTCCAGGCAATGAGCTGATCAACAGCTGAGTGGTTTAAAAAAAAAAAATTAACAACCAAAACCATTCCTGAGCACTTTCCTTGTTGAAGGCAACAGGGTTAAAATGCTTGGGCTCAGTACAGAAGCTGTAAAGTGTCCTGCAGTGTGACTGCAGCATTTCCTGGCTCCCCTGCAATCAGCACATCCTAGAGAAAAGTGTTCTCTTGTACTGGAGGTAACAGAGGGTGCAGGCATTTATTCAAGTGACATGGAAGGGAAGATTTTCTCTAAATACGGCAGATAATTAGAAGATTAAGGCGCCTCTTTCTCTCGGACATTAAGCCCAGTGCTAGGATGCCTACATTACCAGCTGAAACATACCTACACAGCAGGGCCCAAGATTCCCTGTTGCCTGATGGCTTTGGGGCAGCCTACAAGTGGTGTCTTGTGGTGTAGACATAAAAATGGTGTCTAAGTAGATAAGAATCAAAATTGCCTCCACTGTTGCCAGGTTGGCCATTTTGATGGCAATTTATACAAGGCACCACAGTGAGGAAAGACTGTGGTCCCAAGACCAGCTACTGCCTTGCTGGCTCAGTGGGCAGAGAGAGCACTATTTGGGGGGGTGGGGTGTAACTTGAGTGAGACACGTGAGAACTAAACCCTGCACTAACACATTTGCACTCTTTACTGCAAATTCATTGCTCTTGCGAGCAAGAAACTGTATGCAAGCGCTATTATCACCACAGCCCAAGAAGTCCTGTGTGATAGATGCTCCCTTTGGGTTTCAATGGTTTCCTTAGAGGAGTGATCCATTTGCAAAATTCTTCAGAAAGGTCATCTCGGGAGGATGGGGAGCTCTGATATTGAGTATACCAGCCCTCAGTCATGGCAGCAGGCACTCAGAAGGGTAAGTGCCTTTCCTTTGCTATTAAGTACACTTACAGGACAAGATGTTTTGCTGCTTGTAACATGCAAGTTTTACTTTGTGTGACACTTCCCATTCCCCTGGGCTTGAAATACATTTTAGCCTGTAGTTTGCTGAAACAGTTTATCAAGGAGGATGTAAACTTGGTCATTGTGTAGCTGTATAGATCCAAGGAGGGTTGCTCTCTCCAGAGGGGACAATTAGGTTTGCAGTGCGAGAGTCCTGCCAAACACAGCTGTTTTCTCTTGGTTTCTATCAAGGTTTGACAGCTCATTAAAAGTTAGGAGGGAAAAAGATTCCATTTACTTCACTTAGAATCAAAGCCTTATGCTCAAACAAAGAAGAAAAAGTGACCTTCACTCTTCCCGGCACTTCTATGCTATGCCATAGCTAACAGCAGAGGAGGACCAAATTCTGTGCACGATTATTGCCAGGAGTCTTTTTGGGCTTTAAAATCGATTCTTCAGTCAGATATTAATTTGCACGGCAAGAAATGATTTAGTGCTACCTGCGGGTTTAAGGCATACGGCTGCATCGATTACGCTGAAGGTACAATTTTGAGGCAATCTCTGCAGCTTGGAGAGCCAAACCTCAGATTTCCCCTCCCCTCCCACCCTGTTCCCTGCCCCCGCAAGGCCAGATCCACTTCAGGCTCTGCATGCCAAAGGCACAAGGTGAGAAAGAGTTAAATATCCATATGGCATCATAGCTGGTGCTGGTACCAAGAACTGTTAGGGTGTTTGCATGCAGTGTGTTAGCGTGACATTAAAATCAATGTGTGCTGTGTATACCTGCAGGCAATGTTTAGTCCCTGGTAAACAAGGCAGGCAGGGCTGGGATGAGAGCCACAAGACAGAGGATTCAATAATTCAGCTCCATTTAAAAGTGCTACCTATCTTATGTGAGAGCTATCCCATATAACGTGCCAAGAACATCCAAGTTACCAGAGTACATTTGCCGCCTTCTATTGAGAGTCTTAATGCAAAAAAAAAAAAAAAAGTCTGCTGACAATGGCTTTATATATATACAAAAGCTTTCATATCAATTTCTCTAGTTCTCTGCGAGGTTACCCAATCGACCAGCATCTGCTTTTTCTAGCTATCAAAACCCAGTCAACACATTTTTCTTCCACTAAAACCAATGCAAACTTCAGGTGAACAATCTACCAGGGACATCATATTTCTTTTTGCAGCTATGCATCTCTTGGCAAGACAAAGAGATGGAAACAAGAAAACCCCTTGGGTGAAATCCTTGCCTTACAGCGTTTTGTGTGCCTCTCTGGCAAGTCCAGACAGTCACACCACTGTGCACTTGCTGGGCTGTCCTGGCCAGTGGGAGCACAGAAACACCTACCACAGCCTTAGCTCTTTCGCCCTTCTTGTCTTTGGACATAACTCTGCCTGTTCTCACTCCTGGTCTGCAAAGCAAGAACCATAAACCCAGCCCAGCATCTCAAACCACTTCACTTCTGTGCGGAGCATCAAAGACTCTCCCAGAAGCTGCACTGTTTCCTTGCTATGCATTAATATGCATTAATAGCATTATACACTCTGTGTAGCATGGTGCCCCATCTCTGGGTCCCTCCTCTCAACCCAGGCTCTCTATCCTCCACTCACCAGATTCAAGTTTCACAGTTCTTTGAGCCAACCTTGAATAAAGTAATCACACAAGCAAGAACTCAGTATCACACCTTACCTGCAGCTCCCCTGATTCTCTCAGCTGTCCTGCAGGATGAACAATCTTCTCAAGCCATCACCTAAAGCTTTCCCATCTCTCATGAAACAGACCCTTGCTCACTTTTATACCTAGCTCTCTGCTGCAACTCACTGGATTGATATCAACTATCATTACCCTCTTGCCTCCCATCTCCCACTGATCACTGGGCTCAAGTAATGAAGAACACTTGTGTCCTGCCCTCCTCCCACTCTACAGAGCCTCTACTGCCTCCTGAACTTAATGCACACCACCAATACACCTGCTGTTTGCAAAGGTGGGGAGAGATGGGAACCTCCTTTCTCATTGTCCTCCCTGGCAAGGTCCAGCCTGTCAAGACCACTGGTTAGAAACCAGTCTTACAGAAAAGCTGCTCAGAAATTTTTCAT
>JAOXNO010000033.1:31903059-31926997 GCA_028565335.1 Limnodromus scolopaceus | reverse complement strand
CGTGGCAACATCCAAAATGTGAAGAGCACGCCAGAGTGAGCAACCGATTGCTTCGCTCTTCCAAACAGTCCTTCAACACCAGCTGAGCCAAGCTGGAAGGGTGAGTGAGTTTGGGAGGAGAGAGAGCACCGCTTAAGATGTGTGGATGAAGGAGCTATAGCCTGCCCTAACATAAGCTGTGTGGCAGGGAAGCTAGGGTCAATACCGGGAAAAATTTCCCAGCGGGAAATAGATAAGCATGCAGAGCCATGTCAGTAACGGCAAAGGCATCAATCTGTACTAAGGAATGTTTCACATCGTTAACCAAAATTGGAGCATATATTGCATTTGCATTTGCCTCAGATGTTTTGTAGACTCATCTGATTACAGTGTCCTAACTAAACTGCCATATAGCTCTCTGCTTCCTTAGCAGCATTTTTCCTTTAAACGGCTGCTAAGCATAAAGATGCAGTCACACTGGGTGCGGGGGGACATTTGGATATGGCCTGAGCAAGTGTCAGCACTATTTATTCCCCATTCCTTCCCTGCTGGCGCCAGGAAAATACAGGAAAGCCTGTCTACCAGCCTCTGCCTACAGAGCAGGCGCTCAAAGCATCCAAAACCTAATGGGAGCCCGTGCGTTTCAGAAGGGTGAGTAACCCAACGCGTGGAGCAGGTGTCTCCCCAGAGGTTTTTCCCTTAGCTTATGACTTACTAAACCTAACCAATTTGTCTCATTAATTAATAGCTCAGTGACTGCCCTTAAAAAAGGAAGAGACACAGAGGCGAGGGAAGAAACATGAGGCGCTCCCAAATCCCAGGAGGAGCGGCATTCGTGGATGGCCTCACCTCTCCTGTTTCCTGGGCGGACCTCGTCTCTCCTCCTTCCCGAGCCCGAGATGACGCAGCCCAGCAGTCCCCGGCTCAGCGCGGATGCGGAGGCTTTGCAGAACACGGCGGCCATTCCTACACACCAGCCATGTTCTAACAGGCACCGAGGAAACGGCAGGTGCCGGGCGGTTCTGCTCCAGCTGCCGGGGGGTGGTTGACCAGCCCGTGAGAAACACGTCCTTCACTGCTTATGTCTTTCTGGCGTTATATAAGTGGATTTGGAGAAAAAGCACTGCCATGAGCAGGTTTCTAATTAGGAAAAGAAATAAATAGAATTATGGTATTAAGGCAGAACCTCAGCATGAATGACCCAAATCCCTTCCTTGTGCCACAGTCCACAGCAGGCTATTAGAAAACATTTTTTTTTTAAAGAAGTTAATTCATCCCTAAGATGGCACAGCAAAGGCAAATTCCTTCACAGGCTGGCACCCGCTCTCCCAAGCTACTGATCCCAGTTAATGTGACTCCTGTAAGTGCAAAGGACAACGCTTTGGGAAGCAGGGTGCTCTGCGATGCAGGCAGCAGTACCCTCACTCACACAAACGCTGCGGAAAGACAGGTAGCAACGGGGCTTACGTTACCATTTCCTAATTTGCTCTGACAACTTTCTGTCGGTCCAACCACGCAGGCTGTTATTACTGCTTAGAGTTGCCTACTATGAGGCACCTACTACCATACTGGTATAGGTGTCTCATTAACGGTGGCTTGCTTTGTGGAGATAAGAAGCATCCATAAGTCTCCGTGACCTGACCTCAACAGGACATAACAGCACTCTACAACTTCTCACAAATGAGGCCATATTTATCTAAATACTCAGGTGCAGATTTAAGACCCTACTTTTAAAAACATTGTGTAGTGAAACTAGCAATTTATAGTTCTCCAAGGAGTAATTTGAAATTTGATGAGGAAATCATAAGTTTTCCACTCACAATACTGCCACCTGCACAGAGTTTTTTGATGGCATTTGAATCCCTAAAGGCATGGCGGTTTCTTTAGCTCGTTAAAGAAGCAAAGCAGATACCTTGGGATGTAGTGCTGCTGCTTGGAGAAAGGTCATGTCCTCAGTAAATCAGATGATGCATAAAGGAGAAGCCAGACTTATTCTTTATATATAAAAGCACTGTCTCTCTGAAACTGCTATGTTAGACAACATAAAACCTGTGTCAGATGGAAAAGGCGCACTGGTGATTATTGGTTTGATAGGATGCCAGCTTGTTTTCTGATGGGGTCCTTTTTCTGCTGGGTCAGTCCCCCAGGGGTGGGGGATCTCTAGGATGTTTCCCTACTGCAGGAACACTACAGGGATAAGTAGGAAAGGGAGACCTCAGTTTTCCTGCCTACAAAGAGAGCTTGCCAGCTGCGGCACACACAGCTGAATGAACTCAGCTACCACAGGGAAACTCTCCACTCCCAGCAGTTTGGGTTTGGGACTAATCTTTGGCAGCCTCTACCATGCAGGAACCTGAACTGTATGACAAGGAATCCAGTAAAGCTCATTAATGAAATATCCTGCATGATTGCCCAAAGCACCGAGCAGTTACTTGAAGTAGCCTGAGCCCTAGCAGCCAACCACAAGACACAAGACGTACAGAAACACAGCAAAGGAAACAACCATTTCTGGGGAGAGGGCTCCAGCTTGGGGTGAGCAGCCCAGAACATCCCTGGTAGCAGAGGCACCGTGTAACCACGTTATCTCAGGGGCTGTTCTGCTCATCTCCCCTCACAACAGGGTACAGCCTGCTGAAGTGGGGTCCTCATATCCTCTAGTAGCAGACAGGCCCACGGAAACACCATACCTGTAACACCGCCAGATCAAAATACTTCACTTCCATTGTCTGTTATCTTATGCTCTTTTGTACTATAAGATAAAACTTCACTTCTTTTCGGGTAGGAAAATGCTCCAGGTTACTCTGATCCTGGCTCCTGGCTTTGTGCACGGCGTGCCGGTGGTGACAATTTGCTATAGCACTGTCACTGCAGGGCTAAAACGCCGCCCTTTCCACCTGGGCTCCTGGGTTGCTGCTGGGTGAATAATGTGTTAATGTGTGGCAGCTGAAGGGGCTGCTACAAGGCTGAGGGAAGGGTGGAAGGGTAGAGCAGCAGCTGATGCAGATGTGAAAATGCAACCACGCCAACACAGAAAGAAGCAGACAGGTCTCTTCTCTGGCAGGGACAGCACGTGGTGGCTTCCACCACACCGAGCTTTGCAAGGTGCCAGGTCTCAGGCCCGCATTCAGAAAGCCCTTCATAGCTGCTCTGTCTTATAGACATTCACAGATTTAGCCAGAACGGCCAGTGACACTTGAAAGTCTTTTCTTTTCCCATGTGAGCCTACAAACAGAGACCCAGAATAATTAAGACAGTGTTCATTTTATTGTACTCAGCATGGAAACCAGGAGATGTAAAACAGCAAAACATTAAATTCCTAAGGGACTTGATCAGGCGGGTAACATTGCTTTAGTATCACTGTAAGACTTCTTCACATGCAAACTTCTGTTGGTACGTCTCGAATGAACACCACAGTACACCTGGAAGCCTAATACTAGCTTTACTTCGCATGGTACATCATGTTTAGTCAGTGTAACTATAAAAATAATAAAGCCACAATAACATTAGACATCTTTAGAAGCCCCCAGTTTGGTTTTCTTCTGCTGCTGACTGATGCATGGCCATCATCATTGTGGTGCTTGCAACAGCCAGGAATTCAAAGTTCACTCACCCTCTCTCCCTTTAACTCTGGGCAGAAACTCCCATCACTTTTCAGCGTGCAACTGAGACCTCAACTTCAGACATGATTTTATGTACCATAAACACATGGATCTTTTCTTCCATTTTACTGAAATTCCTCAGGACACTGTCCAAAGTTGCATTTGACATACTTGAAACTACTGATTATAAACTGAGCTAAGGGAAGTGTTGTCAGGAGGACCCTCCAGAAGGGTCGCCTGCTGTAGCTGAGCTGCTGAGAAGCATCTGAGACACTTGTATTCTGCAGCAGACAACTGCTGGAGACTTCACTGGCAGAACTGTCATTTATTTCTACGCCTGAGATTGTCAGTGTAAGCAGAAAGCTAAGAAAATCTTAAGGTCTAGTATTTCAAATGGGGCTTGGTTGACGTGATTCAAGTGTGGATTATGACTCAAGAGCCAGTGTGCATCTCCGTACACCCCAGCTACTGCACTTTCTGTTGATAGTCTAGACATGGATGTTGGCCAACAGGTTTTTTTCAGATATGGCTGTGGAAATTTGTTTAGAGACCAGATAAGGAGAAAATCCTTGTTTCTGTATTGCAGAGTGATCTAAACTTGCCTCAAATTTTGGAAAATGCTAAACCTCCAGCATTCAATCAGAAGGGCAAAGGGAAAAAAATTGTCTTAGAGTATGAGTAATGCATGAGACCTGCATGCATGTACACCCCTTCTAAACGTGGACACACATACACACAAGCTTACCTACAAAAAACTTTTTCTTAAAGGAAAAAATATTTCCTCTCTGTGTGATTTGGCTCAGTAATAACATAATTTTCTTCTTTAAAGAAGCCTGAATGATGAAAGATACGTTTCATGTTGCAAAATCTTCTTTGCCAGGATTTGATGCATAATCCGCATTATAAACTCTGGGATGGAAGAGCTGCTCAGAAAACCACAAAGCAGATAAAACAATAAATCTCAGATTTAAAAAAAAAAAAAAGATGATATTAATTTCAGTTTGGCTCAATTCAGCTGTAATACTTAATTCTTTCTTTTAAACACTGACTCAAGTGAGATAATTTAGGCCCCTAAGAGCACATATGAAGAGAACATTGCAGCCATTTTAATGTATAGGACCTGACATTCAGGCCCATGGACCCCCGCAGCATCCAGTGAGTGACTCCAGAGATATTTGGTAGCGTGCAGCATTTGGATAAGGATCTATGTGCACGAAATGACTGAAAATACTAACCACTCATACAGCCATTCCAGAGTCACCAGAAAATAAACCAGCAGAAGTTGACACGTTACAAAAACAGGGGTGCAAAGAGGAGGGGAGAGTTTCCTTCAGACTGTAGCCCTTAAATTTCCAAGACTGTGGAGCCTGACAATCAGTTGTCTCTCATTCAGAGCAGCCATTTCCATAAGCTGGGTGTGAAAGACTTACTCTGTCTTGATAACCTTTTGCATTTGTTTTTAAAAGGTGTAGAAGGATAGACATGGAACAAGACAATGGAGCTAACAAGCTAATAAAATTTGTACTTTCATACAAACACTGCATATACTGAGCTAAGTTATGAAACACTGGTATGGTAGATTCCATCAAGTTTCCAACCTGAAAACTAGGGGCAGCCAACTTGAATTCTCCAACAGCTTCAACACCAATTTTCACTTGGATTTCCACTTCTAAATTTAACATGTCAACATAGTCATGAAATTCAAGATAAAAGCTAGTGCTATCTATAGAGCATATGTTCAACTTTTCTGAGCCCCTTGAATATACTTCTCTAAACAGTGCATTTTACAAGCTCTTATGTCGTAGTAGTAGTAATAAACTGAGATTGTTTGCCTAATGGTTTTGTTAAATCATATTTGCATATACCTATACATACTAGCAAAATATACAGCCTTTGGAAATATCAATTTTCCTAAACTCCAGAGGACACCAATGATATGAAATATGTGTGAACTCAGAATGGGCAAAACTTAAGCAAAACATTTGCTTTGCAGGCATAGGAATGGGAATTCCTTGTGAAGCACCCACACCAACTTCATTTTACTTCTCTTTTGGTCCCTCCCTCCTGACGTTTCTCAGCAATTCCTTCTTTTATATACAAAAGGGAAGTTTTCTTCCTCTGAAAAGATGATGATAGATATTCTTCTCCTTGTCCCTCCAGTTCTTTCCCCACTCATTTTTCCAAACCAAGTCAGCAGAAACGAGGCAGGACTTCAGCACTCCTACCCAATGCAACACAATGCTGGCAAGCAACAACCAAGCGCACACAGACAGCGATGGATGTCACAGCCTCACACAAAATCCAGGACTATATTGCAAATTGCCAGCTGTGAGGTTCTCCTTCAACTCAGGTTTTGTACTGGCAACATTGAAACATACTTATTCTCATCTTTCCTAGCAGAAAGCTCCTGAAATGGAACTAGAAGTAATTCTTCCATTCTCATTCACTGCTTTTATTAATGGTTCTGGCCATATCAGCATTCCCAGAAGATGCAACCAACAGGGAAGAGTTTCCTGACAATTAGCTAGCTTCCCAAAATTTCTCATCTTACAACAAACTGAATTTCAGAGTTACTTCAACTGGCTAGGCTGCAACACAGATATTTTTCTTTTTCATATGAATTTACTCTTGGGAATGACAAAGTACTTTTCTTTTTTAAAACCTCTTTTTATTAGCCCAAATGGATTTCCTTGGCTCCTAACTATTCAACCAATGCAATGTGATTCTGAGTCATTGGGTAGAGAAAAAAAGCAGGATGGTGACACACAGATAGTCTCCCCCTACCCTCTGCCATAACACTACTCCAAGCACACTTTCATTTTTTGACATTGATGTGACACTAGGAACAGTCCTTCTTGGCTGCTACAAGACCACTCACACACATAATATTTGCTAATTGCTACTCAAAACACAGTTCTATTTTGCTGCTGGTGAAAGATGCATCATCCCTACAAGGATTCACATCATCATCTAGAGATTGTACACAGGAGAAAGCATAAATTCCAAGTGTTAAACGAGCAGGTTGCCTACAATCTGCAAGGCAAAGTGAAAAACCTAAAATATTTTCCATGAGATGCGCTGGTGATTATCAGCTCGGTTTTGTGTATTGGTTTTTGGCACGTTATTGCTTGGCTTCAAACGCATGCCTGCAGGACTTCTGTGCCCACCAGGCAGCATCACTGACATTTTGTAGTTTGTCCTTGCACTTGTATTTTCCCAAAATACTAAAGCACGGTGCTCTGCTGGCCACTACGGGTTCTCCAGTTATGCCCATGCAGTTGTTCAGATGCATCCACTTAGTAACTTGCCTGTTGGCATTTTGTGGTACGTATGTACTGGTGAAGTTTTTCCTGGAAGAAAGGTCATTTGGGGTGGGGAGGAGAGGTGTGGGTGGACCAGCTAGTGAAGACTCACAGCTGGAAGCAGCTGCAGGGAACCAGGAGAGATCTCCCATTCCTCACAAAGAAGAGTTAATTCCAGTGCTGGCCCAGCACCCTGCTCATTCATTGCCAAGCCCAGTTTGGTCTCAACAAAGCAACTCATACCCATCTGCTAGAAATATTTTGCAGAGCTTAAGCTAAAGGATAAAGTTCATAGAAATCGGTGAATGCGCGATAGCCATTTATTCTCCTCTGGAAAAAAAAAAAAAAAAAAGACAATCCATTTATATATCCCGACTGAGCATATTTGTAAAGGGACAGTTCAGAGTAAGGTGGCTCACAATGCTACAGCGAGGGGGGACAGCGGAGAGAGGGACACGAGCTGAGCCAAGGGACACGGTTTCGCAGGAAGACAGGCTGGGCAGCAGCTAGTGAAGGAGGGGGCCGAAGGGAGGCGAAAAGAGCAGCGCAAAGCCTTAGACCTGGACAGGACACAGCAAATATCATGGACAACTCCGGGAACCTCTTCAGGGCTGAAATGGACACAACGTGGGAAGAGACACTGAACTTGTCAACTAACCTGACCTAATGAGACTGCCAATATTAATCCCACACAAAATTTCACATGAAACGCACATCTCAGACACCGCTAAGAAAGGGATGGAAGCAGTACTAATAGAAAAAAGGCAGGAGACTTTTCTCTTAGTAGGCACAGGTGGGAACACACTCTCTACTGTGGGATTTCAGAATTAGCAATTCAGCATCAAGTGGGAAATAACATACAGAAACAAAACAAGGATGTGCCATAAAGCCCCCAGATATACACCAGAGGAAAAGTAGCAGTCAATTCAGTACTACGCCTGGGGGCAACACCTTTCATTGAACTAGGTTAAAATACTGTATCTTACAGTATTTTATCTCTCTGCTAGGGAAAAGTTGCCCCAAAACAGCTGCTTTGCAGTCTTGGCAGTTGATACACTCAAAAAGTCTGGCCTCCTAAATAAAAGGGGACCCCTTCAGGTCTGCTTCACAGAAAAAAAGAAAAAAAAAGAAAAAAGATATTAATACTCATTTGCACTGTGTAAACCTGTAAGATTTACAGAGTAAGTTGTAAGAGTAAGATCTACAGAGTAAATCAGATGTGCGGTACTAGAGACGGAAATAAATTATCGTCATGATTAATGAAAAATCTTTAATGGAATAAAAATAACCCCTATTTAACTCTAGTACTCTGCAGAATTACAGTATCCAAATCCTGAGTCCTTTGCAGGATTGAAACTGAATTTTCTACAAACTGCAGGAGTCCTCCAGCCTCCCATCATGAACTCTAGTGGACAGAATAAAAAGCTAGTGGGAAATGCATTTCCTGTGTTGAAAAACGTTATTAAGGTGAGAAACATGACCAACATACATTTGAGACATTATTGTACATCACACTTCTACAAAAACAGTCACTAAGCTACCTTTTATTAGCAGTTTCTAGAACTTTTCTAACATTAGAAATACAGCAAAGATTGTCTCAAGATTTCAGTACTTCTGTAAAGTAAATGTTTCAAGTTAACAATATAATGGTTTATAGTATAGAGAGCATCAGGTAAAACAAAATATGCAAAGGCTAAATAAATGGTATTTGGTTAATGAAAGGCAGCAAGAAAAGCACCAAAATACTGCAAAAAAAGGTAGAGTTAGCAAAGGATTTAAAAGGAAAAAAAAAATTTTAAAAAATCAGTGTAACACACTAGACATGTAGGCTCATGGACCCAGACACACAGGATAGCTTGCTCCTATGGGAAAACATTACTGTGCATCTCTAGAGAGAGAAAAAAGATTCACCTCACTTTAAAGAGTGATTTAGAGGAGAGGTGCTCAGCGCCGCAGGAGGCCAGGAACAGGGGTTGTCTACCCCGGCTGAGGAGCCAGAATGGCTCCCTACTTTTGAAAGCCTTGGCTGGAGCATCACAGCGTGAGCGAGGGCACTGTCCTGTCGGATGCAGGCACATCTACTGACGTGCTCTCTCGTGCCTGGCCTGGTTATGCCTTAAGCATGGCTGATGCAGGGGAGGAGAAGCCTGCAGAATACATCCCTGTCTCACCTCCTCGTCTAGCCATCAAAATCCCATTGACTTAACTTCTCCCAATGAGAGCCTTGATCCTCACTCTTTGCCTGGTTCTCCATTTCAGTGGGAGGGGAAGACCTGGCTCTCTGGAGCTCACATAAGAACGGTGTCCCACAGTATCAACAGAGGTGAGACTGCTCAGTGATCAATGTCCACAGCCTTTTCACTGACTTGCTTCAGCATGGGTGACTTACACACCAGGAATGTTGTCTTGCATTATGTCTTATTAGGTCTTTACAGCTGTTGGACCTTAGTTTCACCTCACCCAGCTTTCCCCAGCCCACCCCTCTGTGTAAGACCTCGTGATACACACAAATAACTTCCCGTAGTAACTCTGACAATCTCTCTGCCTTTTGCTTTATCAGAAGGTGCTGCTCTCCCTGCAGCAAGGTGGCAATTTAAATTTGTGCTTTTGCTAAGTGCCTAGCTTTTCATCTGAGAGTAGTCGGAATGGGGGCGTAACGTGGAAATACACCAGCTGTGGCAATAGTAATGGCGTGATGGAGCACGTGGCTACTCAGAAAACAAAGGGGAATAATTTTCCACTGTTGCTGCATCACATCCCCGATAACACAACTGGACAGCAGGACTCAAGACTTGAGGGGAGGAATTCTCTCTTCTACGGCAGACATCTACGTGCCCCTGCAAACCACATCAGTCTAACACAGACGAGGGAGCGGGTCGGACACAGCAATTAGGACGCCTAAAATTCTGCAGCATGGACTGGAACACATTGTGCTGCCTCCCTTTCAGTTTTTTATTTGAGGACGTATCTGAGGAAATGGACTTCCGGGTCTGACTGTTCTGGGCCCGGATCAGTTTCTCGTGTTCCCGTATTTGTCTCTGTAAGTGGTTTTGGATGGCAATTCCCAGGGATTCTGGATCGAGGGAAGCACCGTAAACCTCCCACGTCATGCCCTGCTCGTCCCAAACAACATCCCTGACGTGCTTGGACTGCTTCACCTGCACTTTTGCCTCCATGGCCGGGGTGGGATGCTTTTTGTTTTCCCCCAGGTTTGGCAAGGCCTGAGCTGAAGCAGGAAGAGGCGCTGTGTGAAGCTCACGCCGGGGCTCCTTGGCCTGGAGGCCTTGCTGCTGGGGAGCTGCTGATGCCTCCAAGGGAGGGGGGACACGTGCAGAGCTCGCACCCAACTCAGGCATCAGTCCTGCCTGCAGGCTCTGGCCACCAGCCATCTGTGCCTGGCCAGCTTCTCCCTGGCCTCTGTTCTGCTCCTTTTCACCTGCACCCTCCGAGCACGCCTTTACGCAGACGGCGGCAGGCTGGCTGCTGGCATCTGTCCCTCCTTTAGGATCAAGCACCACTGAGTTTTCATCCTTTGGTTTTACCTCAGGCTGACTAGGAATGGCCTCCCCTTGCCTGGCACCCTTACTTTGCACAGGCTTTTGCTCAGAGCTGCCCGGGACCTCCTTCTGCTTGGCTTCACTGTCCGTGCTACAGACTGAAGGTAACCGGCTGCTTCCTGCGTCATGGACAAGATCTTGCACGTTGTTCTTGGTTCCTGGGACAGCAGCAGCAGAAGTGCTTGGTTCACCAGCGCCAGACCCAGATTGTGCTGGAGTTTGATTACTGGAGTCACCCGCAAGCTGCTCAACAGGGACGGGCTTTGGTGGGACTGGAGCATCCATCGGCAGCCGAGCAGCATCCTTGCCATCATGGGCTGCACAGATCGGTTCAGCATTACTCACAGGTGTCCCCTGGGACGTAACAGCTGCAGGGGAGAAGGGGAGAACAGGTTTTGCATTATCTGCTGATGCTGGAGACACCATGTCAGATGGTACCCCAGGCAGTTTGTCAGGCTGGGTTTGGGCTGAAGCAGTCACAGCCATAGCAACAGTCGATTTTGACACGACACCAGGAGAACATGGGGACTTTTGATGTGATGATAAACTGTCAGTAAGGGCAGACTGGCTCAGCCCCACACCTCCTTGGTAAATTATGTGCAGTTCTTCCTTCTCCTCTGGAGGAGGATTCCCTTTTAAGAAGGCAGCAAGGATGCTGGGACTGGTGGAGGCCGATTTGCTCTCCACAGTAGCCACGGCCTGAACCTCAGCATCTCGCCATGTCCTGCTTACTGCTTCCTGAGTTAAAGAGCTGCCCTCCGGCTCAACTGTCATTGTACCTGTTTCTCTGAATTTGGAGAGCTGTGTGGGGTCTGGACTCCCCAGCTCAGCACCCACATTCTGTATGGGCTGCAGACTCTCGTTGCTAGACTGGGCTGGTGGCTCTTGTGGCTGGAGAGGTTGGTGTCTCTCGTGATTGGACTGGGCTGGCATCTGGCCGCTCTGCACTGCTTCAGCTTCATCTGTGGGATGCAACTGCGCGGTGCCCACAGCCCCGCTTTTTGCCTCCAAACTGCTCTGTGGGTCTCTCCCCGGGCCAGCTTTGGTTCGCCTCGCTGGCGAGGCCGACTGACACGCAGCAGAACCAGGTTTTTCTGCTCCCCTGTCTTTTTCCCCTCTTTGCAGAAGGTTTGCCTGAGAAGTAGGACAGGACTCGTTACCCTTTAGAGGGTCGCCCGGGTCAGAATAATTTAACACCTCAAGTGCTGGCTGATGGTCAGTCCCCTGAGGTTTCAAGGCAGAGTCATCCATTTGCGTCAGGGAGCTCGTTTTCGCCTGGCCGCCTTGCACAAACTGTCGGGAGCTCTGGGGGGCTGGCATCATCTCTGGCCCCCGCCCCGCCGAGGGGGCTCCTGCTGCAGCGGGGGCTGGCGCCGCTGGCTGGGAGCAACCAGCGGGCTCTACGGCTGCAGGACACCCCTCCGCAGCTTTGCTGGCCAGCCCAGGAGGTGTGGCTTCCTGCTGGCTAGCATCGTCCTTGCGGCACTGCTCACACCCCTGCGCGCCGGCAGCTGCCGTGCATCTCACGTCGAACAAGCAAACTCCAGCAGAGCCAGCCGGCGTGCACGGGAAGCCATTGCTGGCCTTCTCTCCGCTGGGTAGCTGGGTCTGGTGCTTAGCAGGCTGCAGGTCTCCCAGGGGGTCCTCCTCTGCAGACGCTGTGACCAGGGAAAGCTTGGCAGATCTCAGAGGATCTGGTACAGACCCCATGGACTGTCTCCCAGACGTGGTTTGTCTTCAGGTTCTCCTCGGAGTTTTCTTGCCAGGTGGTGGGTACAACAGGGCAGGCTGTTGGTGACAGGCTTCCTGTAAAGCTAATCTGTTAATAAAAGAAACACAGTGTTAGCAGCAGTCAGATTTAAGAAGAAAAAGTACCCAGAAGAGGTTGATTTTACAGCTTGGAGAGAAATACTTGCAGGCAACGGGGAAAGTGAAGCACTCGATTCTGCCTAAAAGTCACTTCAAAGACATGGATTTCAAGGATCTCCCAATTCCAAGATCTGGATGGAGAAGACAATACTAGGGACAAAGCAACAACATCAATGAAAACATAATGATGTGCCAAGAAAGAGGAAAAAACCAAAGAAATATGAAGAGAAAGCAGGGATGAATGGAAAGGAGTGCAGACTTTGTGTGGAAGTTCGAGGTCACAAAAAAACTCACTGTGACAAAATCCTCTAGCAAGACACCTGTGGAAGGAAAGGTGCTATCTTGCCTGTTGTGCCTATGGTAGGAAGAGATCCGATTCCTCCAAGATCCTCTCTGTGACCTGAGTGGATCTCACACCTTTGCTGAGCACCAGCTCCTCCTCACGGAGAGACCTTTCTAACTCCACTACCAACAAGGACGTGCCCACAGGGGACAACAGGTCGATTCAGATTAATGTGGATGAGCCCAAATGTTATCAGTAAAAGGAATATGGGGGAATGACAACCTGCTGGGTGGTGCAAATAAACCAAGAGAAGCTACTGCACCATACAGCACCAGAGCTATGCACATACTTACTTTCACATTTAGATCCTCTGAAATAATTACTAGGAAGCCAGCTCAATTAATAATCAGAGGCATGGATGATCTAGATATCAATTTATGAGCAGGTGGCATGAAACTGGAAGGGGGACATTGCAGCACTGCAGAACAGGAGGGGCCTGTGCTTTACCCAGCAAAATACTGGGGAGGGATTTTAAGCAGGTGGAGCAGAGTTATCCAGGTTGAAATCCGGCCAGGACTGCAGAGAAACCATCACTTCAAATAGGAGGTTGATCTCCAAATGTGCTTGTTGGCTGGGCTTTCAGAAGGACTTTGCACTGCCCAACTCGAATCCTGCTAAAGGTCAAAAGCTGGATCCACGTCAGAGTCAGCAGAGTGGTGGTGGCTAGAGATGAAATCCCACTCCAGACTTCTTTTAAATTGCAGGCTACCTATGCTTGTTTAAAAGGCTTTCCCCAGCTTATGCTGCCAGCAAAGCATGGGTATGAGACTTGGGAGACACCCTGAACACTTAGTTTTTTGTTAACCGGAGGGATAATGCTGGGAAAACTACTGTACCGCTGCACGCCCATGTCTCTGCAGGCACACAGTGGGACCTCCTTTGCTGCACGACTTGGGAGATGCTGCTGGAAGGAGCAACTGCTCGGCTGTTTCAGACCCTCCCTACCTGCTAGCAAAATCAGCAAAAGCGTTTTCCAGCAAACACCCCTACTCTCCTTCCATCTCTCAGCCTGAACGGTAACAGTATAACTTCCTTTCTGTAAAATTAATCCTAAATTTCAGCACTTTAGGGTACTGAAAGAACAACAGGAAAAAATGTTCAATGAAAGGAAAATCAAAACAAATACAACCAGCCATTTTTCTAAGAAAAGGAAAATGCTGCAACCTATTACTTATTCATTAAGCTTTATGTCTTCCAGATATTAATAATTTATTATTTTTACACTGCCTCTTTGGGCTCTGTCCAACCACAGACACAGACAGTCTGCTGGGTTAAGTCAGCCCTGGGAAACTATGATCCTGCCCCTGAAGGATCCCGAGTTTCTTAGCTGCAATCTGTGACAGCAGCCCTGCATCGCTCCAAAATGGCTTTCCAGCAAGGCTAGGGATTGCTCAGCTTTTTGAGAGGTACTGAGTTTATGTAAACCAGACTGCAGATCTGTGGAAGTTTATGACCGCCTACAAGATGTCTCCACTTCATTTTGTGCTCACTTTAAAGCCAGACAAACTGGTCCTGAAGGAAAGGAGAGCCGTTCCAAGTTCACACTGTTGTGCCATGGCTTAATGTCTAATCACTGTGAGGAGAGGAGCAGATGGTTTTGGGCATCTGTTTGTCTAACTTCCATTACTCTCTTCTTTCCTTTACCACATATGGATGCAAACCAAACCAGTACATACAATTAGGCCAGCCACATTTCTTTCTTTAGATCCACAGTTTATTTAAGAACAACTAACGGAACAAAATCAACCCCCAGTTTTAGGATGAGATGTAGTACTTGGTGAACCATTTCAGAAGAAATAAAGATGGCAGATCAAATCTGTTTGGCTCTTCGCTATACAAAAACTGGGAAAGGCAATCTGTACACCAGAGCACTGTCTTTGACTCATACCCACTCAACGGGGGAACAATTCCTAATTTTTCAATTAAGTAAATTAATTCTGATCTGAACCCCCACATGAATTCCCCCCGTCTGTTTAGTGGCTCTTCACCAGCACCACTAGAAGCACACATTTAAATGACTGCCACATGTGCTAATTAAAAGTGATTCTGCTACTGAGCCCTCGACATATGATGCTGACAGAAGAAATTCTTCCCCCCAAAACCCCATCCCATGTGAACCCATTCTCTGGTGTGAGATAACAGAGCATAATCCAGACACTTTGCCTGGCCCTTGAACATAGGTTGGGAGCTGGGTCACTCATTCTGCTGCTTGGTACAACTCTGAAAATGAGAATATATTTTTTATAAAGACTTTTTTGTCAAAGTCATGGAACCTATTTTCTTGTTAGACTCTCCACTAAGCCATCCTAATGACAGGAGCCAAAGGCACTGTACTACTCTAAATAAATGTGGTAATTTTTTGGCAATGCTCCATCTTAAGAATTAATAAAAATCAGAATGAAATATAAGTTTTATGCAAGAGAAAAAGCAAGCAAACCCAACTAATTACAGAATTTGAATGGCATTTTTTAGTGTTGGTGTCTTATTTATGACTATCATATCATTTTTAATATTGGAGTCCTATTATATAGGACTGAAGAACAACACTGGGACCTGTGGGCGACACTATTCAACTGCCAAGGCAGTGAGGATTCAAATCAACAAGCAACACTGACCTAGAAAAAACAGAAACACAAAAAAGCCAAAAAGGCCAAAAAACACATCAAAATAAATCAAGATCACTGATGAGTTTTCTAGTGTTGTATTCCTGACCTGGAGCAATCATCCAAAATTATCTTTAATCAGGAGGTGAAATTAGTATCTCCACAAAGGTCAAAATCAATTTTTAGTAATAAGAACTGATTTTCTACCCCAACATGGTTCTCCTTCACCTTAGTCTTTCAGATCAAATTAGTCTGCCTGACTGTGTCAACCTCATCTCAACACAGAATTTTTCTCGACCTTTTGTAACAAGAAGTTTCTAACTTTTTCAAAGTCTACGTTTGGCTTACATGGTTTGGGAAAGCTCCTGCCCAGCCAGCAGGCCTTCATAGACTTTTCTCACTGAGTAGGTCTTCTTTGTGTGCTTTAAAAAAAACCAAAAACAGCCCCAAAGGAAAAAAACCCAACCCCCAAACCTCAAGAAGTCTCCAGGCAACTCAATGCTGACAATGTAAAAAAACTCCTCCTCTGTTTTTCAGTAACACCCATCCACCAATAAAACAACATTACAAATTTCCCTCTTGCTGCTTATGAGAATGCCAACAAAACCAGAAAGTCCTTATGTTTAATAAAACAAACCAAGAAATTTCCAGGAAATTCCAGCATAATATTCTGCCTCCCGTTCCCTTTTGAAAAAAATCTGAAAATCTGCAAAAGCACAAATAAGACTGCCAGCATCTCCATCTACCCTCAATTCTAAAAAGAATTTAAAACAACTAATGAAAAACAATTGAAAAGCAGCTCCCGAACTTATCAAGGACCTGCTCCCTAATTCCGGATTCTCAACAGCTTTCCGTTCCTTGAGCCCCTGTTCTTGGAGCCCTCTCCTCACCTTTGTCTCTACAAGTGGAAGAACCGAACAATTATTCTTAACAGTTCTAGTCTCACCATATGATCTCTCAGATCATAACTAACATCACACAACTGCATGTGTTAAGATAAACAGATAAACATCTGCTGAAGCAGGAATTCAGCCTCCCTTCTCTCCTGATCCAAGGAAAACACATTGGTACACTAACTTATATCAGACCACTGAATATGTAGATCATGAAGCACGTTTATTTAAATTTAAACATACATACACTTGCATCCTTCTAATTCTGCACCCAGCTTTTTTTTTTTTTTTCCCCAGCTCATTAAGTTGTTGTTCTCTGTAAATGCTGTGACTTCCTCTTTATAGTGTCAAAGAGTGTTCGTCATTCTGTCTGTTTGTGAAAAATTTGCTTCATGCACTCTTTTCTCCTAATTATCTATGGGACCGCAGACTGGCACTACAAATGAAGGACAGCACAAACCGAAGACATATTCATTAAAATACAAAAGAAATTGTCCAGAGAGGGCAAGATACAAGATACACACAGCTCCCATCTTTCAACAGTCTTTGGGATGCTGACAGGAGACAGACTCTTGCGCTACAATCACGAGGAAGCAAGAGGAGACAGGGGATGCCCACAGTTACCTTGCATACATGCGGTTCCCACAAGAGATGGTGTTGGCATTTCAAGGAGAAGGTGCACAAAGTCTGACTTCCCCTCCTCCTACACCTGGGGACAGCACACGTTGCAGGTCACACCTGCAAACACCGCAGGGACTTGTGCTAGAGACAGAGAGGGAGGTGGAAGGCAGAAGCAACAAGTTCTGCCCCACGGGGCTGCAGCACCCTCCGTGCAGATGTTATGCAAAGCAGGCAACTGTATGTGGGGGTTTGCTTTTGACTGGCCCCTGCTGATTCACTTCACAGAACTGCTGTAACACCTTAGCAGATACCGCAAAATACCCATTTACTCCCCCACTATCCAGTAAGCCAACAGGACTCTACTCAGCCCAGACGGACAAGAGCCTATTGCTAGACTGTTTTCAGTGCAATAAGGTGTTTTCTGCCCTTTTTTGCTATTCACCTTTCCCTTGCTTCTTAATGCTTTTCTGCTGCCTTAAACTACTACTCACCTCGACATCAGCCGAGCCCATCCATCATGGTATCACATCCACCCTGAGGACAGAAACAGGGCAAGATGTGACAGATGGTACGTGTCTCATTTGTGTATTCACTATCACATTCCCTTAAATGGCTGGTCGGGTCAGTCATACCCCTCTAGAAAGAGAAGGGGACAGCCCAGATCAATGGACTGATGCTCATGAGAGCAAATGCTGGAGAGGAAGCTGAGAAGGAGCTGGAATATGGCAGCCCCTGCAGGGAGCATCCAGCCAGGGACCAAGGATGGCAGGAGGAATTTCCCAGGGTCTGGAGAGGACCAGGCAGTCTCATGCAGCTCAGGAGCCCCTGTGCTGGCTGCAACCCTGCCCAGCAGCAAGGGCCCACCTACAAGGACTCATATCTTACCTGCTTATTTTTATTCTTAACTGTATTAAAAATTACATTTCTAATTTGTGATTTTTTAACTCTAGGTGTGTGAGAGTTTATTTGAAAAGCTTTTCAGTTATTCTTGGGGTTTTTTTTTTGGGTGGTGATGTTTGCTTTAGAAAAACACCAGATCCACTTGAAGTCTCCGGCCAGCCTGAAGTCCTAGCACACACACTTGTGCACCTCAGCAGTCACCCAGGGACAGATGTGTGGAAATACCTGCAACCAGCTTTTAATAGGCAGGCCCATAACCAGAGGTGAATAGAAACCGTGTGGTGATCAAGCCTGATTCAGCTTTGCTCTCCTGTTGGCAGCAGAATAATTAGTTACCCTTCAATTAGAAAGATGTCCATCTACAAGGAAGTACGACCGCAACTCTGCTCTGGGACGGGATGCTCTAGCCTGTGTCCCATCTGTTCCCTGTGGGCAGTGCCTGTCTCACCCCAGCCTGGAGACAAGCAGCAACCACCACGCTGCTTCTCCAGCTTCAGGCACACGTTCAGAGCCCGACGGGAGCCCACATGCTATCAGCAGTGCCATGATGTAAACCTGCGTGCATGTAAACTTCCCTCCTGCTTGCATTTTGCTTTCAATCTCTGCCAGCAAGTCACTCTGTCAGAAGAGATCACGTTATGCTCTTCTGTACCCTGATGTCTACAGCAACTGTGGTCACACCGGTGACTCACCCAGAGGTTCCCCAGCACCAAAGCTGGGCTGACTCTGCTTAAGAGGTCACCGTCCTCTGGCCACAGCCAAAAGCAGCAGGCCGGCACGTGCTGTGGAAGTGCTGCAAAAGTGGCTTGGTTTCGTGGGAATAAGGACCACGTGGTTATGGATTTATGGGTATACCCTGGCTTTCCAAAACACTTTCAGGTTTCCAGAAGAAAAATGGGGGTGCTTTTCACTCCAACTCTTTAAAGCAAGGAAAAACAATATTTAAAAGTGATGGAAAATATAGAGAAGATTGCTAGAAATCAATATTTGGCAAGGAGACTGAAAATCCTGATTTAAATTAAGAATTGTGGCATCAGCTGTTGCCCTTGAATTTTCGAGCCTTCAAAGCTCATCTCCTTCTCACAGATTAAAAGCCTTTTCCGGGGGAAGTTGAGATCCTCATGTAACTGCAGCCTCTAGAATCTCTCAGAAGAGCCCCACGTGTCGTCAGAGGTGGGTGGCGGCACGGGAAGGGACTGCAGGAGTGCTGAGTGGCACCTTAAATACGCACCCTCTTCACCCCCTTCTCCCCACACCATCCCCTCCTCTACCCGCATCCCTGTCCTGCTCCTCTACTTTCCCACTCAATTCGCGCTCCGCTGGGATCCCAAGCATCCTCCCTGTGGGTAGAGAGGGGTCTTGGGCAGCAGCAGGGGGCTGCAAAGACAGGCTCTCTCTTCACACCCCTCCTTCCCAGGGTTACAGCACCGGGTAAAAAGGCTTTCTTTGGCGAGGCACGTTGGTATGTGAACGTCCCCACTGAACACCAGGCTTGCTGCAGAGCAATGCCAAGAGCCCGTCAGTGTTTCTCCTCCAAGGTGAAGGGGAAGGGTAAATGGCTTCATGAAAACAGCCAAATCAAACAACAACTACACCCGCCAGCAGCAAGCTGTAACAAGTTGCATAAGCTACAGAAACATTCCTACCTCATATCTTTGGCCACCTTAGAGGGAATATGACACGTGGATAAAACCCACAGGGATATATATTTTACTTCTCCCTCTCTTTTTTTTTTTTTTAAATTGCAAGTTATTATGTTTAGCCTCATCATTTATCAGCGCATTTTTTTAATTTCAGTATCTGGCACTGGAAGTGACTTTTAAGGAAATGCAGCCCGCCTTCAAGGGTAAGCCACACTTCAGGAGGAAGGTCTGCATGTGTGCTCCTGACACGTGCACATGAGAGGAAACCAGCAACCTGCTGTCCGCAGCAGGCAGGTGACTCCATTTCACATAGCTCACTGCCACATTATTTTTCATCGGCTTATTATCGGGTAAAAACAAGAAGTGGTGTTTGAGGGATGTGAACAGGAGAGCTGTATGGACCTTTCAAACACCACTTTCATGTTTGATGTTGAAAGGAAAAGAGTTGTCCATCAACCAAGTGGGAATTTCACTCCTTATCTATCCTGCTATCTTCTTCTGTCTGATAAAAGCAGGATGAAATCTAACCCCTCATTAATTCATGTGATGCAATTTGGATGCGTTTGAATGTTGACAGCTGACAAACAAAAGCCCTGCTTCTCAAGAGAATAGTTTAACAATAGCCAACAATAAATACCTTTTTCCTACACAACCATGCCAATGCTACTTCATTATAAAGCAGAGTGATTGTCTTTAAGGGTGAAAGCGTAAGGCTGGCTTAGAACCCATGCAATTCTTGCTTGTGAAGAGCAGCAACCAGGATGCTGGTTATGTCACATCCATCTACTGGGAGCCAGACCAAGACCAAAATCACATTTTACGTGATCGGGAAAACGTAACTAGTGCTGAGTAGGTGTGCTTTGGAAAGGGTGGCTCTACGGGACAAAAGGATTTTATCTAAAATGCTTTCAGATCCTCAAAGGCTTATTTCCTGAATTTCATGATGACCACCTCCTTAAGAACATTCCCCCAGCACACTGAATGCAAACACTCACCACAGGGCTGAAGCAGCCCCAGTAGCGCCCTAGATAACTGGGCCTGATTTACTACTGAGTAACCATATTATAGGTGCCCAGGAAAGCATATTGTAGCAGCACTCTTTTAACTAACCTTGCAAGCAAGGAAATTTTGCCTTGGAAGAGCTGACAGCAGGAGGAACGTCTTTTGCATAAGGTAAAACCTAATAATAATGTTTAATTCTCATGCACCATCTGAAAAATTAAGTTCTCCTCATCTGTTATATTATTTTAATGAAGATTCTGGGCTCAGTATTAGAGAAGGGAATAGATCTATACATAACTGGCACCTGGCAGAGGACATATCCATTGTATTTTACAGGCGTTATCCTAACGGAAAAGAACTACTCCAAATGGCATGTAATTAGAGAAGAAGGATGCAGAGCCTAACCGGTCATTACTGCAACAGAAATTTGCCATAGCGTGTGATTAACCTAAGGAAGGCACGATGATGATCTCACCATGTCTGTTCTTGCCTCCTGGCTATCAGAAACACAACTAACATGAATAAAGAGGCTGGCAGCTGAAACAGCTATCACTGTGGCTTTTTTTTTTTAAAAAAAAAAACCAACCAAACAGAAAACCACCACCAAAACCAACACAACAGGTAAAAATATCTTGCCTTCTTCCTGCCGCCACCTCAGCAGTTGCTTCCTATTTCTTCACGTTCTCACTTCACTCCGCTGCTGTCTGCCATTGACAGCAAGAGCAGTAAAAAGAACAAAATAATATCCTTAGTAAACCACCTCCTGCTAAACACCTTCTTAAAAAAAACAGAGGAGGAAGCGCTGTGTGCTGGGCCACTTTTTGTCTGATGTATTGAAGCTCTGCAGGAAACCAAACGGCTGCAGGTTGGAAGCCTTCGGCGTTCAGAGATAAAAATCGGAGCAATTCAGTGGTATCTTTACAATGCCAGTAAGTGCTCTTTTGAGAGCAATGACTCAAACCTGTACCTCCAGCTAGGGGCTCTAACCTGCACACCTCAGTCACACCAGCTCACAATATGACTTCCGTTGGACTGTTACATGAAAAGCTGTCATCTCAGTCTCAGGCTCTTTTCCTTTTCTTTACTTGAGGCTGTATGCTTTATTTCGTTGAACACTGACCCAACTGGAATTGGGCTGAACCAGAGACAAGAGCCTCATTTGTTTAACTGATGAGGAACTGCATGTGGGACATGGGGAAAGGAGGAGGTGCTACCCAACCAGGGACAGGACAACACAACCTAAATGCCACCATGCAAAGCCAGGAAAAATGACACTTGTCACATACTGTGGAGAGTCAGTGACACCACCATTCTTTATGTCTGGAAATGACAGAACAGACTAACCCTATACACAGCACTGCAGTCATGTGAGGGCTTCCAACCACTTGATGCTAATGAAGGCAAACGGTAGATAGGAAGACGTTGGTAAAATACTGCACTTACAAACCGCACGTATCTTCTTCAGTCTCCACCCAGAGCTGACAGATGGTGTTGAAAGATACACCTGAGAAACCTCCCAGATGACAGCAGCTTCCACCACAGCAGATGTGATCAGGTAAAATTGAGAGAAACTTATTTCTTCTGGCTCTTGGTTTGAGATAAAGGAGGTACTGATACCAAGTCAGCATTGGTAAAAATCAACTCCCAAACCTCACCTCGCTAACTTTGAATCATGAAAGTCACTCTACAATCAGAGTGCTCTTCAGAACAAAGAGAGATTCTTAAGTCTTCTCCATCCATCACGTGGATGTGCTTGAACAAAGAGACTGCAGTGCTTTCCCTGGGCGAAGAAGCCAACTCAGTCACCAAGTCACTCTCTCAACACCTCCGCCTTCCTGCAGCAAAGAAAAACACCAACAGCTGTGCTGTACGATGGCATATTTTAGGAACAACTCGTCATTTACAGTCTATCCCACAGGTGTCTGATGGAAATAGCTTTTCAGAATTGCCCCTGCAGGCAGCCCAGGGGTGTAAAAATCTCTCGCACTAACAATCACAGGAACTATCCTCCCTTCAATTAGAATTGTCTCCTAACAATGGCTTATTCAAAACATGTATTTTTATCCTTAGATTCAATGTGCTTCTATCCTCCCCGCACCAACAAGGGGGACCAAGGTACTCAAATTCTTGCAGCTTTTTATATGTTTTAAATGTGGATTTTCACAGGCTTAAAAAAAAAATACATTCTCTGCTTCTGAAGTCTTAAAAAATCACAATGCTTATAACACAAATCCTTATTTAGTGCCTGAAACTTGGGAAACCCCATCTGCGTCAGAACCAAACTAAAACCAGAAATACTTCCTCAAGACAGCAAATATTAAAGAGAGAGTAATGCAAAATCTGGAAACTACTTCAATAAAACATGGTGGAAACAGAGACCCAGCATGTCTTATTTTGTAAACCCTTTCAAAGCTAATAATAATATTGGAAGTCAATCACTGGAGTCGTCATAAGCCAAAGCTTTGGCTGTTGTAATATGATACAGCTGTATAAACACCCTGGGCCACTGCCTTATCCGTACCAGATGTATGGTCCATACCCTGGACCTATGCAAGGGGATGTCGCATTAGCTCATACCAGCTAATGTGACATCCCCACTCCTGTTGAGAGTTGGGATCTTCCAGAGCTGGAGTTCAAGGTTTACACTGAGTTAACACTGGGCATACCTCTTCTCCTCATTTCTTCTGCATTTAAGCATATTTACATTGCCATTTATCAGGTGACTGAAGCAACGCGCACCGTGGGGGAGGCACTGGTAAAATACATTAACTTTGACTTGAATTACCGTCCCTCAGGATGATTGCCAAATTGGTTAATGAGTATAATTAGCATTAATTAAAATGACGGCTCAAACAAGACAAATCACATCTGGGTTTAGCAAAGTCTCAGGTTTACTGAAGCTGGCTGCCTCGACCACCTGGCCGAGCCCAAACCACACAGCCCCACGGGCGGCGTGGCTGGTTCCCGTTGTGGCAGCCATCCTTCCAGCTCACCTTCACGTGTGGTGAAGCTGCAAGCTTCTCAAGCTGCACGCAGCTGCTTCACAAGACAAAAGCAAAACATGCCCCCAGATATTAAAAAAAAGAAAAAGAGATGTGACAGCCCCGAGCAACCATGGAGTTTCTTACCCAGCTCCTCACATCACGTTGCGTTCCTTTCTACTCCTCTTCGGAGCAGTTTTAGCCACCCTTGCTCAAGCTGCCAGCATATTTAACCTGCAAATCTTAGAAGTGAGCTGAGGTCAGGCTGTACCTTGCTGGAGCACAGCTGTGAGCGAGCGGGGCTGCACAATAGCTTTGTCCTTGTTTCTAAGTCAGCTGGAGTGGAAGTTGGCAGGGTGTGAAAAAGGATCATTCACAGCTTAGGGCTTAATTACCGCACTCACACTGAACACAGACGCCTCACACACAGAGGCATACTTGAAGGAGCAAGAAAACACATGGCAACCTTGAGCCAGTATGAAAATCCAGACAAAATGGTTTATTTCCACACAGAACCTTCTCAAAGATAAGCATTAGGTACTTCAACCAGTCATCTGACACCTGTGGATGCACACGGGAGGCTTCCTACCACAAATTATTTTTATTGGCATCCTATTTATGGATACATTTTTTATTACCACAACCT
>JAOXNO010000033.1:31847749-31888716 GCA_028565335.1 Limnodromus scolopaceus | reverse complement strand
CTTCACAGCCCTCCCGAAGGCGGAGGGCGCGGGCAGGTACCCGCATCCAGGGAGGCGTTTCCAGCTCACGCCAACCCTTCCTCAGGCCTCGCCTGGCTTTTATAGCGCCGGCGCTGGAGGCTCCTGCCTTCCATCAGGTGCGTGGGGATGAGCAGGGGGTCCCTGGGACCCTCCCGCAGCTCCCCCCCCCAACCCCCCCCGGGGACACCCCAGCAGTCCGCCAGGGCTCTCTCCGCCTTCCCGCCTCTACCAGCCGGTTCTTTCCAGCTCCTGAAGCAGAACTACGCGCTGCGCGCCTTCAGGGCAGAAGAGCCAGAACTGCACATCCAAAACCCACTAATTCCGTCCACCTTTGCTAGTCCTGCCTGTGTCGGCCGGGGAAGCGCGCCTGCAGGTAGCCATCTGGGCACCTGCTGAGCCGTTTGCTTGCGGAGCTGTTCGGATTCGCCTGTGGAATTGCAGTGTATGCAAATGCCCATCAGCTCTTGTCACGCTTTCAGTTTGGATTGCTGTTTTTGATAGGCAAATTTGGCTTCCTGCGTGAAGCACTGCCCTCTTTGCCTCCAGCGAGCCATCAAAAAAAAATAAAATAGATCCAAGCAAAAATGTTTGCAGCAAAGGACATTTTGGGTTAGGACTCATAACTGACTGGAAATCTTTGCTCTAATTTCGGCTTATTCCCACCGCTGTGGAATTTTATCTCTCTCTGCTGCAATCAGAACAGGAAACGGTTCTGCAGTGCCCGGAGATTCAAGTCAAGTACACATTTTCAACTGGGAAGATTGTTACTCTTCTACCTTCCTTTATGGATAAATAGGAGCAGGATTTCCAAACTATAGGACGAGCTGCGAGGAGAACTCTGTTGCAGTATGGAAAAGACTGGAGGGGGGGGAAGGACAGTTGACTACAGGACCTAAGAAAATAATTTTTAACTCTAACAGTCATAAATATCAATGAATCACATTTCCTTGATCCATATGACCGGACCTGTATTTTATTCACTGTTCTGCAAAACACCCTCAGGCTCAGTTATTGATCCTAAATCTCTTTGACTCATGGGTTAAGTGATCATAAAAAACATCTTAGATTTCCTGCTGTGGCATAAGTAATTCCTTCCCCAACAGTGGCCACTAAGATCAGCGCATATTTATGTAACAGCCATTCCTGACTGTGGCTTTCTGACAATTATTTAACCATGGAAAATTTAAGAGATATTTTCAGCATTCCCCAACAATAACCACTATTTCACATGTGCCAAAATCAAATTGGCAGTACTCTTGAGAGCCTGATCATGAGAAAACCTCACTGGAGGGGGGGAGAGGGGAGAGAGCATCAAACTTTACCAGGGAAAGCAAAAGATTTATAGCACGAGTGCAGCCAGGGGTTCCCGGTAGCTCCGATTTACTTCATTCTCTTTACAATCTTGCTACTTTTTTTGGTGCTCTGGAGGTCTGTACAGAGCCCAATCCTTACCCTGGTCATGTCTGAGTCAGGAGTACAAGGTCAGGTTGGCAGAGTCAGTGTTCAACTCTTCATTATTCTGCTAAATGACCTATTTTTAAAGAAGCATTTCCAAACTTCCTAGAATTAATCCTCTTGCCATTAACATTACTGCAGTGAAACTTCCCCTTTTTTTTGTCAAAGAAGAAGAAAGGCTGGATGATGCAATTTCCTTTTGTCAGCAATTGTACTTCTATGAAGAGGTAGCCGTAGGCACTTACAGACCTTGCTGCTACAAGGACATCGTGGGACCTCAGGGGTTGCTCAGCAAGGGACATTTACAATTAGTGTAGTTTTCCTCAACTCTCCTAAACATAAGATTCTTTATATGGATTCTTAAGAGAGACCTTTTCTGTTATTGTACTCCCGTTAGCCTGAGATACTAAAATCAGTCTTACCACTCAGTTATCCAGCTAACTCAATTAATTCTTCAAACTAGCCAAGCTTCTCATGTCCTTTAGTGTAGCTTTAACACCCCACTGACATCTTTTCCTTTCTGCTTATTTCTCCCCGTGTCCAATGAAAAATATTAACACTACTCCCTTTGACTGCAACCTTCCCTGCCCAGGAAGAAATACGACAGGTGAGAATCAGACTTGTCTGCAGCTAGCCCTCATTTGGCTCTGAAAGCATTTGCAAAGCAAGGAATTTCAGCTGTTTTAGTATTTATAGCTAATATTTTCCTCTTCTTTGGAAACCTACTTTGACATTAATTGAAGTGGAAACACGGTGGGATTTTCAAAGGCATGTAAGGGAGGTGGTTGACCATCCAGCCTTGAAAGTCACAGCAATAAGTCGTATACATGCAGCTGGAAAGGCTGGGAAGGTTTTCTATGGGCTATTATGCCCTTCCTATTTTAGGGTTTTCAAGCACCTTCAGAGCATGTGGAGGATCAGTCCCAGCACCTGCTGGAAAGGAGCAACTGTAATTCTGAGGCAAAAAAAGAGAGGGGTTGGGAGCTTTGTTTGCTCCAAGCCCCTCCATGTCCATGCACTTCCAAACTAGTCCCTGAATGTTTTCCTGATGAGTTCAGACAAAGATTTCCTTCTGCCTGTATGGCATGACTGGGAATCCCCATGCTGCTCTCAGCAGTCATGGCTGAGCACTGGGTCTACTTGTTATCTCCTGATGGACAAGGAAATCCAAGAGGAATGAAGACAGTAATATGACTGAAATACATCTCAACTAATAATCTCTTCCCCATGCTCACTAGGGCATGGATGCTTTTGTTTCCAAATGCAGTGATGTTCTAGGAAATCTGGGAAGAGGCATCAAAAAGAGTCTGATCGTTGCAGAAATTGGTTAAGGTGATGAAGTGCATGGATGCACTCAGGGCATGGCTACTTTATTTATGACCTCTTCTCACATACTGTTTTTTTCCTCTACATCCTTTTCTCTTTCCTGAATCACAGACTGCCATGGAAGGGTTTCGTTTGGTACCTCACCCAATATTGATATTAAAGACCTATAAACCATTTTCTAAATCCTGTTATGAGGTCTGAACTTGACTAGTTGCTGACCTGATAAAGAAGTCCTCATATCTCAACATATCAATGTGTCACCATATCAATGCAAAGCAGATATTTAGATTATTCTGGTTTATTTATCTTAATTTTTAACTTATTTGCTTAATTACCTGTGTGCCAATTTACCACTGGTTTTCCCCATTCTTTTGTCTGTTTCCATCTCCAGATGTATACATTTGTTTTATGTTAACTTTTTGTAGGTCTCAATGTAGAAAAGCTTTCATACCGAGGACAGCACAAAGGTGCTTGTTTCACTTTAGACACTGTGCTTAGCACTTGCTGAAGTCAACGGATTGTGCTTAAAATTAAGTGTGTGTATATTATTTTTTATTGAGAATTATAAAGAATTAAACCTTTTTAACTTGCTTGTATCAGCCAGGGTAAAAGCATGAATTTAAATGTAGAGGGATTATCTTTTGATATGTATTGGGCCAGAGCTCAGGGCAACAGGAACCTGGACTTTCTAGAAGCTGCCAGAATACAATTAACCATCAGAAATTACAACCACACTTCTGCAGTGCCTTTGAAGACTCTTGTAGAATTCTCATCTTCAAACTATATCACAATCTGTCTGAAAAAAAGTTCCTTACTGTAGCTGAAATAAAAATAGAGCTGATGACCTATTAAAATGAGAAGTGGCATAACGTGTTGATGTGTAGTAGGCCTAATGTCGTTTCATTTACTTCAGCAGCAATACACAAGTTTATGTTGGTGTGGTTTAGGCCTGTTGTTTATTGCACTGCTTCTACCATATTTCTCAATATATCTTCAGTTTTGATTACATTGATACAAAATTTTGATTCTGTACAAGCCTTTTCTTTTTTTTTTATGTAACATCTTTCATGTCTTCTCTAGGAAAAGGAGTTATGAATACTTCAAAAAGTAAATAAAACCAAAAGTTTTCCCAGGCAAAACTCCAGCTGGAGATTGAGCTGAAAAGAGCAATGGAAAGCAAACTTGTGACTGCAGTCATTTAACATTTATAGTTCGGTGAGGGCACTTACACCTTTGCTTCCCATTAATGTGAAAAACAAGTGAATGACTGGATGAACATGTTCATTTTGGACTGGGAACTGAGCCAAAAAAGGTACGAGTCCTCTGGTATGATAGCTGCAGTCAGCAGCTGTGCCATTAAAGGCAAACGTATTGAGGAAGAAAACCATACACGAGGTGACGTGATGCCTGTGGTTTTGTGATCATGCACTTTCCGTATAACCAACGGAGCAGAGCAAATATTCATTCCACATGTTACACAGCATCTCCCTCTCCCTTTACCTCTCACATACCTAATGGGCTGTACTGGGCATCTCACAAATGGATGCGCTGCTCAGCCACAGTAATAACACTCCCGGATCATTAGACTGGGACTGATAACAGTTTATGGCTAGAAAGAATAGGTTCTGTTAGTCATATTTCCTTTAAGAATGTTTCCCTTAAACATTATGGTCTTTATAAAAAGAAAAAAAAGGATATAAAGAAAACTGCATGGAACAAATAATATACCATTGTGAGTGAACTCACTTTTTCCATTTCACAGTGGTTCTAAAACGCTATGAATTCATATGCTACTTGCTTTACCTCAGGCAGCTATGTCAAATTTCAGTTGAAATATATTAAGAATGTGAATTTCTACAGCCTTATGAAAACATCTTTGGCCCTCACCTTGCACCCCCTGACAGTTTTTGCCTCTGACTGTGCTGTGAAGGTCCTCGTGGGGAACTTCAACCACCGCAGTACATACAGGAGGGACAATATAGCAGGGCACAGGCAATCCTGGAGGTTCTTGGGGTGCATCAACTCCTTCACCCAAGTGACAGAGGAGCCAATGAGAAGAAGTACTCATTGGACCTCATACTCACTATTAAGTAGGGTCTCAGTGGGGATGTGAAAGGCAGCCTTGGCTGCAGTGACAATGAGATGGTGGAGTTTGGGATCCTGAAGGGAGGGAGGAGTTTAAGAAGCAAGCTCACAGCCCTGGACTTCAGGAGAGCAGAGTTTGGCATCTTCAATGATCTGGCTGGCAGAGTCCCATGAAATAAAGCCCTGGAGGGAAGTGGGTGCCAAGAAAGCTGGTTAATATTCAAGCATCACCTCCTCCATCCTCAAGAGTGGTCCATCCCAATGAAGAGGAAGAAAGGCAAAATGCCAGGAAGCCTGCATGGATGAACAAAAAGCTCCTGGCCAAACTCAGACACAAAAAGGAAGTATACAAAGGGAGGAAGCAAGAATGGGTAGCCTGAGAGGAATTGTCAGAGCATTCAGGCGTGAAGTTAAGAAAGCTAAAGCCTGACTGAAATTGAATCTGTCTAGGAATGTCAAAGACAACAAGAAGGGCTTCTATGGGTACATAGGTAACAAAAGAAAGACTAGGGAAAATGTGGGCCCATTGTTGAATGAGATGGGGGACCTGGTTGCACAAGACATAGAAAAAGCTGTAAGAATGCTGCCTTCACCTCAGTGTTTACTTGCAAGATCATCCTTCAGAAATACCAGGTCCCAGAGACCAGGGGAGGTCTGGAACAAGGAAGACATAGTGTTGGTGGACAATGATCAGGTTAGAGAATACTTAAGCAGACTGGGCATACACAAATATATGGGCCCTGATGGGGTGCACCCGCAACTGGTGGGCAGACAATGAGGTGGATTGAAAAGTGGCTGGACAGCCATGTTCAGAGGGTGGTGATCAGTGGCACAAAGTCTTGTTGTAGGCCGGTGACTAGTGATATATCCCAGGGGTGAAGACTGGGTCCATACTGTTAAACATCCTCGTTCATGATCTAGATGCTGGGATGGAGTGCACCCTCAGCATCTTTGCTGATGACACGTATCTGAGAGGAGTGCCTGATACACCAGAGGGTCATGCTGCCATCCAGAGGGATCTCAGCAGGCTGGAGAAATGGGCTGACAAGAACCTCAAGCATTTCAGCAAGAGAAAGTGCAAAGCCCTCCACCTGGGGAGGAATAACCCCAGGCACTGGTACATGCTGTGCACTGACCAGCTGGAAGGCAGCTTTGCTGTGAGGGTGATTGAGCACTGGCACAGTTGCCCAGAGAGGCTGTGGAGTCTCCGTCCTTGGAGATATTAAAAAGCCATCTGATTGTGGTCCCAGGGAACCTGCTTTAGGCAGCCCTCCTTGAGCAGGGAGGTCAGACCAGATGACTTCCAGAGGTCCCTTCCAACCTCTAGTAACCAGTCTGTGATTCTGTGATTCCTTTGGTATGAAAGGAAGCTTTTGGTCAATGTGTTATGATACATTTATTTTCACTATTAGTGTCTATGTAGTACATTTGGGTGTGGTTAATTTCAGATTCAGCTATTTCCGTTTCACACATATTCTATATATTCATTACTGTGATTCTAAATGTGAAACAGGACAGACAAAAAACCAACCTTCTGCCTTCTCAACAAATTAAAACAAACCATTTGATGAGTCAGTAATTTATACTGTTTACCTCCTTTTATGTCAACAAAACTGAGATCTGGAACAACACATAATCATAATGATTATAGACATAATGAGCTGATTTATTACGTACTTACCACATGGTATTCTGGTGCATATTCAACTGTAATGATGTCAAATAATATGTCTGGAAAGCCTATCTGCTCAGACAACCACTGCCTACTGTGAACAATAAATTAAGCTAATGTGGTATCAGACATGGGGTCTCTGGGTCCAGACCCCTGTCTCTACTTAAATTATATTGACTGTATGCATCAAAAGTCTTCGATATTTTTAAAATTTCACGAAAAAAGAAAATCAGTCAGGGATTCTTTTAAGGAGCAGTTGTGAGTGCTGAAGGCAAATGTAAATGTAAATGAAATACTCTCCCAATACAGTTCTGTGACGTGTACATTTGACATGTTCACTCTACAGCTTGTACATTTGCACTGTGTTTAAGAACCTGTTTGTTTCAATTGCAAGTCTAGTTCTGCCTACTTCCTTGGCTGTGTAAAGTGTTATTCCAGAGGGGAACATCCTTTGGCAAGGCTACCACAGCTAATTTCATACTTTCACATTTTGTCTCACAAGATGGGAACTTCTCCTCCTGCTACCAAAAGAATTGTTCCCTGGACCACTACCAAGGCATTTTATGGGTCACAGTTGCCTTCCCTACAACATGAATTTTTATGCTGATTCATACAACAGGCAAGATGAAAAGCAGATGTAATAGATGCTGCAAGGTGACTAGATAAATGATGAACAGGTGTAAGCATGGAGAATAAGTCTGAGAAACAGTAGAAAGTGGAGATGAAGAGAAAAGAACTGAAGAGGAGTAGAGGCTCTTGTTTAAATATAAAGAATATAAAAAACCCAAGAAAAACTACATATACCATGGGTCAGTCTAGAACCAGATGCCCCAAAAACCAAAAAAAAATCTGGAATGAAATCACCTGTCAATATGATCTCAAGACACATAAATACTGCATTGGAACTGAAAGCCTTACATTTATTCCAGCAGCTGATAAAATAAAAAAATCAGGTGTTTCTGTTTCCTGCATGTATTCACTAATTTTCACCAGAATCCTACTGACATACGGTCTCAAGTGTCTGTGATGTCAAGTGTCTGTGCATTGTGAAGCAACATTCCTGATTATCATCTCTAAATTTGCCTGTGCCCCCATTATTCCTGAATTCTATTAAAAAAAAAAATCTGATTTACTTTCTCTTGTACCTTCTTTGTGTTGTATCTATCATCTGTCTATCAGTCATCTATCTATTATGTAGTTTCATCTAAAATAAGGAATCAAAATTTTTTTTTTTTTTTGCCTTTTCATACATCTATTGCATCTCTTGGCCAAACATGGGTCTAATAACATTACTAGTATCAGAAACAGGTAGTAACTGCTCTATTTATCTGAATAAATAGAAAGAAAATCTTTGGCTAAAAAAGCTCAGTTGTAGCCATTTGTGAGCTACAGCGTAGCTGTTTCTAGAAGCTGAGCTTGATCTTTCCAAAAGGCTTGGTTTGCCTTTTCTGCTCCTTTTCTTACCGCAGAAGTAACTATCTCCACTTGATCAAATCAACTGATTTTACAGTTCGTCAATTTGAAGTAGGTCAGGCCCTGTCTGCTGTTTCTCAGAATTATTTTCCGTTTAAGCTTTCATGCATGCTTGTAACCAGCTCAGTCCATTCACACTGGACACCCTCACCTAAAGCCTCAGCCAGCCCCGTTCAGAGGCTGCCTGAATGGCCACCGTGCACCTTCCCTGTGGGCTCCTCCAGAACAGGGTTCACCACAGAGCTCACACTGGCTTAGTTTCATTCAAATGGACAGGGTTTGCCTAGAGTTTCTCTCTCCGTCTTTGTCTTTGTAACTCTTTCTGCCAGGTGGATTTTTTGCTGTTCCTTGGTTACTGCCCCTTCCTTGCTACAGGGACCATCCAAACTTTGTCACTAACACCAAGGACATGATCATTCAAACCAAGGCTTAACTGATCCATCTGGGATACGTACAGGGCCCATTCGATACGATTTCAGCATTTTTATAACCTGTGGAAGGCATTTTAAGATGAGCTTTCTGCAGTGTAGACCATCACTGTTTCCTACACAGGTTCTACCAAAACCCATGTCCATTTTGGCTGTCAGTGAATAGCATTAGGAGTAGCAGCATGGTTATCATAAGATGCTTTGCCTGCACATTCTTTAAAGATTTTTTTTTTTCCTCTGGAATCTGGGATATCCCTCCAGAACATGAGCTAGTCAAGGTTCAGTGATTCATGGGTAGATTTGGAAGATACCTGTGTCACAGTTGCAGAGCAAGAAGAGATTTTCCTGTCATTTTTAAGGAAATGTATGAGTTCAGCACAACTGACACTGAAATTTCTAGGTGATTTCTTACTGATTTCAGTGGACAAGGCAAAAATATTAGAATAAGTCACAGTTGGCAGATGAACAAATGTTTTACTGTCCTTTTAAAGCCAACATCCCTTAAAATTATTTAAGATGAGCTTGACCCTGTCTTTGAGCTAAAAAATCTTCAGACTTCTGTTAACCAGGAAAAAGGCACAGAGATAAATAGCTGAAACTCATTCTAATCCTTTTATGTTATCTTGCCTACTGATAACATATTTGAATGGCATTTAGCAGGGAAAAAAAGAAGTAATTTTTGCATCTACATCTAATGGGAATTTAATGTCACATTGCTTTATGACAGAAGCTTTGATTCATTAGCAGTATTCTGAACTCAGAAACTGATGGTCTGGGAGTTCAGCTCAACTCTAGAAGGCTGTTAATTTAAAAACCATGAAGACTTGTTATTTCTTCTTTTCAGTGTATTCCTCCAGAATTCACTGTCAAGAAAAACTGCTCAACAGATAGACATTACCTGTAGTCACAGCCACACGCCCTTGGCTTTGACCACATGTGTTAGACAGAGCTAAGGAGCCCTCATGCTCAGTATCACTTTGGGACTTGCAGTCTTTGCTATTTATGAATGTATTGGATAAGCAGGATTAGGGATGAGTGAATGAATGAATTTGCATTTGGGCCAATTTGCAAAGCTAAAATGCAATCCAGCAGTGTGTCTTCATAGGGCTGGGACTACCTGTATATTAGGTGAAATGTTACCAGTGACTCTTGACATGTGCTGTGGAATTTTTCCTTTCCATGAAAGTTCACTTTAAATACTGCTGTGACAAGATTGGAGAAAGAACAAAAAAAGAGAAAGCAAGGCACTTCTCTCTAATATTCAAGACAAGTCAAAATGAGATGGTCAGAGTAGCATCCCCCTTTTATCCTACATTGGGGCTAAATTACAAAACATGCCACTTCCATAGGCCAACCTTAAGTAATCTGCTCTTCCAATTCTGTCCCAACTCATAATTTGCCTGCCTGAGTCCACTCACCTCCTCTGTCCCTTCCCTCTAGAGTTTTTAGAATATGAGGCATCTTCTACTAGAGAAGGCGTTCGAACCGCTTCTTTTGAAGACAGTATTGAAGCTTTTCTCAACAGATGTTAATGTCACCTGGCCATGAATGCAAATGCACTTTACAGTGTAGCTTACCAGATAAAGCTGCTGTAAGAATCATAAAGTCTCTCTCCTTCAGATAGCAGAGGTAAGAAAATTTTCTTGCTGAAGGTCAGTTGACCGTTTCAGGCATATTTTGGGTAACTGCACAAGAAGAAAAAGCATTTCACTGTTGGCTCCGTAAAATAAAGTCAGCCACTATATCTGACCAAATTACTTCAGTTATTTTGCCCATGGTGCAAAAGTAAGGCAACAAATACTAATTATCATAATGTATCTCACAAAATATCCCACGATATGTGAATTGTGTTATACTGAACTGAGGAAGCATTGTAGAGATTAGTCAAGAATGATTCTTGCAATTGTGCTTAGGTACTAATAGTGGTAAAAACTCCCCAAATTCCAGAAAGAGATGATATTTTAGAGAATACACTATCTAGAATATACAAGCCTGGATCTGCCTTTCATTTACTCCCTCACTATTGATATTTGTGATTCTTCTTAGTTCTTCTTAGTTGAATATTTCTACTATGTGTAGCTGAAGAGTGTCAAGGTATTAAACAGCACCTGCGACAACATCAACAACACTGAACCATCAGCACATTAAGAGCAAAACCAACCCAAACCCAACCTCCCCAAGCCTCCCCCCAAAGCAAAACTGTAAAATAGAAACAAATAACCTGAGAGTCTGAATATTTTAGAACAAATTTGTTAAAGATGCACTTATGACCTCACTACAATCTACAAATTAGTCACCAGAACGTTCCCAATTGGAATAGAAATGTGAATGTTTTGGAGTTGGAGGACTCTGAATACCTCATTGTGCATTTGGTATGAATCTCTTCTAGCCTAACAAATGACTAAGGCTGGCTCAATGCTTTGCGAAAGAATTTTTTTTTTTTAAACTTTTTTTTTTTAAACTTTTTTTTTTTTTCCCAAATATGAGAAAGACCTAAATGGTTCAGTGGTTGGGACACTGGATTCTGACATTATTTTGTTTCAATTTGAGTGTGACCACAGACCTCCTTGGTGATGTTAGTCAGATCCTTAGGCCCTTGGTTCTTTTTACAGGACAGCTGCAAAAAGAAATCCATAAGCACAGGGCAGGTGTTCAAGAATGACAGAATTGGGAGCTATTTGGAGCAAAGGAGATAGCTTTCTGCAAAACAGGGCTGCTGGGGTTTCAGAGGTTTTTTTCTTCTTTGCCAACCTTGCAGTGGAGTAGGACATACCTGAGTACTGTGGTCACCAGAGCTGACAGAAAAAACTCAGTCTAGGTTTGCTTTTTCAGAGCTAGTATTGCATGAAACAAAGAGGCAGAAAAATCAGTGATAGCCATATCATCAGTCAACTGTTTACAGATCTGCAGGTTTGATATTTGGAAATAGAAAATACCTGAAACCTGCTTCACATGCAAATTGGTACCTTTCTTAAGGGATGGGAATGTTTGACAGATTCTCTTGGGCTTTGCCATTCCTGTACACCAGACACATGTGGGAGAATCCAGCCAACTCAGGCTGTGGACCTCAAGCATCTCAGTCCCACCAGAGCAGCTTGTTTTTCCCCATTCTCCCCATAAAAGGTTGACTGACCTGCCTACCTGTGATGCTTCTTCACCCAGCTTTCTCTGAACATGGGCCTAAAGTGTTAATTTCCACTGTCTCCCAGGAGACAGAAATGTTAAAAGCAAAGTACTACAAGAATGGTGTGGTTTGGGTTTTGTATTGGGAAAATCTTTCTCAGATTCCCACAGCAGCAGCCCTGTTGGCAGCCTTATGCCTTGGGGATTCGCAAAGGGAAATCACCCCTTTGCCCAGACAGCAGAACAAGCACAGCAAAAATCTTGCCTGCTGCGCTCTGCAGAAGCAGCAGCTGAGTATTAAGGGCTATATACTGACACCATGTCCCCCTCTCAAATAGCGCAGAACTGTGTCCCAGCTGGCAAAACCCTCTGGGCAGCCCAATGGCTTTCCCCGAATCCAGTTGCAAATTCCCCCCAGTCTCCTACCTCTAGAACAGCCACAAAATCCTCTCTTTACTCTGACCCTGCTATTAAGCACACAGACAGGTCTCACTCTTACGAGTCTCCACCGGATCACATTTCCCCATGCTCCCGTTGGGAATGACCTCAGCCCTCATGTGATGGCACCTTTCCCCCTCCCATCTTTTCCCTATTTGTGCTAAATGCTTATGAGTCAGCTGCCACTTTTTCTTCACTGTGCTGGCATCCTGATGGGATGACTCCAAAATCTGAGGCCCGAGACTAGCCCTGCCTTCCTGCCCATTATCAGATTCAGCTGGTGTGAGATCCTGAATGTGGTCACTGACTAGGATGCCAAAGTAGCGAGAGAATAAGGCAAATAAAAAGCCTCTTTCCTCTACTGCTTCCATGTAATAGATGGAAAAACTACAAAGCTCTCAGCCATTACAGTCAATGCTTTCTCTGGTTACATATGCAAACACACACATACACGCATACATATATATATATAAAAATAACTTTCTAGGCTAAGGTTTTGCATGCCTAACTCCTAATGCTGTATGACTGGTTGCTTCAAAGGAGCTGGGCCCCCCCTTTTTTTTTTAATGCTCAGTCCCCCAAATATAACCATGCTGGATCTAAATGAGAGAATTGTACCCATTTTTCCTGCCAGAGTGCTCTGAGCCAGCATCTTGATCAAAATGAGCCCAACTGGCAACACTGTAAGAAGCAATCATTATTAGTAAACTGAAATCAACGAATCTCTGGCAATTTATAATGGAAAAGAATCTGCTTTTAGCAACAGAGAAAGCCTTAAAACTGATCTAAATAGTCCGGTAAGACACAGCAGTCCTCAGCGGTTATAAAGCTGTCATAATGGGCTGAGGCTGAAAGCTCTGGGTTAAGTGGGCGTCCCGGGAACTTGGAGGGCAGCTCTACCAGATACAGCAGACCTTTGGTTGCTGCAAAAAGCCCTGAGAGATGAAGCAGGTGGCTGCAACATCAAATAATCGTGAACCTGCCCCTCCTTTTGCTGGGTATTGCAAGCTGCAACAAGCAGAAGAAAGAGGTAGTGACATGAACCAGGAAGAAACATGGAAGTCTAGCCAGAAAAAAAGATTTCTGAGTTTTCAGAACCAACTGTAAATTTTAACTCTCTCTTGGTGTTGCCTTTTTGGAATACACAGAGAAAGCATGTTTCTTACTTCCAGCAAAATGGTGTATTTTTTTGTCACTGGGATAACTAACATTTTAAATTTATAGGGTTCTTTTTATATCAGCTCTTTGCCTAAATATAAATCACTTTTACTTGTTACAGGGGAAAAAAAGCATAAATATGCCTTGACATTCTTATCACCTATTCAGTTCCCAACCAAAAGATTTACTGCATTGCTGTCTGGGAAAGATTCTTGTAGTTAAGGGACTCGTATAGAAAAACTCAGCTGTGTGTTAACCTTATGTATATGAGAGATGTAAGTCAAACTACAGTCATCTCCGTAAGTCTATATTATATTAACTGCCAGATTGCAAAGGATGGATAAGACTCTGCTATTGTTCCCTTGACTTTGACATAACTACCACAGAACCCATGCTGCCCACAGAATATCCTGATGTTTGAGAGGCTTGTGGCCATTTAAATTTATGAGAATGGTTTACCATTCAAAACAGAATCTTTTAAGGCAGTGAATTCTTACTGAGATAATATCTGCAGTGTAATTGAAAAATTGTTTTGTATTTGGTAAATGTTATTTGCGGCTGTAGTCATTGCAGATTTGCTCTAATTCCTTTTAACCTGCATATATATGCAAAAGAACCTTGCTCCCAGGAGACACCAATACTCTGTTTCAGGAGTCACCACAGAGACTTTTTCCACTGGGATGTCTCCAGTTTTGTAAGAGTATGCAGTTATTTCACATTATTCCCGTATTTCTTTGGAAAGGGTCCTATTGCTCATTGGAAAAGCAGCCTGTGACCTCTCTTCAGCTTAGGAAATTTGGTTGTGACTAGCAAAGTATGTGATGTTTAATGCCAGCTTTATTGTGATTTTAATAAAAATCCCTGAAGTCTCAGGGGTTCAAGGAGACATTTCTCTGTGTTGACTTCATTCTGTACACAGTAACCTGTAGCACAGGAGCAGAATAGACAGATGGGGAGATGGAAAAAAATAGAGAAGATGTTAATTCCTGCTTTACCTCCACCAGTCGCAAGTCCATTTATGAGTTCCTTGCAAACATTTGCTGGGCCTTCACATTGGATCACGCTAAGAGGCCTTATGCAATTGTTACTGCAGCTCTTTTCTGTTACTGATAACAAGTCTGTGGCATGAACACCTTAATTCATTCCTGTCAGACTTAGACACACATTATTTATGCTAGTTTTAATGTAGGAAGAGTGACTATCTTGTCTTTGAACTTGGTCCATGTCTTGAGTGCTGGGGTTTTTCTCTCTCTTTCCTCATTCTCCTTTCTCCTCCTGCATTGATTCTCTGCATTTACTTCTAGTTACACCAATTACCTGTGTATGAAGCAGATACTGAATTTATCATCATTGCAGAAAACTTCCAAGGAAGTCTTGGGTTGTTAAGATTTCTATCTTTCATTTCCCTGCCTAGGTTTACCTTCATCCCACTGTGTTCTCATCAGTTGATTTTGACAAGTCTTTTGACCCACAAGCACGCATCACTGTCACAGCAAGATGATGCTGACAAGAACTTCCTATTTTGCCTGCTTTCTCAGGAGCATGGCTTTCTGAAGCATCTCAACCAACACATAAGCAGAGCACATCCTGTACTTTCCCTCAGCCACCGGTGACTCTTCAGCATCACTGCCCATGAGCTTGTACACATCCACCACCAGCTAAATAATTCAATGGCTGCTGAGGGATATATTGGAAAAATTCAATTAGTCTTCTAGAAAGTGTATATTAATGAAGTGTGTCTATTTATGAAACTGCTTTAACAGGCAGCAGGAGAGTTGTTGAGAATTCTGCCAAGGGCAACGGGTGCAATTTATACTGCTAACAGAGGTTATCACTCACAAGTAGAAGAATAAATTGGATATCACCAATGCACTGAATGGCTCTCTCGAAATAAGGGTGGGGAATAGAAGAAAAAGTAGTATCTTGATAGCATTAAAGAATCCATCAAAGAGTTTGAGGCTTTTTATTAAAAACTATAATCAAAGCTGGATCCCATTGTGCTCTCACTCTAGCTTAATGGTTGGCAATGCTTCTCTGATCCCAGCGGCATTGCTAAGAAGGGACCTGGGTTCCACTGAGAGCAGTCAGAGGCAGATTCTATTTAGTCTCATTTACTTAAGTCAAGAGAAAAGTGGAGTGAGGAGAAAAACCTATTTATTTGCCAAAATTGATGAGAAGAGGCTGCAGAAATGACAGCAATATTGTGTCCTGCGTTCTTTTGCATTGCACAACTGCACGGATTAACCATACCATCTCCAGAGGCAGTCCCCTCCACGTCACGGGTATGAGCCATCACAGTGGCAGGGCACAGGAGAATTTGCACAGTATGTGCTTGCCCAGTTGCCCTGTGCTGCTGTAGGACCTCTGTTAAGGTGCACCACAGGGTTGATGAAGACTTCTGCTAGATGACAAGGGTCTCGACATACATACATATCCTTTACCCTTCAGTACACAAAACGGGGTCAAGTCAGTACACCCAAGATGGGCCTCCTCATCAAGGGCAGCCTCTCTCAGAAAGGCTTGGCTTCTCCCTCAGCTGGGGAGGTTTCTTTCTGAAGCTGTGTTCTGGGTGGTCCTACTGCTTCTGCCCCTCCACGCCTGGATGAACCTTTGCATCTTGTGCAGGGATGTGAAAATGCTTCCTCTGTTACAGGGTACTGGGGTGGGCTTGCCACAGCCCTGCACCCCAGAGTGACCCCACCACCACGTTTTGCAGCTGTTTCAACTCCTAGATATCGGTCCTGAGCACATGCTTCTTCTCGTTTGCGGTTTATAACATTTGGACCTGGTTTTCTACTGGGTGAAGGCAGGGTCAGGAGCAGGTACTGGGGCTAGACATTTCAAGCAGTGCCTTAAGTCACATTGTACCTCATTTTTCAAAGAAAATGGCATGGATGACCTAAACTCAGTCAAAGTGACTGTGAAGGATTTGGCACCTTTAATGCTACAGACCTAGACATCTCTGACATTAGGGATGCTCCTATAAGATAAATGAGTCTTTATAGAATTAGGCTAGGTATACTGCCCTTTGAAACATTCGCCAGAGTTGAAGTCAATTTTTTAAAAAGTTTTTTAACTGCTTGGCACAGACTAGCCTTGTGTAAGGGATGAGTCTTCAGGGGGAAGATGCAAGAAGATGCGTCCCACGCTAGGGAGAGATAAGGCAAAGTCAGCTCCTTCTCTGAAACTCGCTGGGAGTTTTGTAATATTCCAGGATGAGCAGTACTGAGTCCCTAATAAAAAAAACGTCAGCACCCCACCCTCTGGGAAAAAAAATCAACCATTTGAAATGTCTCACAACAACATTAGAGCCCATACAGTTTTCAAATGTTTAAACTGGAAAATACTGAGCATCCAACATGTTCCTAGTGAGGTCTCTCCTGTACAGTCAATTATTTTTGGTTGAGAAAATGTCATCTCTGTATATGGGAGAGTAAGGTAAAAATGTTTACATGGTCAGTTCTGTCAAACAGCTTCTTGCATGTGCTGTCTGAACTTACTCACTCTTCAGAAGTTAAAGAAAATTGTGGAGAGAATGGAGATAAATGAGTTAATTTCAAGTCTCTCATACAAAAAAGATGTAGTGTGTTTGCAGAGTAATCAACACGTTGCTTTTCCGTATAAGTCAGCAGTGTGTGGATTTTTTTCTTGCTCTGCATGTTTGTTTACTGACTTGTTTTAATCATGTTTCCACAGAGGATAGCAATATGCTTGCTTTCCATAGCCACTGAGCCCAGACTTAGACCACTCTCCTCCAGGACTTTTCCCTGTCTGTATGATGCAGGAGCAAGCACAGCCATTTCAGACACATAAAATAAAGGTACAGAGGGAATTCAACAGGGGAAAAAAAGGCAGTTACCTAAGGTAGTTTTCTCCATTTATATGGATTTTCTGATTGTCACGCAACCCAGAGGGCTCATACAGTACAGGGCATGCAGTGGGACTATGCTTTTTTCTGGATAACTCATATTGATCTAACAAAGTTCTATCTCCTGGGGGGTCCAGGGGACATGCTGATGTAACCTCTCAGACCAGAACATTGTGTCTTCATGTATTTCATGATTTTAAGCACTGCCAGCTAGCACTCTCCCAAGCAATTCCTGGGCATGGCTGACTGGCAGGTAGGATGCTCCAGGTCCATGCCCAACAGCACTTTGGATGCAATCATGCCATTGTGGAGGATACTTGAATTAACAAAATTCGATGGAGTTCACTCCATTACCTTTGGTCTCATCCTTCGGCAAAGGGGTCACTGACACAGTCTTTGCTTGGGGGCTGCCAGAAGGATGTGTGGGAGTGTAGTTTCAGAACAGTTTGCACTGGCCACAGCCCTGCCTGCCTCTTCCACTCCCCAGCTGCACACTCCTGCTTCACCCCAGACCAGCATAAACACTCCCTTGCCTCCACCATGAGCTGGACTAAAGGGCTAATCCAGGCAAAAACTATCACTCTCCAAATTAGTAATTTTAGCTATACCAGCTCTCCAAACCATCTCAGCACAGGTGTGTAGGGACACCCCCCCACCTCAAGTGAAGAGAAACAAAACTTCCAGATCATAGACTTGGCCTAAGCTGTTGTGGAACTGTACCTAAGGCATGGATAAGGTCCCAGTGCTTCTCTACCACTTCTCTTTTCAACGCTGGTATGAAAACCAATTGTTTCTCAGTTCTGCTTCAGAAACAAGAAGTGGGCCTTTCAGTTGCTATAAATAACAACATGTCCTTCTTACAATAAGACAATATACTCCAAGGTTTAATTCAAAAGGAAGGTTTTTCAAGGTTTGAAAGATAGAATAAATATTTTCATGGATTTTACCACATAGCAGGTACTACTGAAGCAGGAAACATAAAAAACAGCGGCCTTAGAAAAACAGATTGTCCTGGAAAGGCTGAGTGGCCCCATACAAGAGAATAACTTGTAATGGAGACTGTAAACTCGTTTGGCACACATTGTTCCTTATTCAGTATATACATATTTGCACAAGGCTTTACCAGTGAAACTCTGTTGCCACATAGGTAATGCCACAGTAGGTCACTGAGCAGCTGAACAGGCAAAGTGGGAAGGTTTCCTGCAAAAGCCAGGCAGATGGCTCCAGGAGACCCTGCTTAACTTTTCTTCAGACTGTCACTGAAAGGAAAGTGTCTATGCAGGATACACCAAAAACTTTCCCAGCTGAGAACTTCAAGTGGGTCTAGTATCCCTGCAGGACAGCTTGATAGCTTGAAGATAACATTCAAATTTTACCCACAACAGTGATAGCCTGGAGATTCTTCCCTTGAGAGGAGCTTCAGGTGATGCCTGGTTGGCAGCTCTCAGAAGTTAACCTTAGAAGCCCTAAAATTTCCAATTCCACAAGCAGTACATCTGTAAAGCATGACCATTATTCACTGCTGTGCTACTCCAGCTGAATTCCAAATCAGCTCTGTAACTGGTGCAAAATCTGACTAATGAAGTGCTAAATCAAGCCCAGCAAGTGGAAGGATTCAATTCTTTTTTAGTTCAAAGCTCTTGCAATTAGGGATAATTACGATCCAACGTTTATACTGTGTCTGTTTCAGTTTTCCTGCAGATGAGATTTGAGTTTTGCACACATAATACTGTTCGGTTTCAGTAAATATTTCAGTAATAGTATAAGTGCTCCATTATCATGTAGTAAAAATTCTGTTGCAACATTTATTTACTAATAGCTCTGAACTATTCAGAAATGGCCAGAAAAAAAAAAAAAAAGGCCCAGTCTGGAAATGCATGAATGGGTTTGCAAGAACACTGTTTGCTTTTTCCCTGTAAGCTTCTACTGCTGCAGGGAAATTTGATTTATGAAGCCTTGAGCCCATGTCTGCTTCAAACCCTGGCCTGTTGCTTAATTTAGCAACAAGGCAGCGGCTGTGGATTGGCTGCCCTGGAGCAGCACAGCGGTTGGGCTCACTCTCGCTTTCCCTTGTGTAAGGTCACTTTCTCCATGAGCATGAACGTGTGATGTGTTGCATACAAATGGACAGAAAAAGGTAAAAGCCTGTTGTGAAAACTGTCTGGCTTTTTTGGTACTCATCAACAATGTTCAGCCTGTTGCAACTGAAATGATACTCCCTTTCTCCTCCAGTCTTATGCCTTAAAATCTCCCTTTAACCCCACTCTGTTTCTGCAAGTCTTCCCCCTCTATCCCTCTGTGCTTATTATTTTATAGCACCTTTATCCAAAAGGCTCTTTCTTGCTGATGTTTTGGAGTAGAGACAGACCATCTGAGCTCCACACTGTTCAGTTCAATAGACCAAAAGGAAGGTGATGTGACAGCTGGTGTAAGTATCGTATCATTAAGCACACACAGTGAGATGCAAGGGAGTCTTAAGTCTTACAACTTCACATGCTGAGTGGGTGGAAGACAAAGGTGTATTAGGTAAAAAACAACTAACAGAAGCCTAGAGGGTTCAGCAGCTAAACTTTAGTTTTATTTTTCCCAGGGCTTCTCTCTGTGCTTTCAGAACATCAAGTAAAGTTCCTTCCTACTTTTACCTTCTAGCCCCTTAAGCGTATATTCTTTCTAACCCATGTCAGTTTTGGTCTCAAGTAGCTGCAGTCACTCCTAGAAATCAAATGGGGAATATGGTCCATTGTAAAAGTTTGCATTTATCAGATGACAGAGAATAGAGATAAAGCAATTTTTAATGTCCTTTTCCAACAAGCGTGGAGCTTACACCTCTTTAAAACTTGCTGACCAGTTTGGCTGGATTAACATTTTGGTTACAGATTTCAAGCAGTGGCCTGTTTGACTCCGCACCTCTCTGGATATACACATTAGGCAGGGACTCATTATCAGGGGATGTAGCGATAGGATGAGGGGGTAATGGTTTTAAATTGAAAGAGAGGATATTTAGATTGGATACTAGAAAGAAATTCTTTACTGTGAGGGTGGTGAGATACTGGAACAGGTTGCCCAGGGAAGTTGTGGATGGCCCATCCCTGGAGGGGTTCAAGGCCAGGCTGGATGGGGCTTTGAGCAACCTGGTCTGGTGGGAGGTGTTCCTGCCCATGGCAGGGGGCTTGGAACTTGATGGTCTTTAAGGTCCCTTCCAACCCTAATCATTCTATGATTCCATGATTGTTCACAGGGATGAAAGCTGTGTTGAGCTCCATAAGCAAAGCAGAGGCATTCTACAGCCATGGGCCAGTCCTTCTGTCAAGCACCAGGCTTATTCAAGCAAAGAAAAAGTCTCAAGAACCCGTTATAATGAAATCTCTCACAGAATCTAAATATAGACATTTCTGTCAGTTCACTCATTAATAAATCATAAAGAAGAAAACACAATTGCTGTTTACACAGGAGTCAAATCAAATCACCTAACCTTTATTTAGCATTAGTTTCTGCTATGACTTTTTCCACAGCTGACCTTTTCTACTCCAAGAGACATCTTTATAAAGAATAGGCAGCGATGGGGGGAAAAAAGAAATGAAAATATCTTGCTGAAGTGATAATTAAGCAAGACAAGGGCCACAAAAAAAATGTCTTTCCATGCAGCTCGCAAAGGTCTGTGCCTACTCAGTCGCCTTGGGCAACAGGACAAACTACATGATGCTCTGCCCCTCCTACAGCCCTTCCCATCCCTGACATCAGCACAGCACTGTCATTAAAACTGTCGTAAAGAAATAGACGGGGCTGAGGGGTTGGCTGAGAGAAGCTGTGACAGCTGCATCGTGTGTGTCACTGTGTTTTATCACTCCATTACGGAATAATAATAATGATTAGCCTTGCCTTGCTCTCAGAATGGAAAGAGGTATTTTTGATGACAGGAAATAAAAACTTGGTTCAGGCATCATGGCAAGATTTCAAGAATCGACAAGCATCCGTCAGCACAACCCCGAGTAGTTATTCTAATCTGTGTTACAATAACCCACAACCAGCAGATGGGTGAGACAACCCTTGGCCTGAAGGGCTCGTAGGTTAAAAGAAAGAGGGACATGATGTGGAGGAGGAAGCCATTTTGGGGTATGTTTATGTGCAGTCCTAACTGAAATACATGCATGCCTGTATATGTTTCATACACAAATACAGGGCAAGCAGGTTTCTAACACTGCCTATCAGACAGCTCTCGCTTGCAGGACACTGCACTACCCTTTACAGGGTTGGGAAGGTTGGTTGCCCGCTCAGCAGGGGAGGTGGCATCTCATGCAGGTTTTCTGAGCCATGTGGTGGAGACCAAGCTCTTCCTGTTACCTGTATGTGAAACCAGAGTATGCAGGATTAGTTCCTCTGATTCAGTTTGTGGTGTCCAAATTGCCAACCTGACTGACTCTCCCAGCAATTACCTCCTAGATTGATCAGAAATGTCGGTGGAGTGTACTCAACCATTTCTCTACAATAACACGTTTCCTGGCCTTCTTCAGATTCCTCCTGCTGTCTTTTCCATCTGCTAGAATGCTTACAGACTAGTATAGCTTCGACATCCTTACCATCACCTCTAACAGTGCACTGAGGTGTATATAAAACACTCCACATCTTCAATCACACAACTGAATACACTTAATGTCTCATTCATAATGTAACCTGTCACACAGCACCCATTGCTCTGGTTGGCACTGCCCTTCCTGGCATTAGGAGACACACTGTTCAGAGCTAAGAACAGAGCTAATTCTTCTCTCAAGAATTTCGCATCAGCCATCAGTGGCCATCTGCCTTCTTTTTTGAGAATTTCTCCAGTAACTTCCTTCAGATTGTGTTAAACCATAAACACAAAGGCTGGACAAACTAATCTGGATAAGGAAACCAGATATCTTCTGAACTGCTCCACCAAAGTAAAGCCACTACCTAAAACATTTTTTTTCTTTTTTTTTCTTTTTTTTTCTCTACTTCATCCCTGAAGTGACCTTCCCAAGCGTTTTTAGGGAACTATGGCCCTAGTTCTTTAACATACTGACTCCAATCTCTGCCACAGCACCATGATGCAGATGACTGGAGATTGTGCACTGGAAGAATCACATACACATCAACCTCTAGCAGGTAGTGTACCTAAGCCAAAAACTATTGCTTTGTTATTTCTTTTTTACTAGTTACTTCCCTAGTGTAAGTGTTAGCAGTCTGTGTGTCAGATCTTAATGCCCTTCTTTCCAATAAAACACCAACACAATCTTTATTTTCTTAGTGGAGGCCCTGGAAGGTTGTTAGCTCATGGAGTGCACAGAGTGAGCAGTGCATGAGGAAGAGAACTGCAGGAAAAGATAGGGTGGGTTTCTTTTGGGCTTAAAGCATTAGAGAATGAGTCAAAGGTTCTGGGTCAGTTCCAGACTTCCTATTTGATGCTAAGGGTTTAACACAAGAGACATACACAGGTACCTAAATAAAGATTGCATAGATAATCTCAATTCCTGTATTTTCTGAGAACTCAAAATGTCAGTCCTCATGCTCATTAACATCGTGTTTTAAGCTTTCAAACAAACGTGGAATGTTCCAGATAGTTATATCTGGCAGCTGCATGTACTGGTGGGTGTTCTCACAGTTCCTAGCATCCTTCTCTTCAGTCTTCCACTTTCAGAGGAATTAGAGATCTGGCTGCAAATACATCGACATGAAATGACCCGAAAGTAAATGCTGCTACACCGACACGTATTTTGTGGCTCGTCCTGGGCCAGGGTCTGCCATCTTTATTTAATTCAGGATATATCTTGCTCAGGAGAGAGTCCAAATGTAATTAGATTTTCCCCTGATTTAAGCACAGGGGAAACAAACTCCTCTCTGTAAGGTAGTATTCCTCTCCAGGAAGATCTCTGCAAAGCAAGCACTTTCAGCCGTATTGTGTTGCTGATGATTGTTCAAATCAGATTCTCAGCTTTTCTCAGAGTACCAGTGTAGGCTGGTTTTCCCATGGCAGTTATCTCTAAGCAAGCTTTATTTTTTCCTGCTTTTAGAATTTTGTTTCTTACTTCAGTGAGAAGTTCCTTGGGCGTGAAGTATTTTTCTTGTCTCATGAAATGTCAAGATTTCAGGAATCCTATCTGTTGCACATGCAACAAAACTATGGGCTTTTAAAGACAGAGTACTTTTTGGAACAAAACAAAGCCATTAAAAATAGCGGACAGAAACACAGACAGCCTTCCCTTTAATCAAACAAGGCCCAAATCTGAGACTGCTCTATGGTGCCAGAGGCCTAGCTCTTCCTCAGATTCAAAAGGCGCTTAAGGTTTGTTCACCTCCTTCGCTATTTGGTAGCTGGCCTGTACTGCGCCTCAGCTGGAGTTCTGTCGTGCTCTGTCAGCTAACTCTTCACTGACCACAGAGATCACGAGCAAGATGGACCCCGAGCCCTGTGGTTGTATCACTTGCTGGTATGTAGGCCATCTGAACTTCTCGTTCTTATCTTGCCTGATTCAAATCAGGCAGCAGTTGATGACTGAACCACCTGGGTTTTTTTGATCTGGGACAACGGATGTTGTCTCAGTATCTACTAATAGAGTTTTTTCCTTCTGTATAGTAAGTTATTGCTCTGGAAGACCTTTAATCTTTGTCTCCCAGACTCCTACACATATTTCAGGGTTGACAGATCATATAAGAAATCTACAGTACCAGCTCTTCTGAAGGGTTAATTTCCTAGAAAATCTGACCCACTCCTTTCCAGCCAAGAGAGAACTGTGGGTGGTTTAAGCCATGAAGCAGGTAACTTGTGAGAAGGAAAAGATTACAACTTCAGAATATACTAGCAATTAATTCAAAATCCTAGAAAGCCCTGCCTGTGATCCACATGATCAGCGTGGGATCTGACTGCACACTCCTGGTACCAGTGGAAGCAGCAGCAGTCACTCCTCTGTGGGTGGGCAATGAAGTCAAATATAGTTTGGGAGTAATCCAAAATTGCTTAGTGCAACATCTGCGTGCTGTGCAGAGGAAGGAAATGGCAATTTCATTAAGCTTTTTTGGGCAAACACCACACCTCTTTGTCTTGCTTAGTTCTTAAATGTTACTCAAAATTTGTTGCCTTCTTCATATTTCATTTGTATAAACTGAACTGTCATTTTGCAAAAGGGGCTCTAGCTTCCATTTTACAGTCATTAGCATTAACTGGCACATTCTGGTTTTAGTCCTAACAAGACAAAATGCTTGTGGTCCTCATAATTCACCCTTCAGCTTACAAGTTAACAGCATGAAGTGCAAAAATATGGAACTTTATGAGTTCCAGACTGTAAAAGTCTTCATAAAGCATCAGCAAAAAATAACACAATATACTGACCTATAATTACTTAAAAATATATATAATTTATGGTAGAAGCGCAGAACATTTTGCAGTTCCTTCAGGTACACTTTGAGAAGCATGATTTTTAACAGCTAGACTCTCCCACTGACAGAGAAGGCAGATGGTTTTGTCACACGGAGACACGATGGAGGAGTGGCAGCAGAGGAACAGCCTGGACGTTTGGACAGAATCTGCTTGGTACGTAAACATCACCACTCTTTCATCCGAGATCAAGGCTGCCCCTCTTTGCTTTCCTCAGTTAAAGGAATGGAGCTCTTTCTTAATTCCCAGCTACTGCTTGAAGACTCAGTGAACTTTTTTTAACCTTTAGATATACAGGCACGACCCATCTGCTTCTTCTCCATGGTGTTCCTCTCCAACATTGGATCTTTTACTATCTTTTCCAGGCTGCTTATTTCAGGGTGTCTCTACTTGCCAAAGCTCATCTCCCCGCTTCACTCTATGCTGCATACCTGCAGTTCTTCCAGGTCTCTGCCACCTCCTCAAGAGTCCCACTTGGCCCTTTGCTTGGTTACTCCTGCCAAGGCATTAAAGGACTTCCAGATCACTTTAACTTTTGACCAATGCTGGCGCCCTGTGCTTGTCATTTACTTCATCTTCCCATGCAATGGCAGCCACACACTATATTTGTTTGGAGAGCTGGAGAAAAGTCTAATGCAAAACTGTAAAAGCTGCCTCAGGGATTCCCAGTGTCTATTAGGATAGAACCAGACATCCCTCTCTTCTAGACATTAAAAAAGCCCTGCTTTAAGTGCCTAATCTGTCATGATTTCACGCATTTATACTGTCAAGAACAGCATTAGAAGAGAAAACTGAAATGGCTTTCTAACCTGAGAATATTTTTACAGTTTCCAGTGTAAGCCTGATGGCATTCAGAGTTGTAACATGGAATGTGTTGCAATTTCTGTTTTCCTTATGCTTATGGGATTTCTCACTCCTTAAATCTTCATAACAATTTTTAATGGAAACCACACATTTTCCATGCTTTTGAGCACAGCTTTATTCATTCATAAAAATGAGAATGTTTTGATACTTCCTAGGATTAGTCACAATTTTAAAGTATTGCACATTAATACTATTTGGTTTTGAAATTGTGAATTTTGGTGACAAAAAGACCTTTGTGAAAGGTTTTTTTTTGTGCTAAAAGGACTTAAATTGGCTACAAAGATGGTTAGTATTTCAATGCTCAAACAAAGATGAAAAGAGAAAAGAAAATAATATGCCTTCTTTGACTATCTCTACTACCTGCTGTAGGAAATCTTTAGCAAAGAGCACATGAACATTGATTCAGAAATCAAATGTGTCTACATGCTTTATCTACACAGTTAGCACCATATCACTGCTGAGGTTTGCCTACCTACTTTCAGAACTGCACCCTTGTTTGGTACTTTGCCTTTTACATAATTCCCATACAAGAGAACCTTGAGAAAAAGGCCTAAATTGGAGATTTTGGTTTTTTTTTCAGTTTTACTCAAACTGATTCCCAGGCTGTGGTTGCATGATCCTTGATGCCACGGCTGTACAAATAGAAACCAGCTGAAAGAACTTAAATTGGATCAAGATTTTACATGTGTTTGTGGCATTTTAAAATCTGGTTTAAGATTGATAGGTCCTTCAAAATTAGGTTTAATTCATTCCAGCCAAACTACTTCAAAACAAAATTGTCTCATAGCCAGACACAACATTCTAACTAAATGAGTAAAATTATGCCTTAACCAGGCTTTTGGTCCATGATAGGTTTTTATAAGTAACAAACATGGGTAGAGAGGACCTCAAAAAAACTGGTTATGCAAATTGTGGGGCAACTGGATCTTTCTTCTGACCCTTTACAGTTTTTCTTAGCTCATCCATCCCCCTGCCCTCTCCTAGCTATTCCTGTGCCCAGTTTCTACCCAGTTAACAGGTAAATTGATCCCATATAACCAAGTGAGACTGGACTGTAGGGCAGCTCCAAGCCAGCGACTCTCTTTAGGCGAGCTTCGCTACGTCACAGATCAACACGAGGCAGGCTCAGGCACAGTCAGAGGGCACCCCCTGCAGCAAGCAGAGCCTGTGTGACTAGGCAGATGGGGAGGTGTGGACACCCATCCCTCTGCACACCCGCACAAGCTGTCTGCAGGGGCAGACAACGGCCATTTGCTCACCTTTGGTGCAGCAGAGGCAGAGCCAGGCATTCAGGCTTTGGCCAGATGTAGTTTCAACAGGTGGTTTTTCAGGGGCATTGGGGAAAGGAGCGAAATGGGTGATTTTGCCTCTTGTTTCCATTCTGTTTCACCTCCTTTAGCCCAAGGGACGTGAAGAGGGTTTGTGATGTCCTTCATCACTGTGGCCAAATGAAACAGAAACAACAATGATGTCCCTGATTGCAATTTTAAAAGGAAACTGTGGAACGTTTCCAGTCATAGTAGATTAAATCTCATTGGCTTTTTTTTTCTTTTTCTTTTTTTTTTTTCAAAAGCTGCCAGGCAATGTCTTTTTTCATACTTTAATGTGAAAGTGGATCACTGCTGAAATATATAACACTTGGTAGCATTCAGCTGCAGTAACTCTATAACCCTGGCACTGGCAAGCAATACATTAAAATGTGATGCTGAAGATCAATATAAGGTAATAGATGCTAGGTATACACATCACACATGCAAGCTCTGCAAGAAGAGCTCCAGCCTTTACATGCCATGAACTAACACCCAGTTGCCAGCCTCCCTACCATCTCTAGGCACAGTAAGGGATACAAACAAGGGCATATTAGATTTATAACAGCCTTGTCAGGTATAAGGCTTAAACCTTGGCTCCAAACCAGCTGCCTGTTATTATTCTGGCTTTGCTCCAGGGTCTGTTAGAACAGAAGAAGAAAAACCTTTCAGTCCTAAAGGTTCACAAGGAAGAAGGTCTTGGTTTGATCCCATTTTCCTTTTAACATTAATTGCATGTTTAGTTTTGATGGGCAGGGGGCCAAAAAGCAAAATAACAGCTCCTACCATGAGAACGACTAGGACCAAGCAGCAGAATTTAAGGCCATGGTGTTCTTACTGCTTCTGGCAGTGAAAGTCCCTGACTCTAGCTCAGTCCTTCTCTCATCATCTTGGATCTGTGTTACAAAGTAACCCTGTGCATCTCGAAGTGCAGCATGAAACAAGGGCATAGGTGCCCATAGTGCTGGGGACTACCTACACAAACATAGCAGTTTGTAAATACTGTAGTTTACCCTCACTGCTGTTCCGCTCTCCCTCTTCCCCTCAGAGCTTGAGATGCACCAAACTCAGCTTCCAATCAAAGAAGGGCAGTGAAGACTTGATAAACCTATTTTTTATTTGAAAAATGTTTGTTCTTACCCTTTGCACATTCCAGCAAATATAACCACTCCACTCAAAAAAGAGACCAAGTAATTTTAAAGAGAATATGCAGAAAAAGTGTGCGCATTCTCATTTGTTTAGGTCTCAGCAGAAAAGGGATTTGGTTTCCAGTTGGGGGCTGCATGTGGTACAATACAAATTGACACCAGGAATGAGTTTTTCACACTTCAGAGAGAGTCAAACTTAAGACCACAGCTTGATGTGACCTGGGTTAGAGAAAGGAGCCCTGAGACAAGATAGCACAGGAGAGCAGACCATAAGGAAAGGGTGGTAGGCTAGAGAAGGGGATAAAAAGTGTCAATAGAATAATATAGCTATCAGTCCTTCTCCCCAAAACTGACCTGAGCCTCTCAGGGGCTTGATGAGAACTAGAAGATGCCCTGTCGTCGCCCTCCTCATGCTGGCTTTACAGCACCCCCAGAGAGATTCCTTTGCTTGCAGATCAGCTCACCATGATGCCCAGGCAACTCAGGAGGACCCCATGCCTCCACCTGTGTCTTCAAAACAGGACACAGCTGGGCCATTTGCAAAGGACCTGAGTTCACCTCGGCGTGCCACAACCACAACCCGTAATGCAAGCAGGAACAAGCTCGTTCAGACTTGCATTTTTTCCTTCTCAGCATATTTTGGGTATAATTATTACAGGATAAGCCCTATTCCCTGCCACAGTATTATAATAATTTAATCAGCAGTCATCTACTATATAATTTCCTTCCTTCCACCAACACTATCATCCTTAGGTCCAAAGTCATTAGAAAAGCAATTAACCACAAACTTCATTTAGCTAACTGAAATGGGATGAGATATTTTTGTTTGTTTGTGTTTGTTACTGCAACAGTAGTAACAATTTTGCTTGTTTGTTTTTGCAACAACTTAAGGGGAAACAAACAAATTCTTTCAAACCTGTAATAAATACCTAGAGATACAATACTTACACGTTCAATGTGAAATAAGTATTAGATCCCCATATTCTGTATTTCACTTTCTAAGTGTTTCCCTTTTTAAAGACTGTTTTTAAAATAAACTTGAATATGTGGTTCCTAGAAAATACTGTGTTTGATGACATATTTTTTTCTTCTGTGCATGAATGGCCTTGGGCCAACTGTTGAGTTTTCAGCTGTAAATCCAAATGTAAACCTATTCCAGCTTACAGTTTGAATGTGTGCTGTTTGCTCCACCTGTTCTGTGTTTGCAGGGTGTGATTCAATCCCCTCTATCAGATGACACTGTTTAGGTTCTCTGGTTGTCTAGCAAAAATGCTGAAAGATGAGAAAAAGGAAATGATTTCAAGGTAGCTAAATATCCTTTCTCCTGCTTAGGTGTGTAGGTAAACCACTGTCTGCTCAAAAGGTTTATAGAAATTTTGAACACCATACTTAGAGAATAGAAAGAAAAGAGAACAGGGGTCTTGATCCCAATGAGACTTCTTTCATCTATGGAAGAGTAGACAGGGGGAGATTTGAGGGTCTGCTTCTACATTTTCTGGGTAGCTCCAGGTTTTTGTTTTCTCCTGGCCACTATACCAGTGAGAATAAGCCATGCCAAAAGTACTCTCTCATGCCAAGAATAAAGTTGTTCATCCAGCATGTTGAGCCCCCCAGGCTGCTTGCACTACATAGTCTGAGACTGAAGGCATTCACTGTGGGAGTAGGTATCTTAGTATAGAAGGGATCAGAATGCTGAAAAATCAATCCTGAACCATTGAGGCTCAACGTTAAGTAAGGCACTTACATGCTGGAGACAGGAATGTAGTGGCAAGCTTTGAAGGAAAATCCTGATGATCTGTGAAGAAATGCATGGTCTTTTGGGGAGGGAACAGTTTTCTTCTTGACTGTGCTTGTATGACATCCGTTTCTTGTCAGATGATCTGTAATGCCACAATATGGCTGTATGGGAGCAGCGCCAAGGTTGGCAGAAGGGGTCTAACATGCAGAGCATGGATGCTGCCCTGAACCTGTCCCAGGTTCCCTGAGGTTTTGATTCATGCTCATCCCAAAGTGTTTCATCATTTTGTTTACCTGTTCAAATTGGTGCTGCTAATGTTATTGCCACAACACTGTACATCTTGAGCTGAACACATCTCTAGTTCTCCTAACGTATCAGTTTGAATTATGCAGATCTCAGTCACTTTGGAGAATTTGTCTTGGGGCAGAGTCTGTTTATTTGAAATGCTGCCGAATCTATGCTTGGTCCAGATTAGGGTTGCTCAATCAATAAGAAAAAATACATGGAAAATGCTCTAAATACCAGTTTACTTGGAAGCATAAATTAAATCCAGATACATGCATTATCAGATTGATAGGCTCTGCCCAAGGAAAGAATAACTTTCATTTTATGGCAGTATTTGCTTATGAATCTTCTGGGACACCATTTCTTCATAGCACAGTCCCTGCCAACAGCCTTGTGAAATGAAGCTTTGACATTCCTAATGCTCTTCATCTTTCTGGTCAAGCAGACTGGCCACGACTTGGGAGACTGAGTTTCTGTTTCCAGCTCCGCAGCAGGCAGAGCTAGACACAATCTCAGCCAACTGCAGCCAGATCATCTGCAGAGGCAGGCAAATTCTACTCCCCCCGGCCCTTTCCCTCTTCTATGTCTGATGTGACTTTAAATGTGTGGAGTTAGGAGCAACCTCTGAAGGTACATCCATGCTGCATCACTGCAGTAGAGTGGGGAGGGAGGTAGGCAGGTTGTCCTGAGCAAGCATTGTCAAGCAGCTCAGCTGAGACAGTGCCAAGTCACACACCCTGCCTGGCCCTGTGTAGCCAGAAGCACAGCTAGCTTCTACAGCTAACTAGTCGCCAGGAAGGATCCCACCTAGCTCATTTTTCTATACATTATGCAGTGTGCACACACCTTCCCTATGTTTCTGCAGCCCAATCTCACAAAAGGCTAACATTTTACAGTGGCTTTGTGGTGTGGCGAGCAAGTTTTCATGGTCTGCTTTAATTTATTTGAGGTCAGGTTCAAGCAACATGGACAAGCTACAGTTTGTCTCATCAACACGAGCAAGCGAGGGGGCAGTTTAAAAGCTTTGAAAGCTGAAGAAAAAGAGTGTATAAGCAGTTATCCCCTTTGGCAGCTGTTGTAATGGTAGGCAAAAAATTACTGTCCTCAGCAAGCCCCTTTCCCAGCACTCAGAACCATGCCCCAACTCCAAAGTAGCCCATAATAAAAAAAAACCAAACAAAAAAATCCCACAGAACACTCAGAGTTCATTTTCAGTCACTTAATTCTGGCGCTCTTTTTATCTCAGAAACATCTAGGAAGAACGAGCAACACTCCTCCACAAACCCCTTGCTTCCACAACAGCCAGTGCTAAAACAAGGAAAGCAGGGGGAAGAGAAGTCAAAATTTCCCACAGGCAGCCAGCCCACCGTCTGAAGCGGTGCTCCCCACTTCCCTCCCCAGAGCTTGTTTCTTCTGACAGCATACCGTATGGCTTAGGAACTCTGCAAATGGTGAGAGAAGTGCGCTACGGAGCAAAAAAATATTTCCTTATAGCCATGTCAGGCTGTCACTCCTCTGCCTCCCCCACTGTTAGGAGCTGCTAGACTCTCTCAGCCATCTGGTACAGGATTCAAGACTTCCTGCTGATAACCCTGGCCAATCCTGGCATTGCTGTGCACTTGGTGTATGAAGCTGAGACAGATTTTGAAGTGTTTATGCAAAGCTGGAAAAGCAGTGGAAAGGCTGGAGGAAAACGAGTGGGAAGGTGTGAGGTGGAAACAAGATATGCTGGTGATGCAGGAGGCCTCGGCACATATTTCCCTTTTGTAGGGGATAAAAGAAAGGGCTTTGCCCTTAGACCTTAGCCATCATGGGACGCAGCCATGGGCGAATAAGGCGGTAGATGTCATGCTCCTCCTTATTCCCTGCTGGGGAATGGAAATGCAGACAGATTTCCAGAGAAACACAAGGACTTGAAGCCCTTTGGATGAGGAAGGGTCTGAGAAGCCATCTGTCTCAGTTTCCTCTGCCAGCTCCACACCGTTGGATGGTACTCACATGTGACAGCTGGGAAGTTAAAGAAATTCTGATGTAGTGTGTTTAGAGTAGTATGCCTGTGACCAAGATCAGAACGAAGCTGTGCCTGTATAGTCTATACGGGCAAGAGAGGAAGTCATCGCTGTTCTTGTGGCTCTCCCTGCTGCAATCTGCTCTGACCCCAAGTTACGCTGGTTTACTAATGCAAAGAACTGTATGGCAGGTGTTAGACTACTTTGTTTACACGCTGTTTTTTCACCCCACTGGCATTCAGGAACCTATGACACTGAATTAATGATTAATATGGCCATGTTAGAAGATGTAATTCTTCCTACAGACTCAGTGGTAGTGGTGCCAGCAAAAGCATAGAACATCCCTTTCCCTGGCAGATATGTGACAGCCACCACCATCCTAGATCATCCCAAGCTGCCTACTCATCGCTGTGAAATACTGTGAACCGGCCCCCTTGTAGACACTGGGACCAGTTCTTAGCCAGTCTTAGAAATCCCTGCAGATTCCTAGAAATGCATACAGAGGTTTTTTAGTATTGTTCCAAAAAAAGAAGTGCCACATCTTCAATAAATGTTTTAGCTGGAGAAGGGTTCCATGAGGTTGCAGCCCCTGGTTGGGTGTGTTAGGCTATCATTAGCCAACATGAATACCCCAAATAAATACTGCCTTGAGTTAGACATGGACTGGGCTTTCTTCTGAACATTATTACTTAGCAGATACAGTTTTCATGCAAAGGGACTTGACTTTTCCCTAGTGGCAATGATAGGATGTCGAATAGCTATTTATTTCATTATCAATATCTGAAATTTGGAAAGATTTTGGCTCCACGTAGAGGGAGAAATATCTTAGAGCTTATGGAAAAACTTGAAGTTGCGCAGTTTTAAACAACTCTTTCAAATATTTTCTGTAATATTTGCAGTGTGTGTAGCGGACGCTATAGCTAGCACTACCACAGGACTCCGAAGAGAAATATTTAATCTTTCCACAGGCCACCATGCAATTGCTTGAAAATAATCAGCTGGAGGTATTATTTTCTATTTCCCACTGAAATGTTGATGAAATTATTTACTGTCTTCCCATAGCTGTAATTATTTTCCTGTGGGTCCTTACAGGCTCTCTCCATGCGTAAGGCATTTTGTTCCTGTATCTCCACACAGAGAGATGAGCTTATTGGCACAAGCTGGGACAGCCCCATTGATTTTCGTTATCTGCAGTGACTTAAGCTGCAGTAGCATCCCACATTACACGCATCTTTGCACCACCCAACTTCATGCCCTTGGAAGTCAACTAAAGAGTGCCCATTGATTTGAGTGTTATTTCAGTCAGACTCTAACAAGCCCACTACCTTGCTCCTGTTCAGGGCAATGTTGCATGGACTTCAACGTGAATGCATTTCCTGAATAAGGAACAAATAATATCTGCCCCATTAAAGCTGCAGTCACAGTGGCTCTGAGGGGAGTACAGATAAACATTAACAGCACAGAGATATTTGGGCTGCATGATGTGACAAAGCTATAAGATGCAGAACACAGTCTCCTCAGACAAGAATTACGTTTACAATTTGAACAACCCAAGTAGTCTTTCCCAGCACCAGCCCCTCCACACAAGAAACAACAAAAGGCTGCTTTTAAAGGTATCCTTGGAAAATCATGAGAGGGAGTCAACAGATAAAAGCATGGGTTTTGACTTTCTTTGCTGGTGTTCCATCTATTTTCATATTCCTTTTATAACTCAGATTGCTGTTGCTAGAAAAATAACAATAACAATAATAAGCTGTTCTTTACTACCTTCAACGTCTTCTTATGCCTGGTGGACAAGGCCAGAGGATCGAAAACCAGGTGTGGAATTGATCAAACTGCAAACTTCTGAACAGATTCAGGTCTCGGCAGCAGAGCTGGTTCTGGCTCAGGTATCTACCACAGGAATGCTGCATTAATAGATTGGCCAGTAGTTACACATTGAAAATCCAAGATCTCTTTCTGCATATCATCCCAAATTGGAAGAATAAAGAACCCATCTCTTCCAAAAGAGCATCTGCTTCTTAGAGTTTGGCATGAAACAGAACACGAACAAGTTCTGCAAGAGAAAAAGAGTAAGAAAAAGCATTTCAGTAGGGAAGAAAATAAGACATCCTTTCCGTGACATGAAAATTAATTTTTTTACTTCCTACAATTAATGTATAGGGAGTAGCAACCCTACCATAGTAAGTAAGAGCAAATATAGAGAAATATTTCTCTGTATGTGAGATCTGCAGGTCGCTATGCTCAGTCTTTTTGTTAGACCACACTTCTTGCCAGTATTCTTCCATCTCAATAGTCATTTGATAGTTTGACCAGCAAATTATAAAAATCAGCTATACACTTTGCACCTTTAGAAGTCACCTGCTTTGCTCAAGATATTTGCACTACAAAATGGAGTGTTGTGACTGTTGCAGCATTGTGTCTGTAATGCTCTAACAAGTGCTTGCATATTATTAACAGCTAAAGAACTGTTCAAGATTATAGAAAAGCTTTCAGATCTTGCAGAACTGTGTGCTTGGAGACGAACTTATAAAAAACCTGCACGATTTACAGAGATGAAAGAGAAACCTAGTGACTTCGACTCATTTTTCCATTGCAAGAACTTGGCAGCACTGAATTTCCTAAATGTCTTTTTATTGACTTTAGAAGGGACAGCATCTCATTTGTTCATATTCTGTATTTCTTAAAATTAAAAACCCAGACTCATAGTGCTGGGATGAATCCCCTGGAATACAGGGTAGGTGGTAAAAGGAGATCGTTCATTTGTCCCAGTGAGGCTCAGTTCCAGTTTCCACTTCCAAGCACTCTCCAGTGCGGTGGCAGGTCGGACCCCGACCCAGAAATCCTTATTCATGCCCAATTTGGATTAGCCACTATTTTTTCCTCTAAAAAGTAAAAGAATGTCTAGATATAGGTGCATTTGCTTTCTCTGTTTTTTCCAGAACTAGGTTCTATTTATTTTGAGAGTGAAAGAAGATCAAGAAGTATCTGAACTTCAAAGAAAAATCTGACATTTCCTTTAAAGGACTTCCATTTCTTAACAATCCATGGAGAAGGTGATTTTACAGATGTGGTTTTGGGTCAACATGTTCTCACTCTTCATCTCACTCTTCATCTTCCTGTGCATATAAAGGCTCATGGCTTGACAGGCAGCTCAGTACCTATAAATGGCAATTTGTTGTTTATGGTGATTATTAAGTGCCTGTGTTTTCAGATCTGTTACGTATGCAGTGATGTAAGGCTTCTATTTTAAAGATAATATTTATTTATCACACCAGAAGTGGCCAATGTCTGGAAAGGTTATATCGGTAAAGTAAACATGAAGCACTACTGAACAAAGTATAACCTAAATGATCTGTTTGCATTCAGTATTGAATTTTTAATATCATTTCCCCATTTTGTTACAAACAGTAAGGGGAAAAACCAATACAGAATCCATAGGAAAAAAATCCAGAGCACCCTACACTGCTTATGAGAAAAAAGGTCCTCCTCGTATGCTTCTGCTTTGTTTTTGACAACGGTTTGTCCCATGTCAACAATGTTGGTAAAAGCAGCAGGGCTTGCTTTGAGTTCTTTTTTCCTGTTTGCAGCCTAGCAAGTTTCTTAGGGGTGAAAAAAAAAGGCGGAAAGGAGGACAGGAAGGAAAGGAGGCCTTTATGGTGTGTAGGTTGCATATTACATAATAAATCTTTAACACCCTGGTACCCCATAAAGTCTGTGTTCCCAGGTAGCTCTGATCTCTTGGGGTGCAGCCAACAGATAAGGGAATGTACTCCACTTTCAAGTCCTGTCTTACTACAGCCCTGAAGGTCAGGGTAAATGAGAACTGGAAAAGCCAAGCAAAGGGTAGATAGGAAGGTAACGAGATTAGCTGATCTGGAAAGGCACGGGAAGTCAGCCTAAATTCCTGAGTCCTCTGTGGAGGTAGCACAGGCTATCTGAGAAAGGGTCTTGTTTCTCAGAAGATGTATGAAAGGAGAACTACAAGCTGTGCTGACCCTACCAGGCAGCTAGATGATTAAAATGCTCACGTGATTAAGGTCAGAAGAAAACACTGTGTGCACCCAGTCTGACCTCCTTCATAACACTGGCCAGAGAAATTTATCCAGTGATTTCCACATCAGGCCCAACAGCTTTTTTGTTATCTATGATAACATCTATGATGGTCTTCCAGAAGACCATCTGATCTGGTTTAAACACTCATATACCATCAACTTTCTTGTGCAATTCCTCTCTTGCAAGAATATCTTCATTTCAATAAATGTCCATCTGCTCCTTCCCTTTTTGACAAAATGTGTGCATTTATCTATGTGATTACTAGGTCTCATTATTTGTGATTCTCTGAACCCACTCCAGGCTTCTAAAGGCTTTCCAGATGACCCTAGAGGGATCCAAGTCTGTGTGCACAGCTATAGAAACATCTCCATCTTCCACTTTTCCACTGGTTTTATCCCTAAATATTCTTGTGTTTAGGGCAGCTGCTGTCACAGTAGTCTTAAAAAAAAAAAAAAAAGAAAAGTCTTAAGCTGTATTATTGAGGCTAATGTCAGCGGAAAGTCATAATGTTTATGTGATTTCTGTAATGGCACAAGGAAGATGAAGTTGGCAGCTTGCAACACGAAGTTCAGGAAAGTGAAGGTAGTGTAAAATCCTGAAATGAAGATTTGCCAAAATCTCTATACAAAGAAAACTTACCTGATTTCATGCACCTCAGATGACACAACACTTGTTTCCAATGTCAGTCCAACAGCCAAACCCACAAACATTTTTACAAACAGTAAAAGCAGCACAAAGTAAAGAAGAACAAGGCAAATCAGAACTGACTACTATTGATTTTGTGATAAAGGCTCCATGGAGACCAGCTGTTAATTACCTTTCCAGAGGAGAGACTTGTTTAGCTTAGAGCCAAGGTTGTGGGTTTTTTTCCCCCTCTTTCCTCTCAGGTACAAAAGACTGTACTGCTAGGATTAGCACAGGATTTAAACTATAAATGTGTATTGGGACAGATTTATTATTATTCATCAGTTTTATTATGGTACTGCTAAAGACCAGGCAAGAATGAGGCAAAACACAAAATAGACACTCCCTGTCCCAAGTGCTTTGCAGGTGAGCAACCTTTCCAGCGGAGTTTAGCATCACTTTCTTTCCTTTCTAGTCAAAGTTGTGCCAAAGCAGCACACATCAGTCCATCTTGTTTTCCTTTCCGCTGCTGCATTTACATACATTAATGAGTTTACCCAGCCAGGTACAGAGCTCTCTTGACGCCCACTGCCTTCAGTGTGGGGACAGAGCAGGGGACGTGGTGCTGCGTTGCTGTGCTTAGCGCCTTTCCAAATAAAACCGGTGAGCCCCGGCTGTACGATCTGTCTGAGCTGTGCATGGTGGAAGACGAGCAAGTAGGGGCAAATGAGGCTTGAAAACCATCTGTTCGCTCACCAGAGCCTGACATGGGCTGATTCAGTGCATGACATGGCTGCTGCAGCGTATGCTGGCCCACCCGGGTGATGTGAGCTGTTACTTATGGCAATAACAGGTGCAAAGCCTCCTGACAGAAGTGTTGTTTTTAAATCCCCGAGTCCCTTTAATAACCCAGAGAGGCAGCAGGCTGAGCTCTCCAAAGCTGTAGACCTTCGTACATGCAACCTGGGCAATTACAGGTGCAAAACAAAGCGTGCAAGCGCAGTCGCGCTGTTCTTCGCTTCTCAGAATTATTGGGGATGGTGCACAGAAAGCAGGGGCGTACACGACAGGAGGATGACATCATTAAACTTTGCAAACATACATGCTTTTCCCCGAAAACCTCTCTGCTGTTGCTAAGGCTGATGCAGTTTTGCTGGAAGCCCTGGTGCAAAGATCTTCCATTTTTTTTAGCCACCTCGAGAAAGAAGATCAAAGAGCAGGGACTTTGGTGGCCACAGAGCACAAAGAAGATGAGCACTTAAATGGTTCATTTTGTACAAAATTTCCCTTTATGATTTTTAGAACAGGCAGTGCCTGAATGACAGCCCATAGCTGCTTTCTGATTACCAGCACTCACACCATCATTATCTGTGGCACAAGGAAAAAAGCTATAGCAGATGCAGCTCTGTACAGCCAGACAGCAGTAGACCATACAGGAAAAGGCACGACTCCGCTCTAAGTTACAGGCTGTAAGCACAAATGGTAATATGATTTTGACCCAAAGGGAGGACTATGTGCAGTAAAACTTGAGAGTCTTCAAACACTGCAGCTGCTCAAAGTAGACAGACTCTTTGGTTAGTCGCTCTCCTCTTGCCTAGTGTGCGTTTCTTTATTTTCTTTGTGCTTGTATAGCAGCACATCTAGTGCAAATTAAGTGAACATTCTAAACTGGAAACAATCAACTTGATGATCCTGGTTCACACTTCAGCTCGCACATAAGCAGTCTTTCTACCTTAACAAGCTGCCACTCACAAGGAAGCCAGCTCAATCACAAATTAACGATCGCTGCTTGGTTTTGATTCCAGATCTATCATGCCTTGAGAAATATTACATCTAAAAATACTCTGTGTTAAGATCCCCCATGTGCTTCAAGCAGAGTGTTCTAGAAATGATCGATAATATTTCACATGTTAAAGAGCAGCAGTGGCCTTGGTGAAGAACAGTTTGCTCATTTGTGTTTATACACGCTCCCAGCCTAGCGAAGTAGCCAAGGTGACTTTGGGGGGAAACGCTCCTCCAGTACAGCTGGTGCAATCTGGGCCACAACTTTCTGTGCATGTCGAAAGTCATTTGCATATTCATTATCTTTTGATGAGCGCTGCATGGTCAAGGGAAATGTACTTTCTCCTTTGGTGTATATCTCAATTTGTTCAGCCTTCTGTAAATCTCCTGTGCCCTGTACCAGTGTGGGTATAAATTTGCCCATTTACTGTATGGATTAGGTTTTTCCTCCCAGATTACTGTGTTTTTAGTTGTAAACAAAATATTTGCAGAGGCAGAGAGCCTGGCGGGCAGTTTGCTGGGCGCAAATATATAATTGCTAACTGTTTAATTAGGACCAGTCTCTAGTACTTTTCTAGGAGATAAAAAGGGTTGCTTGCTCACCAGGCTGGAGTGGCAGAGGTGCTGACCAAGGGTTAGAAACAAAGCAGAGAAATTCTGGCGTCAAAATCTGTCCTCAGCTGAAGTTAAAAACTGCACGGACGTCCTCACGAGGAAGGTGCGTGTTGTAGGAAGGTGAAGCAATTTGTGATCCACTCCTAAAAAAGAGACAGAAGCTTCAGAAGAAAGAGATGGGATTCACCAGACGAGCAGACCACTGCAAGTGAATTTGGCCCTGGAGAGGCTGTGCTCCTGCAAGCTGGGTGCACTTGGTCTGACTGCTTTCCTGTAGGAACTCAAGCAGCGGCCTGGCTTATAGCTCTGTAGGAACCATCAGATAGAACTGTGGCTCTATCTCAGGGCTGCTGCTACAGGACAGCAATGCCACTTAGTGGCTTTGTGAAAGCTATTTCCTCATGAAAAAAATTTGAGAGCAAGGGATTCGACTGGATAGCAGCTCACTGCTGAATAGTGAGCATACAGTTACTTGTTTAAAAAGCAAAACAAAAATCCCAGCATGCTGCAGAATAAGAAGAATCAGATGCCACTAAAATTGTCCTTCTTCATCTTTTCCATCTCTTACACAAGGCACAACCTCTAGTGGGACGTGCCCCATCCCTGTGTGAGTGCTGGAGCAGACAGGCTGATGGCTGAGGCAAGGCTTTGAACACAAAAGCCCACCTTGCCTTAAGAAGGAGCACCAGCATAACCGTGGAATTAGAACAATTAACCACTATTAAGCAGGAAAAGCATTCTCAGGAGACAAACGCAGGCTGTCTGGATCCTGCTGTTTGCCAAGCACGTTCATTCTCAGATTTGTCAAGGTGCTGTGCCATCTAGAGGAATTAGATAAGCATTTTCCCGTGCCTCTCCATGGAGCTCCTGGCTCTGCTGGCGCTGGCTGGCAAAGCTGCGCAGGGTCCCTGCTGAAGCACCCGAGCAGCCAGCCCTGCTCCTGGGCCAAAAGCACTTCTGGCAGTTCCCTGTATCTGGTGGCCCTGCTCCAACACAGCAACAAGGCACAGGACCCAGTGTATTTGTATGAGTTATACTAAATGGCTTTGAAATGCGCTGCCTTAACAGTTTGAATGTGCGATGATGGTTTCCTTTACTGCTGCACTTTACATACAGGTCTGATTTACAGAAACATCTCTACCAAAAAAACCAGGCTGCTGCTGACAGAGATACCTGTTACTGGATGAAACAGGGATGTCATCTCTTTTTTGCTTTGTCACATACAGCATCACAAAGGGAACCAACATCATTTCCAGCTACCGGTGACTACAGGCAGAAAGGGGCTTCGTGGTTTCTGGTGTGACATAATTACAGAGCACACTGATGTTAATTAACATGAAATGGAAGCTGTGGCCTCGAAACAGAGGCACTGGGTATATGGTTGGTGAATGTTGCTATTCACTGAAAATAGTTATTTAATCTTTAAAAATGTTAAGTTGCTGCAAAGTCTTGCCTTCATTCCTTCCCTGCTCAACAGCACCTCAGGTTTCATCTCCTCCCTGAACTTGCCAGCTCAGCCAAATGTCCTCAGCTCCATCCTGCCTGGTCTGCCTGTCCTGGCCCACCTCTGTCTCCTCTGACTGACAGCCATCCAAAATCCATGGCTTGCCCATTGGCTTTGCATTGCCAGAGTAACCGTGTGCCCTCAGCCCTCCACAGCTCCTTTAAGCATCCTAATGCTTATCCAGTTATGACCAGCAGAGAGAGGAACCATAGATTAATAGAAAAAATAAAGTCCTTTCTATTCTCTGTAGGAAAAATGCAGGAATTCCCCAGGTTCTCACCAGTTTGAAATCATCAAATGGCACTTCTACAGCCTACTTCCTTTTTGACTTCTCTCCAGTTTTTATGCCCTTTGCTCCTGATTTTCTCTCCACCAACCTGTGGAGCACTGCCAGGTGGCTCCCAGAAAAAGAGGTGGTTTCTTCTGGCAGGAGTTGACTGTTACCAAGTGACTACCCAAGTGCAATATTTGTTATGGGAGCTGTCACCTCGCACTGTTTGGAGTCTAGGTACCAAAAAAAAAAAAAAAAAAAAAAAAAGGAGTGCAAATTTGCAAATGAAGTGTTATTGCTACAATAAGTAAACCATTAGCAACATTT
>JAOXNO010000033.1:31828605-31847739 GCA_028565335.1 Limnodromus scolopaceus | reverse complement strand
CACCTCGCACTGTTTGGAGTCTAGGTACCAAAAAAAAAAAAAAAAAAAAAAAGGAGTGCAAATGAAGTGTTATTGCTACAAGAAGTAATCCATTAGCATCATTTCATTCTGCACTTTTAAATTAGCATGTGCTTGGAAGGCCACTTGGTAAGCTTTCTGAGAAGTCATCAAAGGCTACCAGCTGCAAGCTTTAGCTGATGGTAAGCTAAGGACAGTTGGTGCAGTTAAAATAAGAAAGAATTTAAAGCTTTATCTGTCACTTGAAACGGTCTTTACTGGAAGTTTAAGTGGGCTTTGCTGGAAGTTTTAAACCTGCTCCAATCCTGGTGTTAAAAATATTTGTTCTCTTTTTAGGGCTGAAAATGTAAGCACCAAGGTAACATAGAAAAATTGTCCTCACACTTAGCTTTTCGGCTGGTTTAGATGGTGACCTTCAGATACGGTGTCTCCAAAAGTTAAATATCAGGGGGAATATTATTATGCAGGTTTAAATTTCACAAGAAAAACTAACAATAGCAGCTTGAAGGAATTACTTGTCTGGTCTCCTGAGGTGCAATAGTTTAGAAACTGCAGCTCTGTTGTAGCTACAGGAGGAGCCCAACTAAGCAGAGTCCTTTCTTTCCTGACATAAACTCCTGAAACTCCAATGGAGTTGTGCTGATCTGCACCAACTGAAGATCATCCATAGCATTTTTATTTAACAAATGGCAAGCATTCCTGTTATAGAAACAAATACATGGCTGAACCTGAATTGAACAGTTCAGGTGATTTTTTTTAACTTATTAAAAAATAAAATAAAAATCTGGAGTGAAAGATGTTGGCAAAACTCTTCAAGGGTTATATCTTGTTTGATATTTATGGAAGAACGAAATGGATTTACCTTTGCTCCATCTTTGGTTATCTGCAGTTTTAGTCTACATGTCATTGCATCAATGAGAGGCAGCTACACAGATTGCTTTTTTCTGATGCTTCACTATTTGGTTAGCAAGTTCACAGTAAATCTAGAGAGCTCTTCCATGTCACACTTTCAAACAGAAAGATGATCTTTCAGATCCCGAATGAATTTACTTTCTCCTGGTTATCCAGCAGCTGAGGTCAGGGTTTCACTTAAGGAGACAGACAGCCCCACTGTGCCCAAGTGCTCTAGGCACCAGGCTGAGATCTGTCTCTGGCTGTCATTAACAGTAACTCTTTGAGAAGTAACTTCCCTTCTGTCTTTTTACCCCTGTCCTGAGCATGTAGGGGCATACAGCACACAAGGTGGAAATGAGCTTTCACTGCTCATTTTCTTTCCTTCTGGGACTTCCACAATGTACTCAGAATGAATGATTCTTTTTTGCAATGAACAGCATAAACACTTGTTCTCTCAACTTGTCCAGTTCCTCATCTGAACCTCTGCAGGAGAACAGAAATAACTATTTCAGTGAGTAAGTGATGACCTTAGAAACATTGATTAATCACCAAAGCTCTTCAAATTTTTTCTAATCCCATAGTATCTGAGACCTGCAGAACAAGGCAGAGCACATTTTAAGGTATAAAGGATTAGGTCAGGCAAGTACTCCAACGACTATCATTTCAGAACCAAAGGGCAGGTACTTTGTACGTATTCAGCTGAATTCAACCCTGAAAAAGATGATACAGCTCCTCTGACTGTAGCTATTTCTGCCTTCCCCAAGCCAAACACAGTTGTGTTTATTCACTAGAGTAGACTAGTAAAGCAGGTTCAGCCAGTGCCTGGTAAGTAACAGCACCACTGACCTGGAAGTCAAACGAGTAGACAAGGATAATATATATACACATTTTGATATATTTATAAAAATTAGCCTGCATTCTACGAAAGAAGAATATGAAGAATAGAGGGACTGTATGTAAGGAAATAAGAAATTAAAATGTGGCTAAGTAACTGCTTAAATGTAGCTAAGTAACTGGTTCCCTTCTTGAGAAGGGAACGTAAGGCACAAAAAAAGTCTCAAGCCCTGGAATATGAAATTTGTGCCCAAAGACATGGCAATTAGAAGACTGGTAATCAGGACCACACATCATATCAAACCTGTGCTATTTTAGTCAGGCAATTGCTAACTTGCCGAGTGTCTGCAGGCAGGTAAGGAGAACCACATGCAAACAACCGGAGCAAGGTTAGCAGAGGGAAGAGGGCTCATGCCTCAGTTTGCTCACAGAAGCCCATCTCCAATGCATCTGACCCAGCCTTCCTGAAAAAAATCACATTGCCTTTGCTTCCTCCTGTGTTGGAGTCCCACACGTTCTCTTACCTCACAGGAGTGTAGGAAAGTAAATTAGTCACCTGGGTTAAGAAAAGCAGCCCAGCACTTCTTCATGTGCTAAGGTAGTAACGCCTGGGACAGGATGCCTGCGTGGGTAACATGTGTCCTTTGGGCTGATGAGCTAGACAGACTGCTGTGGGGCAGGTGGGAGGAAGAGGGAGGATTTACAGATGTGTAGATAGGAAGCATGTGTAGATATTTCAGACAGCTGGTTATCAGCAGGTAGCCGTATAACCTTTATTTTTTCACCTCTCTGTCCTGAAGCTCAGAGCTGAGCTTGCAAGCCCATTCCTGCCGTGATGCATGGGGGTGGGGACCGACTGATCTCCATCCCAGCTCTGTGTACAGCAGTACAATGTCCCCACTGGCAGCTCTTGCTTGCTTGAACCAGAGGAGACTGAGGAAATTGCTCCCCTTTTCAGCTGGTGGTTTTCCAGAAAGGAAGCTTCATAAAAAGCAATTACCTGTGGAGTTTCTTCCTTTAGCCGAGTGTTTGGCAGACAAATTAATAACTGAGACAAGATTAGGCTAAAGATACTGTGCTAAGTGGCCTGCTCATTCATTTGTGACTTTGTTCTGCAATTCTCTACCAACTATAGTATTCATTGCTTACCTGCAAGTTACTTCTACAAGGTGTTAAAGGGCCTGGTTTAACAGTGGTGTGTAAAAATTCTCTTGTTTTTCACAGAATCATAGAAGAGTTTGGGTTGGAAGAGGCCTTAAAATGTCATCTAGTCCAACCTCCCTGCAATGAGCAAGGACATCTTCAAGTAGATCAGATTGATCAGAGCCCCGACCAACATGACCTGGAATATTTCCAGGGATGAGGCACCTATTACCTCTCTGGGAAACCTGTGACAGTGTTTCACCACTCTCATTGTAAAAAAAATTCTTCCTTATATCTAGTCCAAATCTACCCTCTTTTAGTCTAAAAAAACATTACCCATTGTCCTATCACAACAGACCCTGCTGAAATATTTGTCCCCATCTTTTCTTATAAACCCCCTTTAAATACTGAAGGGTAGCAATAAAGTCTCCATGGAGCTTTCTCTTCTCCAGGCTGAACAATACGAACTCTCTCAGCTTGTCTTCATAGGAGAGGTGCTCCAGCCCCCTGAGCATTTCTGTGGCCGGCCCTCCTCTGGGCTCACTCTAACAGGTCCATGTCTCTCCTGTGCTGAGGGCTCCAGAGCTGGACGCTGTACTCCAGGTGGGGTATCCCCAGAGTGGTGCAGAGGGGCAGAATCACCTCCCTCGACCTGCTGGCCACACTTCTTTTGATGCAGCCTGGGATACAGTTGGCCTTCTGGGCTGCCAGCACACATTGTTGGCTCATGTCTAGCTTTTCATCCACCAGTATCCCCAAGCAGGGCTGCTCTTAATCCCTTTATCCCCCAGCTGGTATTGGTACTAGAGGTTGCCCTGACCCAGGTGCAGGACCTTGTAATTGGCCTTGTTGAACCCCATGAAGCTCACACGGGCCCACTTCTCAAGCTTGTCCAGGTCCCTCTGGGTGGCATCCCGTCCCTCAGGTGTCAAGCACACCAGTCAGCTTTGTGTCATCTGCAAACAGACTATTACTACAGATACAAAATATTACTGTGAACAGACAGTACTACATTTTACTGCTGTAAAATGTAAATGTAATTCTTGCCCAGACTTTGAGCAGTGCCGATTAGGGCTTTCAAAGCTCTGGTCGAAGTAGGGTGGCATCTCCGAGTCCTGCAGTTAGGTCTGACGATTCACACTATGTGTTTACCGTGTGACTTGAAGAATGAACTCTTTTACATCCCTTAACCTTTTTACATTCACCAATCAAGCTGAGAAATCCTTCCCACTTTGTATTCCCATTGCAACAACTTCCATATGTTATCCTCTACAAAGACTGTTTTTATGTGTTGTCTTTGCCTATTCTTTTTTAGATTATTATTACTGTTACTCTCTTTATATTATTATTATTATTATTATTATCATCATCATCACTACTACTACAACTACTACTACTACTTAGCCTGGCACCTGGAAGCCCAGATGGAGATAAAGGCCCCAACATGCTAAGTGCTGCACAAGCATGCAAGACATCATTGACCTTGAGAGCTTTCAGGCTGATCAGGCAGTAGAGATAAAAAGCGAGGTAAGCAGCAGTGAAAAAGGCATTATTCAATGCAATGAAAAGGATTGCCAGTAAAGCCAGGAAGACTGACCAAGCTTCCCCGATCCCTGTCCATGACCCTATCCCCTTGGCCAAACTTCCTTGGGCTAATACGAAAGAGTCTTCCTGCTTTACTATGATTTTCTTCCATGAGGCAAGTCATAAGGAATTGTCCAAGCAACAACACGAATATTACAAAACCAGACTGTCCCTCAAGAGAAATTTGGGCAACTGCACAATGTAAATTGCATGTTCTATCCTAGAACATATTTTTTGTGATTTTCGTGATCTCTCCTGAGGACTTTAGGATCATTATATCTCTATTTCAGTTGTCTTCACACACTGGATTGTGGCCCTCTAGTAGAGGCATACCAATGTTTCCTCCTACACGGGTCTGGTGTTTAAATCAAATAACATGGCCAGAGTATAATTCATACACATGCACGCCCAAACATTGCTCAGTCGCTGCTCTAAATCCCCTTCCCTCTATAAACTCTAGCTGAACACTAACAAGGTGTAGGGGAACGACAAAAGAGAATTTACTCCTACTAACAAGAGCAGGCTTAGCTTCCTTATCACAAGTTCTCAGTTGAAGCAATACAACTTTCACCATAAAGAAGACATACATTTTAACACCATCACCTTGTAGCCATTCTCTTAACACATGCTACCTTTGTATTCATGTAATCAGTCTGGCAGATGAAAAATTAGTATGACACACAGATCCTTTGTACATGGCTGGGAACAGCGAGGCTCCCCTGCCATGAGCATCTCTGCACACAGAGGGCTGGATCACTACACCAAACAGAACTTTCTAAACAGGTGGATTAAAAGCTTAAAGTAACAGCACAGGCAGTATAAAAAGGAAACATCCGTTCAGTTAGAGGTGATCAGAGAAAAAAAAGGTGGAAAGCAAGAAGTCTTAAAGCAATTTAAATAAAATAATTGGTTTAAGAAATTGCTGATGTGCCTGGAAATATCTATGCCCACACATAAATCTGTGACTTTCCCAAGGCCTCAGTGCAGTCACAGAGATGAGGGTAAAAATTTTGCTTTCCATAAATCCTACAGTGCTTCACCTGAGACTCTTCCATGTGCCATGAATTGCCCTCCCATCAGAATCAGGAACATAGAAGTAATGACAGGTGAAGGTCTGCAAATGCATACTTTTGTTTAATGTATTGTACCTATGTAAGATTTGATGTTAGGTTTCCTTAGTTCCATCCTTTTAACTGTTGTCTCATTCTTCCACTTCCAAGAGGAATACCAGCACTAGATGTAAAAAAAAAATAAAAATTCAAATTCCTGTTACAATATTTACTTCCATATTTTCCTACTTCTGTGCACAAAAACATCACTATGACATATATGTAAGCAGTAAAATTAGAATTCTTCAGGCATGCATTTTAACAAGCGTGCAATATAGCCATCAGCTCCTTCCAGAAAGCTAGATTAAATGCCCCACTCGTTTGAACACACAAGAAATTCTGTTCATAAATCATGCTCTAAGAAACATTCCCTTTCCTCAGAGGAACTGGTCATTACTATCGGCAGCCTGTACTGTCAAATTTCTATGGTTTACTGAGGTCTGGCTACTATTGGATACACCTGAATCTTTTTAAGAGTTGTATGTCTGTTGATGGTAACACTGATGGTTAAACCTGTAGAAAGAACTGGTGAATATAACCAAATAGAGTATTAGTGAGAATGTAGCATGCACCAATTTTTGGCAGCAGCTGCATTTACCTGTTGAGATTACTCACAGCAGCTCAGCTGTTTCAACCTGAATGCCACAGTTACAGCTGGGGGACAATATAGTAACATATTCTGAACCATACCTTTCAAACACCATCTTGTTTAAAGACACAGGAATCATATGCAGTTGTTATAATTAAAGATCTGAAGGGTGAAATCCAAAGAAGCCTTGGAAGTTACCACTGCTTCAAAAGCAGATGTGATTTAGACCTACCGCAGGGAGTGGAGAGGAGAAATCCCAGCTGAGTAACATGGAGCAATCAGCCCTTGCTCTTAATCAAGCCTATAGATGAGCTTGTGCTGGACCTGTGCTCTTTAGAAAGTGTCTTCCAAGGCTGACAACGTGGTTGCCGCTTCACAGCCTGCCCTCAAAGCTAATCAGCATGGCTCCTAATGTGAAACAGCTGAACAGCATTGCTTTTGCTAGTGGCGCTTTCCTCCTAGCACTGCAGGTGTCACTATGAAATAGAAAATCTGCATGTAGCAGATTCTGTTCTGGTGACTTTGCAGGGGGATGTACACAACTAGGGCTTACATGAAAATATTTGTTCTCTTATGCTAGATTACAAGCTATCCTCTATTCTAAAACTGCTCCTTGAACTGTGTTTGGAGGTCACGGTTCTCACAGGAAGAACAGAATGTTGATGTTATAAAGGTAGATTGTTCCCTCTCCAGTGATGTTGCTATTTGTGAGAGAAAGGCATAGCATTCCTGGTCTGCAAAGCCAAGGTGTCGCTTTGTACAAGTGTAGTGGAGCGGTGACGGTTCAGTGATGTAAAAAAACCAATTTGATTCTGTCTCCATGGGGATATGATTGCTCATGGAGTTGTGTCTTTCAGGGATGCCTGAGAAATTCTGTGCAGAATGAGGTTCAAATGCTTTAATTAGGGTGGGTATACCCAGTTCACCAAGTTATTAGAACAATATAATAGAGTAAATCCACAACAGGCTCCTGTCTAGTACATGTGAGAGGTTTTTTAAACTTCGCTGCAGCACAGTTCCATAAGACAGGGAATTTGTCTCCTGTGTCAAAGGTTCATTGTGAGGATAAATGTATTAAAGAATGTGAATCGCTTAGATATTTTAGATGTGAGACTAAGATCAGGCGCCAAGTGAGATTCACCTCTCGCTCAGGATTACCAGTTTTCACTTGTTCTCACTGCCTGATAAGAAGGCCAAAAAAAATCAACCTGCCAGATTCCCTCATTGCAAGCACAATTACCTAATTTATCCACAATCAGCCTTATGTGTCCCATAGTATTACTGCTGTCTAGAGCTCCAGATCTGCCATGCAGGATTGAATTATTAGCCAAAGTCCGCTGAAACCAACTACTGCAAGTGTTGGTTGATATGACCCACAGATATTAACTGAAGAATTACCATTCTCACTTTGTATAACCACTTCTCTTACATTTGCCTTTTTCTTGATGGCTCCTTCTGTTTCTGCTCACAAAGAAATGTACAAGCACAGTTGCTAGTGAAAACCAATAGCAGGCTGGTTCCTAGCTTGCTTAGACGTTATTGAAAATATTCTTGTCTTACTGATACACATATTCTGGAGGTTAAATACCCTCCAAAAATACAGTCCAGGATCTTGTAGTCTGCCCTTCAAAGCCTAGATTCTTATAGTCAACAGGGGTGTTTATATAGGAAATAAAAAACAAAACCCTGATTTTTATTTTTATTTTTTTTTTCATTGATTTTGAAACTTTGAAACTTCCTTAGGGTTATATTTTAGTAATATAAATTTTTGGTATATAACTGGCTTGAATGACTCAAATGACTCGTATAACTTTAAATCCTAGCTCCAGCTCCAATAACTGCTGCCGGCAGCAGGTGCCACAGAGAGATAGGATTAGGAGCACTTATGTTTTAGCCATTAAATTGCCGTTATTTCATTTGCTCTTTTTCTTCTAACATGAACATGTTCTTTGCAATCTTATGGGTAACAAAAACCATAGGAAGTATTTAAGCAGTGGGTCTATTTTTTGCCCTTGGGTGTGCTTGTGCTGCTTTCACTAATGTCTATGGGGATCCTGTGTCTGTATCCCGGGCAGAAATTTAGACTTCAGGAAGCTAATAAGCTGGAATTCAGCCCAGAGATAAAGTCATGTGTCTGTGTCAGCTTATAGCCCCACTTAGCCATCTCAGGGGAAAACACAGACTAGACCTCTCCTAGCTATGTACTATCTTACCCATTCTCTTGCTGCTAGTAGTTGGCATGGAAGCAAAGAAAATCTGGTCTGAAAGAACCAGTCAACCTGCAGCCTCAAGTCAGGAAGGGCTGTACCTGTGTCACTGTGTCTTGCATTTATCTTGCAATGTAAAACTGGCTCCATGTACCATTTATACCCAATGCTAATCTGCTGTATCCTGCCTAGGTAGGAATAATCACTTCTTTTTGTTGAATAGCATCCTGTTTTTCCAATCCGTTGCTCCAAGTTCTCGAGATGATTTTGATCAGCTAATGAGGTCCACTAAATTCTATTTGCAAATCTTTCCAGACTGGTTTTGTTTGAAAATGTGATATATATTGTCTCTGTTACATAAGACACAGACAAGGACCAGACCTAAGACAGACCCTAGCAGAATCCTACTCAGTGCATCCTTTCACCTCAGTGATGAATTCACTGCTAAGTATTCCCCTGTGCAGAGTTTTCCAAAGAGTTTTTATGTTTTGTGGTACTTTCCCTAGCTATCTTCTGATAATGTCACATGAGGCAGAGTCAAAAGCCTTATTGTCTGTGACATCTCTCCACGGAAATTCAATGAGAGCAGCAGATAAAGCAAAAACTATGCATAAGCCATAGACATTCGGTTCCAAATTCTGTGTACCCCATGTGAAAATTTCACATTCCCATTGTCCAGCATTTCTCTAGTGGGATAACCCACTAAAATTGCAAGGAGTTAGATGGTGACGCAGCATCTTTAAATTCTGAGTATTTCCTCCCTCTTTTTAATTTTTCATCTTTCTCTAAGCTCAAGGAAGTTCTAGGAATCCATTCAAGCAATTCTGACTAAGCACTCGAAGACAGGGAAAGTAGGTGGCCTAATTTTCAAAGGTGCTGAGTGTCCCAGGGTTCCTGTAGAGAACATACGCAGGTTATAGACATCTAACTCCATGTTAGTGGAGTTCTGTGCTTGCAGCAGGGAAAACAGCTAGCAGAGACTGCTGTGCAGAGAGCTTTCCCTGTGATTAAATCACATCGCTTCACTGCATCCAGATCTCCAGCAAGAAATCTAAATGCTACAGTTGAGGCTACCTTAGCTGCAGAGTAATCTCCTCAAACAAAGGATGGGCTGCAGTCAGGTTTCAGGCACCTGCAAGCTCCTTAAGATCACTGCTTCTCTCTCAGACATTTAAAATTTTATCAGATCATTTCCAAGCTGTCTCTTTTGCTCTGAGTGGGTGTCCGCCATTTCTGTGTACAGCGATTCTCGTCTGACAGCCAAGTCTTTAAACAAGAGGGAAAACCAAAACCTATTAATTATTACTCCTCCACGCACACTTTGAATTGTGATGAGCTGCTGAGCCAAGTCTGACCTTCTAGCAAGCAGAAGATGATACTAGGGCTCTCTGCTGCATCCTGAGACACAGCACAGGAGCTGGTTGCCAGGTCAGATGGATCTAAAGTGGTCTAAAGACAGACATAATGTGGAAGGCGTGGTACAGGAAATAGGTACCTAAGCTGTGGCAAGTGTTTTCACATACCAATAGATGGTGATCTTATCACTAACTGTAAGCACACACGTATCTCCAAAAGCATCTTCTTCAGCTGGTGCTCTGGTAACAAGTTGAACCCGGCTTACTGTGCACCATTCTTAGCCCAGCCTCTCATGATCCCAGCAGCGCAGGGTAGAGGCAGGGAGTCTCTCTACCAACTCAAAGACTCACTCCCTAGCACCATGCACCTGGAAACCCTACCCACTTGACAGCACCACTAGTCGCTGCAGCCTTGACTAAAAACCAGTTGATCATTCTGAATATTCATCTCTCGCTGTCACAGTTTCCCAGCCTTTGGAGCAGAGGTAACAATGAGGTAGTTGTAGAGAACGATAAGGTCTCCTCTCAGCCTCCTTTTCTCCAGGCTAAACAACCCCAGTTCCCTCAGCTGCTCCTCATAAGATGTGTTCTCCAGAGCCCTCACCAGCTTCATTGCCCTTCTCTGGACATACTCCAGTATCTCAATGTATTTCCTGAGGGGCCCAAAACTGGACACAGTACTCAAGGTGGGGTCTCACCAGTGCTGAGTACAGGGGGACGATCACCTCCCGAGTCCTACTCACCACACTATTCCTGATACAGGCCAGGATGCTATCGGCTTTCTTGGCCACCTGGCTGGCTCATGTTAAGCCAGCTGTCCAACAACACCCCCAGGTCCTTTTCTGCTGGGCAGCCCTCCAGCCATTCTTCCCCAAGCCTGTAGCGCTGCATGGTGGTGTTGTGACCCAAATGCAGGAGGTAGCACCTGGCCTTGTTGAAACTTATACCACTGGCCTTGGCCTATCAATCCAGCCTGTCCAGATCCCTCTGCAAAGCCTTTCTACCCTCAAGCAGGTTGACACTCCCACGTAACTTGTTGTCATCTACAAACTTACTGAGGGTGCACTCAATCCCCTCATCCAGATCACCAATAAAGATATATTTCAAATGACATAAAACACTGCTTTAATTGTGCAAGTATAGTAGAGACATAATTAGTACTCGTATATTAGTATTTGTATGTTAATATTTGTGTATTAGAGTATATTGGGCCATATCAGATAACATATTCTGAAGTGAGTAAGATCTTAGCTGTCTAGGAAAGTGGTATCAGTACCCATTTATTTAGGAAAACCTGAAAGGATATTTGCCAGAATATCAACATCTGCATGCTTTCAATTTCTCAGGTTGGGCTGTGATTATTCACAGGCATTTAGCCCAATATTAGCTTCTGCAACTCGACCTCTGACTGTGCTCAAGTAAAATCTGGACCACTGTAAGCTCTGCCACTGAACTGCTCAGCACTCAATACAACAAGGATGCCAGGACTCTATGTTAGGGGGGTAATTTCACTCACTTGTCAGCTATGCATGAGGGTAACAACAGGGTGTGTGCAGGATCTGGAAAGAACATGCCTGCGAACTGCAGGAAAAGAGGCAATGTGCAGTCAAATTCTATTGTGCCAGTATTTAAATAACATATCTATGCAGGACAAAAGTTCTCACCTCTCCTGGTTTTTCACGTGATTCTATTGCTATGACCAGGAACAGGGAAAACTATTGTTGCTGGTTTTCCACATTTCAAAGGAAATGGTTGTTCTAGGCAGATTTTTACCTTTGACTTGTCCTGGCTAGTATTTTAAGTTAACAGACAGGTTCTGAGAACGAAAAAGATGCTATTTTGTTATAATTTCTGTGCAGGGATCCCTTCCTCTAGTGTGGATAAAGCATGCCACTCCAAATACTGTAGACATCTAACATAATCTTTTGTTCCCTTTACTGGACAAATGGACCTATTAAAAATATCAGTAAGTAGCTGCTCCTATTTCATCTGAGATAGCCAAGACTTCAGTACTGCATTCTGCCATAAACACCTGCAATGCTATAGAAAGAGGTGCAAATCTCAAGAAATGTTTTCTTTGCCATTAGCTCTCAGAAAAAAAACCTCCTGTTATCTGGGAAAACACCTAGGGCTGCTTCTTGAACTCAGATCAACCCTCCGCATCTTAGCGTGTTGTACAGTCCTCTGAATACAATCCAATTCCTCTGCCTGCTCTTGAGTGAATGTCCTAAATCTGAATTTTCAATGTTCTTTCACTGGACTGGGGACTTAGTTATCCTTTGTACAGCGAAATGCTGCTAACTCCACCCTGATCCTGCAAAACTCTTAAATCCATGCTTAAACTTATCTGCGCATGTGCTCTGCTGCAGAGCAGCCAGCGCTCAGCCTTTTTCAGGTCCAGGAGGAAAAGGGGTTTTTAATATTCCATAAGAACTGCAGAAAACAAAATTCTTTCAAGCAGATCAACACAGAAGAAAATATTTTCTGTTTTTTTTTTTTTTTTCTTGGGCAGGAAAGAAATGGAGTGGAAAGATAGTATCACAGAATAACAGAATGGTATGACTTAGAAGGGACCTTCGGAGATCATCTAGTCTAACCCCCCTGTCAAAACAGGTTCATCTAGAGCAGGCTAGACAAGAATACATCCAGGTGGGTTTTGAATATCTCCAGAGACAGAGACTTAGTAAAATCTAAGCATGCTTGATTCAAAAGGTACATCATGGCTGTCAGCCTGTTTTCTGTGTTAGTAGTGATTATGAATAGCCTGCTGAAAGAAGAGCAGCTGCTGCAAAGAGTTGGAGCAAACATAACTCAGCCGTTTTCCTCACGTTTCATTAACACAATACTGAAATCACGCCTGGACTGGGAGAGACTAACAAGAATGACAACTAGGGTCGAATAGGAACTGAAGAGGAAGTATGTTGCCCTGACACAGACGGTAATTACTCTATGGGACATGCATCAGATATGTATCTTGGTTTCTGTACAGCCTGTCCTTGTGCTCAGCAGGTAATGAATCATCACCACTCCTGGTAGCCAACTGACACTGGAAGAGGAAGGTGACTGCCTGGTCTTGGGCTCTGTGGACGTGTTCCACAGAAATAAAAGACGTACTCTGGTTGATTTTTTACTCTGAAACCACAACGCAGTTTAAAAAACTTAATTAATTTCTACCAACCTGGCTAGATCCTCTGCATCTCTACTCGACCTGCAAGACCTGATGCGCAGCCAGTATTCCTGTTCCTTACAGGCATAGCAAACTTAGGGCCCACATTCAGGTAGTGAAGTATCCTGCACTATTATCTTCTCTTTCTGTCTATATTCAGATTCAGCTCATAGCTATTTGAAAAGCAGGAAACTGTAAGAATAGTAGAAAAGGAGAATTCGCACACACTATTTATATTTCCATCTCATAGAGGCCAAGAAAGTGGTACCCTTTACTGGATAGTTATTTCAGAGTGCTCAGAAATGTGAATCTTTCCTCAGAATCTCTATTAAAAAATATACAGACAAACCTAATATACAGACTTATCTAATGTACAGGGAAATATGCAAGGATAAATATTATGGAAGAAAAAGATGAAATAGATTATAGAGAAATATTACTAGGACATTATTTAGAAATGTACTGGTTTACCACCATAGAAAATTTAGTTTAATTAGAAGGACATATGTTTTTCTGTCTGTGTGTAGAAAGATGTAATTTTGTCCAGTTTCATTATGGGAGGTAATTGGTCTCCTGTTCATATGCACAGGCATGTCCCAACAGAATGTTATAGTAATCTCTGCCTCTTTTTATTTCCTGGGGGAGAATTACTGATTGTGAGCTCTTACTTTCATCTTTTTTTAACTGAAATTGAGGTTGTATTTACTTTCCTTGTTTGGTAACCTTGTTTTAAAAATGCCCAGTTTAAGAATTTTTTTCACACCCTCCTAAGGTAGGTAGAGGTGAGGTACCAATTTGAACACCTTAAACACAGACTGTAATTTAGTATTAAGGGCTGTAGCCTCCCTAAATCAATTATAATAATGTCTCTATTATTCAAATACGAATAAGAAACCATTTATAATGCACTAACAATATTTAATGAAGGACTATATCTACAAAAGCATTTAGAAACTTTAGTACTGCCTAAAGGCCCAGTGTAAAGTCAAAAAGTTATCTCTTCGTTCTCCTGCTTGTTTGCCACATGCCTTCTGGAGGTATATAAAGTTTCTGTGGATCAGGGTTTTCACCAGCGAAACCCCAGTGCAATAAAGACTCTGAAGTGCAGGGCAGTGAGGTGCCCTGAATCCACAACTAGATGTTTCATTTCCATCTCCCTAGTCTTTAGTGTGCAAACTGGCACGTATGCTAGCAAGGTAAGTTTTCTATTAAGGTAGTATGAAGACCATCCTGCAAGACCTTTCTCTTTCAGCAACTGACTTAATAGTCCAGGCTGCCAGAAGCTCAGAGTCATCTCCTTCCCCTTCTTGAGGCAGTTTCATTCTGCATATTTCCCTATCACACCCTATAGTAGAATTGTCTTAACTTCTCTTGGTGTTGCATTTTGTATATGATAATTACACAGTCGTTGGACAGAAAGACTTACCATGTTCATTACTTATTCAGGCATTAGATAGGACATAGGAATTACATGGTGACAGCAAGTTACAGTGCCAGGAATGAATCACGTTTCTTAGTAACTCTGCATCAACAAGGAATCCAACTGCAGTGTATGTTCTTCTTGTCCCACCCCAACAGGGATGCAGCAGCCAGTTGGCTACAAAATCATTCTTGCTCTCCCCAGCCAATTAAAAAACAAATAAATCAGTGCTATTCAGCATCTTCAGAAGTTGCCAAAAATCTTGAAGGTTCAGCACCTGAAGGACTGTATTAGATACAACTGTTCTCATTTTCAATAGTTCCCCTTTGAAAGTCCCGAGTTTTCATCCTGTACTGAATTGACACAGCTTCATTTAGTTTTCTCACTATCAAATGTTGCTGTTATCAAAAAAGCCTTGTTAAAAATAAAAATATTGGTTAGCACAATTGCATACAGAAAGCAACAAGAAAGAGAAATTATTTCTCCTTGAAGTGAATGCTGCCTGTGAACTCAAGGATTTGATAATTTTGGCTATAATTAATCTACTGCAGAGATAGAAGGGCTAAACTGTAGTGCTCCTTCATGCTTTCTTTCCATTAAAGGATAGAGAACAGCTATTGACCTTTTGCCAGCAGCTAAAATAAATTGGTATGTTCAGCCCACTGTTTATATGTAGGAGAGAAAAGAAGTGTCCTATAAAATGTGCTCACTAGCAAGCCCACCCATTTGAAGACTGTTGCTGACTTCTGCCTTTAAATGCTAGGGTTATCCAAAGCCCCTACAGTAATAGGACTCTTTCACTAACTTCAGTAAAGTTTGGACCCAACTCTAATGATGACACCAGTAAAATAATATTCAGCTTCTGGGATTTGGAGTCTCAGCTTTGAGGCCTGTTCCTGTGAGTAGGTGAAAGAGTTAGGATGTCAGCTGTCAAGTAGATGGTCCAACCCCTCCAGGGCACTTGGAGGAAATTTGAACTGTGGGAGGTGGAGACACACACCAGACACAGATGCAAACTGCAGGTAGGATGGCACCCATGCAACCCCCTGTTCCCCTACACCCTCTTTCAACAGAGAGAACAGCCTGAAGGAGAGACTTGGGGTGCAGAGTGCTCATGGCCCTGTTAGGTTAGTCCTTGATTCAGACATCAGAGAACCCAGGACCTGATAACTTAGTTATAAGGAACGATTTCATTCCTGGTTTGTTTTTCCCTCTGCATTTCTATGCTAGACATGGCCGTGACTGAAATACACGTGTGGTTTTATATTTACTAAGCAATCTCTACTAGTTTACTAGGAGTTTCCCTTTAGCTTATGGAGGGGTTTTGATTTTTTTATTTACCTTTGGTTTCCTTGACAGGAGGGGGGAATAAATGTTTCTGCCATGGTATTGCTGCAAAATTAAGTTCATAAACTAGTCTGCTTTGTGCACATGTCCACCTAAAGACTTAGAATCGTGTAAAGGAATGGCATAACTAGTTCTCTACACTAACAGAGTGAATAGCTCTGTTAGGCCAGCAGCTGATGAGCATTTAAGCTGTAAGTTAGACACAAGCTTTAAAGCAAAAAATTCATCCTCCCCACAGTGAAAAAAAGCCAGGCAATATGGATCAAATTTTGCAAAAGATTATGGTGATTTTTCGTAGTGTTGAAAATCAGAAGTTTATACCAAATTATTTATCTATTTCTACATTAACTTAAATGATGAGTGCACTTTCAGCAAGGTCTATGGAGGCAAGGCAGGTAGAACTCATAGAAAAGCTCTCACAGCATCTTCCCTTCTTTTGACCTTAAGTGAACAAATGTCTACAAGGTTGGTGACTCCTGACACAAAAGTTCATGTCAGAACCTATGTAAAATTTATTGTGCAGAGCCCTGGGGGCCCTTTAAGATACTGAAAAAGTATGGGAATGTGATGCCTTATGTTTATAATTTGTACCTTCTTTTCAGATCTAACACTTTTGCTAAAAATATAACCACAGGCCATTTTGTACAACTCCCAACTCACTGTAACATTACACTAGGGGGTGCGTATACACAAGATATATGCTTGTATATTATTAAAAATATATATATATAGTCTCTCTAGATATACTGGCTATATATGTACATCTAAAATCAAAACTTATATGGAAAAGGTATATTCCAAAGGAAGGAATGGAAGGAAAAGCAAATACGGAAAGAAATCTATTCACTGTAGGGAAACATGTTCACTTCCAATTTTTAGAGGTTGGCTCTAAACAATAACCTCTCTGAAGTACCAGAAAAATGAACAAAAATTCTGCACTACAACTGCAATAAGAGGCACCCCAAATACTCCTAAACTAAGATCCGAGTGTCTCAAAACAGATTTTTCTCAGTCAGCATGTTTTTTACATGTTTATATCTGATGACTATAGTATTACTCTCTTACTTTTACAAGTTGTGCGGAATTCCTGTTTCTAAAATGGAATGACGTGCAATCCTTTCCATTTCATCTACTAAAATTATCAGCTAAATCATAGAATATTACTTTTCAAAGTTGTATCTGTGAAATCTCGTTGAAGGCTATGTGTCATTTAGCAACAACAGGAGGGCCAGCTGTAGTTAATATCTATGTGTGGTCAGCAGTAAAATAAATTTGGCAGGCAGTGAAAGAAATTCATACCAGTTCTGAAGAACTGACAGACAAAATATGACCCATTTCATAATCACTAAAAAGCATTTTCCCCAAAACACCTCTCCCTGTAAATCACTGGGGAAAGCTGTGGCAAGCTGCAGACCTGACTCATGGATGAAAGTGTGCGAACAGGTGCTGTAATGACTGGTATTATCACTCAGACGGGTGAATTACTATTGCATGCTCTCGCTCCATACATCTCAAAACATTTTTTAAAAAGGTAGGGAGTACTTTACTGTCATTCTCTAGCAGATTGCTAATGGACCCAAGAATAGCTTAAATTCATTTATCTGAGTTAATAATCACATGACAGTGCAGAAAGAAACATAATTTAGAATATACTTTTTTTTCCCCAGATGGCTAACTCCACGTTTGTTGGTAATGATGGAGAGATAGTAACACCAGAACAGAACAAATGGGAATTCAAAGAACTAAGCACCAGTATTTACAGTTATCAGAAAAAAAGATGGATTGGTATAAAATAGCAGACTATTCTGTCCATTCTCACAAGCTGGTTTAAGACAGATTTTCATTCCTACTTCTCATTGAGATACATCTATAGACCAAATGGTATTTCTTTTTATAAAGCAAAATTACGCGCGGCTGGTTGCTGTCTCTCTGAATTCTATTTTCTGTCGTTCCATTTCATAGCCTTAGTACTGAGCCAGTGGTGGTGGCAATCCACGTTCATCAGCCTCCTCCAGAGGCTTTATTTACTGCCACTTGTCTGCTTTTCCCATCCGTTCTCTTTGTTCCCCAGTACGGTATGTGAGCTAAATCCTGCTCCTGGTCCTAGTTCTGTAGCCCTACAGTTGCCACCTAGAGAGACAATTTAAAATTTGCATGCAGCTGGGACAATCTGCCCCCCAGTGCTTGTCCAAGGTTGGTTATGAACAACATTGCAAACCCCTAAATGAATGAGTAATGAACAACATTGCAAACCCCTAAATGAATGAGTAACATGCACAAAGTCCTTATTAGACTCTAGAGGTTTTCATAAACATCTTTCCCTGAAGGTCAAAACCTCATGTGACTCCATTGCCTTTTCCTTTTTTCCAGTGCTGATCTGGTGCTGTGAGTGTTGTGGACACACCAGGAGGCTACTTTGAAGATAGGAGGTTCAGCTGAAGAGCAGTTTAACAACATGTAAGCTTTCCCACTGACACAGGATGCTGTACTGGCCGAAACACATGGCATTTTAATCATTAATTGCCTGACTATGCCAGCAACTTTCAAGGTTACATTGGGCCTTGCCCAAATGTTAGAGCAGCTTTTCCACTGCTGAATTTACATCTCTGCCACAGTTTCATTATCCAAAACCTCTGTAAACGGCTACAATAAGAGACACAGTCATCAACTCACCGCAGGGCAGTCGCTGAGGTCACCTTGTAAGGTAAGAACTAGGACTTGCAGTACTTCGTTTTCTGTCAGGCCATTCTCTGCCTCAGTAGCAAACTTCCATGGGACTTCAGCTGTATCTTGCTGGTGTCCTCACAATGTCTTCTCCTGATGTGGGAGTCGGGTGTTAAACCTGGAGATGAAAAACTTTCCAGAGTTCATTAGCTTTGCCACATCTAGTACTGAACCTGGATTTAATGCTAAACCTAAATAGCATGCGTGCCCTTGCTGACTTACCAGCATCATGTCGTACCAATATTTTGTGCATGGTGAAGAATTTCTGAGTTCTGTGTTCATGCAATTTCTTTCTTGCTTCCTGACTGAGTCACAGCACAAGGCAGTTTAATTATCAACAACACTGATATTACCTGAACATATAATTTAGCTTTTAAAGCCTGCAGCACTGAGGTGTGAGGTACAAGCTCACAGCTTCTGTCAGTTAAATAAAATCACTACTGGGTCACACAAGTTCCTCTCCCCCGTGGCACCCCATCAACTGCAGCCTGGAATTACCTGGAGAGCCTGGACACTCCTGACAGTTTGCTGAACACAGAGGCTTCAGCAGATGGCTCTGAGATGAAGCACAAGTCAGGGATTGCTTTGGGTGCATTTTAATTAAATTGTCTATTGTTTTCCTGATAAAGGCCAGTTTTCTCTCTGGATTCCTAAATACAAAGAAATACACTATATAGGGACCTAGGAGAGTGAAAACCAGTGAACTAGGACTTCATTAGGAGACATTGCTGTCTCAAGAGTGTG
>JAOXNO010000033.1:31783490-31828505 GCA_028565335.1 Limnodromus scolopaceus | reverse complement strand
CTGTGTAAACTATCTGCTTATTCGGACTATTACTAACTTGATGCTTCTGCACTGGCAGTACTCTGCGGTGGATGTGACATGCCACACTGCCAATTAACAGCAACTTGCAGGATTCTAGGTGCATATTTTTCAAAAGTAAGTTTTCAGGGGAAAGACAGGAGAAGGTGTTAGTCTGACTTATACCTATCACTATGTCACATTTTCAGGAAATTGCTGCTACAGTTCCCAGTCTATGTAATTTTATGCAATTATTACCAAAATGTGACTCACTATTACACATTTTAAGGTACACATTTTATCTCTCCACTGAAGCATGGGCATAGCTATAAACTATGTGCCTATTTGATTTTTTTTCTTTTTCTGGCTACTGTGACCTAACAACATAAAAAAATAAGAAAGAAAATCTCAAAGAAAAACATCCACTCCCCTGATCAAAAACAAAACCCAAAAAAACAGAAAAACCCAACTATTTGAAAACAGCCTCAGCTGCAGTAACTGATAACTTGTTGCATTTCAGCCATTTTGGCTTTGAGTTTCTCAGGGGCCTCAGTCCAGCTAGTGTCATTTTAATACAGGCACCATTGTATCTGGTTCACTCCCATAGTGTGCCACTGTTCTTCTAGCAAGCTGGTAATCCTGTGATTCAGGTCAGGAAAACTGAACATCACTGAAATCAGAAACTATATTTTAATCTGTTTATGAACATTTCTATAGGGTGACAAAACTGTCATTAAAATCTTTCTCTTTTCTTTCTCACAGCAGTTATAGGAGGTAATAAGGGGAATCCGTGTAGGTGCACGTAGTTTGCTTCCCTGCCTCAGCTGCTGAGCCATTTCAAAGCTCTGACATGCTGTTGCCTTTTGAATGAATGCTCCCATTAGCAGCCGAGATCATAGAAATGGCAGAGATTTCTCTACTGAAATCTCTGCAGTAGAAGTGACATAAGAGCCATCAAACCATCTGTCAGGATCACTCCTTTCAGGGTATGTTTCTCGTTATTAAAGATGTCTCAGAAGAAACAATCTCCCCCTTTCCTGTCCACTTCTAACGGAGCACAGGATTTCAGAATTCCTTGAGAGAACAAAGCCATGGCATGCTTTCTCATAGCAGTTAGTCTTGAGCCATGCTTTATCCACGCTACTGGGAGAAGCTTCTACAGTAATGCAGACCCATCCTTGCTTTTGCTTAAGTCAGAAAATTCCTATGACGTTGAACAGGTCTATAACCACCATCCAGAGTATTTCTGTCAGTTCGCAACCTCATGCTGTACCAGAAACCTCAGAAATACTGACCTGGCAAGAGCAGGTCAGGTCTCACAGCCATGGCATGAGACCTCAGTCCGGTTTTTAAACAGGTCCATCATGTGGATATAATTGTAGACAGATAAAATGGTGGTGTTTACACAAGAATTAAATTTCAATATTGATGCCCATCCTAAGCATTAGTAATGGCTGTCCTGAAGAAATGAAAAGTCACTTTGAATACAGAGCTCTGTTGCCAGTCATGCAGCTGTCTCAAAAGTTTGAAAATCATCTAAAACTGTTACAAGTAGGTGAAAGCAATCGGATTTATTATCAGGTCATGGGATACATTAATGGTAACTCTGATAATCCTTGCCACATTTAGTGTTTTAGAGGTATTGGATGCTCTTGGCAGTTCCCTGTTCATGAAAGTCCCACTTTACTTCACAAATAATACATATTTATTTATTTTCCCACCTAGTAGCAGGATTATCAGTACCCCACACTACTAAATATTATCTTTTGGTGACGCTAATTTCCCTTCGTGGAGCAGATTTCCAGCATAACATGAAATATAAATATACAGTGCAGGAAAACCTGTCCCGGCTGGCAAAAGAACATTGCAGCAGCTTGTCCACGTGTAACTGAAGAAATTAATCATCTTGACAGGCACACTCGAGAGAAGGTCTATAGTTTCTCTCCCAGTCATGTATCTGTGGAGCATGTAGAATCATAGAATGGTTTGGGTTGGAATGGACTTTTAAAGGTCATCTGGTATAACCACCTTGCAATGAGCAGGAGCATCTTCTCTTTACTCAGCTGTGCCTGTCTATTGCCTTCCTGTCCTGATTTCTTACACACAGGGATTGAGAGCTCTTGTACTGTATGGAAAGTGTCCTTAAAGATCCGACAGTTCTGTTCTGCTCCCTTGTCTCAGAGAGAAGTTTCCCAGGGGGACCCGATTGACTAATTCCTTGAACATCTGGGAGTTTGCTTTCCTAAAACTCAGGGTCCTGATTTTACCCTTTCCCTGATCCATATCCCTCAGGACTGTGAACTCCACCAGTGCATGAACACTGCAGCCCAGGCTGCCTCCAGTCTTAATGTCACTGGTTAGTTCACTTGCACTAGTGACCAACAGGTCCAGTAACACATTCCCCCTGGTGGGACTGTCTATTACTTGGCCTAAGAAGTTATCCTCAATGCACTCCAGGAGTCTCCTGGATTGTCTACAGCTCACTGTGCTACTTCTCCAGCAGATGTTGGGGGTGTTTAAGTCCCCCAGCAGAACGAGAGCCTGCAAGCATGATGCCTTCCGTAGCTGGAGTAAGAAGGCTTCATCAACAGGTTCCCCTTGATCAGGTGACCTGTAGCAGACACTAACCACAAGGTTCCCTTTGTTACCTCAGTCTCTGGCTCTTACCCATAGGCTTTCAGCCTGCTCATGGATGTTCTTCAGAGACACCTCTTCACTCTCTATCCATTTCTTGACATGGAGTGCAACCACTCCGCCCTTACTTCCTCACCTGTCCCTTCTGGACAGCCTGTAGCCATCGATAGCTGCCCTCTAGTCATGGGATTTGTCCCACCAAGTTCCAGTAATTGCAACTAGGTTGTAGCTTTCTAGCAGCATGGTGGCTTCCAGCTCCTCCTTTTTGTTGCCCACACTCCGTGCATTGGTATAGAGGCACTCCAGCTGGGCTGTTGTCCATGTCACCTTTTCAGAGGAACACACTTAATTCCTTTGAGGTATTTCACTGGTGTTTCCCTCTTGGCTCCTGTTAGCTCAGGAGCCCCTGGCTCACCTCCGTAAGACTTCACTTCCATCAGTTACTAGCGAAGGGGTCTGGCATGCCCTGCAGCCCGAGACCTGGATGGCTTAGTGTTTTCATGGGACCTCTGTCTGGGTTGCCACATCATTCTGGCGAGTGCAGAGGACATGTCTTTCTGCTAGGTGGTTACCATAGCTAAGCTCCTTCTGGCAGAGTGGTGACCACTGGTTGAACTGAGCAGCTCTCCTAGGTGACTGACACATATTAGACACAAAGCTCACTGAGCCCCATTCCACACAAATTTATGGTTATTATCTGACATTCAAAGCACAGGTAGCAGAATAGACTGTGGATCTGATGGCATATGAATGATTTTCTTTCTTCTGCTTTCTGCTCTGTGTGAACACTCAGAATTGGTTTCTTCTAAAGCAAAATGTTTTCACCAGCACCTGATGAGTCTCTTCCACTGATATGTGACAAAGTGAAATGCTTTGCATGGCTGCTTTTCTCTAGTTCTAGAAACGATTCAATATTTTATCAATCTGAAGAATGTCCTTATGCTTCTCAGAAATGACCTACCAATTAATTATTCTGCCTTCTCTAAGGATATTCAGTCACTCACAAGCCTACTTTTTTTACACTAGAAGCCCTACATTTCCCAAAGTTAAAATACATGAATACTTTAAGAGATTAAATAATTCAGTATTGTGCTTTGACAGAGTGTTTTGTAGTCAAAATTATGATAACCTGATTACCTGCTGAACGTGCTTGTCAAACAGACTCACCTACAGGGCCTTGGAAAGCACAAAGGGGACTGTAATCTGCTGAAGGGAGGCTGTTGTTCAATGTACAGCTACAAACAACACAACCCAGAGGAGCAGCCTGGCAAACGAGATGACAGTGAGTATTACAGAGAGCAGTGTGATGATATTGATGTAACTTGAGGCAAAGCGCTCCCAGTTGTAGTGGCACCATCTGACGCTGGTACTGAACCAAGCTTAAAAGAGGCACTGCAAGTCATCACGAATCTAGAAAAGCTCTTGCATGAAAACAGATTAACAAACAGGGAACTTCTTGTGGAAGGCAGGGGACAAGGAAGAGGAGACCTACTGTTTATGTATAAAAATAAAATTGCCACAAAACTTCTACCACCCCATTCCACAACCCCAAAAGAAGAGATCAGCCAATAAAGGGGATAAGAGGGGGTGAGTGAAAACAATACACTTTTCTGCACTACACATGGCTGCAGAGCAAATCTCTACCCCAGACTGAGACAATCCAGAAAAGGCTGACAACACACACAAATTTCAAGAATATCCATGCTCATACTGGGAGAAGGATAAGAGCCTTTGGTTTCTGCCTGCAATATGTCTCTGACTAATAGACAGATGAGAAAAATACACCATATTTGTTTGCTGTAATGATTTCTAGTCTATTAGGTTTTTTTTGGTTTTTTTTTTTTTTTTTTTTGAAATCCCAAGAACTTATAGACAGTATGGATGACCTGACCTAGGAGAGTGATTCCTCTGGCTTCAGTACTTTTTCAGAGCAAATTGTCTTGTGGCTTTCCTAACAGGCACCCGTTCAGCACACAAAATCAATGGAGAAACCTACATGACACCCCTCTGCAAGCAGTGTTTCTCACGTCATCTCTCCCTGCTTTATTGAGGTTGTTTCTAGAGATGAGGTTTTTACAGAAAGAAAGTAAGGGTGCATGTGTCCACACTGCACAGTGAGTATACCAAAATAAAAGTATTTACAGGGCTGGAGATGAAACTTTCAAACAATGCCAGAGGGAGGAATCAGGTCATGTTTTCATTACAGTCCCAGAAAAAATTCCATTGTTGGATTGGGTTGGCTGGGCAGTGATGAGGGAACTTAATTTCCCTTAAAAAAAAGTCTTCCTTAAAACTGAACTTAGTAAAATTTTACTGATTTGGCAAAACATTGTCTCAGAGGACAATATAAGGAAAAGGATTCTCACAATACTGTAACATGCCGTTTTCCATGAGAGTCCACATTTCATAAGAATTTAGTTCTAGGTGTTTTATTCAGCAATTTCCAAATGTATAGTGGGATACAGACTATTTAATTTGACTCTGTTTCAGAGTTATTTTTCTGTTTAGTATGAATCTTAATTTGGAAATCTGAAAACCCCCAATCAATCAGACTTTGCATTCTCTGCCTCACTTCTGCTCAGATGATTTTTTTAAACTACCAGCTTTTCTTATGCTGATTGGTGAAAACAAGAATTTATAGAAATAGTCCTTGTCATAGTTGATAGAAATCATTGTGCCTAAGGTCCTTAAAAGCCTTTGAAAAATCTGACTCCAAGTCTCTATGGTGTAATGTGAAGATACGTGTAGATAAGATTAATGAACACAAGTTGAGTAGTGAGAAAAACATAATTAGGCTGTTTCTGATGTTTATCAGAGTGGAAGGAGCCGTGAATAAAAAGCAGGCATTTAATCAGAGTGGAGAGACACGACGTGCTCATAGCTGTATGCTTGATGCAAGCAGACTTCCTCCAGTTCCTTTATGAAGCTGTTTGTCCAGGGATGCACTGTGCAGTGCATGGAAAGCTGTGGTGAAAGGAGGCATGAACAGAGCACACCCCCGCTGCCCCCTGGGCACCGTGGAAATGCTCAGCACTTCAGTGGTGGGGCTGTCATACAGCAATAAATCAAAACAGAGGTATATTCCTGCCTATGCTCCTCTCTCCTGTGGAGCGTGCTTGGAAAGAGAATATGGGAGCTGCAGTACAGTCATGAACTATTATCCTTTTGAGCCGCTGGCAGCACCCTTGGGAGTTAGCACAAAGCTGAATGTCAGGTAAGCTGAATTCCCCAGATGGCAACACAATGTGCCACAAAGAGTTTGGGTCACGTTTTTCGGGGCTCTTTGCAAAAACATGTAGGAAGAGGGGAGAAAACATTAAAGTTTCCTTCCACTCTGAAAACACCCATCTATCTTGTCAGCCAGGGACAGCCCATAAGACAAAGGGGAATGGCAGATTCTGGATCTTGAAAGGACTCTGAATTACATGGGAGAGTAAGGTTAGTTTACAGCACAGGACAGAAGAGCAGACTGCAGACTATATTGACTGCAAGGATGGTCCCAGTTAAGTATCCAACCCAGTACGTAGAAGCTAAGTTTGATACCTTTTTTTTAGTGTGACTGACCGAGCACTGGCCCAGGTTTCCCAGGGACGTTGTGGAGTCTGCATCATTGGAGATACTCAAAAGCCATCTGGACATGGTCCTAGGCAGCCTGCTCTAGGTGGGCCTGCTTGAGCAGAGGGAGTTGGACCAGATGACCTCCAGGTGTCCTTCCAGCCTCAGCCACTCTGTGATTTGTTGTTCAGCCAGATTATTACTGTGTCCACTTGCTGTTTCTCTGTAAACTGCACAGCAGAAGCTCCTTCTTCAAACTTCTGTGCTGTCCACTCACATCTGAAGCTGCCCCTAAGGCAGGGAGAATCTCTGGGTCAGTAAGGTTATCATGAAACCGTAACCTCAGAAACGTCTTATAGCTAATATTATACCACTGCATTAGATCTAACAGTCTCCTCACTCATGGGGAAAGTATATATATATTTTCATTGTATTTTCACTGTGTATCTGTACAACTCCAAAAGCAAGAATTTATACTAGGCAGAACTGCTAAAGAAGCCTGATTACAGCATCTCAAATATGTTTCATATAAAGCAGCTGAGGAAAAATAGATATTATTTTCTTACCGTGCTTTCTTTTCTACTATTGCAGACTAAATACCCATAATTGCATCTCTCTCTCACGTATACTATAAACACACTATACTATACTATACTATAAATACAATAGTATAAATACTATTGCAACACACACCTTGGTTACATTAAAAAGCATTTTTGTATGCTTACCATTTTAAAAAGGCTTTGAGGGCATGGTGTGACTTTGTCCTGTAGCTCCAGGTGAGACAAACAGGGGGGCCCACAGATGGCAGCCAGGTTTGGCTGCTCATTCCCATCACCATCATGGCTATAAACTAGAAGTAAAAATAGACAGATGCGGCTCACACAGGTCCTATGAAATTGTTATTCACCCTTTAGCACAAGGCATCTTTTTTAACTACAAGATAGTTACAAGCACTCAGGCAGTTTTATGTCCTTTAGTTCCACTTCTAGGTTTATACCATTTCAGCAACAGCTGTAAGGCTCATTGGCTTCATGGTCAAGCTCAACTTGATAGATGGAAAAAAATGTGATCACTTGAAATGCACTTTAATGCCACAGAACCCCCATGCACAGGAACACAAGTCATCCTGGTGGTGCCAAATGTAGGCATATGTTGATACACAACAGTTGGGCAGATTAAGAGCTGCTAAGAAATACCTCATCTTAGCAAGTAACCAGAGTGTGCACCAAACATCAGTCTGGCAGCTTTTCATGAGCAAGGTTGCCCTGAGACGTGAGGAAACACTGAGGTATTTAGGCCATCTTACACTGGTAGCTGGAGGTGGACCTTAAGGGTGTACACCAGCCCATTCCCCCAGGTCCTTTCCCTCTCCCCCTTTCCATTGACTGTAAACTGTCATTTAGCTTTTTTAACTCTTTGTCCCATCAGGTATATCTAGAACAGCCCCAGGAATTGCCACAGCAAACACAGCCTCAAACACCCAGGCAATAAACATCCAGCAGGGCTCCTTCACCAGCTGTGCCATGAAGTTATTCCCAACACACTCCAGGAATCTCCTAGACTGTTCCCTCTCAGCTGTGTTCTGCTCCCAGCTGATATCTGGTAGGTTGAAGTCTCCCACCAGGACAAGGACAAGCAATCTTGAGATCTCTCCCAGTTGCTTATAGAATATTTCATCTTTCTCTACATTCTGGTTGGGTGGTCTATAACAGAATCCCACCATGGTATCAGCCTTGCTGGCCCTCCCCCTGATTCTTACCCATAAGAACTCAACCCTACTATTACCCCCAATTAACTTTTGACATTCGTAACCCTCCCTGACACACAGGGCCACCCCACCTCCTCTCCTTCCTTGCCTGTCCCTTCTGAAGAGTTTGTAGCCATCTAATGCAGCACTCCAGTCATACGAGTCATCCCACCACGTTTCCATGATAGCAACTATATCATAGCTTTCCTACTGCACAATGGCTTCCAGCTCCTCCTGTTTCTTGCCCATGCTGCATGCATTAGTGTAAAAGCACTTCAGCTGGGCTACCAGTCCCACCACCTTTCTGGTATAGGAAGGCCTAACTTCTAACTGACCATTCCCAGGCATTCTGATGTCCGAGTGGCAGCATGTTCCCACAGGAGCTCTGTCTGGGCAGCTGTGTCACAACTGGTGCGTGCAGAGCACACAGGTGCTATGGTCCTCTTCTGTGTGGATACCATCGTTATTCTGTGGCCAAGCTGGCAGTCTTTCAGCCCTCTTCCATGCAGACTCCCCTGTGGTGCTCCCAGGTGATACCTGCCTGCTCCTTGCTGGCTCAGTGCACTGTGACCGGGTCACTGTGCTCTAGCACCTCATTTAAATCTGCCGCTGGGGGTGCTGGCTCTGCCCCACTTTTTATTATTCTGTCCTGGTTTTGGCTGGGATAGAGTTAATTTTCTTCCTAGTAGCTGGTACAGTGCTGTGTTTGGGATTTAGTACGAGAATAATGATATCACACTGATGTTTTAGTTGTTGCTAAGTAGTGCTTATACCCAGTTAAAGACTTCAGCTTCCCATGCTTTGCCCGCGAGGAGACGCGCAAGAAGCTGGGAGGGAGCATGGCCAGGACAGCTGACCCAAACTGGCCAAAGGGATGTTCCATACCATATGACAACATGCTCACTATATAAACTGGGGGGAGTTGGCTGGGGGCAGGTGATCGATGCTCAGGGACATGCTGGGCATTGGTCAGGAGGTGGTGAGCAATTGTATTGTGCGTCACTTGTTTTATATAAATCTATTATTACTATCTTTTCCTTTGCTGTCCTATTAAATTGTCCCTGCCTCAACCCACGAGTTTTACTTTTTTCCCATCCTCCTCCCAATTCCACTGAGCACGTAAGCAAGTGGTTGCGTGGTGCTTAGTTGCTGGCTGGGGTTAAACCACATCTTCCTAGATACAGCTTGTTTCTTTGAAGGCAGCATGGCTCAATTCAGCCCTGGTGTAGTACAGTGGCTTTGGTGGAAGTTGAAACCTCCTTACAGCCACGTTAAAATTATTTCTTTGTTCCACATTTCCTTCTTCCTGACCAGCCGTAGCTCCATTGTCCTGGCTTTTAACTCTTGTACCAAGCCAGCAGTTGCCGCATAAATTGCTTTTGCTGTCCATTTGCCAGGGGTGACCTTCCTTTTCCCTTTGCATAAGTCCCCAGATGGAAGTGTAATCTTTCACAGCTGAGTGACTTTCAATACACAGGCAAAAGCAGAGCGAAAACCTTTACATTGCTATTGAAGCTGCTCTCTATAAACAATTACTTGTCTTAATAGGGATTAATATAAGAACCAATCCAGTATTGAAAGAACGTGAAACCACTGCAAAGCCTGTCTTGCTGCTGTAATTTCCCTCTGCAAATAGAGCTGTGGCGTTATCAACCAAGTCAGGCACTCTTCACCAAGGAGGTTATCAACAGAGTATATAGCAGAAACGAGCTGTACTAGTATTCATGGGAAGAAAACCCGTTCAGTCAGTTGGTTGGTTGGTTTTTTCGGGTCTTTTGGTGTTTTTTTTAATTATTAAGACTGCAAATAGATGCCAATATATGGAAAACATGCTACAAGGGTTTTGGTGGCTTGTTAACAATAGAAAGTTTACACAAGGCTTCAAATAAAGGAAAACTGACTATTGTGTGCAGAACACTAGAGCAAATCAGAGTAGGCTAGGTAGTAACTTTTATTTGGTGAATTTTAATGTACAGGCAGTTCATTAGGAGCTGCAACCAACTACTCAGAGATGCACTAACATAATCAGCTAGATTAAATGCAACCTTGTGAACTGTGAACCACTAATAAGATTACATTTCAGTGAGCTAATCAACGCAATATTGTGATTACATGGAGTTAAAATAGATTATTAGAATAGAAATAAGGCCAGTCATTTAGATGGAATTAGATGGAATTAATAGTCTGTCTTTTCTCATGTCTTAAAATTCAAGTTTAGTGGTAATAGCTTTAAAAAATCTTTTCTTTGTTATGGTTTATCTGTTTATTTGCCATTCACTAAGATAGCTTTGTTCAGCCAAGCAGAGGGATTAGTACAAATCTCATGCTTTGTGGTATGTGTGAAAAAGTGACAACATCAGGAGAGATCTATGGCTCATTTTGCTAAGGGGCAGCAGTGACACAAAGATGCTAATTACTGAGCATCTCAGTCAGAGCCTTCTTTAAATGCTGAGTTTCGGACTCTGGAACTCATCCAACTCAATGTTCTGATGGCAGTGCTGGCCTGTTCTGTTTCAGTTGCCTCTGCCTCATCTGTCTCAAGACAGAGGCTGCTCAGCTTCTCCATGGAGCTCAAAAAATAGCTCTGAGCTTCTTAAATGATTTGCAGTTTAGCACAGCATTTGCTGTGGACTCAGCCAGCGAGTCCTACTGAGCTGTGTGGTTTCCCTGAAGAGCATACATGTGGCCCAGTTATGGCATTGCTACCGTAGATGCAGAACTTTCCTGGTCATACACACCATCTACCAGAGGAGCACCTATGGATGCTGAGCACCTGGAATAGGCAAGTACAGTCCATATCATGCAGTATCAGACACTTAGTAATAATTGTTAGGTTAAGTGATAAAAGCTCATCTGCACAACTGTAAAGGGCCACAGAGAACATCCCCAAACCTGCTCTTTGTCACCTCCCCAGCCAGCTGTCTCCTGTGGGCCCACTGCTATATGCCCTTTGAGCAACTTTTTACCTGCTTTATATTTTTTCTGTTAAATCTTTTCTCCCTTACTTTAAATAGTAATTTTTTCTGGTGGTATGGAATCAAATACTGTGCTTAAGTAGATGAAAAATATTCTAGTTTCTTGTCTTGAAAAAAATAATAATTTGTCTCATGGATCTAGAGGTTAACTTGCTTCAGTCTGCCATCTACCACTGCACAACGTTTCTATTTTTCTCTGTCAGGTTTCAGAATTCTGTGCGTACTGAGGTCAGATGACAGGATGCAATGCTTGCACAACTCATTTTTAAATCTTTCTCAAAAAAGAAAGTTATTCATTTGTTATTTGATGGTCATGGAATTCATGGCACCTCAATTTGGTGTTAATTAAAAAAAAAAATAAAAATCTTTGACACCTTGAGCCAGAGTTCTGGGATGGAGAATATCCTGTTTTCCTGGTCTTTTTTAGCCTTTAGGACCTGTTCCGCTGTATCTTTTTAACCTTTTGAACTATCTTCTTTATCTAGTTTCAATGCTCGACTATTTATTTCTACAGACCAGATTAGCCACTGCTGCAATATCCATTGGAAACTGTTGCAAACTATGCTGAACTTGATCCCATTCTCTCTACATGACTGTCTTGTTTCTTCTTTTTTTCTCCACAAGACTTTGTTCTAATTTCCTTTGCATGGTCAATATCTGCCTGAGCAGCAGCAATTTTTACTTAATCGTTACTCTATAATCTCCTAATATCCTTTTTAATATCCCCCTATTGCAAGCTTTATTATCCTTTTTACCAAAATAAACAGCAATTAGAATATTATTACTAAATTTTAATCTATAAAGAGAATAAGCAGAATAATACCGTTGAAATAAAATGTAAATGTTATTTTAAAGCAGAACGGTGTGAAACACTTGCTGGCATCAGCCTGGTTTTCTCCATACTGGCAATCTCCTTCCAGCCAAGAGTTCAGGTTAGGAAACCTCTCCCTGTCTACAGATGGTCAAAGCTTTTTGAATTGTTCCTCAAAGCAGAATGGCTTTCTTTGCTCTGCTTGACATACATTTAAATGTATATTAAACAAAGGGAGTTCCTGGGTTTCCTGGAAAATTACAGAAACCCAGTATATACTGTGAGCAAAACATACACTTTTCCATCTACACCCAGCAAGCAGCTTCATGGTGGAATAAAACACTGGATGTGAGAGGCATACTCAGATCATTTTGTTTTTCTCTGGTGAACTCTGCATAATAATTGCAAAGGAAAATAGCACATTACGGAAAATAATGGTGTTAAATTGATGCTGTCTGAAGAGCTACAAAAGATCTGACAAGGGGTGGCTAAGCTATTGAAATGCAATTTTACTTTCCTTTTATAAGTTCAAAATGTAAATTACACTTTTTTTAGTTTTACATTTGTGACATACCTTTTGTCTGGGAATATAACTTAAGAGGTAGTTAACTTATGTATTAAAAAGAGAAATTTAAGTGCCGTAGTTGAACAGATCTATTTACATCCAAAGTTGGGCTAATTTATTAATTTTTTCACTTGCTTGAGCATTTTAGGTAGTTTTAGTCTCTGTCTAAAGATTATTTAAAGATTCCTCTTATTTTTCCTATATAAGATTTGTTTCCAGACAATTATTTTAAGGTTAGAAGAGCCTTTGTAACCCTGATTGCTTAATCAAAATGCATTAAAAAAGAAAAATACCTAGGGTTTCCTGCGTTCTCTCCTGTTTTTCAAGCAACAATGAACACCCCAGGTAGCTCCCTCCTGTAGTGATGGGTTACATTCTGAGCAAATATTTGGAAATTTGTTTTTCTCAGAAATGGCCCCAGAAATAGCAGATTGCTCCTTCAAAGACGAAAAGAAAAAATCCTTCACAATTCTGCGTCTACCAATGATATGAAGAATGGTTTATACATCAATGAATCCCTCCATATTTTTTTGATAGATTATCAAGAAATCAAGGTTAGAAGGTTTACCCGAATTTGTGAGCTGCACATTGCCTCATACTACTCTCTCTCTCCTAGGCTACAGACATTTGTTTCCTTTTCTCCTCTGTTTTTACTTCCTTTGAAATAACCTTTTCTGTTCCTCTATCTCAGCACAGAGCTTTTCTTTCTCAGTATTTCCCCTGTATTTTTGCTTAATGTTTTACATGCCTGCAGAAAGCCTATGGGGGAAAAACCTGAAAGAGCATAGTTTATTTGCCTGACAAAATGAAAGCTAGAAAAGGATGTTCCTCAAGAACATTGCAGAATGGTAAGTACTGCAAATGGAGAATGCTGTTTATACTACTGGACTATACCGTCAGCAAAACAATCAGGTACCAACCAGTTAAAAAAGCATTTCACTTGGGTATTCTGAGGGTTCAGTTCTGGAATTGAGCTTACAGAATTTTCCTACAAGATCATGAAGATCACTTGCTCCATCCCTGGAAGTGTTCAAGGCCAGGCTTGGATGGGGCTTTGTCTAGTGGGACGTGTCCCTGTCCATGGTAGGGGGGTTGGAACTTGATGATCTCTAAGGTCCCTTCCAACTCTAACCATTCTATGATTCTATGATAACTCACCAGTGGTGTATTCAAATAGGACTGAATACCACTACAGAAAAAAATGGTTTGGCATGGACAGTTGTAACATCACATGACAGGAGGTCCTCTCCAGATCTATAAGCTCGCATTACCAATTGCCCAACCCCTCTTTCTGTGCTGGAATTTCCTCTGACTACACATGAAAATACATGTATTTGACCAGGAAAGGGAAAAAAGCCTCCACACTTGCTTTTTTTTGTGTAACCTCAGACTGACCACATCCACCAGAGGCAGAACTTGCCGCATGCAAAGTGGAACTGGTGTTATCCCTTTAATGTAGCAACACTTTGTTTTCCCTAGGCCTCCTTTCCAAAAAATAAAAAAGTGCATAATTAAACTACTAGAATATACTGCAGCAGACAGTATCAGGTAGGTTTTGCAACAAAGTCAAAATGCTGCCATCGTCATTTTACAAATTCCTGTCTCTATTTGTGAGGCTCAGAACACCTGTAAGTCAGGTCCTAACAGAAGATAATTAGCTCCTAATTAACATTTACACCTGTCACATTCAGTTTTTTATAATTTTACATTTTATAGTTTTCCCAGCTTAACCTGCTCTAATCCTTCCTGTAACGAATGAACAACTTTGTTTAACTCTTTGCTGCTACCAAGGGAGGTGTCTGTGAGGGGAGACGCTGGCTGATGGTTCCCTTCTGCAACCTGTGTCTTAGACACATCCTGTTGCACTGTTCTGGATATCAGGGTGACTCTTGTTATGGCTATATTTCTCCAGATACACAGGCAAGAAAATAAAAAATGTTTTCTAAAACATTTGTAATGAATTCAGATTAAGGTATGAGAAACCCAAAACTGTAAAGAGCTCCAAGGCCACAGTAGGGGCTCGACAGAACATATGTGGGGCAACTGGTGGTGTACTTAATGGTGAATAGCCCAGCAGAAAAAAAGATGAGGTATGATTTCAGAGCTATGCACATATCACATCTGAGGGATGTTTCTTTTTCGTTCTGCATTCACCAGCCCAGCACTTGTCTGGCTTCTTACATGTCACACTTATGTGTGAAGTAGGAAGGCCTTGAAAATTCCCCTTATAAAAAAATACACCCTCTCCGCCAGATGGTCAGGAGAAAGAAAGAGCCCTTTTCTCTCTTCACTACCAACCATTTCATTCAACAGCAGTTGAACACATATTTACTTTTTTGTTGAAGTTATGTTACCTTTGGAATTGTGAAGAGCTCCTGAACAGGTTGTTTTGAAGATGACTGAAGGTCACATACTTTGATGACTGGAATAGGCTGGAAGCATCCATACGTTAAGTGTCAAAGCAGGCTCTGAAACACAAATTTAGTTTGAGCATTTGCTTTTTACTGAGAACATATGTTTGGGTAGAAGCCCCGAGGCTAAATCCCGCCTTATTTTTAGATTTACGTACTTTTATGTATTCAGACAAACAAGCTGTAAATTCTCTCGTTAAGGGAAAAAGTCATGACTCTTGGACTAGAGTATTAAACACCAATCTTGGTTAGTTGTACCTGAGGGTACAGATCAAGGTTAGTCCTACCAGTGTATGTGTACTTCTGGATATTGTCTCATCTTCTTCATATGTGCTCAATTTTCCATTGGTCACGATGACCACCAACTTCCACATAAGTTACCACAGTTCAACTAGTGGGTGATGATAAGTTGTGTATCTGATCATATTCTGCCCTTGATAATGGTAGCTGATGAGTATTGATCTCGTAAGTCCTGTCACTATTCACTGGCTCAAATTAAACAGTCTTGCTTTCACCTTCTTTGTCAAAATCTTTCTGACATGCTTCACACACAAAGGATTTTGCTCCCTTTCTTAAAACAAGTACACCTTTGCTGCAAAGTTAGAATGACCTTCATTTTTCCTGCTATGATTACACTCCTCACAGGTAATGTCTTCCTCTGAAGGGTTTGTTCTGACTTCTTAAGTGATTTTACAAGGTGTTTTTTATCTCTTCATCTCAGACTAATTCATTATAAATGTCTACAGCCTGTCTCTGGCCTCGCCAGTGCTGGCACTACAGTGGCTTGCTTGGCTGCTGCTGCTGCTTATGCTGCTGTTGCAGTTTGCTGTATTTTAGGCAGCTGTTTCACATCCCCCACACCCCTGGCAATCTTTCTTCAGTGACCTGCTGCATCTTGCTGACCACCAGATTAGGCAAGCCCCTGTTAAATGTTGCTCTTTTTTTGCTTGGTTCATTGCCGATACTGGAATTATTACAAAATAGCACAGATTAACTTTGGCAGAAACCTTTGGTCCTGATCACAAAGTCATAGATTAAAAACCTTGCTAGCAGCGTGTTTTTCCTTTCATATTGGTACTCCCCCGGGTCAGAGAGATGAGGTGACTGACACCTCTTAAAGGTGACACTCTCTAAAGAGCTGTCTGCAAATGTGCACTTCTAAGGTCTAAGCAAGATAAATTACCTCCTAAGTTAAAAGAAGCTGTAAGTTTTTATCCCACCAGTACACTTGAGATAAAAATGTTTCTAGCAGATAGACAACACCACATTCATATTTACTTAACCTCTGCCTTAACAGCACAGTTACTGTCACAGCTGTCTCCAAATATTTCACGAAATTCCTGACACCAGAGCAGCCCAATGGCTATGTCTCAGTTCTTTCTCACACAATGAGGAAACGTCCTTGTTATCCTGTCCTAACCCATTCCACTAAGAGACACGAGTCAAGATTTCATGGCCTTAAGAGCCAGTTGTTACCAGCAGATCATGCTTTATATCAGCCTGCTCCCATCTCAGTTACACCAGTTGGCAAAGCTGAGCCTCACAAGGATCCTGGTTCTCTGTGCGTCATTAAGCTGACAAAGACTTTAACACAACCAACAGCGTTCAGTGATGATGTGTCACCCCATCTGATTGTTTTTCCCCAAAGTTTACTCCAGGTTACCTCCCAAACTAAGTATCCAAATTTTAAATTACCTAGCAGCATTAACAGTCTAAGTTGCATTTTTGAAAGGAGCGGGAATCAAGCTGGGCTGTGCAGTGACTCAAAACATTTTCAGATAACTAGCCTTTGGCTGTACTTCAAAGGACACTTTCAGCCTACCTAAGCAAGCACAGCCACTGAAAGAGGCAGTCCTGCCCTTCTCCCCCATCATCTCTTTCTAGACTCCTTCCTTGTGCTAACACAAGTTTCTCTGTGAGTATAATGGGGTACTGAACAGGCTGGAAAATAAACCTATTAGTTGTGGTCAGGCTGTTTTTCAGCTCCTCAAGTCTTGCCTCGTCACCTGACTGCACAACTACTTGTGCTAGCCTGAAGACAAGGCAGGTTTGAGGCCAGAGAAACTACAGCCTTCCTGTCTGTGAGAATCTCTGCAGACTTTTTAAGGCCAGATAATCTACCAGTTGTCCTCTGTCAGCAAGGTTGTCTCCAAGCGAAGGTTGCAGTCCCAGCTCCAAGCCCTGTGCCAAGCCATGGCACTGTCATCTGATAACATACGTTCAGTCTTTGCAAAAGAAAACTGCCACGACTAAATGATCTGACAACAGCAAAATAGCGAGAGTCATGGGTCTATAAATAGTTGGAATGACAGTTTCTCCTCCCATTAAGATTAGATTTTTTTAGATGCATGCATCTTTGCAGAATAGCCCTAATTGCTTTTTGTGCAGGCCTGGTGGTTTTGCTCATAAAACTTTGCCTAGTATTAGGAGTCACTGTTAGGAGACAACTGAAAAACAAAAGAGAAAAGGGATTTTCTAGTCTCACTCCTGAATAGCTATTTTGTTCTAGCTTTGATATGTCTCTCCCGTTCTTTGGTATTCCAGCAGTAAGAGAGCAGAACACAATTACTCTTAAAGTTCTGAAATGAAAAAAGGCTGAGAAGACAATGCAGGGCACAGCAAGCCATCTAGGAGAGCACTTTCAGCTCTGCCCAAGGAACACGAGTTCTATGCCATTTGACTGTTAGGCTTATGATGAACAGCCTCAAGATCCGGCAACAGAGCAGCCAAACCACCTGAAAATGACAAGCTGCAGCTACTCTTAGGAGCAGAACATGCCTTTCTGCATGAAATCACTGTATCTTCTCCTGGAGGAGGTACGATGTGTATGTGCACGGATGCTTCAGTCACAGCTTGAGCGTCAGTAAAACCAATAAATGGAAGGACGTTGATTAGGGGGAGACCCAGCAGAGGGTTTCAGGCTGGACGACCAACTCCTACAGGTTTTAGGGACCTGACCTGTATGCTGTCTTAATGCAAACACAAGATGGTACTAGATAGTACAAAATGTCTAATGAATATAACTGCAGCTAGTTGTACCTTTGCAAGCTCAAGCTGAATTAAGGGGAAGGGATATTGTTTCTAATGATCAACCATTTAAATGAATTAACTTGCTGAACAAACTACATGCAGGAGTTTGGGTGTTTTTCCTTTATGATTGGCCTCAACTACTAAACCTCTATAATGTCTGGAGACAGATCTTGAGAAAAACGTCACAGCTCAAGATAAACTATGATGAGCTGGTGACCTTCACCAGGCTCCCTGGAGCCTCCCTGAGCCTGTGATCATCCATTCACTCGGCACATTCGCTCTTCATCATGGGTAGAGCTCATCCCACTCACCTTCAATCATCAAAGTGTCCTACAGAAGCCATTTTTCTCAGCTTCTTCAGTAGGGAGAAAAAATAAATTCTCCAATTAGCTATAAAAACTAGGATTATAAACAGAAATACAGGACAGTGTGTCTGCAAATACCTAAACCTCCATTTTTCAGCAGAGGATGCTTTGCAGTCACACTTCTTTGAAATGTAATAGTCTGATTACCAATCAGTCAAACCATGCGCATTTGTGTCCAGTACATTTTGAATGCTTTCCAGTAGAGCCTTTAAAACTTGCAAGTTATAGAATTAACCCAAACATGGGGTTTCTTTTGTTTTCCCAAAGGGCATATGAAACACTGACCATTATTTTAAGCTCGGTCAGCAGCGGGTACATGGAGCATTGTAGTGATAGCTGTTTACAGGAACTTTAGACAGGTTAAAAAAGAGATGATTTGCTAATGTTATACTTTTAGGAAATCCTTCCAGCTAAACATTACTAGTCATATTTAACTTTACCATATGTGAAGTTTTCTGGTGCTCAGCTCAATATTTTTTTAAGTTATGATTTACTAAGCTATATTTTTAAAACATGGTGCTATTTGTTAATAAGACTCATCATGCTGACTTTCTAATTAGTGTAATTAATGTGTTCAAACTGACATGCAATTAAAATGGGAAACTTTCATACTACTCGTTATCTAGAGAAAACCATTAGTGAATGTATAAACGCATTTTACACCAATAGCTGTTCTTCTTCTAACAGGTAGTAACGCTTCAACCCTCAGAGAGTTTTTCCTTCAGTCTCAAAGATGCCTTTAGCAAAAGGAACCAGTACACTCAGCTACTGCATTTGAGGTCTGAGTCTCTGTTTCATATATCCACAATCTCAATTGTGTTTGCTGATTCTAGTGGTTCATATAGACATCCCAAAGCTTGACTCATTCTTTATTTCACCATGCTAAAGTACTGGGATGTTTTGCCCCTTTTTTTTTTTTCTTTTTCTTATTTCAGAAGAACTAAAAAATACTTTAAGTCCTCTTTGTAGACAGAATTAGTCACCTGTCCTTGTTAAAGACTGAGCATCTTGTGGTCAGATTTTCGCTTGGGCCTTTTCTCTTTCTCTTGGCATATTTTGCCATCATCTGTGATGCATGAGCAGTACTGTATAATTTTGAGGGCGGTTCACTTAATTTCTTATGTTATTTATGCATTTTTATACAGGTGAAAAACATCACACAGCTGAAAGTAGGAGAATAATTTGTCCCAACATTAGGCACTGCTTCACCAAGTGCTTAAATTATGATTTGTTTATGTACGTCAGCTCACCACGTCCACTTTTCCCTACAATTTAGGGGAAAAACTGGATTTGGTGACACAGAAGGAATGTGGAGAAGACCATCTTCAAAGCTGAACAAAGGAGGAAAAAGATCCTAAAATTAGGAGAACAGGACAGCAAACACGGCACCAGTTTTGAGCCTAAGAGCATCACCCTCTAGGCCAAAGATAGTGCTTTTAATCTTTCCTGGAGAGTTACCATCAGGATTTTAGCTACATTTCCCAATAGTTCTTGCCCCCTCCCCGGCTGCAGCCATGGCAGAAAGGGTACGTGCAGGCACGGCTGGGTGGATGGAGGCATGCTGGAGTTTGCTAAAGGCTTGCTGTTAGCAGCGTGGCAACAGCAGGGAGGATGGCTCGCCCTTGTAGTGACCAAAGTGACAAATGTCTGGCTTAAGGGCTGCTCGCCCTTCCATGTCACCAGGTGGCGGTGTAATGTCGGCAAAACCATGCTCTCCTGGCAGCTTCCCACCCTGGGAGCTGTTCCCCGGCTTGGTCCGGCGTCCTGAGCACCTCCCTCCTCCGGGCCCGTCTGGCGGTTAACTACTTGATTTAAATACTTGATAATGTCGGATATTTCCTCAATTAGCTCCCCCTCTCCCCACAAGCTGTCTTCAGTGGGTAAATCTATACTTACTGCTGTGAGAACTTGCAGATCCTATTCAGAAAAGTGCAAGATTTTTTCCTGACACATGCCCCTTGCTTTATAGTCCCTTCTACTTTCCAAAACACAACCAGACAAAATTATTACTAAATACAGCAATTTTTCATGCACACAACCCGTCTGAATATTTGCATTGACTATGTAGTTAAGATGTGGCAGCAAGAGCACCCATGCACAAGACTTTCTTTGAAGCAAAGCTGCTGTTACATCCAGTCATCTTGAAGTGACTTGCAACAGCCAGAAATCTCCAGTGCTCTCAGATGAGCTGCTTAGATTGTGTCTTGGACCGCCTTTCCTCTACCTTAAGGAGACTTTCAGTGTGTAAGTTTACAAAGGAATCCGTCACCTTAGATCATATTCCCTAAGTTTGGAAGGTTTAGCTCTGCAAGAGCCATCAGCCCCTTTGAGAAAAAGATGTTTGAATTAAAAAGCATTAATACAGTTTCCACCTGTGTCTTCTGAGGGTGCAGTTAATTTTCTGGACCCTGGCACTGAGACTACTGTAGTTGTGTTACTACTCATGCCCATCCTCTCTGTAGCTGCTTTGATATCACTATATCACTAGGCCAATATAGAGCTCAAGAACTGTTTGCAAATCAGCTTGAACACTCAAAGCTGTTCCTCAAGAGGGAGGTGAGGACGAAGTTTCCTAATATTTAAAAAGAAATATTCTATAAGTTAATTCTGGGCCCTTTTTTGGCATTCTGTAAGGCAGCATGGCTCTGCAGTATTCTCATAATCATAAGTTGCCTTCAAAACCACACGACTGGTGAAATTTCAGTCTCAGAATGAAATGTTTCCATTACAGTCATCTCAGTTTTGCTGGAGAGAGCTTTGCTTTACCACCAAACTGCAAAGAAAAATTCACAAAAGCTGCACAATTTCTAAAGCTTCACTGAAATGCCTTTATATTGAGCACAGCTCTTTGCAAAAAATTTTGCCTACCATTAGTTACTAGTTAATTGAAAGGGCACACACAGCTTTTCCTGATCTCTCCTGGCCTCTTAAGCTCTGCAATGAATGCTTTGTAACAGCAAAGACGGAAAGAAATGGAAAGAGATGAACTGCTCAAACAAAGCAAGTCAGAGAGAATTTCAGGGCCCTCACAGATATGATAACAAGAAAAATGTAGGTAGGTTTATTTTGGCAGGAAGAAGCAGTGACTAATCATGCACAAAGGAAGCCTCTATAGAGTGGGAGTTTGAGGTGCGGGCGTGGGAAGACGTAAGAGGACGTTACCAGGAGAAAGAACGTTAACATTAGCATGACAGAGAATTTATATTTTCAGCGTGTGGCTGGGATTCCCTTCATGATGCCTCAATCTGTGTCAGTAGTACTCACCAAATCCAGAAGCTGTCACAAAGGGATTTCAGGGAAACTCGTACCTACCTTGAAATCTTACAGACATAAAAGAAGAGTGAGCAGAAAGCATTACATTAGGTGCTAAGAATTAGATTCAACTGAAGAGGAGGAGGAGGAGGAATAGTAAAGCAAGCCCATTATCTGCCAAGTCTACAAACAGGGCAGCATTCCCGATTACGGCCCTATTTAAAAGTAAGCACAAGCTGTTCTCTAGGTCAACATCAAAGTAAGTAGTAAGAATCCAGGTGTATTCCTGAACTCATCTTGAAGTCCATCCATACCAACACCTGGGAAACCAGCAGGGAAATCCAGCTCCTGGGCACTGAAAATGCCATCATGGAGCTGTTACAAAAACACAGACCATGGCAACCTTTTACCTTGACAAGATGTGACGAGGTCTTTAAATTAATTTTTTGACTTAGAATTGGACTTCTGTTTGCCTAATTCACTATGCTGTTATACGCTATGCAGAGGAGGATGAAAATTCCCAAGTTTATTTTAATTTAAATAAATTAGTTTCATATAGCTAAACAAAAGCAGAAGTCACTCCAAAAAAGTTCAAACCTGTCTGTTTGTTTTTTTTTTTTTAACCTGAAATTGAACAAGCTGTCATTCTTCTAAGAGCAACTGGGCTGAAAATCAAGACCAGCTATATGATGTCCCAGCAATATAGTGCTATCAAAACAGCTGGTCTGGTGCATGAGCAGCTGAAGGCAATTTGTCTCTGAATCACCTGTGTAGACCACTAGTAAGATGTTTTCAGGGCCTGGAAACCCCAGGAAAGGTGAAGAGAGCTCATTCTGTGAGCTCCATCAGCATCTGATGTACACACGTCACAACCTGCTCTCAGTGCAACCTGAGAACCCACCCCAAACTTGAAGCACTCCCTTGCCTGAAATATAACAGAAATGGCCAGAGCAGGCCTGAAAAAAAAAATTAAAAATTCACAACTGTTAAATAACTGTTGGGAATTAGCTGGAAAAAAAAACCCTGCATTTTTTTTAAAATAAAGTGGAGCTGAACTTTTTAGAACTGTATAGATGGATTTCAGCTCAAAGAAGCAGCTTAAAAAGATAAAGCATAGGTATAAGTGTCCCAGGAGAGAGAAGAAAGTCTTTTTAGAGCAACTGAAAAAGATCAAACTAGATACTGTGTAATGAAGAGCAGACAAGGACATATGACAGAAATGACAGACTGCATATAAGGTACAGAAGGGGGGAACGCACATCCCCCTCTCGATTATTGTTTAGTTTCTTGGGGATGTCTATGCTGTGTTGATAGTTTAGATTTTGTTCTTCTGTATGCTGGGTGCTGAGCTGGACACTCCGTGCCCGCACCAGCACAGTGTTCAGAAGGACAAGCCAAGCTCATCTGGGAAAGCATACACAGGTGAAAGCATGCATGTAAGCCAGGATTAGATATTGAAATCCTGCTTAGACTATATCAAGCTCATCAGACTCTCTACTGGAAAAGTGTTGCTTCTGTACCTGAAACCAAACTTAAAATTACCAGAAGATGAAAATAACAAATAGACACAGAACATCAGCTATGAAATAACTTGATTATGCGAAAGATGTTGTTCATGGTTAAATCAATCTGAATCAGGCTTGCTAGCTGGCTTACTTTCTACTCTGAGAAAGAAAAATTTATATATTCAAGCATCATCTGAAGAACAGAACATCCAGCAGTTTTACAGTGTGGAGTCAGTAAATTTCTTATGCTTAAGACTATGATTTTGCCTTGAAATTTCTGAAGCTATATGAATACCCCCAAAATTATTCAGAACTCAGTCCTATGGCATTTACAGGACTTTTCTTGACATCAGAGATCAATAATGTTATATCTCTGAGTCTTATTGTGTAGTGTAAACAATGAGCGTGTAGTGTAAACTCAACTTGACTCTGTAGCCAAATTCTTAATGTGAAAAAGGGTAAAGTCCAGAGACACATGGATGTATACTGAGGCTTACAGACATATTTCTCAGCTGTGAAAAAAAAAAAATATATAAAAATAGAGAGAAGCTGAAAGTGCAGTTCTGCTCATATATTTTTCATAAATTTTCAGCAGAAAATTTGAATGGGGATCATCCATCCCTGCTGGGCAATTTTTAAGAAAAAATCTGTGTAATTGTGTGGTTGTTACACTCTGTATTGTACGCATCTAAATTAAAGTAGGACAGCCTGTAAGTCATAATCCAAGCCAACTATTAGTCTAATCAGTCTATCATGCTTATTATAAGTCAGTAACGAGTTGCTGGAAGGACTTCTCTAAGCTGTACTGAAGGGCCTGGAAAAGATCCAGTCACTTTACACATCTGAGAACGTCACCAGGACGAGAGGAATTAGATTTACAATGCTACTATAAACAAATGTTTGGATCATTCCGAATGTTTTTTTATCACCCTTTGCAATACACGAAGGTGAATAATTTGCAGTGGGACCATGAGTAGTAACATTTACTTGGGGAATATTTTTGTCAGACGCTTGCAGTGTAGGCACTGCAAAGGAAAATAAAAATGAAACCATTCTTCAGAATTGCCTCTAAAATCAGTCAACCCTGATAGGCAGAAGTTGGAATTATTCAAAGAAGAGGAGTGAATGCTACTGTGCTGTGTTTGGAGGTAACTGGTTTGTTTTATAAGTCTCGTTGGAAATAAAAAGCTATGCCTGATATATCTAAGATTGTCTAAACATTCCCAGTTTGTGGCATGCGTTGTGTTCTATTTAAAATGCTGTGTACAGAAAGCCTACAACAAGTAATGCAGAAATGTAAGAGGGTCTGACATTTCACTCATGTCCAGTTACTTTGAGATTTCTTGAATACTTTTCTGGGTTCCTGGGTACTGAATTAATGAATTGAAGGTGCAGAACCTGACTATACTCTGCTCCAGCCTCTAGAGTAATATCCTGAAATCCCTAAACCAGAGGTAGGCACAGGGCTCTTAGAAATGTCAGTGTTCCCATGACAGAGCTGGGATAGAGGAGCTGGAAGTTTGGGGCTGCTCTGAAGCGACCACCAGGGATGCCCAGGAGACAGATACCCTGGGAGCTCCCTTGCTGCTCCACAGACTTTGTTGCTGGCAACAAGAATATTATGGTCCCCTGGAGCAGCTGCCAAGTGAAGGAAATATTTTGGTTCAAATATATTGCGCTCAGGTGCTTATGAAATCAAATTTTCTTTGATTTCTGGTTCACAGATTTCTGCTTGAAATAGAAGAAATCAAATTAAAAGAATCAAATAATGTCTCATAAACAGCGGACCCTGGCTGTGCAGCCATCTCTGTGTAGTACTGTTCTCTAGAATAAAAGATGATTTGAGAACATTTCCTACTGCTTTGCTGCTGGTGGATAAAACAATAGCATGGGTGGCTGTATGCATAGCATGGTTATAACTGTATTGCAGCTTGCTTTAGTTCCACAAAATAGCATGTGGTAGCTGCAGCTTTAACACCTGTGCAAGAAACAACTATGCACAATTTTGCTATCAATCAGTGCAAGACTCTTTAAAACAATGTGTGAAGTGGGAGTGGAAATTGCTCCAGCTCTGATCCATCACTGCTTTCACTCAAATAATGTATTAATTTAAAAAAATATCACCTGCAGAAATCTATAGCAGAACAAAGAAGGAAGGAGAGGAAGAAATTTACATCAATGGCTGCCAGTTTTCCCTTGTGAAGAGGCCAATTTGGTCAATCTCTACAGGGACCAGCAACAGGCATGCTGCTTTCACAGAATCACAGAATCTTCACAGTTGGAAAGGACCTCTGAGATCACTGAGTCCAACCAATGCACACCCAAAAGACCCCCGCAATCTTATTGCTAGACCATGCCCTGAAGTGCCATATCTACACGTTTCTTAAATACCTCCAGGGATGGTGACTCAACCTTCCCACTCCCTTCCCAAGCACAGCCACCAGGCTGAGCACACCATTTACCTGCTCACAGCACACACAGGCGCTGTCTTTGCTCTCCTCCTGCAAGAGGTGACAGACATTCCGTCGCCTGGACAGCTGCCTGTTTCTGTGGCAAGGTCAGTTTGGGTGGCTTTATTCCTTTTTTACTGCGGCTACAGACCGAGCGGAGACCGGCTCTGGATGTTTTCTTTCCAGTCAGGTCAGTCAGCCCGCCCTCCCCTCACACTCACCACCCTCTGCCACAGCCACGCGCCGCCGACCCCCTGCTCTCACCGCCTTTAAATCCCCGCGCGGCTCATGACCACGCCCCCTCCGCGCCTGATTGGTTGCCGCGCACTTCCTAGTTCCGGCTGGGGCTGTGTGACGGGGGGTCCCGGATGTGGGAAACACCTCTGTGCAGCGCCATCCCGCCTCCGCCATTTTCTGAATCATGCCCTGAATTCATGAAGAATTTCAGCTTCTTGCTCAGTCGCTTTTCCGTGAAACTTTGCACTGTAGGAGCAAAAGTGACTGGGGAGTTGTGTTCCTTCCTGCCTTCCCCAAGCGGGACACTGCAAACCCACTGTTGTGGCAACCCAACTGGGTTGAGAGGGCACCCTCTCTATCCAAACAATGTCTAAGATAGTGAATTATTTCGCTGTTTAAAGTGCAGCTTCTGAGAATGAGGTCAAGCAGGTGTCTGGAGCAGTTCCTCCCTCAGCCACCATGCCTGCACCTACCAATCTCCTTTTGCTCTTCAGGCCGCTCAGTGGGCTAGCCTTCATCCTCCCAACGTCAGCTGCGTAGTGGAAATACTGTACCAAAGACTGGCAAAGCAGTCTGTGTTTCAGAGGGGGAAGAGAGAGGCAGTATGGTGTTTTCTTGCCATGCTCTACAGCCGCTCTGCCAAACATCTCTCACCAGCAGGCAGAACATGGCCGGTTGTAAGACCAGGGTACCCGTGCCTCAGAAGAGCTGAGGTGCCGGGTGGAAGGTACAAGCCCACTCTCAGGGGTGTACCCAGCCTTTTCCAGAGGTATTTAGGATAAAAGGTATCAGTAGGGCTCTTAACTAAAGGCAAGCTTTTGTCAGTTCAGTGTGTAGAACAACAAGGGGTCTGGAAAGTTTCCAGGTTCTCTGGAAGTTGGATCCCAGTCACTTTAACTATTTCCTAGGGTGGTGACAGTAAGTGCAGCCAGCAGAGGCAATGCCCTTATGTACTGAGCCTAAGCAGAGGCCAAGACAGAGCTGCCTCTGAAATCACAAAACCAAGTTAAAAACAAAACCAGTGACATACGCACAATGACAGCTATCCCGCATCCAGCTGGATACTACTGCTCCATCTCCTCTTTAATTTAAAAAACTAAAACACTCAGAAAAAAACCTGAAAACTCAGACCTCGGACTCTCAATGTTTAGGCTGACTTAACAGGTGGTGAGCAACAGACTAGAAACAGGATCCACCCATGAAATGGCTGAAACTGCCCCAATACGCAGTACAGTGCTCAGTCTCTCCTTACCAGTTGGGAACATTTGTAACCTAGCACATTCTTCCTCTCATCGAGAAGATAAGAGGTTTCCACTGCGTATACTTAGACAACAGGCTTCCTGACGGGCTACCTGACCACCTAGCTTAAGACCTGGTGACAGTCTGCTCTCTAGAGAGGTTTTCTGACAGTACGGTGCCCCCAAATGAATGCGGTTCCAGGTACCTAGAGGAGCCATGCGTTGCAGCGACCATGTGTGAACACCATCAGTATTCCTTGGAGATACTGGAGTGAGCAAGTGCTGCTGGGATGTAGCACCCTTCTGACTACCAGGTGCCCCTAAGCAAGAGGTTGAACCCCTAAGCAAGAGGTTGAACATCACCCCGTTGCCTTTGGTGATGATTTGCTCCATATCTCCTTGGCAATTTGGAGACACTATTTTGAGTACCGATACAACAAAACACTAAAGAAACAGTCATCTCTAATTGCTTTAGAAAATTAATTCCATAGGGATTTTTTGGCATGATTTACTAGATCCCTTAAAGCTATAGTAAACATTTGTTAAATTATATGAATTAGAAATAAGGAGAGAATTTGCAAATGTATTTTTGCTCCGCTTTGCCTCACTGTTGGCACAGATGTCCATGGGCTATGATTCATGTGTACTGTTTTCAGGTCAGATTTACTTTTAAGCCTGGAAGTACACTTACATTAAATGAACAACTTTGTGATGCATTTGCTCCAGATTTTCTAAGAAAAATGAATCCTGGCAGTTCAAGTTACCCAGGCTGTCAGGTAGCCTGCAAAATGTTTTTCTCAAAAGCCTTTGCACTGCTTTGAGTGCTCTTTGGGCTTGTTTACTTCATTACGAAAGGCAGAGAAGAAAACTGGTAATATCACTCTCATCTTAAAACGTTTCCTAGAAGCAGTTAATATAATTTAATATAATAATTTAATAACATAATTTATAATTTAATATAATAAAATTCCTCTGTCACCATGGCACCTGTCTCATTCAACAGCAGCCCCACATTTTCTCTAGTTTTCCATTTGCCTCCAATATACTTGAAAAAACCCTTCTTGTTGACTTTGACATCCCTTACCAGTTTTAAATCCAAGGAGGCCTTGGCTTTCCTTGTTTCATCCCTGCATACTCTAACAGCATTATTGTAATCTTCCCAAGCGGTCAGTCCCTTCTTCCACTCAGTATAAACTTCCTTCTTCCACTTGAGCTTTTTCAGAAGGCTCCGTGCTCAACCCTGCAGATCTCCTGCTTCCCTTGCCTGATTTTTGCTCTTAGGGATGCACTAATCCTGAGCTTGGAGAAAGCGGTATTTGAATATCGACCAGCTCTCTTGAGCTCCCCTACTTTCCAGAGCCCTAACCCACGGGATTTCTCCTAGCAGTTTCTTGAAGAGGTCAAAGTTATCCCTCCTGAAATCCAAGGTTTCAGTCCTACTTGTTGTTTTGCGCATACTACCCACAATCCTGAACTCTATATTTTCATGGCCACTGCAGCCGAGTTTGACCTCAACCTTGATGTCCTCCACCAGTCCCTCTTTGTTTGTCAGTACTAGGTCCAGTAGTACACCTCTCCTTGTTGACTCCTCCACCACCTGAGTCAAGAAGTTATCATCAAGACACTGGAGGAACTTCCTGGACTGTACACACCTGGCTGTGTAGCCTTCCCAGCAGATATCAGGGTGATTGAAGTCCCCCATGAGAACCAAGGCCTGTGATTGCAAGGCTTTCTTTCAGCTGACTGTAAAGGGCCTCCTCAACTTCCCCATCTTGATCAGGTGGCCTGTAATAAACACCCACAACAGTGTCCCTCATATTGGCCTGCCCCTTAATCCTCACCCACAAGCTCTCAACTCTCTCTTCATCTGGCCCCAGGGAGGGCTTTAGGGACATCTCCTCGTTCTCTAACCATTCCTTAACGTAGAGGGCAACACCTCCGCCCCTCCTTCCTCACCTGTCCCTTCTGAACAGCTTGTAGCCCTCAATAGCCACACTCCAGCCACAGGATTCATACCACCAGGTTTCAGTAATGGCCACTATATTGTAGCTTTCCAGCAGCACGATAGCTTCCAGCTCCTCCTGTTTGTTGCCCAAGCTGCGTGCGTTCGTGTAGAGGCACTTCAGCTGGGCTGTGCCACCTTTTTAGGGGAACAGCCCTTGAGGTATCTCACAGGTGTTTCTCTTTTGACTTCAACTACCTCAGGAGCTGCTGGCTCACCTCCATAAGACTTTGACTGCAGCGCAGTGTCACCAGCCTGCCTCAGGGCAACAGGCTGAAGGCCTTTACTAGCACTCTGTCCCTGATGTGATACCCCACAGCTTGCCACTGACAAGCCTGATATTATTATCCCCCTCCCTCTTCACATCTGGTTTAAAGCCCTGTCAATCAGCCCCACAATCTCTTGGGCAAGAACCCTCTTCCCCCTTTGAGAGAGGTGGCTCCCATTTGATGCCAACACACCCGGTGCCGTATGGGCCATTCCGTTGTCAAAAACCCCAAAGTTATGGCGGTGATACCAGCCACGGAGCCATGTATTAATCGACTGGATCCATCTATTCCTCCCAGCATCATTGCTTGCAACTGGAAAGAGTGAGGAAAAAATAACCTGTGCTCCAATTCCCTCACCAACCCTCCCAACTCCCTGAAGTCTCTCTTTATTGCTTTTGAACGGTGAGTCACAGATTCCTCTGCACCTACATGGAAAATCAATAATGGGTAATAGTCTGAGGACCATATTAAGCCAGGAGGTTTTGGGTTCCAGGAAGACAGCAGACTCCCCTCTGAGGAGGGCCCACCCGCCATATTGGGCCCTCAGTTCCCCTCAGGAAAGAGTCACCAACTATAACCCTTCTTTTCCTTCGTGTGGATGTGGTGGTGATCTGGCGGGTACGCTTTTTTGACTGAGGAGGCATCTCTGATATAGATTGCCCATCATCTACATATTCACTCGACTGGCCTACCTCAATGCTTGGACCTGCTCCTTGAGGCAATGGCTTCAGTGAAAAATGACCACTGAATTGATACGAGGTGTAACCAAAGACACAATTCATAAGGAAAATTAAGGAACCTTAACATGACACCATTCTTGTGAAGCAGGGCAAGTACTGCAGATAGAGGAAATTATGAATTTGAGAATGAAAGCTCGTGGGTGGGGAAAAAAAGATAAGAAATTCGTTTTTAAGGAGAATGAATAACACTGTAAATTGCATCAGGCTTGCCACTCTGAGAAAAGAGGCGAGTGTGTTTAATTAAAACTGCTGCTTTTTCATGTAAGAACATGCAGCCTGGGCTGTGTCAACATGCTGCCTGCCTAATCAGAGTATAAAAAGAGCTGGTAGCAGTGAGATAAAGTACAAGCCAAGGTAATGTGGGGTTTTTTTCATTTTTTTTTTAATTGCCTCTCTACCTCATGGGTTTTTTTATTCCCAGGCATTAAGCAGGCTCACACTCTTTCTCAAATTTGTGGTGAATTGAATCTCTTGTTTATGAACTGTAAAACAACAGAAGATTAATATAGATGACAGAGGGAGTTTCAGTAAAGCCATTCCTCTTGAATATTGAGATATTTTGGGCCCAAGATGTTTTGGAGTGCTATTGGCCCAAATCCCCATGAACTTTTTCCAATTTAATGCAAATTGAGTCTTTGCAGAATGGAAATGGGGTGGAGGGCGTGAAGACTCAGTAAGACTCTCACATGCGCTAGGTACACTGAGTATTTTCCTGATCTGCAGGGAAACTAAATTTCTACATCGTACAGCTGAGACTCTTACAGACCTTTAAAGCTCCTCTGAGGGGAACAGGAACTCACCTGAAGGTCTTTGTCAAATGTTGGAATTGACTCTGATGGGCTCTGGCTCAGAGTAGGAGTATATCCAAACACTGAATCAGTTAGATTAGAGGAAAATAAAGGGATTAAATTCCAGAATCCAAATGAGCACCTTCAGCATATTTTGACATATTTTCCTATCATCTGAGAATTGTCCAAGAACCTTGAAGAGCATAAAAATCAGTCAAGCTCTATTCCCTCATTTAGTACTTTCCTGATTTCTCTAATTGGTACATTTGCGAGCCAGTGATGCTGCAGCAGGTGCGTTTGTAGTTTCCAAGTTATAGTAACTGTTTGAAAGAGAAAGATTTAGATCACTTGCAAATTACAGAATCCTTTTTCTGTAAACTTCAGATTATGCTTTTAGCACTATGATCTAGTTTCTTTTCTGCATGCACCAGCTTGTTAGGAATAAAAAACTAACATGAAGAAAACCATAATAATACAAACACAAGCTACTTTATTCTCAAGTGCAATTACAACTCAAAGCTGAAGAGATGGAGCAAAACAAATTACATGGTTTACGTACTAATACTTTTTTACCATTTATACACAAAAAGAAGAGTTGAGGGAAAGAAGTTTTGAAACCCCTGTTCAGTCTCCAGCAAACAACGGTCTGATTAGCCTGTATTTTTTTGTACATTACACGATCCTGAGTCAGTGGTGGTGCAATGGCAGCACAAATCAGAGACTTCCACTGGCAACAGAATCAATAGGCAGTGCAAAGCTATGTATACATCCATGTTAAAAGTTCTTAAATATGCGGTTAAAAAAGTAATCTTTTTGGTGACCAAAAGACAGACAAAACTGCTAACATACAGATATTTTCATCTGCAATTTGGCAAAAATATCCCATGGTTAAAGTGCTTGGAATATGTGGTGGGGGGGTTCTGCAAATTTAGGCCACCTATTTCTAACCCTACTGTGTCCCTCATTTTTTTCCTGGAAATATTTTCTTCCTGACAATGTCTGTCAAAGAATTACTAAAGAAAGCAATACGGACATACAAAAAAGTGCCAGAACCAGGTGTTTAGCAGATGATGAGTTTGATTTGTTTTCTGCTCCTAAACAGAATGGAGTGAACTTTCTCAAGAGATATAGTGTTAAAAACCCCAAAGAAATATTTATCCTTTGATTATCAAGCGACAGTGCTCAATTGTACCTGCTTGCAGGAGAAGTGCGAAATTATCTGCTGTCTGTAACACTCACCTGAGGAGTGGATACCACACCACAGGACAAAAATTCAAAAGATGTGATACATATTGGTTTTGGCATGCACCACTAGTGAATTTTTCTCATCCCAAAATTCAAAAAGAAAAAAGATGACGCAGAAAAATTAAGTCAGCATCACTCCCAAGTAAAATAATGAGGAAATTAATACAAGATTCAACTGATAGATAGTGAAGGACGTAATTAATGCCACCAACACAGTTTTATGGAAAAGATCCTTGAGGATCTATGGTGTGTTTAATGGAGAAAACTGCAGGTGTGTAGAGTAGTCTACACAGACTTTACTCAAGTGCTCAGTTTAGCTTTGCAGCCTATTCTGATAAAAACTGGCTCATATAAATGGTTTTGACTTGACAGTCTGACAGATTTCAAGAACACAATTTTATAAAAGAACCATAATTGAAATCACATTGTTTCTCACTAGAAACCATTTTTTTTTTGCATGGAAGTATATTAGATCTGATACAACTCAATTGTTTTCACCAGTAATCCAGAAGTACTTTCAAAAACTTTGATGATCAAATTTTCAGATGGCAAAGATGGGTAGAATGAAAATATTGAGACAGACAAGCAGTCATACAGAATAGAGACAATCTGAGAAGCTGGGCCTGGCCACGGAATTTGCATATTAATAGGTTTCAATGCAAAGCACCGTATCTAAACACACAGAGTACAGAACAAGCTTAGAGCATGACAGCCTCCATCCTGGAGTAGCAACTCAGGGAAGGCTCTGCCACAATGTCCAGAAATCCCACCCTGAGCTCCCAGTGTCATACTAGAACTAATTTACTAATTCCTTTGCAAAGATTTGAAAAAGATGCAGAAAAGAGTTTCCGCAATGACCCGAGAGACAAAGAATATATCTTGCACTTGAAAGGCTTGAAGAGGACAATCTGTTTAGTGAGTATCAAAATGAAAACTGAAAGGTGATGTGATTACAATCACAATACTTCCCTGGGCGGGGGGGAACAAGAAAGTCCTGAAGTGTAGTATTTAATCTAGCAAGGAAAAGTATAACTCAGATCACTTGATGGAAGCTGAAGCCGGGGAAATTAAAACTGGGAGTAAGATAGAACTTTTCATCATGAGAGTGATTAATCACTGAAGCACATTGTGAATGAAAGCAACTGAATCTCCATCCCTGGATGTCTTCATCAAGAGTGGGTGCCCTTCAGGAGCACACATGAATGCAGCAGAGCATTAAGCTCAAGCAGTGGCTAACTTGGTAGCATAGCCTGAGCGATAGCCAGGGTAGTACGAGAAGAGGTCTTGCCACTGTCCAGGCTCTAAGAAGAGTCTCAAGCTCAGCTCCAGGAGTAGGGACCATCCTTGTGCCTGCTGGTGATGGTCTAGGGCATAGCTTTGATTTTCCCCTATGACCTGGACCCTGCCCACAGTTTCCTGCCAGCAGCACTCATTCAGACAGAGCTTTTGAGAGAAGAGTCATGGTCCCACGCAGAATAGGGCCGTGCATGTTCTCCTTGTCTGTCAGGTCTCTTCCTCTCCCTGCCACCTAAAAGGAGGAAAAAATGGATGGCTGTTCACATTGAGAGTTCAACTGGGCACAACTCCTCCTGGGGGCATCTGTCCTACTCTGGTGGCTCAGGTCCAAGAGGACCTCAGAGCTGCCATTTGACTTCAGGGGCCTGAACACTTTATTGTGGCTCCAGTGCTTCGTAAACACAGAACAAAAGGCAGCATCCCTTACCCCTAGAAATAAAATAGCACAGATGCGATAGATGAAAATTTATTGGCAAGGGGAAACAAGCATTCCCATATTTCTGCAGTATTCACAGGGATCTGCTTTAGATATCAGTTAAAACAGCACAACAGCTAACAAATTAAATGTGTCAGAAGCATAGGGATAAACATTGCATGTGGAAAGGGGTAGGCATGACAGTGCAAACCCTACTGCATTTCTCAAGGTGAGCAAGAAAAGAGAAACTGCATGGACACAAAAGTCTCTGTAACAAAGCCCTGCGGTCTGAGCCAGCTGAGGCTGTGTGATGCATGGCGTTAATGATCCTGGCTTCTGGGAAGATCTGGCATCTTGTGCGAGAGTTGCAACAGCCAGCTGGACAAGGATCAACTCTGACAGCAACAGCGGCACGTGCTGCAGATGGAAATGATTAATGCTGAGAGGAGGTCCAAGGATTAAATGTGTTTATATTAACCTGTGCTGCACTATTTCAGATTTCTGCCCCTCCACCCCCTTGCCTAATACCTTTTTGACAAGGTTTCCCTGCCTTGTTCTCCAGGGGGAGGTGCAGGGGCTAGATCTGATCCTTAATAAACTGTGTCTTAGCAAAAGCATAGTGAGAATCTCAGGAGTCAGCTTTCAGCACAGTGGCACCAATCCTGGCTTTGGCAGTAAATGAGGGCAATCTAGGCTTGTTCTAGTGTGTGACAATCAATTGGGATCACTAAGGGACCACTGACCAGCAGAGATTTGGCATTTGTACAAAACCCTCACCCATCCTGCTCTTATTCATCCTTCCAACAACATGCCTTCTCCCTGGAGTCCTACACTAATAGGGGTATACTGAGGGTTCTCCAAAGGCCCACCTCACTGAAGATTAAGGAAAAGCAGAGGGATGAGGCATGAATGCCTTTTGCTTTTTCAGGAATTCTGCCTGAAGAGTGGAAGGCAGCAGTGGCTTCTTTCCTCTTCAACAGACAGACTGGGCTGTGAAGATTTGCCTGCAGCACAGGAAGAGATTGGGAAAGCTCTCAGAGTTTTGCTTGTACAAACTCAGTTTTTGGTCAGCAGTTCTTTGCTAATGCAGCAGTTCTTGCTACTATGCCATGCATACTAGTGGGAGTTTGTAGCCTCTATTCATGAGCTGGAGAACAGGAAAAAAATATCCTTGCCACCTTATTCTACTGAAAAAGTCACCAAAAGATAAGGGGCTCACAACTCTTTATCCTAGGAAGTAAGAATATTTGTAAATTCATGTTTAATAACTCTATTCTTTTGTTTCACAAAGGCCCAAGATCTTATCTACTTGGGGCACAAAGGCGTAGAAGAAATTCTGCTAACAGTAGAAGAAATCTGCTGTAATGTAAAAAGGATGCCACGCAGTGCCTCCCAAACATCTAGCTGTAGGCTTTGTCCATGTCAGTGAAGTCAACAGGGGCAGCACTGTGTTAAGTTTGCCTGGAATAATGGTTGAAAATGCTTTATGCCATTTCTTCCCATCTGTGACGGCCACTTAGGGCAAGCACTACACTGTCTACACTCATTCCTGGGCCAAGACACAGGACGTGCAAGGATGCTATGTCCTTCTGGAGACAGCTGAACCCTGAGCTCCTTGTTTCCAGATCTCTGCCTGAAAACATCCCTGCTCCATACATAAGATTGTGTAAGAGTCAGTGAGAGCTCCAAATGTGACAACCTAAGAACAGTGATCAGTGATCTAGATACCAGTAATTTATTTCTCATAGTTCTTGAACTTATAAGCAGATGACAAATCTAAGAATATTAGTAGCGATACCTGATTTTTCTCCTCCACTGGAATTAACCAGGTTCACTGATGCCGCTCCAAAGCCAAATCCAGGGCCATGCCAGAACTGAAATACCAAGTGGAATTGAGACCTTTCCATAAATGTTGCATCAACACATTTTTCACAACTGAAGTATGAGAAACCTCAGTCAGGAAACAATTATCTGAGTGCCGGTGTCTGCTGTAGGCAGAGAGCATCAATGCTTATCGGCAGGTAGGTGACATGCTTTTCCAAGGGAGGCTTCATCATCCTCAGAGACACGCTGAGCATCCAGGTTCACTGGAGAGAGACAAAACCCTGAGCTCCTGAAGAAAAAATCCGCAGCTATGTTTACACATGAAATTTAATATATTACATAAATTCCACTTAGTTTCAATAAATGAAACCAGGTTATCATGGACTTATTAAACATTTTCCTTTACTGTGCACACAGATCGGTACAATGTATTCCTCCCTTTTCATAGTGTTTTGATATAACGGCATTTGGTGATGCAGGTTTGCCTTCAAGTGCTGTGGAAAGTAAGCATATGTCATGACCCGATTCCTGGTAATGGTGTAGCACCTGGGTCTTCAAAAACTCTTTCTGAAATAAGCAAAAGCAGTAAGTAAATGCAGGTATCACTTATCAATAGAATAGCCTAAAGGAGCTATTAGAAAGCAGTTGGGGCATTAAATGTGCATTTGTGACTGTAGAGCACCCAGCACAACAGAATTCTGAATCATGATTATGCTGAAACCCATATGCACTGCCACCCTACATTTAATAACACTATTAGGACTAAGAATTAGAACATGAGCTTATCAAGTTCTGCAATGGAAATAGCTCTGTGCCACTCAGACCTGCAGAGGTTGCCTCTCCGCCTCAGCACAGCGAGGCCAGGACCATGCCGCAAGAAGCGAAAAAAGTCCTTTGTCACCCCATCCTAGTCTCAGTCAACTAGAGATTGGCTTAAGACCTGAAACCTGAGGTTTAATATCCTTCCCAATCCCTACTGTCACATTTACCATTGCAGGCTGGGGTTTAGCTGACTGCTTTACAGGCTGCGTCACACCCCACAACTGCTTTCCCATCTCCCCAGGGGCTCAGGAGAGGAGAGGCCGTGCTGCATTTGAAAGCAGAGAACATCAGCCCGGAGTAGTGAAGGGCAGGACAGGAAACCTTCAAACAAGGGCTTCCATGATGCAGCAGAGGCAGGCAGCGCAGTTAATGTTGGACGGCCCCCAAATTAGATGTGCTCTTTAGATTTTCCCACGGGCAGTTCCAACCTTCCCTGTTGAGCACCTGCGTGGGTGGGGGAGTTCCTTCATGCACACATGTCCTCGAGCCATACATACGCCCTCCTGAACAGCAGCCAATAACTGGGAATGCATAAAGGAAATTAGTCTAAAATTAATTACAAAAATAAAAAGGTTTTCTTCAAAACTTGAAGGAAGAAAGCCTTGCTTATTCAGGCAGCGGGAAACACAGTTACATTGGTATTTGCACTGATCTTTACCTTGACTAATAACATTTCCAATATTATAAATATGAAAAGGATGGGAAGAAGAAAAATGAAGCAAACAAACAGAAGGTGGGTAAATACAGTTATTAAACTAAATTATTTTAAAAGCATAAGCTTGCTGTCTTGAGAGAAACTGTCCCTTCCATTTCTGGTTTGAAAACACAGATTGTAATATCCTACATCAAGATAAACAATTTAAGGTCCAAAAGAGGAAAAAATGCTGTCCTTCATTAAAAATTTATATACCAGCCAATGCATCTGGAAGAGCAAGATGATCTATGGACTTCCTTTCATCACCATGTTACCATCTGGTACCTTCAAATCAGAGCATGTGGTACCATGCCCAAGTCTGCCTACACAGTACTGTTACACCTAAGGGAGGGTGGAAGCTTCCACCCGGTCACGGGTCTTTCAAAGTTCTGTGGCTGCTTGCAGCTTACTGAGAGACTGGCTGGACCAAAGCCAGCCAAAGCCAAGGGGAATCCATTCTACCCCTTATTTGAACAGATTGTGGAGAAAACCCTGAAATATTTCACATCAAAGCAGTCTTAAACCTGAGTGCTTGATTACTTTCTTTTTTTAAAAAAAAAAAGAATCCAGGCTAACTGAAATGACCACATCTATTATTCTTGGGAGAAAATGTGAGGGACTTGCTTTGAGACACATACCTTTTTTGTCAGGCAGTCTGAGAGTCTCTTCAAATCACAGTGCTTTTTTGGGGGCATTGTCCTGGTTTCAGCTGGGATAGAGTTAACTTTCTTACTAGCAGCTGGTACAGTGCTATGTTTTGGATTGAGGATGAGAACAATGTTGATAACGCACTAATATTTTAGTTGTTGCTAAGCAGTCAAGGACTTTTAGTCTTCTTACTGGCCTGCTAACAAGAAGGCAGGGGGTCACCGAAGAAACTGGGAGGGGACACAGCCAGGACAACTGACCCAAACTGGCCAAAGGAATATTCCATAGCATATGACATCATGCTCAGTATATAAAGGTGGGGGAAGAAGAAGGAATAGAAGGAATAGGAATAGGAAGAAGAAGGTACTTTTGGAGCTACGGCATTTTGTCTTCCCAAGTAACCATTACACATGATGGAGCCTGCTTCCCTGGAGATGGCTGAACACTCGCCTGCTGATGGGAAGCAGTGAATGAATGCTTTGCTTTGCTTGTGTGCACAGTTTTTGCGTTACCTATTAAAGTGTCTTTATCTCAACCCATGAGTTTTCTCACTTTTATTGTTCTGATTGTCCCCCAAAACCTGCCAGGGGCAGGGGGGGAGTGAGCAAGCAGCTGTGCAGTGCTTAGTTGCAGCTGGGGTTAAACCACAACATGCATTTAACACAAACTACACCACAGCAGCGGAGTGCTTTCAGACCTTAGTAACACTTGAGAAAAAGGTAACAGAATAAGGTTAAAAAGAAATATGATTTTGTGGAGGACAGCACAAAACTCACAGTGGGATTGTGCCCTTGGAAAACAAACAGAAAGCTGCGTGCGAGAGCAATTGTCTTGCCATTATGTTTTCAAGGGTCTCCTTAGAAGAAAATCTTGTTGTTTCAACTGGGGGAAAGAAATAATGATTCATTTTCACAGCACGTAGCATCTGATATATGGGCTAGGAAGCTTTTGGATCTTTATTCTGTCTGTTACTCTGCTTCACTGACAGCGTTGGAGAGAGGGGAGTGGGTGAATCGTGGCAGAGGAGATGCCTGCAGTCCAGTGCTCCGGATGGCAAGCAGTCTTCCTTACTTTCTGTGCTGAGTTTTCTTCTGAGGGGTACTTTTCTCAAGGTACTGTCAGAGTAGGATAAATACTATATAGGGCTGTAAGGCCGGAGAATGTGAAGGCTTCGTAGGGACAATCCTTCTGAATGAGATGGGAGATCAGGCAGAAAATAAGATGCACATTTAACTGAAGCCTGAATTATACAGTAATACAGAGGGGGCAAAGCCAAATATTTTCTTGTTTTTGAGTATCTGACCTTGAAATCTTTTTTATACATTTTGTTACATAGTCTTATATGTTTTATTAATGGGATTTCTAATTGTTCCTTGTTTCGGTTTAATTTTCCAGCCCCTTAGGAACTTTTAGCCATCATCTCCTCACCAATACCTGAGATTTTAATGGATCTTCTTTATAGATTCAACCTTTGGACTAATTGCAGAGTCTTTTGCCACTTGAATTGACAGGATAACTGAAAGTAGTCATAGATCGCCTGCCTCTGTGGATCAGAGAAAGAGCAAAATTAAACGATTTGTGGATAAACTGAATAGCAGGGTGATGGAGAGGCCCAGGAAATGATGGTGCTAGTTCAGGAAGGCAACAAGCTGAAGGGGACAGAAATGCTTTTGCTTTCCTTTCCCCACAAAGCAGTCCATCTCCTGAGAGAAGGCTTTCTTTCGTCTGCTGACAGAAATCTGCACTGACAGTTTCTCGTGGGATCACCTTCCCTGCAGTCCTTCTGCTGTGCTTATACCTAAGAGATCTTTGCTGGCTTGTGTTTGTGCTATTCTATTCTCACAGCTACTGCAAGTTTCCCCAGCAGAGCTGATTAATTTTTCATACATGAAACATTCTGGTGTTTTTGAAAGCATTAATTTTTTGTGCTCACAGGTTCTTATGCTGATTTACCCTCAAAATTATGACTGAAAGAAGTATTCTGTCATTTTTCTGTCCCAGTATGGCACATCTTCACCAGATTCATCACTATGATACCTAAATCCTAGGCAGTACCCTGCCTTTTGACAAATTGCATTCATCGTTGCTTGAAGACACAGTTCTGAGATGGATTCCCATTTCAGCATGAGAAGGCAGTGAAGATATTACTCCACCTTTCAAGACACACATTTGGGCACAGACACCCACAACCCAAGCAGTGGATCCAACAGCTCCACTTTTCTTCCTGGATTGCATTGGTCAGCACCAGTTGACACAAAACATGTGCAGACCAAAGGTGCAGGTTAGTCTGAGATTAAAAGGGCAGAGAGCAGGAAAATATATGCAAAATATATTTTCTTATGGGCCAAAGCCAATGGTATGAGGTTTAACAAGGCCAAGTGCCGGGTCCTGCGCTTGGGTCACAACAACCTCATGCAACACTACAGACTTGGGGAAGAGTGGCTGGAGAGCTGCCCAGCAAAAAAGGACCTGGGGGTGTTGGGCTACAGCCAGCTGAATGTGAGCCAGCAGTGTGCCCAGGTGGCCAAGAAGGCCATCAGCATCCTGGCCTGTATCAGGAACAGTGTGGCCAGCAGGACTAGGGAAGTGAAGCGTGGTGCAAGAAGCCGTGAGCTGTTTTAGCTGTTTTGGCCCCCTGGTGAACAGCTTGATTTTAAGAACAGATGCCTAATGAATTACATACATCTCCATTCATATCCCAGAAATGGTTTGTAATTTCTTTTCCTGAGGACAGTACACAAAAATACATTAATATTATTTTAAATCCCAGAAGTTATGGATTTTTTTCAGTAGAATAAAGCCTTATATAGCATAAGAAACACAGACTTAACAAACAGCAAACATTTCCAGAGCAGATTGGAGAAAAAATGGATTATTTAAAGCAACATGCCATTTTCCATTTAAAAACACAACCATTAATAAAATCAGTTCTTTGCCCTGCCTGCAAAATCCCCTAGAGGCAAACTCCCATCATTTCACATTGGGCTTGGAATTGTGGCTAAAACGCCAAGACAAGATTGAAGAGTTACCTGGAGTAAACTAAACAAATCTGTTTATTGCAGTATGAAGCCTGTAGGGTATCTAAACGTCATAGGCTCCTTTGAAAAATTCCATGCTATATTAGAAGAGTGGCAAGCAAGTCTGCTTCTCATTTTATTGCTCTGAATTGTCTAAGTCTTTAAGGGTCATTGACTGGGAATATTTTTCAAGTACCCCTTGGTGGCGATTATTAAGCACACAGGAAAATACCATTCTGGTTAATGAGAATACATTGAATCTTAAGGTAACAAACAGTGACCATGGGTGTATTAAAACTAGTCTAAATTAATATAAATATATTTGCAAATTACAATATGCAGTTGTTCCTCAACATGAGAATTGCAGAGTATTGCAACACGTGTATTACATTGACTGCTGCATTTTCTTTACAGTGTTGCTCCAAAGGCTATATATATTTCCCATAGTTTCACACAGTAGTAAATTTGCAGCCTATGGATACTTGATGTTCTACATGTAATGTGTATATTTAAAAAAAAATAATAAATCTTTGCTTAAAGTAGAGTAATAGGTACGGTAGTGTAATTGGTGTATGTGTACAGGGACCACTGTAATTTAAGCCCTCTTTAACTACCATATCAGTGTATAAGGGCTTTGAGATAACATAGATACCTAATAATCATAATAGACTTGTTTCACTAGAAAGGCACTTCCAAAATAACTGAAGCTGAGCATTATGAACAAACCACTCATAAATGGTTGAATCTTGAGAAAAATACAAAAAAAATAAAAAAGAAAGAAAGAAAAAGCCAACAGCGAAAAGCATGTTTTTAAAAGAAAAATAATGAAAAGTATGATGCTCCTATTCCACCCATTTTAATTGACTAAGATATTTTTCATGGAAAATAGCACTGGAGAAAAACAGAACCAGAAAGAAGAAATACCAGTAACCAAGGCAGGCTAGTACATCAGCTAAAGTCAGGAGTGTCACGCCAGCTCGTTGAGCAGCAGGCTGTACTCACGCAGGCGTTGCTTGGAAAGCTGATTTACTGTTTGTCCTTGATAGGCCGTTTTCCAGTAGCTGGGTTAATCATGTAACTCTTTGTTTCTAATATTTTCAGGATGTCACACAGGTTGGAAATGTAATACAGCAACCAGTAGCTTGTGAAAGGACTGTAAACCTGAACTGAAAGGATAGAAAACATTTGTTTCCACCTTTTCGAAACTGAATTCCAGCCGAGGTGCTGTTGGGATCTAGATAACAGTGAGAAATCTATATTGTATCAACAAGCCAATAGCCAGAACTGAGTTCTTTCACCAGCCTGGAATTCAGTTTGGACCTGAGACATCAAATGTTCTATCAGCAAATGTTCAATTGTGCTAGCACTAAAAGTAAAAAATTTGTTGCAACTCTCCAGCCCTCTGCACCCTCTCCAGATAGAAATAACCTTGTTAGTCAAAATTGGAAAAATGATAAAAATGTATAGAGGGGGAGCATAAGAATAGTACACCCATAAACAGAATCTGTCTTCAGAAGGGATACATAAAAAGCTGAGAAAGAAATGATGAATTTTATGGAGGCAATGAGAAAACAAAGATAATTAAAAACAAAACCCAAACTCTTTACCGTCATGATGCCCACGTAATAGCTTCCCTACAGGAAAATAAAGGAACTATAATCTGAATTTCTGCATATGGGGGAAGAAATTTGTATTTTTCTTGGCACCAGAAATAAGTGATGAGTGGTTGTTTTTTTTATTTAATTCAGATGAGCACTAAAGAGATTTAACCCCAGCTCATGTAATGTTACAAACATTCTGGTACCATGAATCTCCAGCCACTAAAGAAATATTATGGTAGCAATGCCCTGTATGGTATTTTAGCAGTTTCTTTCCCAGCCAAACTGAAAAGTATAAGGACTTCCAAATATTTTGAGTCCATGGAAAAGGATTCATTGCAGTTTTGTGGAAACTGTTTGTACTGAATGGGTCTTTCCTGTTACTTTTCCAGAGTAAGCGATGCCTTTTATAGCACCAAGATCAGGTATAAGCATCTGGTCAGCTTACACCCAGCGTAAGTAAAGGGATGGCAAAACCTGCTTGCTTGTAGTGAGCAGACCACTGAGCACCACGCACGACCTCCCCACCGCAGGGTGTGAGCCCGTGAGCTCTCGGCAGAACACCCAGCAGAGGCAGACCCAGCTCTTCCACCACCTGAGCTCCAGAACTCATTACCCACCTCCAAACTTCCTCTCCGGTGATATAACTCTGTGCAGTGCAGAGATCGAGCTGCCTGTTTTTACAGCTAAAACCCAAATAACTACCAACAGTTACACCTTTCTTCCTGCCCATTAGGAATATTTTCCAATCTCCAGGTCTCACCTGTCTTTAGCTGCAGTTAGAAACGCTTTTCAGGAATAATACCACACTGTAGCCAAAGTGTTTGATGAACATCAGCAAGTTTGCAGATGACGCCAAGCTGTGCGGTGTTGTCGATATACCTGAGGGACGGGATGTCATCCAGAGGGACCTGGACAGGCTTCAGAGGTGGGCTCAAGCAAACTTCATGAAGTTCAACAGGAGCAAGTGCAGGGTTCTGCACCTGGGCCGGAACAATCCTCGGTATCAATACAGACTGGGCGACGAGGTATTAGAANNNNCTGTGACTGCGGGGGGGTCAGACTAGATGACCTTTGAAGGTCCCTTCCAGCCCAGATGATTCTATGACTCTATGTTAGCAGCCTGAATCCATTCCCTGGCCTTGTGGGCAGTGATGGACAGAACCGTTCTTGCCCCTCTGTGTCTCCAGGAACCCTTCCAGCTGGAGAGATGCAGGCAGCCTCACCCCAGCGCCCTGCCACCTCCCAGTGAAAAACAGAAAGGCAGCTGAAAGCACAGGCTGCAGGTGCAACTGCTGCTGTAGGGATGCAAAAGATCACATTTCAAGGCTAATCTAAAAACCCCGCTGTGCAGTGCACAGAAATCCGCCAGTGCTTTAAGAGCAGGAGGCTGCCTTAGAGGTGACTTAGCACCGAAGGTCGATTTCAGAGAACATAAAACCATGCATGCCAGGGCATATTTAAAGATTGCTTCCTTTTCTTTCATATTCTGTTATTGTTAATAATGCACCTAAGATTTAAAAGCTGTGTGCGAGCTTTCCAGTGGGAAGCAAAGCCTTTGCAGATAAAACAGCTTAAGCCAACAGTTTCCTTCCCCGCAAGCCCTGTCTGAACCACCAGCTGTGTCTGCCAGAGTAAGTGTTGCCTTAAATAACTCCCTCTCGAGACAGTAAGGTGAGGCTGGCAACCAGACACATCTTCTTGGAACAATTTTTAAAAAAAAAAACCACAACACAACAGTCCATTAACAGCTCTGTGGAAGTGGTAAGTCTCACATACCCCTTTCTAATTAGCAGGCTGAGCACTTTTGGAAGGTGGAGCTTTACAACAAAGCATTTCAGCTCTGTCCTGGCATTGCCTATGACTTCATGCCAGGGCCCACCCCTGCCGCTGCTGCTTCTTCACCTCCCCATCTTCTCTGAGCACAGCAGATGCCTGGTGCAGCTTTCCCTCCTTCCTTCCAGCCATCAATTCCCTTCGGTCAAGTTTCTGCTGCAAGAGCTCTCAGAGCCTCTGTCGTGCCCTTGGCCTTTTCTGTTGTGCTCGTTTCTGTAACTATTCATGTCACTGGAACGAAATGCCCCCAAACAACTCTCTGTAGGAACTTTGCAGTGCTTCACCTTTGCCCCTTTCCTTGCTCTCTCCATGATATAACTGATGAGCAAGACCCTGGAGGTCTCACCTGCCCCCGGCAGCAGCACCACACTGTTCCCTCACTTTGGGAAAAAATATACTGCATTTTCCCTCTGAGAAACATGACTTACTATTATTCTGGTGTACAGTTGAGAAGTACTTCATCCTATTTCTTATTTTTAGTTGAAGTCCACAAGACATTAACCTAATATTCAAGTTTTTGGATGCTAACTAGGGCAGACTGGCTGACATTTTTTGAACTTTTCACTTTTTTTTCACATTTTGACCAAATTGTTGCAAAAGAGATGAAAATAAAGATAACAGTAAAACAAACTCCAAAATTATATTTTGGGACTGTTTTTATTCCTAAAGAAGCACTTTTATGAATTCAGCAATGCAGCTCAGGTTAAGATACATACTCAAAATAACTTAAAGTTCATGCAGAATACAACAAAAGCTGTTTCTCTCTAAGGACACCTATAAAACAGTTCATCTGTTTGAGTCACCTCAGCCTTCACAGAGATTTTTTCTGATGGCATCAAAGGAGACAACAAGCCTACCTCCCCCAGACAAACTACCAAAGCCAGCAGATGAACGCTAAATTTAAACAGAATCCATTCTTCCTCTCTTGCAAGAATTGGATCAAGTTTCTCAACATCGTGTTTGCATCTATATATACAGAATCACAGAATCACCTAGGTTGGAAGGGACCTTTTAAGATCATCTAGTCCAACCAATGGAAAAAAAAA
>JAOXNO010000033.1:31766042-31783390 GCA_028565335.1 Limnodromus scolopaceus | reverse complement strand
ATATACAGAATCACAGAATCACCTAGGTTGGAAGGGATCATCTCGTCCAACCAATGGAAAAAAACCCACAAAACAAACAAACAAACAAAAAACCAAAACACCACACCACACAAAACACCACCCAACACTAATCCATATCCATATCCTAACATATCCATATCCATACAGAGTTGAATATATATAATTTTCTTGTGCTGCTTTTCCTTTTCTTTAAGGAACAACCCAAGGCTGAGGAAGTGTCAGAAATTAAATTATTATGCAGTCCTTGTCACTGTCAATATTCAAATATTATTTCATACTGTTTTCCCAGCAACTCCTGTTGAGATTCGGAAACAGTTTGCACACAAGGATTACTAATTAAGTTCAGTCTTATTCTTCAGCCTCCCCCCAGCCCACAATGTAAAATATAATTGTACTTTGAATTTAGGAGACTGACTAATCCTGTGGGATACCTATCGTTCATCTGTGGAGAAGGCAGCACTTAGCTGCGGTTTCTACAAGAGGATTCCTGCCTTTTGTCCCTTTGCACAGCTCTGTCTCCAGACAGAAGGGCTGTTCTGTGGACAGGGAGACAAGCAAGGCTTCTAACTCACACAGTCCCAAATCACACAGCCTTAAGTCCTAAGGAAAGTACCAGACGGTTTCAATAGTCCACTCTTCAGAAGGACTGCTTACCATTAGGAGGTAAAGGATGCTTGACCTAGCATTTTTAGTATGCATCTGAGAGTAAAGGTGCACCTTAAAGTGCTGCCTTAATCTAAGTTTTCGTATCTTGGCACTGAGCAAATGCCCTGAGCACAAGTCCAAGGAAACCGATGATAATACAGATCTCTTTCTGGAAAAACTTAGCTAGCATAAATATCTTTCCACAGAGCAGGTAGTTATCAGCCTCCAGGCTATATTTTACAGTCCCAAAATACCTGCTGTTAACATTCATTCTCTACTTACAATATCAAAGCATCACAAGATAGAAGAAAAGCCCTGCTACATCTTCACACATTTACCAATTTTCAGGTTTAGGGTCTTTATTCAAAAGCTTTTGTAGATAAGAACAAACAGAAAGTTCCAAGCAAGGAAATATTTGTCTGTGCAGCCTTTAAGAAGAGCACATGTGGGGAAGAGAGGGAGACAAAGCTGGCAGAAAGGCGAACCTCTAATAGATCGGTTGCATGTCAGAATCTGTCAGCAGCGTGACTCATTCAGTGCTCACACCCATTGTAATAAATCACTGCTTTTCTAGGCTGGAATTTTCTCACTTGCTGTTTCACTACAGCACTGCATGAAATAACCCAGCACTGAGCACTGCACCGCAGGAGTGCCACATGCAGTTAATCATTAGCAATATCATTTTGGCAAAGGATGGAGAAGGGTGCTGCAAAGGATGGATAAAGAAATATTAAACAAATAAACAACAAGAAGCAGTGGGTGGATTAGAAACGAATGGCATGGCATAGCTGCAGTATGCTGTCTTACACTGAGTCATCAGCTTGAGTCCAGCCGGGTTTTGTTAATGTTATTGCCATCAAGCAGCCACTTGTTTTTCTCTGTCTAAGCATGGTAGTGACCATAGTCTTTCTGAGGTGGAAGATCCAGATTTTCAAACACACAGAGCATGCCTACCAGCAACTAAGGGCAGAAAAAGAAGCAGAGCATCCCTCTGTCTCTGTTCTCCCCTTCTTCACAACAGGCCTTTCTCTTTTACGCTTCTGTTCTACTTGCTCATCTTTACTACCATCCTCTCTGCACATTGTCTTTGCCCCAGCCTTTGGGCAGTTAGTGCTAAATCTAAAAGTTGTTTCCTAGAAGCCACGGCTGGATGCTGCAAAGTATCAGTGAATGCTGATGTTTCCCAAAACGCCTGAGATTGCTCCAGGTTGGGTAAGGAGAAGAAGCGGGAGTGCATGAATAGGGATGAAAAAAGAAAGGAGGCTTCTGCTGTGAAAAGGACAGGCTGGAAAACTTGCCTTGCTGGATATTTCTACAGTAATTTTTCCTGAGATTGGAGGAGGAAGAACAGGCCTTTCTTTTCCTGCCTTCCCTGGGGATTTGTCACTGGGTTTTTCTCCTTGCTGTAAGCAGAAATTTAAAACTCAGATTCAAAATCAAAATCAGTGTCCACTGCAACCCCACACCCTGTGTCTCCTTTAAAATGATAGCCCAATGCAAATGTGAGGTGGAAGAGACTTGCTGAAAATCAAGAGCTGAAGCAATAAACATGAATTTACTAATATGAAATGATACATATTTGGTATAGAGTTAAATGAGTGTTTTTGAAGCTGCTTATACAGAACATGCCTGTTTTCCTCCATTCTAGCAGATGTTGTTTTCCATCTGAGTTACAGAGTACAAGTGACAAAAGGATCATGACTTCTCATCAATAGCAATTTAAAAATCAAGAGCAGTCTCTGTGGTGTGACTGCCCGTAAGTACCGGGCAGGCTGAAAAGACAGTAACCTCCTCCCAAATAAAAGAGCAAACCAAGAAAATCTTACTAGTCGTCTCCATCACACTGGCTTGTGTCCTGACATTTCTAGAGCTAAAAATTTTTGAGGTCCTATTTTTAAAATACCCACAAAAAGATGCTATTTCAATAGACAGGTGAAGTGTTTTAGGTGGTAGCACAGTAACTCTGACTTCCTGGGAACATACTCAGACAAAAGGACATACTCGGCAAATGACCTAAAGCCTTGACCTGGAAACTCCCCAGGCTTCATCAGGCTCTTCAGCGGTACGAGACACTTCGAGCTGCAAACGCACACACGGCAAAGACAGGAGAAAACGAGAAGTAGGAGAAGCAACAGCGAGGCAGGGAGGAGCCAGCACTGCCATTCAGATGCACTGACTTGTCTGCACTGAGAGCCTGACTTGGAATTCATTTTATATCATTTTGTCACTAGATTAACTGAAACATAAACAGCACGCTATCATTTGGTGGATCATTTGCTCGAAAAAATCTCATTTCTAAACAGATTGTCTGGTCCTTAGCTCCTTGTCTGATGGCCTGAATAGCAAACAGTGTTTAAGAAAAGAAGGGAAAAAAAAGGCTACAAAGCACAAGAGGGTGTCTTTTTTTAAAGTTTTTTTTAAGAAGAACCTATTAAAAAATGGTACGTAAATGATGACATATGAATAACATTCTTGGTAGGGTTTTAAAGTATATTCAGACATGACCCTGAAAGATGGTTCTGGTTTTCAAGATACCCCACAACAAGGTTAGTCTCAGAAGCCAGGAAGGTCATTCATCTGAAATAACAGCAATGATAAATCCACAGAGCAGAATTTGCTGGGGCGGGGAGGGGGAGGATAGGCCTAAGATTTTTCTATCCAGATAGTAACACAGACAGTTTTAAGACTGGTTTTTCTTTCAAGGTAGAAATACCGAAAAGATCTTATAAGAGCATGTGGTGCTAAACATGCTCTAACAAATTTCCATCCAAATTTAAATCCCTCATAGGACAGTGAATTTTGCCAAAATCTCATTTCGCAGAAAAAACCTAAGTGGCAAAGTGGTTTTGGAAATACAAGTGTGGATTTCCTCTCTGTTTTGAAACCTTCCAGCTTTATAAACTTAAAACTGTATGGTAAAATGTAGTATTTCCCCAGCTCTTTCATTTTAAAGGGTTGACCTGTTGTTTATTCAGAGCCAGTAGAGCAACACTAATTTTCAGCGCTTTGCTTATGGAGAACTAATAGTGATAGCCTGGAATTTGTGCAATTTTCTGCCCTATCCCCAAGCCACTATAGAGGAAAACTTCCAATTAACCATCAAAAGCAATAGGCAAGTCTTTAAAGCCAGCCTGATTATCTGAACAGTTTATAATTAAACACAGCTGATCGTTAGCACTCATACCATGGGTCTAGGAAGACCTGGGCTAACAGGGGATGAGATTCCTAGTCCTCATGCAAGGCACCCGCACCGCCAGGGACCCTCTGCCTTGCATCTCCCCGTGGTGAGAATGTTGCAACACGGGGGTGAGAATATGTTTTCCAACAGCACCACATCAGCAGAGAAGCAGAGATACCTGCTGGAACATTCTTGTTGCTCCGTTCAAGAGGCAAAGTGCGATCGTACAGCTTAGGAGGGGAAACACTTGGCCCTGACCTTGAGGTGATATCCTAACAAATTGAGGAGCACGTGGCCAAGTGCTGGCTTATCCCGCTACTTGATGCTCAGATGCCAACAGTACTCTACATAGTTTACCCACTCTTTTGTCAGAAAATGCAAGAACATTGCATTGGAGGGCCAGTATTCAATCCCCAGCAGGTCAGTCTACAATCTAGGGGTTTTTCCAATTGATTCTGAAAAAAAATGTCCCTCACCCTCAAGCATATGTAATTTGTGGCAAACGGGGGACTGATGGCATTTAAAATGAAAGCATCTCACAGCCTTTCCCTGCAATGTTGTTTATTTGCCTCGCACTGGGGATGTGCCAGATGTTCTAAAAGGTCACCGAAACCTCATGTCCCTTTCAGCTTTGTAAATAGCAGCTACTCCATTTACATTCTTTGTCAAGTCTGTTTCTTCAACCTGATATTTTAAAGCTCCTGGCCCAATCATGCTCAGGGCCCAAGGATGCCCTCCTAACGCAGACAACAAATAATAACTGGAGCACCTGGGATTTCATGGATATGTAACTACTGTGAAAGCGAGATCTGAAAAAAGCTGCACACCTGTCCAGAGAATTTACAATCTCATCAGAAAACACAAAAATGACACCAGTGAGCTGGATGATAAACTGAATTTGTTGGTCACAAATACTGATTTTCTTACAAACAATACCATTAAAAATGGTTCACTGTGTGAACCTGGGTGAATGTCAATAGTAAAGTGATAGGTCCCTCTGTGCTTCAGCAAGCTTTCCTCGAGTGACAGGTAAAATTTGTAGCAAGTCACTTTTGGAGAAGGTAAATCTGATACACATCAGCAAAGAGAGAGACAGAAATCCGAAGCCCGGATGTTCTCGGTGGCAGGAGGAAGAGATGGCTTCTTTTAAGATTTTTTCAACAGAAAAGTACTGTGCAAAATGGGATTCAAAAGCAACAGCAAGGTGACCCCAGTCTCCTTCCTGGAGAAGGAAATCAGATTGACAAGCATGAAAGTAAACTTCTTGCGTTGCAGTGAGCAGATTAAATCTGGATTCTGAGGTCTGCCTGACTTTAATTGTCCCTAAAGTTAAAAATGGATTTTGCTTCTCCAGTGCCTGTTCACACCTGGTTCTCACCTGGACCACTAATTCCAAGGTTCATTCCCTCCTGGCTCTGCAAACCCAAACTTGCTACACTGCAGCATGTACCTAGAATCACAGATATAGAAAGGTAATTATGGAGAAGCCACCATGATGCTGGTTTCCATTCTCTAGCTCTGTTGCTCTGTTTCCCTTCAGATGGCCGAGCTACCTACTTCCTATCTAGTAATGTACCTACAAAAATGAACATGTTCATAGCCATTTCCCTTGGAAATAACAAAAATGGAAGAGAATAAAAAAGCTGATTTTATGTTTTTTTACATCAGCCCATCTCCAATTCTCCTGACCCTGCACTTTCTCTATGCCATGTCTCTAAAGAGATTCCACTGAGAATTAGGGATGGGCAAGGTTATGACCTGATAGTCAACATATCTTTGGCTTTGTAACTGAGCACTGTAAGATCAGCAGAAAGACAAGGACAAAAGTTAAAAGAGAAAAAAAAGACTATTCTTTGGCAGGAGTGTTTTGAGAACAGTGTCAGAACCATTCTTGTTTATAAGTGAAATTCTTTCCAGATCCTGGAAGGTAAAAAAACAGCTAGGAAGGATGCACTCCAATTCCTATTTTTGGGTACAACATGACCAGAGCTCAAACTAGGGTCTTACTGCCCTGATCAAAAAGTTCAGAGCTGATCAGAGCAAACCACAGCTATCCTCTATTGCAGGGGTCATTGCAATAGGGATCCAGGTTTTGGGGTCAGCATGTGGCAGGGGCATGGCCCTGAACACACACTAATCTCCAGGTACCTCAGCTGCAAAGTGATGTTGTGCAAACTAACGATATCCATGTGAACACTCGTGTTTCAGTTCACTTAATGAGAAATCCAGAGAAATTTTGCATTTTACATCTAACCAATCCCATTCTTTGCTTTCAGTTTAAATTAATAAGTTGGAGGAAAAGACTACCAATAGAATCATAAATGGGGTATTAAAAAAAACCAACAACTTGTAGTAAAGTTTCCTTTTTTAAAAAGTCAGCCTTCTGTAAATAGTACAGCATGGACACTTTAGCAGCAATATACGCACGACACAGGAGAGCCTGCAATCTTGTTCTTTTACACTTTCCAGCTCAGTTGTCTTGACCTTGTGCTGCGTTTCTTAAATTCAAGATAGCCGGTCAGCCCTGGTAACAGACATAAAAACACGTGACAGGAGAAGGCAAAGGAAAAGAAATGTCAAACTGTGGCAACTAGCTACAAATTAATTTCCAGTTCTTTATCTTCTTCTGCCATATTATGTCCATATTAGTCAAGGGTGTCAGAGTAGCTTCAGAATTAGCAGGAATAACACCTCTCAGATCTGTGAGCACTTTACAAGTACAGCTATTTCTGTTTTACAGTTGGAGTCACAAATTCAGCCGAGGTGACTTTCCTACCACAACACCATAAGCAATTAGCAGAATTTGAATTAAAAGTCTGCCTCTATATCTTACACTACCAAAAGGTGCCCTTGCTGTGCTACAGTGCTGTAGGAACTGCATTTGCCCGTTGATTTGATTTTCTAATGGCAACCTTTCACACCCCTCACAGACACAAGAGCTGAAGGCACAGCCCTACATCGGGTGCATGGGTACATCATTTTAAACAACGCCAAAATTCTTTGCTGTTGAGTAAACTCAAACTTGATTTTCCATGACACCACCTGTGTTTTGTGTAACGAGAACTCAGGAACTCAGGCGACTCAGCCACTCTGCTGTGATGCCACTGGTACCGTTCTCCTGCAGATTCAAAAGGGTCTCCAGAGGCAACATACTCAACTCGTGAACCTCAAGTTTAACAGTCTTATTCTCACACTTCACTTACGTTTCAGTAATACCTGGCGTCGTGTTGTGCTAGGGAGTGAATGGTCTTGGAACAGGCAATGACCTTTTTCCCAGCAACCTTGTAACATGTAAGACAAGATAAGGTGATCTAAGAGAGAAAACAGAGGGGCAGTTTATCAGCACGTTAGACGCCGTTTCTCCGCAAAGTGCGCTCCTCTCACTACCAACTGTCTTTCAGATCTACCCACCCTCCTGAGGAAGTGTGCATTTTTGCTTTCACTTCCTCTAGACTGACCCCCATTACCCAGCTAACATCCTCCTAGAGCTGCCATGCCACCGAGCTGCTCCAGGTCAGAGCTGCTCTGCTAACACCCATCTATTTAGGGGTATATTCAACCTCAGGATAATTCCCTTTATTTAAGCAGCATAGCTTATGTCTTCATGAGAGAGATAAGCACAGCTTATCCCTTCATGAGAGAGAGATGGACTACCCTGATTTAACATGACGGTTTACATGAAGAGCTTGTTCGTGGTCACATAGGAGCCAACGTCCCACTGGCAGTCAGGGGTTCAGAAAAACCACGCTGTTCCTAGGAGCAGAAGGCCAACCACACGTATTGAAGGCTTGCCAAAAAATCCATTGTGTAACTACGGGTTACAAGGTTTCTGGGTAGGGTGCTTTTATTATCACACTCAGTCAGGTGGAACTGGCACCGTGACAAGCGCTTCAGCCCCTGAAGGAGCACTGGACACAACGCTGGCGAGAATAAACGCGGTTCTCGACTGATGTAGCTCTATCATCAAGAACACCTAGTCCAGAAGTGTAGTGGCAACAGTGCATCTTTATTAACATAGTGTATTTCACTGTAACAGGACCGAACAGCGTCGGTAACCCTGTGCTGGAGCCAAGATAAGCCACATCTGGACTTGTAAAGTTATGTGATTACACGTGCAAAACTCTCCTAATGAAGGCTTGGCCTGTTAGTTGTGAGGCTTTCAAATATGGTACCTAGTATTTATATTAAACACCTTAAAAATGCATTTCTTGAATTTGGGATAATCCTCCCCAAACAAAGACCATTATTACAATAGCAGCACTTTATAGTACTTAATGGTAATGCCCATACATACTTACCTGTATGGGTGCACACACACAGAGTATCCATTTAAAAAGTACATATATATGTATACTTTTAGGTATCCAGTGTGACCCAGGATGGTGTCCTTATAAGGATGTGTAAAATCATATTGCAGACATATTATAAAATGTATGAAATTTGAAAACAAATGAGAGGACAATTCCTTTCTTTTCTTCAAGCATTTTCCAAATAGCAGGTCTCTAACAGGTGCAGTCAACAGTAAACCTAGATTATAAACACACAGGCACTAAACAACTCCTAATGGGGGGAAAAACTCATCTGTCCATGAAATGTTTTAATACAGGAGATCAGCATCTGCCTTTTGCACAGACTGTAAAAGACTGGAATTATCATCGTATTTGAATTTGTTGAGCTTTCAGAAAACTGAGAATGAAAAAGAAAATCGAAGGCTTTAAATTCATTTTCATTTATTTCACACCTAAGAATATTGAATTATTCAAGTGAAATATATCACTCTCTTGCTGCAAATCTGGGTCAGAAGGGAACTCGATTTTGGAGTGAGGAGGCCGAATAGATAGGAGGAGTTTTGTTTCAAGTGTTCTGTGGGAGCTGCTATCACCTTTCTTTGCCAATGAAAGTTGCCACTTACTTAGTGGACCAAAATAACAGCTTTGGGGTTTTTTTTTACCTTATTATGTAGTGTTTGTAAATTATTGTCCTTTACATTTTTGTTATTAACACATTTTTCCAGTCTTACTCAACATCACTGCCTTATCTTCTTGCTAAGGCTGTTCCTTGCAAGATTTTTCTGGTTTTGGTGAGCAATTGCTAACTTTTCAAACGCTAACATTAGATGACCATCTTTGTTATTTTTGCAAGGCTTCACAGAATTTTACAACTGAAATTCACATGAATAAAGCTCTTGATCAAACAACAGAGGATAACAGTCCTCTTGGGCATTGTGCAATTCCCTTTTCTATGTAGGAGAGTGATAAAATCAGCTTTCATACTTTGTTTTGTATTTACTAATCTAGAACACTCCTCAATCAATTGCTTTTATTTTCCTGGTACAGAGCACTTCAGGCGGCAGAAAAATAGAAAGGGGAATTCAACATAAAAAGCCAGGCCTCCTCAAACAGCATGGGAATTCTGCCTCACGGAGAGCAAAGCAGCTCCGATCTGAATTTACTGGGCTCCTTGAGGTGTCAGTCCCTGGAATCATTGTAAAACCACGGGCTATCTTCTATCATTAGCCTCTGACACCAGAAGCAGTGCCCGGGGGAGGGAGGCAGGATGAATGCCAGCCAATTCTCAGCAAGGCTCTCACGCCCGTTTTGCTTCTCCAGCCTCCTCCTCTGCCTTCCTTAAACAGCCACCGTGCTTCTCCTCCTCAGAGCTTTTGGGCAGTGCCTCTGCCTTACCATGTCTTTGGATACAGCATCCCGAGGAGGACATGAGCTGAGGTCCTTCCTCTTTTCAGAGGCAGAGTCAAAGACTAAACCCCAGCTCTTCAGGCACGCTCACAGCCTCATCACAGTGCACTATACACAATGGCTGGAACAAGATTTTGCAGTAAAATTGACACTCAGTAATGAGGACCCTCTGGAAATTTAGTAGATTAGTGGAGAAAAAGAAACGCTTTTTGTAACAACATTCTCATTGTTAAATCTCAAGTTAATCATCAGAAATGCATGGTTGCTCTGGCCTCTTGTAAAGGCTCTGGCCTCTACGCTGCAGCTGAAAAAAGCACACGTAAATCTCAGACGTTCAACTTTTCCACAGAAATATTCCGTATAGATGTACCAGATACTGATAGACTCCAACCTATTTGGAGATGTGAATATTCATGGAAAACACTGAAAAACCACTTTTACGCCTTCACTGGAGGAAGCATTTTCAAAGCTTTTCTTCCAACGTGGAAGAAATCTCATCTGACCTAGTTTCCTACCCTGTTTGTTACCTCCTGGCTGTCTCTTCTGAGGTTCCACCTGCTGTTTCTCCATCTGCCAGCCTTTTTTAGATCAGAGGAACCTTCTGAGTTACACGTTAAATGTCAGGCAGGCTTGAGAAAAGTTGTTTATGTCTGCATTTAAACAGAAGATATTTTCCATTAAAAATGCAGCATGGAGATACTAAAGGCTAAGATCTCATTTGGTTTTGGTTACCGTAACTCAAGAGCAAGTCTGCTTATGTAAAACTGATGCTATTCAGACCTGCGTATATCCAAGCAGAATAATATCCTGTGAAGACCATTATTAGTGTCTCTTCCAGTAATATTGAAAGCCTTAAGCTGGGGGCCAAAAAGTCTCACATAATTTAGTCAAAGTCACTGGAAGCCTTATGTGGACTGAAACCAAACCCAAAACCAGTATCAAGGAACCATCCATCTTCTCCAACTTACCTCCTAAGCTATTCCAGAGCAGAACAAAAAGATTTAAGTTGCATTAATATCTCACTATATATCAATTACCTGAACGAGTAATTACCTCTAATGTTGCAATACCTAAGGGCAACTACTCCATTCAAACCCAACATTTGAGGTATGCAGTACCACGCAGTATTTACAGTACAGTATTTTGCCAGTCTATAAGGCCACAGCACTGCTGAGAAAGCTTGGTGGGGAACTGGCTGACAGGCTGCACCCAGAGGGTGGTGGTAAATAGCTCCTTCTCAAACAGGCAGCCTGCCATGAGTGGTGTCCCTTAGGGATCGATTTTGGACCCAACACTGTTTAATATCTTCCCAAGTGATCTGGATGATGGAATCAAGAGTACCCTGACGAAGTTTGCTGATGACACCAAACTGAGTGGGGAAGTAGACACTTTGGAAGGGAGAGCCACCCTTCAGGAAGACCTCGATAGACTGGAAGAGTGGGGTAACAAGAACCTTATGAAATTCAACAAAGACAAGAGTAAGGTCTTGCACCTGGGAAAACATAATCCAAGACTGCAGCACAGTCTGGGATCTACCCAGCCGGGGAGCAGCTCTGTGGAAACAGACCTGGGGGTCCTAGTGGACAACAAGCTCAATAAGAGGCAACAGTGTGCTGCTGCAGCAAAGAAAGCAACAGGATGCTGGGTTGCATCACCAGCAGAAACGGAGAAGTCCTTATTCTACTCTGCTCAGGACTTGTCAGGCCACACCTGGAATACTGTGCTATTTTGATCCCCACTATGTGGACAGGCTGGAGAGGGTCCAGAGAAGGGCCTCAAAGATGACCCAAGGACTGGGAAGCCTGCCATATGAGCAAAGGCTGAGAGAATTGGGTTTGTTCAGCCTTGATAAAAGAAGGCTTAGGAGAGACCTTATCACCACGTTCCAGTACTTAAAGGGTGGCTACAAAGAAGATGGAGACTCCCTTTTTACAAGGAGTCACATGAAAAAGGTGAAGGGTAATGGGTACAAGTTACTTCTGAGGACATTCAGGTCAGACACAAGAGGAAAATTTTTCACAATAAAAAAAATCAGCCACTGGAATAATCTCCCCAGGGAAGGGGTGGATTCCCCATCATTGAACACTTGTAAGATTCAGCTGACAGGGCGCTGGGCCCTCTTGTTTAGACTGTGCTTTTGCCAAGAAATGTTGGACCAGATGATCCTTGAGATCCCTTTCAACCTGATATTCTATAATTCTATGATTCTATGAAATCTTAGAGTCAATTAAGTAGTTCTACAAGGTATATTAATATTTTATGAATATGTGTAGGTAGCCATTCTTTACCTGTCTTCTATTGTGCTCCTGGAAGAATTCCAGCCATTAAATGGACAGCCCTGAATTTCCAAGTGTCCCAGCTCTCAGAGGCAGAGGTCTCTAAGTTTGCTGCAGCTGATCGACCTGCTGTCCATGTCAGATGCTTCCACATGAGAATTACTGAGCCTAGACTGCCCATGCTATGAAAGCCAGGATGAGTAAAATATGTGCTTCCTGAAGACATGGAGGCATGCTATTTTTCCTCAAGTTTAGGACACTGTAATTTACCTTAACTTGTCTACAACTGTCTTGAGGGAAAGAAGGAAAGTCTTGGGGAGGGGAGATGAGGGCATTTCTTGCCTTATCCCTCAAATACAACAACCTGAAAGTCATTATAACAAAGGCATGTAACAGAAATATTAACACTATTATTTACAGTAACAAAAACATTATTACAGTGTGCCTAATTAGGAACCATTATAATACCAATTAAAGCTGTCAAAACAGAACAAAAAAGCAACATGTGTTTTTTTCCCTAGAGGACTAGGGTATGGTGAGACTCATTATTATCTTATAATTTGAGGACAGAAGACTGCTTTCAGTTTGAGTTAAAATCCAGGCTCTTAAGGAAAAGAGGGCTCTGAGGTATATTCCCCTCTGGAAGGAATTGCTTAAGCAAATGTTATCACAATAGTAGGAGCATTTTTTAATACCCAGGGCAGACACTTACAAAAAAATCTGAATACATCAGAATCTATTTAGTTTAGCTTTAGCATCCAACACAATTCTGACATTTGCAATCCGTGTGTTGGTATTCACCTCACTGCAGGAAATGGCATTTACCTGGAAAGGATGGTCAGAGAGCCCTTAAGGAATCTAATTAAAATGCAGCTTGTTAGCAGAGCAGTGCATCACACTGTGCTGCCATAGTAACTGGGGGTCCCATGGACTTTCGGGGCCATCTGAGGGCATGTTTGCAAGAGGCAGAGAACTAAACGGTTGCCTATGGTACATTTTGAATGACCTGAAAACTCTGAATGATTTGCTGATGTTAACCTATGAAAGAAAATAATTAACTCCTACAAGCTCAAACAATGGGCCAGTCTCAGGAGTCAATTTATTCTTATTACTGTTTTTGAAGACACAGGACCCCCCACAGCTTATTTAAGAAGTGAACGACTTATTTACAACATGTGAGCAAGAAAACAGTTTAATTTGATTCCCTAATAGAGAAACAATAGAGCAGTCAAGACCTGAGAGCTGTGGAAGAGAAGATGAACCACAGAAATAGGTATTCTACTCAGGCTGCTATTTCCAGTGCTATCTACTGAAGTATCATGCATCTGACAGCTCTCAGATTGTTGCTTTTGGTGGATGAGTCCCAGCTAGCATTCTGGGAAAAAATCACACTACAGCACTGGGCTTTTCTTCCTGATTCCTTCTGTTAGAACAGAAAGATCCTTAAAAAGCATTAAGAAATATAAAAGCAGTATCTTACATTGTGCCCTGTCCTGATACCAATTTTCTACGAATGCAATCAATAGATTTGCCACGGAGGCATTAAGATGAGTTTTAACAGTAAAGATGTCCAAGTAAGATATTCTTTTGACACACCACCTGTGAAGGAGACTGCACATTGTTGGTGGGTTGCTGGAGGTTATCATGAAAGACTTCTGCAAAAGATGGCAGGACTTTAGGCTCCATTAAGTGATTTAACTGCTGATGAAAATACTCACAAGTTGTTTGAAATTATCAAGGGGATTTTTAATTGCTTTGAAGAAAGAGCTTGATAGCAGTTCTTCTGAAATAAATTAATTTCCTTAGAAGTACGGGGTTGGGGCTGGGGGATGACTTGGGAAATGGAAGCACCGGTTTTCTAAGCGTTCTGAAACCCGTATGTCCATATGATTTTGGCTCATAGTACTACTCCATCAGCTCACACTGTACACAGCTGGGATGGGTACATACCTGGAAAGATCTATTCCAGCCTGGCCAGGCTGCTACCAGGAAGGTTGCAGAAAGCCATAAAGGAGCTCACTTCAAGAACAAGTTGAGAGTTCAGCCTCTGGGGGTTTGGGTCTCTTTTTGCACATACCAGTGACATGCATTATGTGGCTGTGCCCAAGTTTCCCCATTTATAAAAACAGACAATATACTTACCTGCTTTAAGATCCATGCCACAGAACAGTGGAAAGACTAGCTGTAAGGGAAGTTCAAAATCCTACTCAGGATTAGAGAACCTTAAACGAAAGAAAACACTGTATTGTTCAGGTTAGAGGCAATATTTGATCCAAAATAACAGATAATAAAAAATGCGAGAAGGAAAAACATCTCAGATTTAAATCTTTTTACTCTATGGAAAAGTATCCAGGCAACATAATAACTAAAATTACCATGTCTAAAAACAGACAGTAGACTGAATTTTTGCTAAATGGGACTCTATACAAGAGAAATTGATTGCAACTAATCCATCACTCTTCTGTATAGCCCAACACTTTAACAACCTTGAAACAGTAATTCTTCAAAGGACCTCATGATTTCCTGATAATCTGCTGTAACCCATTATTAACGGATTCATTGACTCTTGGGCTCTCCTTACAACAGAAAGTTTATTAGCACTACAAATGAATCTATTTTGTCAACAGTTCAGTCCAGCTGAGATACCAGCCCCGATACTCTCATTCTTCATCCTGGTTTTAGCATACACTGGGTTTCCATTTGCTGGTTTTGTTCCTCCAGTTCCTTTGCAGGAAGAAACACAGCCTGAATGTTTTAACATGGGCTTTTGGAGGGGAAAGAAGGTGCTATAAATCATCACTAATTTAGAAGTTCATTTTAATGGGTTACATTTTATTCGCTTCAGTTGAACACCATTATTTACAGACACAAGTTAATAAAACACATCACAAAACAATAAATTTTCAACAGCTAATATTTATAGGTGCATAGTTCATGCTCAATTACTTTTTTATATGTATAATACATACACATATATATAAAGCTCTCACAATAAGTCATCTCTGCACAGAAAGAATAATCATAGGAAACAAATAAAAATTGTATCATAAACAATATCAAATTACTGACAGCCTATCAACAAAACATGTACAGAGTTAGAAATAAGCAGTAGACACTTAGGTGTTTTTATTTAATATTTTCTTTTTTAACTTTTAAACTTGAAGCCACAATATCCACAGCACAACAATGATCCTGCCAACCAGCTTTCATTTCAGCAGGAGGGAAATGCTGAAACAAGGTGGATGCAGTCACAGATACTCCAATCATTGCTGATGGAAGACTTCAAAATACACCGTAAAAACTGTAAAAAAATTTTACGACTGGGCACATTGGAACTCAGCACTTGTACAGGATGGGACGTCTTTAGTAGTTAGTAGATTTCAGGAGATATAAAGGAAGGAAAGGACTCTCATGCTTCAGGTTCATAGTCTTGATACTCTTCCTAATGAGGAGAGCAGAAATCAGCGCTACTAGTATTTTAGACAAATACATCCTACTTTCACTGCTTGTTCTAGTTCTAATGGATTCAATGTCAAAATATTATGGATTTTCATGTGATCAGGATCTTGCCATCTATTACTATTTTGTCACATCTTCCAGACACTGTACCTTACAAGCTGTGGTATTTACAGGAGAATTACACTTTTACAGTGGCTAACACGCCATCCAGCTGATGTTGCCAGGATCTCACGAGGCCACCCTTGGCAATTAACTTGGAGAGGGAGGAGGACCACCTCTGGGCTGAAAAGCACACCAGGTGCTGAAGATACTTGTATGAGTCAGTAAATCATTTAATGTTTGTTTAACTATGGGTACGTGAGCAGCCTCCATAATTTCAGTGATTTTCAAGGTGTTAACTATCAAGCGTGCCTTTAAGCCTTTTACTGGATCATGGCCTAAGTGTTTTATATCTCTCATTTTAAGCCTAATTATCTGCTCTACTGTAAAACTGCCACTCCAACTACCAATGCATCACACCAGACATCGTAGTAATATTTTAGATAGCGGGTGCATGAAAAACAACAAAATTATTTGCTCCCATAATGGCATTAACATAAGAGTATAATAACGAATTATCGTGTTTTACAAAGCATGATGCTTTGATAAATGGCCAAGCTATTAAAACAATCTATGAAGGCGCAATTTTTCACATATTCCCTATCAAACATAAGAAAAAGATACAAGTTTACTGCTGATTACTCAGAAAATCAGGCACAAATGTTTAGAAACACACAGAGTATTTTCTCATTAAGCTTCCTTACTATGAAGAAAGCAATGGATTTTCTGATTCCCAGCATTATTCCTCTGGGACATCTTAGCCAAAGAGACTGTATTTCTGCTGTGCCCTTGCAGCTTGGAGCACCAGCCTGTTCCAGGCTAACGCAACTCAAGCACGCAGCCCCCTCCTGTGCTCGTCTCCTGGGTGCATTCACAGCAAATACCACAACAGATTTACCTCTGGAGGCATTTCGTAAGCCTCATTCTCAGGATCCACAGGAACATCTGTATTATTCACCATTCCCTCCTGCAGGAAGCCTTCTTCATTCTACATTCAAAACAGGGAAAGAAAAGTGACAGACTGTAACTGCTTGCCTCATCATTTACGCCATAGTGTGTCTTTCTTCCCCATCAATGGTTGGCTTCTTGGCCTCCTTTGGTTGTGGGATGCTGCAAGGGGTTTTGGAGAGCTAGAGGACATCAGCTCCAGAGGAGATCTTCATGTTCTACAGGGTATGCATGGGAATGCCTGCTATCATCTTTCTGAACAGCTGAAGTGCTGGTATCCCATTTCTCTCTTGCCACGGACAAACCAAGAAGTCATTCCGAACAAAAGAACGGCACCATCACCGACTTCCAAATATTTTCTTTGGAAAATATTTCAATCCCACAGAAAATACTTTGGTCAAGTCATGAAGCAAACCGGGACAAGGTTTTTTGCTCCTTAAGAAACTGATCTAGGAAACAGACCCAGACAAATTGTTTAAATCGGTTACCACAATAATTTCTTTTTAGCTACTTTGGGAATACAGTCACAGGTATGCAAATGTAATTGTAAAAGCAGGCCAAAAGAACTGGGTAGTATCAGGACAAACGAATGAAATAGTCATTCAATTATGTATTTTTTAATGTTATAGACACATCAGTCCTCTCGTAGATCTTTTTTTATTTTACAGTTTTTTCACAGTACATTTCAAAGTGGCCAAAAAAGGGAGAACTATTATGACTCAGAATATTGCATGCTGTTTTTTCCCTTCAGTTTTAGAACCTAATTATACTGAGAAAAGCTTTTTTCCTTTAATGGGTCACACCTCTACGTGCTTTCTTATGTCAACCAGCATGTTACTCTATGCAGTATTAGTATATGATAAATGGCACTACCTGGTACCCAGTTTCTTACACTTTTTTCTGGGCATCTCTTTTTGTCCTTATTATAGGGCCACAAAGATGATCCAAGGGATGGAGCACCTCCCCTATGAAGACAGGCTGAGAGAGCTGGGGTTGTTCAGCCTGGAGAAGAGAAGGCTCTGGGGA
>JAOXNO010000033.1:31748724-31765942 GCA_028565335.1 Limnodromus scolopaceus | reverse complement strand
GGGTGGTGAGGCACTGGAACAGGTTGCCCAGGGAAGTCGTGGATGCCCCATCCCTGGAAGTGTTCAAGGCCAGGCTTGGATGGGGCTTTGAATAACCTGGTCTAGTGGGAGGTATCCCTGCCCATGGCAGGGGGGTTGGAACTCGATGATCTTTAAGGTCCCTTCCAACTCTAACCATTCTATGATTCTAACTCTAACCATTCTATAATGCTACGAGTGTAGAACCGTTTCTATTTTATATAGCAATTTTCCTAACAGCCTCTTGGAATTAATGGGATTGCAAAGATGTAAGAAATAACTTCCTGAATAACACTACTTAACTGTTGTCCTATAGATACTATTTACCATCTGAAACAAACACGAATTATAAAGGAAAAAACATTCCAATTGGGCCAATTCCCATAGCAGTTGTTACTACAGAAGTTCATAGAGAACATGAATTTTGCCAGAACAAAGACTGCTGGAGTTTGTCCTGAACTGTAAGAAAATTATATGAAAGCAGGCAGAGTAGCTCAGTGGAACTATTGTGACCATGCTGATTTATAACAGTTGCCAATCTAGACAGAAATGCACTAAAAAACAATTACAGACACTCAGGAAGAAATTAACTTTAAAAAAATCCTGCGGGCTGGTAGCGTAGACAGAAATACAAAATTAAGTCACAAACCAGACTAATGAGGTAATTCTTCAAAGTCTACAATTTATAGGATAGTGATGCTAAATTAATTTTAGGATATCGATAAAATTAGGATAAGAGAAGCTAAACCTGAAACTCACCTCTGTGAGTTTAACGCAAAACAGACAATCATACACAAAGCAGGTGGCAGTAAGCCCTCTTTACCTTCACACAGTATTTATCACGCTTCTGCTGTTCACCTTCTGCCACCCATCGGCTCCCTCTGCGGCTTAACCAGATGACCTTAGTCATAATACTCTGTTCCTCATTTACTGCATCTCTCCATGCACAAGCTGTGACTTTATCTGCCAGATATGAATGCTCTTCTACCTTGGTTTGGTCGCCTTTTCTGGCACTGCTGCATGTGCACATATACATGTTTTTCACTCTCATCATCAAAGTCTATGGTGTGCAAGACTTATTTCCATAATGTGCATTCTTCCCTCTAGCTCTTACTTCAGACTTTAAAAGGTCCAACATGGAGATATCTGGTCCCATTTCTTCTCAGTGGGGCCAGATATGAGTCTTCCTTTAGGGTAAACAGTATAGTCCGTGTGGAGTCAATGCCTACTGTTCTCCCAACTTCCCTCCATGCATGTGCCTGCTGTCAGTTAACATCCTGCGCTGCTCTACAGCATAGATAACATGGACAAATTCCAAAGGTCAAGGGATGCCGATGAATAATGTTGCTAATATCTTTATTTAGGCCTGTGTCTTCCAGAAGAACTAGTAATTTTGGGTGTTTAACATGACAGGTAACTTTTCAAGCATGAAATTATAAAAAAAAAACTGGGCCCAATTACAGTGCTGCCCCAATTTATCGAAACACTCAAGCTCCTAAGATTATTTGATATGAAATATTTAATTACCCTAGCTTCTAAACAAATTTTTAGGAGTATTTATGCCTATTCACTTTTATGAGAGGTAGCATCAATCCCTATCGGCTTGGACTGAAATAGCTAAATAATGTGTGTAATGCAAATTTTAAAGCTGTTCCTGTGCACTTGATCTAATACGTCAGCTCTAAGGACCTACAGCTCCAGTCTACTGCACTCCTGTTTATTCCAAAATATTATTTAATTTCTGCTTCCCCCTATCATTAAGGAACAGCTTCAGCTAACAATCGGTACATCAAGCAAAACTGTGTGGAAAATCAGTCTCGAGGTTGCACAAGGAAAAAAGCATGCAGCTTAACGTTATCTGTAGCAGGAAAACAGATGGCAAGTGAAACTGCCAGAACCATTGGTAACAACGACGAAAAAGATTTGCCAGTCAAATTTCAAAGAAGAGCTTCAAAGCTCGTATGCTGTTTGTTTGTTAGGAACCTCTGCCATGGGTCTGGACTGTCCATCAGGATTACAGAGACTCAATGCCTAAAAAAGGCTGAATTTATCATCTTCCCAAGTTCCTTCAAGGAGTTCAGGATGGAGATTCCTCTACAGCTTGAAATAAAACAATCAGCAGCACTAGTAAAATACAACATCAATCACAACACAAATATTTTTCCAAATTAAGCAAATCATAACCCATACCAAACCATCAAGGGAACTCTTTGCCTGGGAAAGCATTATCACCTTTGTCCAGATGCAAACAGGAACACAAACACCACCTTTCACGTTGATGTCACTGCAGTTCAGATGAGAATGACATTACTGAAGGTCACATTTGTTCCGTTTAAATGTGTAGCATAGGTGACCACATCATTTTTAATGGTTTCTCCCTCTACTCCCAATGTATCATCCCTCCAAAGTTAGACTATCACAAAAGTAAACAAGCACCTCCAGTAATAGAGAGCCATCTAAGGTACACCTTATATCATTATTTACCTCCTTTAAAACAAAGAAATGCAATTTCATGTTCTCATGGTCAATAATTCCATATCCTAATTCAGTTACAGAAGAGGAAGAACACCCAATAGGCCAATTCTTGTCTTAGTATGAAAGATATTTTTTTCTCTTGAAGCTGCCACCCCTACTCTTAAATCATATAGAAGGGCATTTCCAGAGAGAAATCTTTTTATTAAAATATCTGAAAAGCTAAACAAAAGCTTCTCAGAGATGAAGTTAGTTTTTAACTGGGGAGCTCTTTTGCAGGGAAACCACTTTAAAAAGGGAAAATTGCAACTTATGCAATAAACAAGGTGTTAAAAGAATGGCGAGGTGAGGATGCCTGCTTGTCCCCTGAGCATTCTCTTAAGAAAAAGCAAATGCCCACCTCTATCTTTTTGAAGCACCTCACTCTGGGTAAGACTTTTATTTCTATGTCTCCAGAGTCTCGTGCCCTCCAATCCCATATTATGGAAAGCAAGCTTTTGTGGCCAGCCGGAGCAGAGCACTCCACGCTGCCATGCCCAGGGACCAACGGTGGTGTCAGGTTGGGCTGTCAACACTCCTGCCTCCCTTGACAGAGCTTCGTGACTGTCAGACTTGCACAGCCCAGGACTGGTGCTATCAGGCTACCTCGCAAGCCCACCCACACCTTCCCTGGGAAGGGACAGCTAACGGTGTCCGCCTTCCCTCCCAAAGCACGCTGCGCTCTCATTTTGTCAAGAAACTTATGTCATTTTATAAACAAAGGGGAGACCGCGTCCCATCGTTGTAAATCAGTACGTTTGCATGACCCCAGGCGCCAGTTCTGACTCAAGGAACAGGTACAAAATAACTGGTATAAAAGGGTGGCAAGATGTGACAAGATGTGAAGTAGAACTTATTTGCTGCAGGGGCTCCAAAGTGTTGACTCCTCCTCCTTTGCTATGGGAATGAATCCTGCTAAGCTGTGTGCGTGACGGTGTGAAACGACCCACTTCTGCAATAAAACAGTAATCAAAGTAATTGAAACGTCTTCCTGAAGACCTTAGCCTGTTTAAATTACAGAGTATTTGCCCAAACTTCAGGCCTAATTATTTTACCAGGAAAATGTCACCAAATGGGTTTCTAGTATTTCAATGATTTTGGTGAAAATTGCACCCTGTTCTTCCCCTTCACCGTCTTTTCCACCTTATAACACCTTTGGTGGAAGAGGAAAGACTGTTTAGATCCCCTACATATGGAAAACAGACCGAGTGGTCTGCTCATGGTACCACACCTACGTCAGCACCACGGTGAAATGTCACCTTCAGGAGTGTGCATTCAGTTGTCTCGGTGAAGTGTCTTTGAATGCCAACTTATTGCCATCAGAAATAAATTATTTCATCTCAAGTCATGGACAAAAGCAACTTCAAAAGGAAGCACTGTAATTGCAATTTAACAGCTCACCTAAGCATTATAATTTACTATCTCTCTGACTAGTAATACGTTTTTTCTTTCCATTATGAATGCTGAAGGAGTCTTACAGTCATGTGTGTTCTCATGATTACTGGCAACTAATTCCTTCTGGAGTGATTCCATATTCTAAAATTAATAAACCAGGCTACTGAAGTGTCAGCTCTCAAAAATGTTGATACTGGCAAAAGGAGATCACCCTGGAAGTCACTTCCACTAATCACAGAGGTCAGAAGGCACCTCAGGAGATCATCTAGTCAACTTCCCAGCTCAGAGCAGGGTCACCTAGAGGAGGTTGGTCAAGGCCATGCCTAGTTGGGTTTTGACCATCCCCGCAGATGGAGACTCCACAATCTTGCTGGATAACCTGGTCCAGTGTTTGACTACTCACACAGTAAAAAACCTTCTTATTACATTTAAATGGAGTTTCCTGCATTTCAATTAGTGCCTACTGCCTCCTGCCATTTCACTGGGCACTGTTGAAGAGTCTGATCACCCCCATAAGGCATTTATACGCATGGATATGTTCTCCCTTTAAACTTTCACATTCGTGTCATTTCACACTTTCTGATTTTCTGTCTGTTCTTGAGACCTCTATGAAATTTCCCACGCAGATATTGTGAGAGTATTTTTTCTCTACTAGAAAGCTCTACTGTCCAAAATCAATTATATACATAAAAATAAGGTCAGGCTTGCCTCAAACACTTAATAAATTAATGTAAGATGAGAAGTCATAGTTAATTTCAACAAAATAGATTATTATAAACTCAATGAGCTCTGGCCACACCACGTCACTTGCCAGTCTGCTATTGAGTCTTTTATACTTATTGACTAGCCAAGGTAAGAGGCACTATGGAAAAAGCAGTGCATTAGAATAGGCAAAAAGGTGGTCTATAAGACAATTTTGGTATACCTCTCTTGCAAAGACCTTTAAAGTCCCTTTTGGAAAGACCTTTGAGACCCCCAACAAAATATTACATGCAAAGCATTTTTAATGTAGAGCAGTTTGTTGTACACACACACCGGCTGGTACCCAGGGGACCTTGAAATAAAAACAAGAATGCAAAAGTAAAATTAAAAAATCACATCCAATAGCATTATTACCTTGCAAAATGACCGTGTGTTGATAGATTAGAGTAAGGGTAATATTGCCTTTCACTGTATTTCCTAGCACTGTGCACACCGAGGACAGAACTGGCAGAGGGGTGGGCTGTGATGCTTGGTGAACAAGCCCAAGCTGTGCTTTCCTAACTCAACAACAGGAAGGACAGTCCCAATAAGTCCCAACAGGGAATTTGACACTCCTCAGTCTCATCAATTGGTGTGAGTAGTTCATCCAGAGAAGAAGCCATGGCTGCTTCCCGCCTGACTGACAGCCACAGTCACGTACATCTTTGTGAGCCTGGAGATTAAGTCTAGCCCAGTACTCGTGAATTATTGAATTTGCTGTTGTTACAGTCTGGCTAATTGCACTCCTAATCTGTCTTTATTACCACACCATCATTTAGAGATAAATTGTTTATCCCTAAAGCTGTTGGTCCCGTGCCTATTATTGCATCCCAAACCTATAAATCAGCAGAGCTGCCTCAAGCCCTTACAACTGGTAACTGGATATCCCTCCAGCCTGACTAAATCCAGTTCATTTTGGAATTATACGCCCTGTAAGAACTTTGTTCAGGAACTCTCAATCATCACATGGTGGAGCTTAAAGAAAAATTTTGGGATTTCTTTTGTATACCCTCAGTGCAGCTGTTATGCATGCTGTCCAAATTCACCTCTTGCTAGAAGTTGAATAGCATTTGCTGTGCCAATGGTCTTAAAAGTTCCCTTTGAAAAGAAAATACTTTGTACTCTTTCTTCTCCACCAAATATCAGGGTACTTAGGGGCTGGATATTTGACCTAAGTGAACAAATAACTGTCTTTTCCATCTGGTAACTTTTTTTTTTTTTACAGGTATTTTGATCATAAAGCCCAATTTGCCCAGTGGGAGAAAACTCCTTGAACAAACCAGCAAACTCCCAACAACATGCAAACCAAAGATATGCTAAAATGGCTTCAGTTTACTTACTTTTGTAGTCCTATGGTATTAAATATGTGGAGCTGACTGATTATAGCTGAGTTGCCAGATCAGCTTAGGATGCTCTGAAGCTCCCACTCACTCATTGCAATAGTCAGTGCCTCCAGGCCTCAGCTGTGACTGACAAAGCATTAGCAGCAGTCTAGTGGGTTTACTCTGGAGATATAGGGGGGACACATATCTGTGCACTAGCTAGAAAGAAGTAAACTGTTTTAATTATGCTTAAGCTAAACACCCAAGTGAAGGAAATGATGAGAAAGCATTCTGTGTGAAGGAAACTAACTTTTCCAGTGCACAATTCATCAAGAGTACCGATAATGAAATGGGACTACCACCCACCTTCTTAAATGGAGAGTGGAAGTGAAGAAGAGACATTTAATTAAACAAATAAATGTCAGCACGATAGCACAACTCCAATGAAAGGCTAACATAGAGCCTGAAAATTCAGTTGGCAATGGCAAAAGTGAAAAAAATAAAGACTGAGGCCTATGGAGAGAGGAATGAACATGAAGACTAAGTGTCTGTAGGTACAGTTCCATCTTGGTGTCTATAAATAGCTGGAAATGCTTGCTGTTTACAACAGTTTATGAATTTATATTGTGCATTCCTAGAAAAAAATAATCAATACAACATAGATTGTGTATATTTTTGTTTCCTTCCTTTAAAAATCCCCATTTACCATTACTTGTAAAGATGAGACTCAACTCAGTTCAGTGGACAACAGGAACACTTCTGTGAGCAATCAACTTTCCTCAAACTCAGATTAATGTTTTGCATTAACCAGGCTGGTAAATTACCTAATTAGAGCTGCTGGTACGTTGTTATTTGCTGATAAATGGATGTGGATTACACAGAGAACCCGCCCATGGCCCAGGTCAGACCAGCAGGTCATACAAGTTCTAAAGTGATGGACACGTGCATTAATTACAGCTGACTTAAAACAACAGGTTGCCTAGGGGCTGAGAGAATGTGCCACCAGTAACGCATGTAAATGCATCCAGAACACACAGTCCTTTCAGCTTCATGCTTTTCAGCTTCCCAAATCTATGGTGACATTGAAAACTCAACAGGTAGGGAAAGAAAAAGCTAGAGTTTACAATTTAGAAATACTGAAGTAATTTCTAATTGCAAAATAGTGGGAATGATACATGCTAACTAAACATCACACCAAAGGGATGTGCTCACTTGGCATTCTCCTGAACAAGCCAGAGAGACATAGGTCAATAAAAACATCTTAGGGTAATCGATCTGCTGGAACAATATCCACTATCAACATTGTGATTTACGTTCTCAAACCTGAATTTTCAAGATGCAGTTTCATAGAAATCTTGACTCCAGTAATACCACTATTTTCAATAAAGATTTAGAAAAACAATCAGGGACTGTGCTTAACTGTACACTCGGTCTTATGTGTTAAGAAGGAAGGATAAACAGCCTGAGTTTATTTTATTATTACTACATAATTCAAAGATACCTTGACAAAACTGAGTAAGTGACTGAAATAAATAAGATGCAGCTCAACAGGAAAAGGTGTTAATAAGCTGCACTTTGGCACTCAGCAAGTGAAAGTGAAAGGGCAAACGGTGCACAGAAAAGAATTACAAAGTCAAAGAATAACACAAGCCAGCAATATCACGTTACTGCAAAAATGGCAAGCCATTCTCTCCTGTATTAACAAGGCCTGTGAGGTAATCTGCTTGGTCTAATGGGGATCAAGGGTGCCTTCTCCTGAATACAGAATTCAGTTCACACAATGCACTTTGCTGGGGATGTTGGAAGATCCCAAAGGAGAATGATCACATCCTAGAACAGAGAGGAAAGATGAAGGAACCTGTCAGGAAAGCATAAGTGAACTAGGTTTATACAATCCTAAAGGAATCACCTTCATTAGAAGTCTTTAAGAGCTTGGCCCTGTATCTGTCAGGAGCAACATGGGATTCACTAAACCCACCTGTTCCCCTGCAGCAATGGAGGATTCTCCAGTCTGTATGAACCCAACACCAAGAATGACCTCCAAGAATGATACCTGAGCTTTGTCTTCGTTAAATAAAACTACAACATAATGATACATGATCTTGACTGATCACCTTAACTGAAACAATGGTACACATCAGCTTTACAGTCAGCATAGAAATGAACAATCTTGTTCAGATTTGGCTCCATTAAGTCAGTAAAGATGATTTTAAACAGCACGCTCCCAGTCAAAGCTGCAAGGTTATTTTAGCATACTTTAGTTAAAACTGTTTGACTATCATAATCACATTCCAATGTCACATACATTTTTAGTGCAGATAAACTCCAGAAGTTATGGTATAGACTCCATGAGTATATATTCTCTTTCCTAAGAGACAAAGTTAAAAGAGGAAAATAAGTTCCCTCCAAAAGAATTCTCCACTCACACAAACAGTTCATTCAGTGCTGTATTACCTAAAAGAGCAATCTCTAAACCATTGTCATTTCTCCAGTCTTAGAAAAAGCCCCCTATGCAGAACTGCAGGACCAGCCACCCTCTAGCATTACGAACAGTTCCCACTTGCTACACGCAGCCCCAGGGACAGCACACGTTTCAGTTCTGTACCCCATCTTGTGTGAGGGTATTCACAAAGCAACGAAGGAACTTCACTCATTTCCAGACAAGTTTTTAAAGAAAGAGATGGAGATCTCTACAGGTAGTGGAAAAAGGGTAGGGGTTCCTCCCTTTCACTTTTCTCTAGAGCACGAGCGGATAAGCTAATGCAATCAGCATTGACTCATTTGCTTTTACTCTCCAGCCTGTCGAGCTGTGGGCTGACAGAAGAGCTAGTGGCAGCATGGTCACCTTCAAAGACTATAATTGATTGACAGGACGTGCTCTTAGTGAAGTGGTTATTATCACTGAACATCTCTCTAAAGCGTTCCTTCAATTCCAGCCTATTACAGCACTTTACCCAGGCTGGGGAATTTTAAAGTATGTTTCTCCTAAGGAATAGACCAGCACTTCCTTTGAAAAACACCTGCAACAGCTATTTGAACTGTAAAGGTTTCAGGAGTATTTCCTGCAATTGTGATCTATTCAGCGGCAGATCAAACGCTACAAGAGAGAGTTGGCCTGCATTTTAATGTTTATATTCCTGAAGTATCCTTCTTCATCTAGAAGCAAGTACACAACAATTCCGAGCTTTCACTTGCATTGGGAAAGATTACTTTACAGCCTAGTGGCATGAAACACAAACATCTCTTCAGCTTATTCTTCTCCTGTAGAAGAAGAAATAATTATTTTTAACCAAGTGAAAAGAATTATTTAATAAAGTTTACCTAGCAAGGTGTAGAAGGTGAGAAGACTCTTAAAGGAATAGTATCTAAATATACAATGCTTGAGTATCTGTTTTTTCCCCTCCTCCTCTCTCACTATTACTGTTATCTTTGCTTTTCATTTCTGGCTTAGATGAAGGAAAGCATCCTACTGAAGTCTGCTATCCTCTACACTGCATTGGAGTAGAGTTCAAAGCAAAATAGCCTTTCCCAGGCCAAATTCTGCTCTTATCTATGTCGATATAAGCCTGGTGTAACTCTTCACCTGACTAAGCCACTTTCGTACTCATACCCGTACTGCTGAGAGCAGCCTGTCTTTATGATATTCTTTTCAGACACATTCAAAAGGTTACGTACCATAAAACTCTTCACTGCTTCTTCACATATAGAAAATCATAACAGTGTAAGTTTGAATGGTCTTGAGGAGTCACCTAAGTCACACCTCTGCTTTAGGCAGGTTCAGCTTTCCCTAAATCATTTCCAACAGATATCTGGGAAAAACCACCTTAAAAGCCTCCAGTGACAAAAATTCCACAGCATCCCCAGGCAATCTATTCTTGCACTTAATTAATGTTACCAACAGCATCTTTCCTGGTGCCTAACCTTGATCTCCCTTACTACCATTTAGAGCCAATATTTCTGGTCCTATTCCCAGTGTACACCATCCCCTTTCTCTCTGTAGCAAGGGTTTGATCCTGGAAAGACTGTTATCCTGAACTCATTTCAGTCTTCTCTAACTAACCCAGCCCGTTCTGTCCACACAACACAGTTAGGAAAAAACTGTTGAGCATCCACTACCCTGTATCTCTGGTGCTCTGTTACGAGGACTGCACACAAGGTTAAGTCTTGCTAGAGTCAGATGCGGCTTTTTGGTGTTGGGAGCAGAGTCAAGTAGGGCAAAGACGCTGCTTATCAGGCTGATAGAGGAAAAGGAGGGCAAGCCCCAGTGGTGTCTAACGTCAGAAAACTACCTGAACCAGTTTGGGCTGATGATCTCCTCAGCCATAGATGGAGCTTCAAAGGAAAACTGTTCCTGCACTGTTTTTACCAGAAAGAGCCTTCTATTAATAATCTCCATCAAACTATTTGAAATTAAAATGCAGAGCTGCTTTTAAAGGATCAAAGCAGCATAGAAAGTCAGTTGTCAGAATTGTTAGAATTCTTTCCTCTGAAAATTCTGTTCACTACATCCGGAGCAGAAGGTAAAATCACATTTCTTTCAGGAAGTTTTATGTGAAAAACTTAGCAATTGCACTCATTGCACCCTCTACTTTGGGGATAAATAGAAAACCCAAACCCAAACCCTTTTCTTCAAATTCATGGCATAACAGTGAGTTACATATGATTTACAGAAGCTCAGATGAAGTTGAGGAAGAAGAATCTCATGCACGTCAGACCAGTGAGAATGATTATCAAAGCTTACTCAATAGAAATGAAGATGTTCACTTAAAACAGAGGAGGAATTGAAAGAACACATGTGGCAAATCAATTACAGTCACTACAGTTCTTTCTCCAACAAGTTACGTTCACAGTTCTTGCAACGAACACTGATATGCTGCCCAGCGCAATACAACATCTTCAGCATTTAGCTTCTCACTATCATGGAGCCTTTTCATATTTTCAGTATGAGGATGATGCAAAACAGACTGGCAGGACCAGTCCACGCTTCAGAAAAAGATGTTGCATTTATGATAAGACTCCCTGTGGTTTGAAAACACCACAAAAACCTGTCTGCTACCAGCTATAAAGATGTTTTTCTACACGTATCAGTTGGTGAACATTTAGATAAGAATGAGAGCCAGTTCTTGAGAATCACCCATGCAGAACTGAATACAAACAACTCACTTGCATGATTGACACAGCCGGATGCCTAAGTGTTTGCAAATGCTCAAGCAATATCAGTTAGACACCCAGCTGGTGAATTTATGTGCAAATGCCATTTTAGAAATGAGCCATGCTAGAAAATACTTATGTAGAATATGAGGCTAAAAGTAAATGTAGTTTGCCATGAGCAAACTAAATGAAATTCAGCAGTATGCTATATCGTCATCTTTTAATCATGACTTCCAAATCATTTTGTTTCAGTTATCCGATAACAAGTATTTGTGCATTTCCATCATAGGGGTACTTCAACGGCTATCATTAAAGTATGATGATTTGTGTAGTGGTTTAGCATAAAGCAAGTTGATGTGTTTACTATTTCATAATAAACATTGTTCAACAAACAGATTCAATGAGAAACTATACTGAAAAATAACAGCGATTTGTGCTGTATACGTGTACCATTTCTGTAAGAGAAGGCAACAAACTGCCTGGTTCTTATGCTTTGGTTTAGTTGCCCACCTTCCAAGAATTTTCTAAGAAAGGCAGTGGTATTGGAAATTGCAGCAGTGACTGCTCTAATGTTATTAATCTCTTACCTATTCTTGCAACATTCCAAACATATATATGCAAAGTGTGGATGCTTAGTGGACTAGATTTACCAGAACAGAAGACACTTCTGCCAGGATGTGTCTTGGACCATCTAGCATCCTCAAAAAGCTAATTACAGAATGTACCACAAATATTCAGAAGCGTTTTTTTGAATGGACTCTTGCAGAAAAGGAATTCAACCTATTCATTGCAGCATCAACAAGAAACATATGCTGTATATAAGCAATCTGATGAGATGCTTAAAATAACTTTACTAATCAAAGCTGATCTACTAGAATTATTTTTGCGTTTTTACACATTTAAAATCATATAAGCCCTGATTCAGCAAAAGATTTTCAAGCATATACTTAAGCAAGTAGTTCCATGGAAGTCAAAGCTTTTACATAGGTTTAATACTAAAATAACACTGTAGTGAATCAAGAACTAAGTTCAGAAATCCAAAGTGTTTCAAGTGCCAAAGTAAGGTATGATGTCTTTGAAATCTGATACAAACTATTTTTATTTAGCAAGATAGACAGACTGAGCATTTATCCATCTGTAACATCCCAAATTAAATCAGTGCCAAAAGAGCTCTTCTGCTGTACCCACAACACAATAGGAGCATTAAGACTCACATATAAAGGGACAGCATCCAAGCAAAGCTGTGTTCCTAATACACGTTCCAATAACTCTGTGGAAACCAAGTTTTACGTAAGTCAAAGCAGACTTTGGAGACAATATTCCCCCAACGACTATTCACTGCTGAAACAGAACCCCTTCAGCACTGAAGTTATTTTTTTATACTGCTGCTGATCATCCTGCACGAAAGTGCTCCAGTGCTTTGTGTTGTGTGGGTGATGCTCCCATTTCCCAATTGAGTTAGGCCCAACGTTTATAGCAGGGGTAAAGTATTCTAAATTGGCTTGTATCAGTACAGTGACTCAGTGATCGCTGCACAAGTGGGAGGACTTCAAGCATTGCTTCTCATATTCTTGCTGTCACAAATGCAAATGTTAGAGAATTTAAACTCATTTTTATCTTGTCGTTTTAAATTCCTAAAAGGGACCTTTGATCATTCAGCAGCCTGTTAAATATTTAGCAGTCGAGAAGAAAGGATTTTTTTTCCTTCCATGGTTGTTTAACCGCTTTCAAATCTAATACTAATTCCTTCATGTGAATACAATGTCTCACCATTTGCCCATTTCTCCAGGAAAAAAAAATAACCCTCAAATTAAAAATTGATCTGTCTCCTAAACTTTAATGAAAAAAGAAGACAGAATTAATATAAACAGACAGAAGATGGGATTGTGAACCCCACGAGCTACACAATCTGTATGCACAGAACATATGTACATCTTGGGGGCTTCTATGAAATGAATTTTAATTACTGTGTCCCCTTTCAAAGCTAAGTGCCTGGTGAACAGTGGCTGGAGACACGCTCAACTCATTGAAAGCAGAATTAACAGTACCCTCTTCAAAGGTGTAGGACCCAATACCCTAAAGCACTTGAACATGTTAATCCCATTGAAGTGCATGTGATTGGTTTTCATCGTAATACTAATCACACACTACGAGGATATGTGTCTCTTTAACCAATGAGCTGAAATTAAACACCTGGGAGCACTGAGATGTAGCCAGCCCTGTTGCTCAGGCTGGCCTCTGCTAGCAACCTAAGGAGAGGTGGCTCCTCCACCCTCCCACACAAGCCCTCTCCCGTGCTTGTTAGCGTGTCTGTTATATTAATGACTCATCCATATCGTAAAGGACCAGTTCAGAGTCTTCATTAATCACCTTAAGCACGCTGGCTTCTGCAGTTTGCTCAGAGTTCCTGCTCTATGAATAATTCAGGCTTCAGCCTTACAAATACAGGGAAGGAGTTTGTGGGTCAGGCCTTGTACTTCACCAATGACTTTGGAACTTTACACCTTTCGGTCATAGTCCCTTTTTCTTCAGCTCAGTGTTGGGTATCTCCTTGATGTTTGCTACCAGCCAAAATACTGCCTTCGAAATGAGATTGTTAAATTGCATGGGTGGCCACCACAGGTGGTCGCTGCTGGTGCATTCCCAGTGACGTGCTTGTACAGAGAATTAGTCCTGTACCACAGGGCTATGTTTCCTGTAGAAAAAGCATGGACTAGCTTGTTCAACATTATGAAAACCTCAGAGCAAATAATGAATGCACTGCACTACAAATTGATCTGTTCTTCAGGGGAAGAAAAATTCTCCATTGAAATATTCTGCAAAAGGCATCATATGTTTTTTACGAATGAGAAAGCCACTGAGTAGAGCTGCAGGTTGTGGGGAGGAGCGTTGACTTCTGATGGAGTGTTGCCGCTTTATCCCACATCCCAGCCACCACTAGATTAGATTCACACCCCTTTCAATTTCTATTAACTGTTTCGTAATTATTTCTGTAATATGGTCATTTTATTCCACTTGATAAATTGCCTTTTTTTATTAATTCTAACTACAAAGTAACTCGGCCTTATACTCTACATCGAAGCAGGTTTTGCACAAATAAACACCAGGGCAAAGTGCACTGTTAGCAAAAACTACCAATGTGTAACTGATGTAAATTTATGTCTACCCATCAATTGGCCCATCGGTTTGTTCTCTGATAAAACTTCAAAACTGCTGTCAATCACGCAGACAACCCAAGGGGCTTTATCACAGAGACAAATAGAATATCTTTCCCTTCTAACTTACACCAATAAGCTCCCCGTTTGATATAGAGGTCAGAGCTCAGACACAGTAGCACAAGTAACTTGACAGATGTATAAGCGATGCATCAAGGCTGTACCACTCACTCCTTGACATACCACTTCCTTAAAATACATATTTTCTAGGTATCTAGAACCACATATTTGGCAGGTGCATATCAGAGCAGTTGCGCTGACTTCAGACCCCATGATCTATCACGATAGATCGCTTATCTAGCAGGACTGTAATTTACCCCGTATCATTGCAACTCTAAAAGCAAAATTCATTAAGGCTACAAATCTTCTTGAAGAGACTTTTATACAGTTCTAACCGAACACTCACATGTACGATTTAATTAACTGGAATATAGAACACTGACACAATTTCAGAGGAAGACTGGTCAATCGTACAGTCACGGCACCATTTGAATTCTCACACTACCTACGTATTAAAGAGCTGAGACGGTCCTGATTGGGCATAACTGGCCAACTGCACTGTGTGAAGGCAGACAATTTGGGTAGGGACTTGGTTGGGCATAACTGGCCAACTGCACTGTGTGAAGGCAGACAATTTGGGTAGGGACTTGGTTCTGAATGCTCCCACTTGCACTTCTGAAAAACAGAAACTGCTCCACAGCAGCCGAGGGAGGTTGGGTTGTATGCAAAGCAAAATTAAATTTGTTTGTTTATACAGGGAATATACCAATGGAAAATGATACAAAAATTCAGGAACACTATTAACATAAAATCAAAGTTCATGTGAATGAATACACAGAGAGGTCCATAAAAAAAAAAATGCAAATATTTTCTTAATATTACAGAACTGATGGAACCACTCTGATGTTGAAGGAAAAGTAACTTCAAGTAATCGAGTGATCCTAGGAGAGGAAACATGCTCATTTTGTCCATCTGTGAGGGCTCATACTACAGCTGTTCATCACTTCCTGGGCTTTACTCTCTGGAAAATAATCACCGTGTGGAAATCTAGTCTCTCTCTTCTCAGCAACCCCAGCTGGAACAATTATTTGGATATTAGGTTTTGGGCTTGTGCAGCCTAATAACAATTCCTTACTTTTATCTTCTTGTGCCACATCCATCATAACTGCTTTTCATTGACACAGTTTTGAATGATTGTATTTTATTTTATTTTGTTTTAAATCTGGTGAGCAATTTTCACCTCCAGATTATAAGAATAAGCTTTTAAAGTGCTAATGCTTGTCTGAAATGTCAGAGCATAAATGCAGTGGAAAAGAAAATACTATAGTGTTATATATCTGTTTGGGAGGGATGAAAAATAGGTGTCATTGAGCTTCCATAGGTGTCAGACTTCCATTAATACTCACTCTTTTTTGCTTCCTTCATGCAATCAAGGCTGAATGTTTGCAGCTTTATCTGAAAGCTTTACAGAACCAACTGATTTGGTAATTCAGTTGTCACTCTGCAATGAGCAACTAGAAATGTTTAATTTCAGGAATATTCCCCTGTGGTGTGACAGGCAAGAACAATGGAAATAAATGACCCTCTGAATACAGGAGAAAAAAATAATATAAAAAAACATCAACAAAGTAACCCAGACATCAACTGAAAAAGCTTATTTGTGTCTTTTAGGGCATTGATTCCCAGAGAGTTGGTTAACATCAGCTCAAGTGGTGTGCTCCAGCCAAGCCAAAGGCACAGATCTTCATTTATGGCTGTCTCCACAAAGGAAGGGGAAAGCTTTTTCCCTGACTGCAGCTGCCAGACTGAACCCACAAAAGCCTGTAACACCACTAAGACTGGATGTACCACGCTAATGGGTAATTCCCAGGCACTTGTGTCTCGGAAACACCACTCAATTTCCTTCCACAGGACAAGTGTCTGCGGCTAGTCTCAAGGAAGTGGTCATTCCTCCTCTTGCCGGTCTAAACAAATACCTTTCTGGCACGCATGTGGCTGAGCACAGAAAACAACCTACTTTTATACATGCTACATACGAGTTATATGTTTTCCTGTGAGACAGCAGCCTGAGACCTAAGCTCATCACAGCAAGGAGCAGCCCACAGCTGACAAAACTCCCAGCCCAGCTGAGCTCAGGTCTCAGGCGGCTTTGCTTTTCTGCCTGAAATATATTTTGTTTCCCCTTCTGCTTTCGATTTTACTTTTTTTTTTGTACACTTTAGGATCACAAACCACAAATCCAGCAGCTATGTGTTGCCTGCCCCTCAAAGTCACAGCTCCTCTGGTGGATAGCCCTTCAGAGAGTACCTCACTCTCCCCATCTCACTGTGCTTTTCGCCTTGGATAAGAGCAATCCACCAAAACCAGCCAGCACTGATCTGTTGCAATGAATGGTCCCCTGCCATTACATGGGAAGATGTCCTAGGCCAAGGGACCAGACCTTTAGAAGGAACAAAGCTTCCCCACGTCCGCAGAGAAGCACCTACCCTGCTCCAAGTCCTGTGGCTGCTGCTGGATGGCTGTCAGCACAACTACTCCAGCATGCTGGCCTGGAAGTTGAAGACTACCAAACTGCAGTACTGACCAGACCTGCAATAACACTCTGGCTCAGGCCACTTTGATTTCATATTTGAACTTATCCTGAGACTTGCAATCTCAAATTATCCAGTAGGGGTTTAAGTGTTCAAAACCAGGCTGGATGGGGCTTTGAGCAACCTGGTCTAGTGGGAGATGTCACTGCCCATGGAAAGGGGGTTGGAACTTGATGATCTTCAAGGTTCCTTCCGACTCATAGAATCATAGAATTATTTAGGTTGGAAAAGACCCTTGGGATCATCGAGTCCAACCATCAACCCTACTCTACAA
>JAOXNO010000033.1:31667936-31748624 GCA_028565335.1 Limnodromus scolopaceus | reverse complement strand
CTATTTCTAATACAAGCCAGGATGCCATTGGCTTTCTTGGCCACCTGGGCACACTGCTGGCTCATATTCAGCTGCTTAACTCTAACCATTCTATGATTTTATGATTCTATGAAGTGTCCCAGCATGGTAAGAGTACTTCTTAAGATACTAAAGGAGCTTTGCAGTTCAAATGAACCACTTTTTATCCCCTTCCACAATACATTTCTTTGCTTTGGTCATGGAAATCTGATGCTGCTCAATAGCCCATATTTAACCGATTGCAAATTTAAAATTGTCTTTCTGCTTGGGAGCCAAATAAAGTAATTAACTGTAGCTGCTGAGCTTGCCATGATGCTGAGTGAACTCACCCTGCAGAAATCCCAGACCAAGTTTCCACTGGAAAGGTTTCCTGGATTAGCTGCATGTACTGGGATCACAAAACTAGTCTGTCTTTACTGATATGCCCATACCAGCACCAATTCTCGTAATGCAGTGCTTTTACTGGTATGGTGTACTCTGAAACTTCCTTAAACTAAAACTTTTTTTTTTTTTTTTGCTATAAAAGCTGTGTTGACATTTGACATGAAGTTCCTACACCAGTATCTCTCTGACTCCTTAATATAATCTTTCTTCAGACATCTATCATAACCCCTCATGGTACACACGGAATCAGATTCAACTTTGCGTTTGCCACAGTGGGGTTAATATAGATCTGCCAGCACTTCAATGACTTTTCTTTCCCATCAACTACTAGACTGTGTAGTTAGTTGTTTTCTCTTAGTGCCACGTGACTGCTGAGAAAGAACCTATTTTGACATCTGTGAAGTTCACAAGCAAAAACCATCCTTTGATGCTTGCTCTTTACAAACTGCACAGCAGGATCTGGCTCCCAGTCCCTCCCTCTGGACAACCCCTCCATTTCCCAGACTGCTTCTTCAGGTTCATTTGAAGTGTGGAGTGATGAACTTTGCACTGCTACAAAGCCAAATAAGCCCAGAGGCTTGCCACAGCTTTGAAGGCAAGAGCATGCCATGTGTCCTTGCAATTTTTGGGGTTTTTTTCCAAGAAGTTTTGGAGGGAAAAGTTGAAAATAAAATGCTCACTGCTGATACAAAGCAGTGTCTTCCAAGTGCAAACTATCTTTGTACGAATGCAGAGGTACAGTGCTGTGACATTAACAGATGTGATCATAACAGTCTCTGCTTTGAAAAAAATATGATTATTATCACTTTTTTTGTTGTTGTTGAGAGAAGGAAAAGGTTAAAATTCAGGTAATGTTCTTCAAAGGGCTACATTAGAGATACCAAGATAAGCAAAGCACTCAAAAAATCATGAAATGCCATCTGCTCTTCTTTACTTTCTAACATCTACCAGCACTGCCAGTGTTGCCAACATTAGTCACCCTTCTCATGATATTGGGTGTTTTTCTTATGCTCTCAGCTCCCATATCAAAATTACACAATTGCATTTTATTTAAAATAAATAAAAACAATTCCAATCCACCTGATGCCTGAGAAAACCAGTGCAAGCCAGAAGCTCAGAAAAGCAAGTTAAAAGTATTTTGGCAGATTCAGACGGGAAAATTTATTACGATATGAAGTATACTCCAGGGACTATTTTTCAAAGTAGCTCAGCTTCCACCGGGGTACCACAGAGATAATCAGGCTTAAGATCCAGGGTGGTGTATTGAGTCTCTCAAAAATTCAGTTTTAACTACAACTTCGGAATATTTGAAAAAGTCCCGTTGCGAGCCCCATTTTTACATTGGCGTAGCTCTTGCCAGGGAAATCAATTGAACTCTCTGCATTTAGAAGTCAGGCAATGTTCAAACACTGAACCACACATCGATCACAAGTCTCATTCCCTCCTCATCTGAGCACAGCCCATGTTAGCGTCTAGAAGCAAGGATCAAAAGCTCTGCCTCTCCTGCCAACTTTACACTATCAGGATTACGAGCTACTCAGCTGCTTCACGCGGTGCTTATTTTTATGTAAAGTGAAGAAGGTTTTTGCTATTCTTAAGCAGAACGTATGTTCACGGCCACTGCCTGCTGACAGCAGGGCGCAGCTCATGACAAACGCCGTAGGCACTAGAGAGGTACCAGCACACCCTCAGCTGGCAGGTGGAGAAGGGCAGCCCAAGCAGCGCTGCTCACAGGTGCTCTTCATCAGATTCGGCACGACTGGGCTGGGACTGGAGTGATTTGTGTCCCTTGGTGTAGCTGGCACTTGTGACACACACGGAGTACCCCCTGCTCTCTCCCCGGGGCATCCCCAGCACAGGCACCAACCAAAACCTCAGCCCCAGCCTTGGCCTTTCATAAGATCCAAAGCCTTTAACCCCATCACCCTGCTCATCTGTTTGAAATGGGAAGCAGGGGCTGTGCTACGTAAAACCACTCCGTTCTCCGCACACTAAGTTACAGCCGGCATCTTTGGAAGCGCAGAACACTCCGTGACTAACACCTGACTCATGTCAGGCCTATATCACCACCAGCATCTTTTACAGCCAGAAAACAGTTCTTGCCCTCAGGTTTGAAGCTATTTTGATGCCGTACGCGTTAAGGAAGAAATATACACAAGCTGAGATAGCTGGTGCAAGCAGGCTTGGAGGAACATGATGTAACCCTAATCCCCATGACCCTCACTCAGCCCAAGCACTGGGGTTTCCATGAAAAAGATTCATCAAACAATACCCATCAGCTCAACTTATTTTAACTACAGTACCCCCATGTCCTGATCCTGCTCAGGATTTTTGCATACACACCCTTAAGTTCACATACCCACACAGAAGAACGAACCCAAGCACACACATGGTCCCTTACAGAAACCCAGTCCTGGTGTTTCTTGCAGTGTGATCTGTGGGAGGCAATTTTCAGAGTTGCATATCTTTTGCTTTCCGTATTTTCCAATATGAAATAGTACAGCTAGTAATCTCCTTACAACTGTTACAGGTTTTTTTCCCCCCAACTGAGCCAGGAGAAAACCAGGATTTCAGAATGTTTGAATGTTTCTTATAAAGTCACCTCCCTCTCTCCCTTGCTGCCAAGACTCCAACCTCAATAAAACAAAGCCATTCCTCCCCCACACTTAAAACTACTGAGCTCACTAACTACTTAATTAATTTTGCACTTTCCTTCTGCACAACTGCATGACAGCCTATTTTCCAAGTATCAACTCTTTCTGTTGTCATTTTTATTACCCACTTTTTTGCACAGAGGCTTCCTGGGTGCCATGTGGACCAATCCATGTTTTTTTCACAGCAGGAAAGGAAGAAATTGATAGAACAGCAGTACTAAAATGAATATTAAAACATTTATTTGATATGTCAAATAAAACTTGCAGCACCAAACCCAGAAGTTCCTCATTATATTGCAGTAGATTAAGAAAGCATAGACAAAATGTGTAAAATATACTGGAAATGAAAAATCCTTAATATACTTTGAGATATTATCAGGTATATTATGTTTCAGAATGTAATTTATGTGTACTGTAAAACACAATTGTCCAAGCAAACCCTAGACAATTATGTCCTTATAGTTTATCCACTACAAGTAACTTTGCTAGAGAAGATAATTTATAACTGGCCCGTAAGGAATTCTTTTGGATGAATTAACAAATGGTGGTTGGATAATCAAAACAAGATAGCTTTTAGTTTTTAGTTAGTCTTTTCTGAAAATCTGGCCAAATCTTTATCTTTATGTCAGTGCAGATCATCTAAATCAATCATTTAAATTATGTTTACTTTTTAGCCATTAATTTTGAGAAAGAGAAGAGACCATGAGACGCTTGGTTGATCTCTGGCTGCTATTGCCACTACAGATATTAGGGGTTGAGCAGACACATGTTTTACACATGCAGGAGTCCACCTTTTTAAGTTACAACAAATCAGATCAAATGACCACATGGGCAGCATTCCATAGCTGCTACTAACAGTGGTCACCAAAACATGTTCTAAAGGCATCTTTGAAATAATTCGTGACGTCCCACACTGCAATAGCTTCCTAAGAAGAAAACAAGCCTGTAGTATATTGGCACTTTTTCAATTTTATGTTCTACCTGATCAAAACTACATGATGGTAACATGCTTGGCAGTAAGGCAAAAGGCCCAGATCCAAAGTCAGTGACACTATGTCCAAAAGCCCAGTCAGTTTTGGATCAGGCTTTCTGGTTGCAATTTTTTCAGGACTAGAACTGTCATTTGTCTCTTAGGCTTACACTCTTGGATGTTTAAAAACGATAATAAAAACCAAAGTATGAGGCTGTGAGCCTTATTGCATCTTATCTGCACCAGGTGGACCCCTCTAGCATTACCATAACTTGCATGGACATAAAAAATCGCCCATGAAAGTAGTTAGCAAACAGCAGTGATATTGGAAAGTATCATCATTTCAGGAAACAGTCCTACAGCAACTGCAGACAGAGTGACAGCATATTTCTCCAGATCCCCAAGCCTTCAATTACCCATGTGGTGAACCATCATCCATGGTTCTAGGAGGGAGAGGAGAGGTGGGTGGACAGTGAGGAGGACCATAGGAAGTGGTTTTTAAGAGTAACCATGTAATCAGAGTCTACAAACCACTAGCAAATAGCTACAGAAGGGCAAGAAAAAAAAAAAAGAGAATGAGTCACTGCCACAAGCAAAAAAAACTACGCTCCTGTCACTTTGTAGTAACTTTTCCTGAGGCCAAAGTCAAGCCAGGTGTCCTGTTGTTCTTGCCTGCAAAGTGGGAATAATTAAAGATCCTACATAGCCATTTCCCAACACCTGTAAGAAGGGGAACAGTGTTCTTTATTCCTAACCTACCAACCTAAAAAAAATAAAAATTGTTTTAGAAGAAATTTATCCTGGCATTCACACTTCTACAGTGTTTTTCAAATTAGTAGTGTGGACTCATTTTTCTTTCCTTCTTTAAAACAATAAATTGTTTATTTAAATATGGAAAATTTTTCTATTTATGTTATTTGGCATCTAAGAAATTGGTATAAAAAAAAAGAACAGAACACAAGTAAACAAAACGTGCAGATGGCAGGGGAAAAACTCTTAAGTTCTTACTGTGTAATGAATAACTGTCCTCTTCTATGAAGAAAACCTGCCTGTGTGCACTTCACATACACAACAAACTCCCAGTCCTCAGCAGAGAAAATGTGGGACACAGACCTTAGAGTGAAAAAAGACTCTCATTTAAACAGGCTTTCAGTGGGACCTATAAGAAAGTTTGAGTATCACCCAAATAAAGCTGTTCAGGATGAATGTTCCTTTTTTTTTTTTGCCAAAAAAAGGAAACCATAAACTGTTTTTCAGCCACATTCTGCATGTTGGATACCTTGCTGGATCACTTGATATGCTGTCACTTCTTTTAACTTTTTGCCAGTTGAACTAATTTTTAAAATTTATTTTCACATGCTGTCCTTTGGAATAGCAGAGATTGCTTCCCCAGTGTATGCTGCTCCTATCATTACCTCAGCCACAGTTCATGTACAGCTGTTTTGGCTGCATACCCTCATTATTTAGTGTAGGTTACAAACTCTGATATTCATTCAACCCCCATGCTGATCTCTCAAACACAGAAACGTAGCCTGCCAATTACTTATCTCCAGTCTCTCATTGCAGCAAGTGCATTATCTGTCATTCTTTCTGTAATCCCTGGCACCTCTGTTCACTGCCCTTAAAAAATAATAATGGGGACAGTACGCATTAGTACTGGATTCTCTTCTGCTCAAATGACTAAGTGGTTATATTTCCTTTTCCTGCAGGAAAATCTGAAGCTGAGTCCGCAAAGTGCAGCTAAGCATGTTCACCTGCCATTTGTGAGCTCCTCCTCAGAAGACTTGATAGGCATGCCACCAAAGCAAAGCTCTAGGGCAAGGCTTCACCTGGTAGCTAATGCCAAGTTCAGGTTGCTCACAGCAGGATTAGGCTGGTGGAAGATGCAATCCCTGATTTTAGTGGTGCAGTGATTTCTCCACCAGTTTCCAGCAGAAGTCATAACTCACTCTGAACATCCACCTGACATGCACTGTAGCCCCTGCTATCTCCATTCTAACTCTGTTTGTCTTTTGATTCTTTTTTTTAGTCAGAATCCTTAGCGTTTCTCATGTTGTTCAAAGAAATCACTGAGAACCATAATAAAACCACTTCTTGCAGAATTATGCATCAAAATGTATTTTAATGGGGAACAAGTTAATGGAAACATAAAAGGTGCTGAACTCTCAGCAAAGGTACAAAAAAATTATTAAAGCCATGATAGTGAATATCACATCTCCTGAACTTCCCAAACCGAGGTCATTCCTTTCGCTTTTGTGACTATAGCTACAGCCTTTAGAAAAATCTTATGTTTTTAAATTATCTCTGGTTTCTCTCAGTCACTTTGTGGTGGTATAATTATTAGTATTTGAGAGGTCTGGCTAAGAAGTTTATCCTAATTATAAAACCATTCCTTTCAACTAAAATCTAGCAGTCAGTGATTGTTTCCAACTCCCCACTTCTGAGCTAAGGTAACACCGGGTGCGTAACCCCTACGGTTCCACCGAGAGTCATCTCCCCACATTGTCGTGTTTCTTACCATTTCATTCCTTCTTTGAATGTGGGGCAGTGAGCAAGCTACTTGAGTCCATCCCTCCCAGGGATGGACACTTGGCTTTGTAAACAAGGGAATGAGTATTTTTCTTCACCTCTTTTTCTGAAAGAGTCTATACACTGGGTCTCGCCAATCACTTGGCAGAGGACGGGACCCAGAGGGGGAGATGCCATCCCAATGTTCTCTTATCACGTGCATAGTTAACAAAGCTTCTGTCTGACCTGCCCTAATTTGTACTTGCGTTGCTACACACTCGGGAGTCCCCAGACCCTCCAACAACTCTGTACCATATTTGTTTTGAACACAACAGAATTGTATCTTTCTCAGAGGCTCAAACAAATGAAACCAGTGACCCTATTTCGTTTCCTTTTCCCAAAAGGAGCAATAATTTCAGGGCTGCATTGTAGTTGGTGGAACAGTACATCTTACAAATTAAACAGAGGGAAATAGTGTTCCCAACAACATACTGCATAATGCAAGACTCGGAGATTTACTGTTATTCCCCAGGCTTAACATACTGTACTCATCTATTCACATCGTACTGAATCCTCCTTTTTAGAAAAGGCTCCTACACACGCCATGCTAACAAAGATGACATTTACGAGTTTTACCATGAGCCTTTTTTCTCCTCAACTAATTTTGTCATGGTAGGAGTATGTCCCTTATTTATGGCACGCATTTGGGTGGAGTGCGGGGATTTAATCACCAGCTTGAGGAACTTTTGTTGTTTGGCTTTTTGGCTAAGTCTGTGTTCATTTAAGAGTGGTTCAGAATTAGTAACATTGACAAGCCCAGTTGTAGGCGATTTAGAAATACCTATTTTAGGACACTTCTAATTAATCTCAAATTGGACACCCTGAAGTTAGAATCCTGATTATGGGTGACTCAACAATTGCCTTGGACAGAGTCCTAATTTTTAATGCCATAATGACATCACTTATTTTATTGCTGCTGAGAAGGAAACAAAGTAATTAGTTGTTGCTCTTTAAAATGCAACAGGACAACCACCAATTTAAGCTTCCTTTACCTGGAAATAGTAAAAATTGTAGAGTTATCTGCAAACAAAGCTTCGCTGAATTGCTTTCTGTGCTGCCAAGGATAGGCTCCCATGGCACAGAGAGTAGAGGTTGATGGGAGAGAATTGTATCATTAAAAAGCTAAAATGGGTATGTTATTCCACTTTCTCAAGCAAACACTCCTCCTCCTTGTTCACAGCCTTAAGGACAGAGTAAGAACACCCCATTTGAAGGCAACCTTCCCTCCAGTTGCTTCAGAGAAAGGAGTAAAATAACAAGGACAAGCCTATATGAACAAACTAAAGAAAACCCAAACCAAAAGATTAAAAAAAAACCTAGAATTGAAATGCTATGTTAGTTTTGTTTTTTTTTTTTAAAGTCTAGTTAGCCTCCCACCAAATTTTCTGTCAAATACTTAGGCAGGTCTTCAGGTGGTCTAAAATAAGCGTCAATGAAAATCAGCTGACAACCAGAGACAGTTGCATTGGTACTCCGGCACTTCATGAACAAAATGTTAGACATCTTGGAGGGGGGGGGTGTATTTGTGAACCACACCACACAGGCCCTAAAGCTGCTGTCACAGAAGAAATCAGTAAATCTCCCACTGACTGCACTAGTAAAAGAAATAGGCCAGCATTATGCACAGCTGAAAATCCCAGGCCTGGAGGGAAACAGGACCACCAGCAATAAAACACAAGAGCAAATCTTGCCTGATGAGATAGCTTCTTTTGCACAGAGTTGCAAAATTAGTGGATTAAGGGGGCACAGTGGAATTCATATACTTAGATTTTAATGGAGCTGGTGTTGTACCTCAAAATCCTAATTAAAAAAATAATTCAAATTGATTTGAATAAAAACAAGGCCTTATGAATTAAAATTGAAAGGCTGAAAAGAAAGAATATGGATAAATGATAGTGTTTCAGTTTGAAGGAAGGTGCCTCATCTGTTACTAAAGGGTTGGTGTATTTTTTTTTTAAAAACATTTCCCTAAATATCTTCACAGAAAAAACAGCGTACCAGTGACAAATTTAGAAATGGTAATGAAGTGGAAGGAATTCTGAATACTGGCAATAGAACAAAACCACAAAAATCTAGAAATGGAATCTCAGGCACAGAATTTAGTCCCGAAGTCACGTCGGTACTTGTTCACAAGCCTGAAGTTCATTTAAAAATCCACAACTATTTCTAGCAGGAAACCTTGAAAACGTAATCCAAGTGTAACTGTTACCTACATGGGTGCTCAAAACCGCAGAAAGACCCAAAGGAAAGCACAGAGATGCCACCTCTCCCCTTCACTTCTGGCTGTTATCTCTGAAAGCTAATGACAATGATTTACAAGTCACCACAATCAACTATTTCAGTAAGTCTTGCTACCAAAGAAGAGCCCAGCTAATGGCCATACATACCCACAATGGCAGATTCCCTTTCCCACCAAAATTTCCAACATCAGCTGTGATTATGCTCTCCATAGAAAGACACTGCTTAGTCTTAAATATTTTGTTTTAATTAAGCAGATGTCCAAATTATTGCATCAGAGCATTCCTGGGACAGAAGCAGTTCCTTGCATTTTGTCTTGGACTAAGTGGTACTTTTGCTTATGGAAATTTATTTATTTCAAATAAAGTACAAAATAACTTAAGGCTTGTCATGCAGAAATAGCCAGAATGAGTTCCTATCTCAGTGGTGTATAGGAGAGAAATTTGAAGACAGTGCCTTGAAAACGTCCATTTTAAAAAGTATCCAGGAGCTGTAGTAACACTAATCCATCACAAAATATTCCAGAACACTCATACAAACACAATTCTTATAACCATTTAAATTACATTCACCATTTCTTTTATTTACATTCTATTATCATACATATGAAAAGCCACTGCAAATACGCATGCGGTAATGTGTTTGCCAGGGTATTTGCACAGTCCCTTCAGAAGGGCTTTATGAGCCTGGAAGACTTTCTATCCAAGAATAGGAACAATCAGTGCCCAAATGCAGAATAAATTGCAAATAACAAAGGCAGAGCAATCAACAGGCTGGAACAGCCAAATAATTTTGAATAATAGGCAAATTCATGGAAATTGAAATCTGTTCACACATCATTTGCGGACACAACAGCTCAAATTTCTTTTCTGTGTAACAGAGTTTAGAAATAAGCATGAGAAAATGTATTGCAGGAAAAAAATCTCTACAAGGATGAAGGTTGGTGGATTATCCTTTTTTCCCCCCATTTTCTTATGAACATTCATTCTATGACAAGAACACAGCTCCACTGATTAAGTAAGTTACATAACAAAATAGGAGAGAAGGGGAAATCCTAAATTTTTACAATGTGAATATTTTTCACGAAGTGCAAATAAAAACAGAAACCCAGTTAACACCAAAAAATATCATGATGAAGAACAACTGAAAGAGCTCAGATTTGATATTTTTTGATCATCAACTTGACCTTTACCTGCTAAACAGCACAGAGATGATAGGGAATGATAGGTCAGCTGTCTTCACAGATGAAAACTGAAGGACATCAAATAAAATCACCAGTGCCATGATCAAAACAGGCAAAAGTATTTTCACACAGACTGTGCAGTTAAGCTGTGAAACGCCTTACAGTAGGACATTTTGGCTGCCGAGGGTTACATGCATTCAAATCGCTGCTGGAAAAGTTGAGGGGTATCACAGAGAAACACAGCACCTTTCATACAGCCTACTGGCAACTCTGCGTTCGGAAGTCCCTCAAGTACAAGTCCCTGCTGGTAAAGTGAGAATATTGTGGAGTAAGACCACACTATGCATGTCCTGCATCTTTGAGATGAGACTCCCATGCCACACCAATGCTTCTAGCTCTTCTTAGGTTCTTATATCTGATGTGTTTTTAGCAAAGGGACTAAAATGCTGATTTCCAAGGTGGGGGATGATGGGTAATTGTAGCAACTACTCATGCCCCAAGGAAATCAATGTGACTCCTTAAAAATTGAAAAGTTTTCTCTTAGTCAGTTGGCACCAGGAAGTTAAAAAAGTAAGTAGCCAGGGATGTCTCCCTGACATGAAGCAATGTGTTCAATGTACCTTACACATGCGGAAGGGAAAGTACAAGAACTCAGAATGAGCCAAAGGCCATTTCTGTCCTCTGTGGATATGAAAAGAGATATGATTATCTCTTTTGATTAAGATCTTTTGATCTTACAGCTTTTACAATTATCTCCGCCATATGATCGATTCCAATATGTTGGAGGGGAGTTCTCAAGAAGGTAGGGACTGCTTCGGCTGTTACTTTTCCTGATACTTACCTTATCTTCTTGAGGGTGAGTATCCCTGTAAATATTCATACCATTAATTCGCTTGAGAGTGAATAACCCTCTAGATAAACATTAAGTACTTTTCTAATTTTTTTACTGTAAGATCAATGTCTACTCAAGCTAATGGCAATGGAAATCACAAATAGCAGCATCATCAACTAAGAAAAATACTCTTGCTGGGGATAGAGAAGTTACAGGACACCCATCCCTCTTTTTTTGTTTGTTTCAAAATTCTCCCCTTTTCCCTCTGAGAAAGAAAATTATTCCTGTCCTCAATAGTGAATGCTCAATGCTCCCATTCCCAGGAATTATTTGGGTGTTTATAATCAGGAGTTAAATCACTTGCTCTTCTATAGCAACAGGATGGCATTGCCTGCTGAGTATGAAATGTGTCTCATGTTATAAAACATCATTCTAGACAAAGGGATTTCCCAGCCTATTGTATTCCAAACTGAATATACCTTCACTCTGACCTGGTTTATCCCAGAAAAAAAATAAATTACCAACAGCAGCTATACAGAACAATTTCCAGACAAACTACAGAACTTCAGCTGATATTCTTATACATTCATTTTCAGAAATTTCAGACCCAAGAAACAAGTAAGTCTATTGCAACACGTGTTAACTGAGGTTCCAGCCATTTGAGTTTGGTTTGACTCGAACAGAACTTAGCAAACATTTCCTTTTAATTCAGCAGTGTAGAAGGCCAAAACTAATTTTTTTCCTTCCAAAATCCACAACAATATCAACACCATAAAAAGCTTCAAATGTTTCAGTGATGGTTAGAGTTTCAAGAAGTACAATGAAAAATTTAAATATACATTGCAAATCTGGCTCAACTCTGAACACTCTGAAGCAGCAATACCAAAAGATGCAGCTCTGAGTCTGAAAAACTCAACTCAATATCATGTTTGAATTTCACACTGGTCTTTGCCTTTGTATTAGAAGCTTTTAAATAGTAATGTTGTCGAAAGATATTGCTACCAAGTTTTGTTTTCCTGTTACTGTTAAGAAACTTAATCTTTAAAAAGCTGAAGACAAACAGTCATCACCCAAATAAAATTTTAATTAGTGTAAGTTTAAGAGGACAAGCAATTCATCAGGGTTGGGCTGTGCCTGACTAGACAGATGGCATCAAGATTGCTTTCACTGTTCAGAAACTGTTGACAGCATACTTTCTAAAAGGCTTTAGAAGTGCTGGCGAATTTTAACTAGTGTAAATAGTTTCTGGTAAAGCCCCAGGGAATGTTCCACAGAGCCAGCTAAACATTACCTGTAGGTGCCAAAATCGATACTGAGGCAATGAAACTATGCTTATGATACAGGTATAGGCTTGGCAGACAGTTGGCCAGTTCAGGTTCCCACCTCTGCCACCAATGTTACTAACTGGGCTAATTAATGTAGCTTATATTCTTCTGTCTCCCAAACAGCAAGAGAAATTCAAGCTTCCTGCCTCACATTTCCAACAGACTAGAAGCATCTGTTCCGAAGATGAAAAGTGACATTTGGCTTTTAAGTTCTTTGAAATAATCCACATGCTCTTCAGAATGTAAGGACTAATGATTTTTTGTCAGTTTAAATGTTTGGGTATCCTTTTCTAGTGAGCTCCATTTGTGTTGCATTTTTTTCTTGGAAAAAAAAAAACCAACTCCTGAAGTAAAAAAGCAGTACATCTATAAAGCCACAGAGAACTGTATTCCTCCATGCATCCGAACTACACTCTTCAGGATACAGCATGACCTCAGATGACAGCACAAGACTCTTCACCCAAATATTACTAAAAATCACATCATGTTCTACTTTCAAGTGGTTTTTTTTTGAGTTCATACTAGGTTTGAGTGAAGCATTGTGGATGCTCGGAAGACAATCCCTTTGTGATTGGGGAATGTGGTTTTGGTGGGTCTGCTGCATTATTAGAGGTACAGAAAAAGAAGTATCAACACATCAGCTACGGGCACACTGCCCTGTGTGCATCACCCCTCAATACATTACGGCACAAGGCATAGAATCATAGAATGGTTTAAGTTGGAAGGGACCTTAAAGATCATCCAGTTCCCACCCCCCTGCCATGGGCCAGGGCACCTCCCATTAGACAAGGCTGCTCAAAGCCCCATCCAGCCTGGCCTTGAACACTTCCAGGGATCCTCCTCCCCAGCCATACAAGAGGTAAAGCGATTCACTCTCCACAACGGTTGGTCTCAAAGGTAATGCAGTCAGTGCTGAGAGACTGACTAGTACTCACTGTCTTCTAAAATGGAGTAGGAGCATGGAAATCCAGTTGTTTCTGCAGCTTCTATATCTATCATGTATGGACTGAGCAAAACAAGTCACATATGAGCTCAGCATTGCCAGTACAGGCTGTCTGAATATAACCTTATCTTTAAAAACTAACTGGCAATGAACACTTAATTCAATTTCCCATCTCTTTTCTCAAACAGAAATAGTCATTTATATGTGGCACTTGAGCCAATCCTGTCTAAGTAACATGACACAGAAAGACGACATTGTCAAGAAAAGAATGCATAGAATGGTACTGCTATCATATATCTCATGCTACTGCATATGTGTTCTGGTAGGAAATACTTAGTAAATAGGAAATAGCTTAGTAAAGCTAACACTTAAATCACAAGGATGAAAAAATTAGCGTGCACTAGAAGGTATGGCAAAGATAAGCAAGGCACAATTCTTCCTCTGAAATTAAGAATGTAATTACTTTGGTGCAAAATCTCACACAGCTCACTGATACTTAAATAGCTGCAGATCTATTCTTCTGAAATGTCTCCCTGTTGTAAACTTGTCTCCATCCTTGATCATTACCAGGAATAAGAGTGAAGAATTTTCAAAGAAGCCAAACTCCACAGGAGCCAAAAACTTCCTTATGTTCTATTTCCACCTAAACGCCTTTTCCTCCAGTGATGGACATGAAGGACATAAGTGTTCTACCATTCTGTCCTCATAAAAAACAATTTATTGAGAACCCAAAGGTCACCAGCCTATGATTGCTCTGTCTGGTGTCAGACCAAGAACTCCCACCACCTTGCAATAATTGTATGCCTTTCTGGCAGTACGAAGAAGACTTTCATAGCTTATTGTATTCCAAAGAATATGGCAGTGAAGACCTAAACTGCTTGGGCTGGGGAAGGAAGAAGGGGAAGGAGAAAGCAGGAAAAAAAAAAGACAGGATGGTTATAAATTATTATTACTTACTACAGAGTTAAAAAGTCTGCATACAGAGTAGGAAATATGCTGGTCTTTCATACGTGAAAATAAGTTAAAAGGCATCACTGACCATGGCACATACAAAAGATTAAATGCATATTTATACAATAGTACTTCAGGAAACCAAACACACAACAGTCTGGATGATCTGTCGAATAATGTGTCCAATCTGTGCTAAATTTTTTTATCTATTTATTGTGAGGCACTTATGTGTAACGCTTGACTGAATATTATTTGTATGTTCACAGCTGAAGAACTAAACAATTTCCTTCTGAGAGGAACATCCTGCTCCCTGGCTTTTGCACTTAATCTTTTTACTAATATCACAATTATGTTAGTACTGATGATCAAGAAGTGGAAAAGAGTATTCAGTATGAAATCTGGCCATGCACCAAATTATCTCAGATTCTCAGATGTTAAGTCTCCACATAGTCTCAAAAAAATGAAACTGTTTATATGGCATAATTAAGTACTTAACGACCAGAACAATCTTGAATAGAAAGCAGAATAGAAACCCAGTAAACAGAATACAAGTTTTCTGTTGAGTAGGTTTGACTGACAACATCATCCCTTCCTGTCTTGCCCATCCTTCCTTGCTGTACTCACCATCAAAGTATGTGAGTCCATGCTGAGGTGGCTGAGAAAACAGTGACATAAAAACTTACTGTCAAAGGAAGCAAGAAAACTTAATTGCCACCTTTGCGCATCTGCCATTGTACCAGCCTTACCCTCCTGTCCCTAATAAATTCTAGTTTATTTAAGATCTTGCCAATCTTCAAGACGTATCAGGTTGATCAAAGAAACAATAGTACAAGACAGAATTGACAGTCAACAGGCTCAAAACAGCTCTTCTTCGTGCAGCCAAAGACACATATCAAATGGGATCAAGGGATGAATTTAACAGACCACAACACCGTTCTTCCATGGTAAGAATATGACGTTATTTGCTGCTCTATACTATATGGATATTATACATCTATTGCTTGATGCCTCTGAAATGGAGCACCTGTCCTGATGACTAATGATGACTCCCACAGTAGAGAAGACGACACTCAAGATGCTATGCAAGAACAATACAAAGAACAAAGAACAAAATATTTTCACGTCACATTTTAAAGCCAGTAAAATTACACACCCCATTTATTTCCACCCTCTGGAGACTCCTTTCTAATTAGTATTCAATAATGCCCGATAGCAAAACTCTCAGGTTTTTTTGTTTGTCAAGACCAATTACTATAATTTCTCTCATATACAACTTTACCAGATGATGGCTGAGATTATTAAGAAAAATTTGAACATTGCAGCATGCATTGCTCCTACAGTAAAAGCTAACCAGAAATGAGTCACAACTGTTCTGAACACAGAGTCCAAAAAGAAAAAAAAACGTTAACAGAAAACTCTGTATGGAAATATCCCAAGGACTGACTTTGCTTAACGAAACTACGCACTCCTTGTAGCTGGTCTACTTAGAGACATGACAGAGAAAGCATGTTATTAACCAGAACGACTATAAAACAATGTACTATATTTGCTAAGTACTCTAGTTCTACTTCACCAGTTACATACATACGCATGTATGTAGTTTAGATTATTTTATATTATCAATATCCCATTCAGTTCCACTTGTTTTTCCTGCATTCACCTGTCAAATGCTGAAACTCTTCCTTACTTCTTGAGCAGCCCCAGTGACCACAGTTCAGTTTACCTGCTCACCAAAGCACTACTGAGTGGCTGAAGAACAGAAAAGTCTTATCCTTGATGCACTTCTAGTTTTAACATTAATGCATTTAAGCAATTAAGCCTGTCCAGCATTCCTGGACAAAGATTATAATGAGAAGCCTGCAGTCAAGCATGAGTATTTATTATTTTTTTTTTTTTTCAGTGAACAATTCTCTCACACACCCCTCCACTAACAAATGTGTGTCCCAAGTCTTTCTAATGCTGGTCCACAGAGCATGCAAGTTTTGAACTCTGGTCTCCTGACCTTTGATTTCAGGACTGTAGCACACTGTGCTTCTTGAGATCCACAGTTCGATTCATCAACCAAAAGAGGAGCTTCTTAGTCAGGCTCCCTCAGTACTAAACTTGTGTAGCTTAGATCCTACTAGCAGGCTTTCCAAACTTCCATTAGTTACTTGCTCCAAAACAAGTGAGGAAACTTCATGCAATGCCCCACTGTGAGGAAGAGAACTCCTCTGATGCAAAGATAAACAAGATTTCTGCAGTTCTTTGCCCCCACCTCTCAAATCAGGTCTCAAGCAGTGGCATACGCAGAATGACATTTTGTCAAAGCACAGTGTGTCCTTCTAACAGAGAGAGCCAGTCATCAACAGAGTCAAGTGTTATGAAAGACAGGCCACAATGTCTGGGGATAAGCCAAGCAAATTCCTTCCTCTCCCCTCCTCAACAGATTTAAAAAAAAAAAACACAAAACAAAACAATCCAATACATCTCAAATATCACAATCTGAAATTACATGACATCTTACAATAAGAGACATAACAGATGAGATACTGTAACACAGAAGTTCTTCATTGATATACTACATACAGTAGCTTGAAACATGTCATGATTTTAACAACTATGTCGAAGTGATTTATGCAAGCAGTGGACAGTTCATGTCAAAACAAAAATTATTTGCAATTTCAAATTTTCTTCCTTCTAAAGAATTTTTAGTAAATGCTATGACAGGTGCATTTTTCTCCCTGAATGCCAAATATGCTTAGCTGAATGTAAAGAAAAGCCCAAAAGTCAACCTAAGATCTTACTTCTCTTAGACCATCACAATATTTTAATAAAGATGTTTCTAGCCAAACTACATCTTCAGTTTCTCCTGCATAGCCACTCTGGATAAAAATCAGGTACCTGTTTACACGTGGGCAAGCAAGGTAGCTTCTGATAGATTTAAATAATTGAATGGAACATTAGGGTAATAAAAAGCCTAGTTTGACTGGTAAGTTGATGATTTGTAAGAAAAGCAGGAAAGCATCAATCCAGTTCTGATCTCCTACCAGTCTACCTGGGAGGTCAAGGGCAGGAAGTGGTTACAACTGTGGTATACACACAACCAACACTCCTCAAACAGTAAAAAGGGATAAGATAGGAGACAACACGTAGAAGGAAATTCTTTACATTTTGTTGAAATTTTTGGCATTTCCTTTGAGTGTCAGCATTGCCCCCACTGGTGGACAATCACCCCCCCTTGCCATCCTGGTGAAGGGCAGATTAGTGTCTACCAATACAAGGTGGTCATCTTTACTTTCTCAGGATGGCTAAAGAGATCATAACAATGGAGCAGGGAAGATAATGGTACAAATATGATGTTGTGGCAGATTGATGAAATAGGTGGTCAAGCACTATGCACCCCTTACAGACCAAAAGGATAGTTCTCCTCCACAGGACACAAGTGTGTTTGCAAGAGAGACTGACCTAAGACCCAGTATGAATAGACTTTAACTCAACGGAAATATTAGAAGGTATTCAGATTTTTTAAAACTTGGACAATTAATAAACACATAGCACATAGATTTAGTTTTTTCTCAAATTCATTAATCTTTGAAAACTACTTTTCTCCTTCCTTCATGCATGCAAACCCATTCAAATAGCAGATCCTCAGAATCTGACTCAGTTGAACCTAAGATAACACTTTCTTTGTCCTTGGGGCAAGGGGTACTATTTAGGTAAACTAGTGCCATGTCAACGATACAGAATCTAGCAACATTTGGGCTGATGTGATGCTTTGCACACAGCTCAAAATAAGCTTCAGACATTGAAGGGTGGGAAAGGAAAGCAGTAGAAGAGGACATGACATGATGGACACTGTACAAGTTCTTTTAAATAAATTGAAATCTTAGCTGAATCTGTGTCCCTGAAAAACAATCCCTCAAAAGCCTTGCTCTTTTAAACAAAGCCAGAACATGCAAAAACCTCTAGCTTTAAGTGTTAGGATGTGATAGTCAAAAGCAGTCAGCTCTGATCAAGTTCTGCTCCAAATAAGTCTCCGGGCAACTATCAATTGGGATCAGCATTAGGACTGATGCAGAGCAGTTATCTAAAAGCATCTCAAATGTATTCTCTTTCTCCCATAGGATTAATGTTCATTGTCCCAGTAAAAGAGAACCAGCTTTCTGTTCAGTAATTTTACCTCCTAGCTAGGCCTCTTCTAACTCTCTGAAATTAACAGCATATTGTGGAGAAAACTGCTAGCCCTCAGAGTGATAAGACCAATGTCCGGCCAAAACCATGACATCCATGACTGGTGGCAAAACACCAGGCAAATTTATTCAAATTTCAGGGCAGATAGACTTCAGAGCCACTATTCTGCTGGCAAAAAATGAGCAGGTGGGTGTAAGAGAAAGGTAGAATCTATCAGACATCCCGTACCACAGGCTGAGACGTTTTTTTCCCCTATTCCCAGCAGCCCAAGAGCAGAAGCAGAGATTTCTGGAGGGGGAGTTCTGTGCCAGCATCCCATAATGCAAGGAAACAGGATTAAGAGGTTGCCTCATGGTACCTGAGCATTAAGGGGATAAAAGAGCTGCCTTCTCTCATGCAGGGCCAATCTTTCCCCTCACCGATTCCTTGACCATCAGATCTCCTCTACCCAGTCTTTCCATCCTTCCTGAATGTGAACCATCATCCCCATCATCTGCTTTGTCTCCAGAAAATAGATTTCTGCTAACTGGAGGACACAGACAAAAAAAACTCAGAGCATTTCAGAGGAGGTATCAATACCAGGTGTGAGAGAAACCTGCTATTTTCCTGCATGTCCTGGAACAGCAGTGCATGCTTCTCGATTTAAAGACACTCGCCCTCTGCCTCTTCATCCCCCCAAGGATCATTTGGTAGAAACTCTTCTCCTATCACAGGCTAAAATGGATAATGTGTGGCGGAGGTACTAAGAAGCGTATGACCATGAACACCAAGTCCTCCCTAGAGAGTTCCTCTAAACACTGTTGAACAGACTTGCTCACATTCATCTAAATGATTCAGGTACTTTCAAAACAAAGGGAGAGCTTGATTTCTCTCTGTCTCAAAAAAAAAATATTTAAAAAATAGTCAGTGTTTAAAAACCTAAAAACTGGAAACCTTGTAATTCCACAGACAACTCTGACCAGGTCCTAATCCTCTGTGCGTCTTCCTCCTGAAATCAAGAGATCCTCTAACAGAGCTATGATCAGTCTTCAGCTAAATTTGCATAAGATTCCTAAAACACGAACAGATCCTGAAATGGGACGAACATTACAGCCTGCAAACTTTACACACAACACCTGACAAAGGCAATTCTCTTTCTGATTTCTCCCTGTAAATGATAAAGAGCATCGTGGAACTGATCAAGGTGGCAGCACAAATTTCAGAGCTGCAGTGAGAAGCAGTGACAGAGTTAAAAAGAAAACTTTACCTGCCAACTAACCTAGTCAATCCATCTGAAATAACACAGTTATGTACTTGGCTTCATAACAATTAGCACAAAGAATACACTACCAGGCTAACAAGATTTATCAGCAGAAACAAGGTGTGTTAGCAGCTTTCAACAGCATTTTGTCAATGAACACATCCAGGTTGGGTTTAGCACCATCTGTCCCAGTCAAGACAGTTACCTCATTCTCAAGCCAACTTTAAATCCAAGATGCATAGACAAAACTTGAAGTAACAGAATGTCCTTCACAGTCTGTAGAACATGCTAACTTGGAGTTGACACCTTGACCAGCTACACTCATCAATTTTATTTCCAGTATGACAGATATATCTTCACATTCTCTTCTCGTAGCCTGCATACCAAGATGAATTGCCAAGCGTGATTCTCCTTCAGGAGGCCAAAGGCTTCTGTTTAGTTGCTTCCCTTTCCATTATGTACTACGCAAAATCTAGAGGCATAAAACTGAGCTAAGGAGCAACAAAACCAGGAAAAGATAAAAGAACAAATCCACTACCCTCATCTTAACTGTCATCAGGGTTTTTATACCACTCCAGACAGATTCCAAAGCAAGGCCTAAGCTTTGCTGTTTAAACCGGTTTCACTACTTCTCCCAGCCTCCCCAATTTCTCAGTTTGGACAACAGCAGGCATTTACAGCAGTCCAACCAGCCGCGTTATAAAGCCTACATCTGAAATGAAGCTCAACGAAAAATCTGCAGAGAGGACTAAGACTCAAAAACCCCCATCCCATAGATGCATAGATGGCGTGTAGGAGGTGGAAAGAAGCACTGCTAAATCTGTTACCTTTCCTGTGAATGATGAGCACGCCACCCTTTCCAAAAATAGACCATGAAGGAAACATTATGCTGATGACTCTGTAAAGCAGGTGAGTGTGAACACAAGCCCTCCTTCAAAGCTACTAGAATAGTTATTGCTTATTTGTTTAAAAAGTAAACACGAAGTTTTTTGGAAATAATGATGTTTGAAAAAAATTCATCCTCATTTCAAGAAGCTGTTTTATAAATTCCAAGGTATCAAAAGGAAACAACTGACATAGACAGAGGTCCTAGTAAAAGATTCCACCTTCCACCTGTTGGTCTGACAACCCTGTGCTACACTCCATCAATAATCCCTCTTGCCCTTGCCTCATAACTTTCTGCTACGCAAATATATGCTCCTAATGGGGCAGCGCATAGCCTGTCTCCATGCTGTGGACAAGGAAGAGTGTTTAGCTGCTACATGCATTGGTCCAGCACAATCAAACACAGCAAATGCACTTCAGACAAATTTCTAAGATCATACTAGGGAGAAGGAGGAGGAGGAGGAAGGGGGAAATCTTTCTTCAATCTGAAGATCCATGCGTATTTACATCACCTTCATAGTGACTTTTCTCTTGACCTGTGTGACAGATACACTTGATTCCTACTTTGGTTCGGGCTGAGGAGCAACACGGGCCTCACACCCTGTGGTGAACCTGCGAGATGGAGACCTCCTGGCTTAAGGATGATGGAATGAAGGTGCCTCGGAAAGATATTTCTAACAGTGGTTTCTAAGCCCAAAAATGCAAAATAATCCAAGCACAGAACAAGATACCAGAGCTAAAATGAAGACATCTATCTTGTCTATAGTATTGACTAGCAGCCAACTACTTCACTCTGTAAATACTACCATCAGGATGAACCCAATTTGAGCTCTCCCTGAACTGCAGCTGGACTGCACACTAGGTGACTCTCACCTGGATCATGGACGCCTCTCAAAGTTTGAGACCCCTCATCTGAGACTAAGAGATCCTTCCTTGCCCAAGGCCAAGAGATCCCTTATGACAGATCCTCGGTAAGTGACTGACAGCACACTGAATTAATACCAATGAAATATTACTATTCCATGTAGCTACTCAATATTAATTATTATAGACTTCGTATAGGTAATTCCACTAGGTATAAACCGTTGTCCAAGTCTGAGATAGTGAAGATTGGACCTAGCCTCACCTAGGCTTCATAAGGAGTTTGGAAAGCAAGGGGGTCCACTCTGAACCTTGTGACTTAATGGGAGGGTGTTCCTTACCCTTTTCGTCTCTGGTCTCTGTCTGAGCCATTCTAACTCGATTCTAACTCAATTTTCCTTTGTATGTTTCTTCCATGCGGTAACTATTAAGGTGAACCTTGCCATCCAACTTATTGAGCCCTGGTAAACCACTGTTAAACTTTGTTAAATTCCATCGAATATATTGAACCCTGTCAAATTATTATTTTACCTCAGTAAAACATATTGCTGCTTTTCTCTTTTGAGCGAGGTACATTCCACTCATCCGCAACAACCTGTTTCAATAATTTTCTCCAGAGAGGGAAATTAATTCAGCCTCCAGCTCCATTTGATCTCTGATCTTTCTCTACAAAAGCATTTACATACAGTATGTCTATCTGAACTCTGCCGGTTATATCTTGAGGGATTTGTAAGATGAAATATCACATGCACAAAATTAAAAGTGACCCAACCATTAAAACTGATGCTACTAGGAATCTGAAAAGAAGCATTTGTTCAGATCAACTACAGATCAACTACACAAAGCATTAGCTAAGTCAGACAGGGGTTAAACAAGCATCCTAGAGTGCAAATCTTACATGGCTAAGATATGCCGGGTGTTAAGTAATGAACTGAACTGCTTGATATCACAGCGTAATGTTATTATTTTTAATTGCCATAAATACATTAATTAGGCAAAGCATAACTCTGTCATGCACACATTATCGTCTATAAACCACATTAGGAATATAAATTCTGGAACTGACCAAAATGCCAGTTTGCTAGTGACTGCATACGTGCTTAGAATGAAACCACACATTTCAACACCTTTAAAGTATTAACTGATTATAACTTATTAGCCTGATTAATTATAAATACTTCACATTAGAAGCAATCGGAAGTTGGTAGTCAGTTCTCAATACTAGAACTGCTAAAAGGTTTTACAGCTTCCAGCCTCCTTCCTAAAGGCTCACAGAAAATTAAGAGAATCTCCAAGTCTCAAAAGCATTCTCTACTCTAGCTCAGTTGCCCTTGTGATTTCCTTCCCCAAGCATATTTTGCATTTCTAAGTGTAAAAATAATTTTCTTTATGTGTGATAGTTTGATTTAACCACTGGCATTTTCCCTTCTTCAGCTTAAATGCACTAACTCCCAGTTAGAAATACTGTCTCCATGGATAAGAACACATTCCTTGTGAGTGACACTCACCTTGACACCCTAATAGAGTTTTTCACACCACTCCAGGGCAATACAAGTCCATTCAGACCAGTATACCCTTTGGGTCCTAAACCCATCACAGGGAATTAGTAAGAAAAAGAATAAAAAAAAATCCACATATCTTCTTTACATAAAGTAGCACATGAAGAAAGGATTACGTTTCACAATGAAAAGGTATAGCAAAGGTCGGCCAAAAAAATCCTAGACCCTTTGCTTTGTCCCACAGCCCCAGAAAAGAAATATGCGTGGCTGACATGTAGTGGCAGGGTATCAGCTGCTCTAGGGGATGTCCCTTCCATACAGGATGGATTGGGAGGTGGGGCAGAGGGATTAAGCAGCTTCAAATGCACAAATCCTGTTTTACGTACTTCTGAAGGAAGTGCAGTTACAGACTGCTCCTCTTTCTGTTTGTATGTAACCTACTAAGCAGGACAAAATGAGTTCTTTAGTGGCTGTGTCTCCTCATCTTGAGCTTCATTTTCACTTTTCTGACCCAGCCCTGGCAAACCTCCTGGGAACATGCTAACAAAGAACAAGCAAACAGCTCTGAAAGTTAACACCGAAAGCTTGGAGGGCAATCAATATGTCCAGTACATTTCAGAATCAGGTTCTCTGCCTGCTTCACTCTTGCAAAAAGCACGTTTTTTTAAGAGGACAGCTTTAGCAGCTTACACCTCCAGTTTCCTCACAGGGAATATTTTGCATTAGACAAGTCACTGGCAAAAAAAAAAGGTTTGCAATCTACACTTTCAGATGTATTTCTGAGACATTCAATGTCACTTTCTCCAGTAACAAATTCAAGTCTTCAGAGGCTTTTGAAACACTTTGAGATTACTACTTAAAACTGGAAAAATTATTACCAATAATCCTTACAGAGGCCACTTAACTTTCTCTAAGGGATGGATTTAACACAGCTGAAAGCAAGTGAGAGCCAGATAGTTTAATGACAGTTTGCTGTAGAATAGATGGGTCATCTCTTCCGTTATGTGCTGGCAGCTCTGAAGAAGTCCCACACCCACAGGCTACGTACAAGCTTTTACCTATTAACCCACAGATCCTTCAGGAAGTTTTATCAGCAGTCAAAATAGCCACAAAATGATGTGTATCACATGCCACTGGTATTTGCTGATTATCACTAGTCCTCATATAAACTTCCCTTCTACTAATAGTAATAATGGGACTCCCAGTAAATAGGTAATCTTGATAAAGACATTGTCTTCTTTCTTTCTCTCTCTCCTCTTAAACTACAGGTGGGGTTTATTTGTTTTTGGTTTTTAGGAGATTACATTGGATTGATATTCTAAAATACAGATTAATCTACTTCTCTACAGAGAGTTACTTCCTCCACGCTTCAGTCCTGAATCATTTTTCAGTTTATACAACCCTCATCACCACATCAATCCAGGACCTCAATTTGCCACTCATACCCATTAAGCATCCCACTGCAGCACTTTGCTGAATAGAGACTGGCAGACATAAACACATATTGCAGTGCTTTGCCAAAATGTCACTTCAGCACCATAAACTTTCATTTGTAGCAAAAAAAAAAACCTGCCAGCTGCAATGTTTGGCTTTTACAGTATCAGCAAATGGCACCAGTTATCATCACAAATCCATTGAAGGTAATGACTTCCAGATAGGCACGGAATGAATCACATTTAAGCTCCTTACCTTCCAAGGCTTACATGCTTCATCTTGGCCAGCAGAGGAAAGGAACACTGAAACACAGCAGAAGATGCTAAGGAGATCATTACTGTAACCCAGTAATGTTTGCAAGCTTATAAAACCTGTACCTTAAGTCACACAAACCCACCACTATTAAGCTTGTCCAGCTACCATGGGTTACGTAAAACTACTTCCCATCTGAAACAGCCAAACCTTTCACGCAACAGTGGGCAAGAACAGGAATAGTTGGCATGAATATGAATCATCCCCAAATGAACTGAAACATATTCATCTTAGCAAGCAGCACCTTCCTGAGTATTTAACATGGGATTGGCAACTATTCAAAGCAAAAAAAAGCCCAACCATTTCTGGGAGCACTGCATAAAATCCCACAGACGGATGCATAGGAAAGACTGGGACACTGTGGAGCAGAACTGGTCCCATGTTAACTTGGGAGACTTGCATAATGCCATGGCCATACATACACAGGGGAAACAAACACAGAAGCCTGGAACGTGCTACGGGGGTGTATTAGGTTAGTTAGAAACGAAATTGGAGATGGAGGATGTAGGAGGTGGAAGGGAGACCAAGGTAACAAACACAAGAGGGAGGAAAAAGAGCACAGACTGCAGACAAGAAAACCCTTATAATAAATGCAAAAGTCAGTCTCCTGGTAAAACGATGGGAAGCGTATTTCGCTTCTCCCTCACAAGCTACAGAAAAAGAAACTAAAAGTTGTGTTCTGCTATTTGTAGATATTACAAATACTATCTCACTATCTTGACATATGAACAACTCCTAGTGGAGAATGTGTTTGTCCTTCTACCAGCTAGTAAACAATTCTTGTTCTTGGAGACCAAGGGAGATAGCCACATTCATTTTAAGGATGAGGGTACTTTATTTCTCCAGGGTAAAAGCTAAATCTGTGGTTGAGCAATTGCTAGAAAACAAAGAGCAATATGATGCCACCCAAAAGCTCCTCAACTTAATTCCTCCACAGGTAATTAGGAATACATTGTGGTCAGAAGTAGTGAAGGCAGCAGGTAGACCCAGAACATCAGTCTGCACTAAAATGTTATCTCACAGCATGAAAGCCATTAGGAAGCCAGGAAAACACACAAGACCTTTACGTTAAGCTCATGTTTGTTCCTGAATTAATGAAGAGCAATAACCTCCCAGGTTATTTAGATAATACCACACAAGTTTTTCTTCCCTCATGACTCAACTTCTGCTTGGGTCACAGATTTCAATGCAGGGAAGTGCTTTGACACAGAGAATGTGGTCTTCCTTTAAATACCGTTACTTTGCCCTCTGAGGAAAAGTACTGACAACATGCCCCACAGCTGGAAAGGCATCTTCCCTGCTAACCAGTGAGGCAAAGCATAGGTTGCAATTCAGAATCCTCCCAGCACTTCAACATTCTCTTCAACACACAGAGAAAGTGTAGCACTTCTACCTGAAGTCATCCATCTTCCATCACCTGTTTTTTCCTGAGTATTGTTTTTTTCTGGGCATATTCATCTCTACCTTGCCCAGTCTAATTTTAAGTATTTCAAACAGTGGTGTTCAGAGTGAAATAAAATTAAGCTACTCATGTCCAGAAGCACTACCAGAACTTGCACATACCTGCCACGAAGGAAGTGACAGGTAAAATCCTATCATAAAGCAAAAGAAAGGTAAAAGAAAAATATGGGATTTCCTTGCTGGCTTGGTGACTTCCATGGCTTTCTTATTTACCAACCTGTTTTCTGTGGGTATCATTAGCATATACTAATATGCTAAATATTAGTATATGTATATTAGTATAAATAACATACTAAACAAAATTGCTTGCAAACATTAGAGTCTGCTTCAAGCACTCTGTACTGTTCTTTACAGTGCCATTATGAAGTATCAGTATATACTAAGCTACATATGTGAGGCTTGCCCATGCGGAAACACCAAAGGAAAACAGAATTGTATTAATGAAACTGTAGTAATTGTTGAATTTATTTTGGAAACAAATTACAAACCATTGAATCAAAGCCACTTGCATTCCACAGAGCATTCATACAGGATTATAAGGCAATTTCAGTCTCCTGACATTTATACCTCTGTACAACCTAGATTATTCTTGAGCTTTCTCATCAAAAAAATACGTGCACTGTCATGAGGGGGAGATTTAACTCTGTACATAAAGCAGTACATAGAATAGTCAAAACCTTAGTACCGTCTACCTATGGGTGCCTTATGATTTACAATAAAAGAGTTTTCTATTTCAAGATTATCTTTACAGAACTGATTTGTTACAAATGTTATAATAAAATACATCAACGTTAATTCTGAGACCAGTAAGAAAGGCCCTTTATACTACAGTCCAGCTACGCTACAATCAAAGAGATATGTCAGTTCAGTAACAGCCCCACTTCCTTCATGAATTCAAAGAAACAGCTAACACATGCTTTCTCTTAAGAGGGGTCTTTTGTGATTCAGAGCTTGAGCAATGCGGATCCCCTAACAGGGAATCTCCTCATTCTTCCACTCTCAATCCATCTACATACATTAAAAAAGGAAACATTGCTAATTGCTGCTACATAGCCTTTCGATTTTGCAGCAGTCACTCATACATTATGCATAGATCAAGAAATAAAATTATAAAGAAAAAAGTTAAACCTAATTCAAACTATGCGCTCTTTACATATTATGATTTAAATAGAAATGTGAAAGCAAGTATTGTCTGACCGATGTTCAGTTGTGACTGCTTGATCAGGCCTCCTCCAACTTACATCATCTAAAACACTTCGCCTTCCTTGAGGAAGATCTACTGTCTGCTAGTTATCTTACCAGAAACCACAGTAGTCAAGCTTCCCAAACCACTGCTGCAATTGCTCCTACAGACCAAGCAAGAGTGTCACATCTGAACCATAGCCAGGCTCACCCTGAACAACCCAAAATCCCACCCCTCTGCCTTGCACCACAAGGCAGAAGGGGCACTGCTTAGCTCAAATGTAGAGTGTTAGACCTCTGGCTGCTCAGCAGGCTTGCTAGAGATCTAGATTACATATATTTAATCATAAACTTACCCATTCTCTACTATGACTTTATATTACAGCCATAAGCGACAAGAAGTAGTTGTTGCTGCACCCCTGCAGCCCGCTTGCTCTGCAATGTCTACAGAAAAGCATCAACTCCAGAAGTTAATTGGGTGGAGGTTATTTCTACATTTGTCATGCCAAAATCTTACTCAACTTTCTTAGCTTAATTCAAGGCTTGACTTTTTCCTCATAATAAACTCTAGGGGAGATGAATAAACCTGCTTATTCCCACAAAAGAAAAACACTTTAAGTCCCACGTAACTCGCACTTACTGTCCTGCTTTTCATTGGGGTCTATTAGCCTTTTGGGACATCAGCTGGCTAATAGCATAAAATGTAACGGAAAGGTGGAAAAACTCCCTGACTCAATTTCTGAAGAAGTAAATTGGATCTCTCTGCTCAGTAGCTTTTGCTTTGTGTTTGTGAGCTAAGCGTTTCAAGATTAATTGCCTCGCCTATGGACTGGAAAGAAGATGGGGAACAGTGATCCTCCAACAAGCCAAGCACTCAGAAAACTAAGATATTCATGTTTTATCAAAATGCATGGTTCCACCTAAACCAAAGTTTTGCCATGATTACACCTGTTTCTGGAACATTGGTTACAAAGAAGCACATTTAAAAAAAAGTCCGTTTTAAAAGTTTGAACAATTTTCCATGTGGCACGTCAGTATTATGGCATAGTAGGAAATAAAATATACTACATCTCAAAAAGATAAAAAGATACAAAATAAGAAATGCCGGTTTGAGCTTTTTCAAGTACCAAGCAAGGCATTTATATACTATGCAGGTAGTGAGGAGGCTACTAAAACAGCAATGGGGACTTTAATGTTAGGCACTTAAACTTCAGGGACTGCTGCCCAAGATAACTTCAGTAAAAGCCAAATGTTTATCCCAAGTTTCTAGTTATTTCCACATAAAATTTCTATAGAAAGATTTCTAAATAGATCTCTGCATTTTAAAAATACAAAATATAAATGCATTTCTAAATAGATTTCAGATTCAGCTTTTTGTTCTTTTTAAACTACAGATGATATTTACGACTTTTTTGGAAACACACAGGAATCTTAGTTTGCAACAAGACAGAACAGAAATCTTTGAAAGATAAGGTGTCGCTTGCATTTCAAAATGTGTGTTGAATAAAGTAACCTCCATTCTTCCACTGAAAAAAAAGAGATGAAACTTCAGAGGAACACACAGGATTTGCATCCCTTCTCCTAGTAAAATTCCCCAAATGAACAAGTAATAGCTGGCTGGAGTTAAACTGCAATGCTTGGTATCTTAATCAAAGCTGAGTTGCTCTCATTTCATCAAAATTAAATAGTGTTTCATCATGTCTTTATTCTCAGCAGTGCACAATGTCTCATGGAGCTTCCACGTAAAAAGGAGGAAGAAGGTTCCTGCATATTGGTGTATTTGATCATGGCGATTCCCCAAAGTGGGTTCACCCCTGGCTCTAAGCAATGTATAACAGACAATGGAAAAAATCAGTTTTTTGTAAGACTAGCTATTCTGACCAAGAAAAGTAAATAAGACAAGAAATACTCTACACCTCTGGGGTCCGCTGCACTGAATAGTTACGCTAGGACAGTGTTTGGCTTCTAAGGAGTCCCAGGATATACAGGCTGGGATGGGGGGGAAAGAGTAGAGCAAAGTTACCACCACTTTCATTCTTCTAAATTATTTCTTCCGTATTAAATGCAATTAGCAAGGGCTTTATGTGAAATAGTATTTTCTATGGAAAAAGAAAAAGCCTAGTGCCTAAATTGACAGTCTTCCCACTTCTAGTTGCTTTTTTCCCCTGAAAGCTTGGTAATGAATCCAATGAGTTATATCACCTGTGCTCTAAGTGTATGTGCTGCTTTTGGGTGGGGTAGAGTCAATTTTCTTCACAGTAGCTAGTATGGGACTGTGATTTGCCTCTTGCTGAAAACAGTGTTGATAATACAAGGATGCTTTAGTTAGTGCTGAGCAGTGCTTACATAGACTCAAGGCCTCTTCTGCTCCTCACCCCACCGGCGAGTAGGCCAGGGGTGCACAAGAAGCTGGGAGGGGACATATCTGGGACAGCTGACCCCAGTTGATCAAAGGGATATTCCATACCACATGTCACACTCAGCATATACAGCTGGGGGAAGAAGGAAGAAGGGGTTACGTTTGGAGTGAGGGCATTTTGTCTTCCCAAGTAACCATTACACATGATGGTTACTTAGCCTTCCTGCAGATGGCTGAACGCCTGCCTGCCAAGGAGAAGTAGTGAATAAATTCTTTGTTTTGTTTTGCTCGGGTGTGTGGCTTTTGCTTTAAACTGCCTTTATCTCAACCCATGAGTTCTCACTTTGACTCTTCTGATTTTCCCCCCCATCCCACTGGGAGGGGAGGGATCAAGCAGCTCCTTGCTTAGTTGCTGGCTGGGGTTAAACCATGACAGTATACTATCTATCTATATGTTATCTGCTACTGCAATTTTATGTTTGTGTTTACAGTGCTATTTACTGTAAATATGTTAAGAGACACTCTAGAAAGAAAAAGGATTTAGCACGTATAGATACCTAACACAATCCATATAGATGCTAAACATGGTAAGGACAAGGCCTGTTACTCTATTTGCTTTAGTAAGACCTACAGAACAGAAAGTCTTTGCACAGTACTCAAAGTACCTTGAGGTTTCAGCTTGACTGGGAATTTTATTGCTAGAACAGTATAGATAAAATTATTTAGCATAAAAATCATAGAACTTACCAATGGATTTATTCTTGAGATGCTACAGAACCAAATGATATGAATTTAATGGGGTTAAGAACTTCAATTAGTTAATTACCTATCTGAAAATAGTAAACTTTATAATCCATATTTTGTCCTCAGGCAATACATCAGGTATCCACTAGCTAGCAGCCCTCCATACTATCTAGATCTATACACTCACGCTGAGCTGAAAATAGAATATTCAAGGGATTTCACAGCTTTCTTAACTCAGGAAAAAAAAAAGGTTCATTTCTATGGTAAATGTAATTACCATTAATCATGCCTTTTTTTTTTACTCGAGTAATTTAGAAGCACGCTCACACTGTACATAGAAATAAAACAGTCAAAGGCACAGAATAAATTTAAAATAAAGGTTTTATCTGCATAACCCAAGTTATGCAGATACTTCTATTGCATACTACAGATGCAAGTACTTCATTTTATCGTCTTAACAGAGAGAAGAAAGCATGATAAAAAGTAGCAACTTCTTTTCTGCTTCCAGGAAGAGTCCCACTGATTACAAATAACAGCATTATTATGTGCAGATTTTAGGCTCAAATTTACAACTAGTTCATAAAAAGTTAATCCATTTTTAATAAGCTCTATGCTAAATGCTAGTGCATATTAGAAATAATTTTTGAGTAGATGCATGCTGGCAACGCATGAAAGAATTTCTGGAATCTAAATAATCTTAAGAATTGTTTTGTCACTTACTAAAACGCTACTTGCGGCATGTTAACCCTTTTAAAATGAATACAAGGCTACTAGCTGCCACTTTCCTTTCTGGGTTAAGCAGCGAGTTTCTGCCAAAGTGTAAATCCCCCAGGCAGTCCTCCGACGGGCACCATCACGTCAGCCCTGTCCCTCGCTAGTCTCAGCTGTCACTTCGCACTGCCTGCTTACAATGGCTACGGGGCAGTTAGGTGACACTGTGGTGTGACACCAGCCCTCCAGCCTGGCCTCAACTGGGTGGTTAAACCTGTTCTTCATGGTCCAAAGCACTCTAGTATTAGAGACAGTGCCAGGCAAGCTCGGATGAACTTCTCAAGAAAGCATTTTGCCAAGAATCTGCTTAGTATTTCCTTTGCATGAATATTACAGAATCACAGAATGGTTAGAGTTTGAAGGGATCTTAAAGACCATCTAGTTCCAACCCCCCTGCTGCGGCCAGGGATACCTTCCCCTAGACCAGGTCACTCAAAGCCCCACCCAGCCTGGATATTGGTGCATCCACAGCTGCGCTGTGGCTCTGTTGCTATGGCTGTTTTCGTTGAGTTGAAAGTCAAAACCAGACTGTCATCATGGCACAAGAAAAATGCCAGTCACCTCACAAGACTACTGGCTCTCACACAGATAAGCAGATCACTAGTGGCAATTCCCAGCAATGACCATTAGTTTAGATAGGCTTCCAGACACATGCTTGAAAGCAGCAGATCATATTTATTTCACAGTCCCCAATTCTGTAATTGATACCAAATAAGCAAACTCATCCAGTTGCACGGAGGCCGAGTTTCTAGCAGTTCACAGAATAATTCGGGGTGGCGGGGGCCTTAGGAGGTCACTGTTTACTATGTTCACTTGGAAGATTTGGACTCAATTACACAGGTCCATGTGAACCGCAAGAAATTATCTGTTACAAGTTTAGAAGCCAACTAAAATAATAGATTATCGAGTAACGCCTTTTAATGTTCTGTGGAGAAACAGTCACTAATCATGCTTCTATTCATTTTTTATGAATAAGCTTCATTTTCAATTCCCTGTCAAATCCCATGACTTCCTTATACTGTGTAAGCAAGGTAATTGTTCATCTTGCACACAGGATACATAGCTGTTTGCTTTAGGGCAATTCCAAATAGATGTCTATAGGAAGAATAATCTGCCAAAGGCACTGCTGGCTGTGCACAAGCTCAAGCAATGAGTTTGTTAGTTGTAGCCTTTTATTGCTGGTTTAGAGTAGACTAGAGATATCACAGGCTTAAGAGACATAACCTTACAGAGATAGAAACCACCAAGTTACATTGATATTTTGATTGTATGTCTGCTTGTTACCTTCTCTTATTTCAGAAAGGCCCACCCAGTTTCCTATAAGGGACCCATGTCCCACAGGCGTTCTGAATGCCCACACTTGGTCCCCACCCAATTGACGGTTTACCTGGAAAATCCAAGCAAAATCAATCTCATGTACCTCTGAGCCGCACAGAAATGCAGAAATACTAGGCTGTAGAATATCTTTACATAACTGAATTTTGATGTTAACATTCCTGAAATGGTTACTCATCCCTTGCAAAACCAGTAAGAGACAGAGATGCAGAGCAGTCCATTAAGAGCTATAGATACCAATCGGCTCAATGGCCATACTGCATACATGGCTGAGAATCTCAGTCTAAAAATACCAGTATCAAGAATCAAATGAATGGTTTTGCGTGTCTAAAGAACAAAGCACCAATTCAGAATAATTATGCTATTTATAGGGCTGTAGAATAACATGCATGTACATTATGGATGTTCTTTCATTTCACAGATGTGATTTTATTCTGATACAGCCATCATGACTCATATTTAAGCTTCACAATATACAGAACAGAATTAAATGAAAGTCAGCAGAGATTTGCTTCCTAGCTTGTAATTACAAGGATCTATACGTATATATTAAGTAGAAAGATATTAGGTATGGTCCATACTAAAGTATGCAATTGTGTATTGCAGCAATGATGATCCTTAGGACACTGAGTAAAGGGTTCAAAGACCTACGAGCAGAAAATAATATTCTTAGCATAAAACTACGAAAGAGCGTTATCAGAAGCTAAGGGTATAGACTACTGTGGCCATGCCATTCTTGTGTATCCCCTGGCAGTTCACTAGATACTCGATTTTGTAAATCTCCAACATAGCTTTTAGACAGAACCGTGACCACAACAAAAGCAACATTTTACTTATCGCTGAACACAAAAGGACTTAAAAGCCCCCGCAGGAAAACTGCTTTAAAAGAGAACAAAATTGCTTGTGAGATGTTTTCAAGACCAATCCACCACAGTGCAGTGAATGCCCACCACAACGTAATACCCCTTCTCCCACCCCCCCCAAACCAAAGCACCAATAGGATTTGTCAGACAGACAGGAATACACTTCAATAAGGATAAAAAAAAGAGCTTAAGTATTCAATTCTAACAGCTCCTCTAGACACTAACTGGAAATAAGATACATCATAGAACTTCTTCATGCTGAATCCATATAAACCCCATATTTTTGTGCAAATACTAATATTCTTCATAATCTTATGTTTTTCCTAACACTTAAATGTTCATACAGTACAAAAGGAAGTATGTGTCTTTTCTGGGTTATTTTTGTGTCCAAACAACACTACACACATTTTGGAAAGCATCATTCCCACCAGCTATCTGGGGTCACTTTTCACCTACCGTAAGTGGAAGAAAATAACCAGAAAGCGTATCAGCAACGAAAGTGTATTGTGCAAATACTTAATATTCACCTTGGTGCCGACATGAAAATACCTACAGGATGTTTCATAGTATGAGCTAAAGAAAACTTAATCCAAAGAGTTCAGAGCAATTCGGAGGCATTTTTGAGTTCATGTCACTATATTCATCGAAGATATCAACAGTCCAGCTAGATGTTGATGTTAAACGCAATGTACCTAACCAGTCAGTGGATTTCTACATGATCCCTTCTGCTCTTCATCTGCAGAGGATACAGATTGTGCTGTTAAACCTGAGATCCGCTGTTTGACCTTTCAGGTCTAGCAGGCTGCTTTTCAATCCTCAGTTATTTGGAAAAATAGTTATCTTCCCCTTCAACTGTACATCCTACAGCTGCTGGCCCCTCTCACTAAAGGCTGCTGAGTTCAGAATCACCACTAGATCACACTTGAAACAGGAATCCAAATTTGCTTAGGCTTTTCAGAACAGTAAAACTAGATGTCCAATCCTACTCAAGTTCCCAAATCCTGAAGGTCACTCAAAATACAAGCTATAAACAGCAGGTATTTTCTTTACTGTTCATTTGTGTAGCGAACACACAAATCATCCTGCATTCATACCACTGACAAACACAAAAGAAAACACTCCATCTGCTCCTCAGTTCAGGGAGGCCACCCATTGCTCACCTCTTCATCTGGAAAAGACTTAAACAAACAAACCTGTTTGGCCAACTGATCCTTCTTCACCAAGCCTGTGGCTGCAGCAATGTTCCCTGCTCCTTCCACTGTCTTCTGGGCCACCGCCGTCACTCCTGTCACCACAGCTCCTCCAACATTAGATACTTGCTCTTTGGTCTTCTCGGCCACTGAGGAGATGCAGAAGGTGGAAAAACACATTAAGACTCTGGGAGCCATAAGTTTTTCACAGAGTCACATCTATCACTGACAGCCCAACATCATGAAGAGCCATAAGGCCATTACACTTTGTGCACCCCAAGAGGATCTTAAGAAATGAGACTATCCATCTAGCAACACTGGAACAGCAGAGGTAAAAAAAGCCTTATTTGTGGCTCAATTTCTTTCACATGAAAGACTTTTGATGTTTTCATTCATGTCTAGCTGTACTTTAGGGAAGAAAAATCATTACATAAAGGCCCTTATTATGCCTAACTCACTATGTAATGTATAATAATTGCATTCAATATATCCCAGTTTGGAAATGCATTCCAGTTAGTCCCCCAAACACTTGCTGCATGTTACAGGGCAAGGAAGACAACATTGTTTTACACTAGACTCATAAACCATTGATATTTTCCTTAATATTTGTTTTTTAAAATCTACTTGATCAATAAGCAGAGCTACTGTTGCTCAGAGAATTTCTAATACGACCTTTTATCTGGTTCTCTGAGATTTCTGCCCCAGTGCTGATGCGTCCATCCATAACATACTAATCTACAAAAAGACTGAATGCCAAAGATGCCAAAACAAACTGGATTAATAGCTAACTCCAAAGCCGCAGGGAAACAACAACACATTTAGCCTACAGGTACATCAGCGGTTGCCATTTTACCTTTCCGAATATTAGTGGGTTCTTTCTGCTCATTCATCCCCAAGGGCTCTTTCTGACAGCAGCTTGCACTGTAGTGAAACCCCTCTAAGAAAAGAGGTGACTTCAGGCCTTAAAGTTACGCGGCCAGATTTTCAGAAGAAAACACATTTACTCATCTTTTACAAGGGACTGTTCTTTAAAAGATGTGCAGCATATAACTTTGTAATTCTAACTAATCCTGTAGTTTTCTCCAGCCCAAATCCCATCTGATTCATGCCATGCATTCATAGCTCTGTTTGCACTCTTTATGAGCAAGGGATGGATTCTGCTTGGCAGACAGGCCACCTTTCAGAGACTTTTTTTGGGAAGCACGTATGAAGAGAAGACTTTCTATGGATGAATTAGATTTCTTTAACTCCCTACAAAAAGAGTATCATCTGCCCACATCACAGAGCACACAGCATAGATTGCTATGACTGACATTAAACAACAATTAGGAAAAAGCTAGAAAGGTAGACAATGTGCCTAATATTTGACTTTTATTAACAACCCAAATAATAAATATACTCTGAAAATGCAGGCAGATCATTTAATGCTCATTCTAACAAAGTTAAAGTGAAAAATTAGTAACCAATTAGGTATTATCTCTATTATGACCAAACCCAGGAGCTCTCACTACAGAGCAGGACAGCAACAGATTACACATTGTCTGATATTAGGAAGAGCAAAACAGTCTGTTCCAAAGATCTTCCAGCCTATACATGCTAATAAGATGCAAATTCATGAGAAATTTCACTGCATCCTCCCAGTAGTCAATTGACATGCTTTTTCCAGAAAAAAAAAAATCAAGTGGGTTTTGCTGAGAAGCAAATGTTGCCCTCAGGGAAGGTTTGACATTATGCTAGCAAGTGCAGGAATCATAGAATCATTTCGGTTGGAAAAGACCCTTGGGATCGTTGAGTCCAACCATCAACCCTACTCTATAAATTTCTCCCCCTACACCATATCCCCCAACACTACATCTAAACAACTCTTAAACACATCCAAGGATGGTGACTCAACCACCTCCCTGGGCAGCCTATTCCAATGCCTGACCACGCTTTCTGTGAAAAAAAGGAAGACATACATGAAGATGCCTCATTTGAATATTACCAGCTACAGACAATAAAAGCTCTGGATTCTATACATGAAATCTATACAGGAAGTTTTTCACTAGTTCTTGCAAACACATATCTTCAGGTGTGTGTCCTTGTAACCCATTATATCTTCCAAAGAATATTAAGATCTGATTGTGCGTGGAGCCTTTCAGAAATGAACTGAGCAACATTATGAAAAACTAGTCAACGCTTTGATATTACTTAGAACATCTAGAAGAAATCTCAAACAGAGCTATCTAAAAAAAAGGTATCATGTTGCAAAAAATAAGTTTCAAAGTGAGTGACAGTCTCCAAAAAATTAAAAATAAAATAAATAATAGAGAGATGCATTTGGGGTAAGTTTCAGTATTGTTTTTAATTTTTCCTCTGTCTCATTCCTCTTCTGGGAGAGAACGAAAAAAGAAAACAAAACCAACGGAAGATATATAAATCAAGGTCCTTTTTATAAACATTTTCTTGTGATAATATTTTTTTATGGAGGCAACATACACTGTTTTGAAAACTCCCTCTTCCAAAATACATTGAATAGCAGAGTATTTAAGAGAGACAAATTCAGCAGGTTTGATGCTGACAAAGAATTGCATGTTCATCTGCTCTCAGACTCCTCCCTTCTGATAAAATGATAAAGTATCGTTGCATTGTGTTCATTGTCAATAGTCATAATTAGTTTCATCATCTCAAGATCTTAAAAAACCTGCACCTCAAGAGCAAGGTATCAAGAAACAGAGCGAAATTGGGTGCGCTGTGGATGCCACAATACCTAATTCCTGATGCCATTATTAAACCCACATTTCTTAGACTATGCTGTTGTGGCAAGTATAACCACTTACCAAGAACAACCATCCAGTGGCTGCCCTTCCCACAACTAGAGTGTTTCGGGAAAGCCCTGTCCAAACTATTTTCTCCTCCCAGAAACACATTACCCTAGAAAAGGCTTAGTACATGCTAACAAAACGAAGCAAAGAATCGGGCCGCTAACATTGTTACTGGAAGTAGAAGATACCTGATAATGGTAATAAAAGCAGTATATTTAAGATAGCTTTCTTACGCTACGTCTGAAATAGAAGTTATCAACAGAGGTACCCTGAAAGCTCTCTCATACACTGCTTCAGAAATCAGAGCCATGAGGATAAATCCAGCAAACTATACACATGTAGCACAGATTTGCAAAAGCACTCAATACTAGTAGGGGAGAGAGAGAGAGATAGAGAGGTCTTCCTTCCTGTCTCCAAAGAATACCTAAACACTATCAAAGTTCCTATTACCAGAGTGACTCTCCGAATACGCTCCAGCCTGGTGACCCTGCAGCTCTGGAACTCTAGCAACAGGAGAAGAAAAAACAAACTAGGTTTCCAGTCTCATGTACTTTATTGCTTACACTAAATAGTAACAGGGGAAAAGTATTAAGTGCACACAAACAAATCCATTCAGAATGCAGGGGGTTGATACCAGCTAATTACATTAATCTGAATATCAGGTTGTTTAATGATCTTAAGCCATTAAGTCTTTGTACGGCTCATGTCTGCTTTGCATCACAGTACTGAGAAACAGAGTAAATCAGCTTTTGCAGAGCTCTGCTGTGCTATGGCCTGATTACTTTTGTCCGTCTATGCAGAGACTGTCCATTCCAGTAAATTACCATGGGATTGTCTACAATGACCATGCCAAGGCTAACTTTGAAACTGAAGATCTAATACTGACTACAGCACTGTGCAAAAAATACTAGCATTGAAGCTTTCCTTTCCTGACTTATTATATACAACTACATAACATAACAATATCGATGTGAAACCTTCAGAGCAATTAAAAATGAGAACTAGTTGCTTTCAATTTTGTGCAATAAAAGTAGATGAAAACCACAGGATTTCTCTGAAATAATGAAATTACTCTTACTTCACTAAATACCAAAGGCCAGTAGAAATCCTAATTAGGCAGGCAAGTCTGATATACAAGCTAGCACCCCATAAAACTAATAAGCAAAGCTGCTTCATCTTCAGAAGTTCTGGGAAAGGGTGACCTGACAAATAACATGCTCACTGTATTCCTGTGAATCACAGCCTGGTGTCCTATGCTGACTGCGGGGAGGTCGGACTAGATGACCTTTGGAGGTCCCTTCCAGCCCGGACCATTCTATGACTCTATGATCCTCATTTTACAGTGTCTCGATGCTACTAAAGCTGGTACAGTCAGGTCATACTTTGTTTAAAGCAAGAAACATCTTAGTTTAATATTTTGGGGTTTGGAAAGCAACTGACCAAAAAAAAAGAAAAACAACAACGTATTTAGTTGTCCAGCACTTTGAGGTGTGTCAGCTCAGTCCCTTTACCAGTAAAGGGTTTTAAACCGCAAACTAATCAAAAATAGCAAAATTAGCAAGACCTTGGAACTCAGACAGTAAGAAAGAACCCACTGCACAACCGTGAACACACACTCATTTTGATACGTGATTCTAGTTTGCATTTGACCATCTCCAACCTCTTGAATCATTTTTATTCACATAACAAAATGTGTTATTTCACCTCAGGTTTCACGCGATATTAACATGCTGGTGCATCATAAAACCACCAGAAGTAGCAAACTCCTAGGCCTATCAAAAAAGACAAGTATGTTCCTGCAAGTGCAGTTTTGTCACATCAACTTTAATAGCGTTGATTTAAATGGATTTGATTTCTAAAACAACTTCCCTAGCATTCCTCAGTGTCTTCATATAGCATCATTACAGTGAACCCAAATCTGTTTTACCTATCTTCTCTGCTTGCCAGAACAACCCTTAATAGACTTGCAATTTTAAATTTTTCTTTTATTTTTAAAATACATACACAAGCAATTCCTCTGTTCTTACACTACCAAACCCATACTGTTTCATTTCAGAAACCATGCTCTGGGGATTTCGCATTAGGTCTCCTCTTCTCACAGCCACATGTTAACCTGCACGTCCTCTATTTGCATTCAACAGCCAAACTCCTTCCAAACAGTTTAATAGGCCAGAAGAAAGCAAACAGTTGCACAGAACCCATCATCTCCAAGCTTTGGGTATTTCACTGTCACCCATTTCCTAAGTGGGTGAGGAGCATCCACTGTTTTGCCTAAAATTCCCAGTAACTCATCTGAATTTTCTATTCATAGACACAGCACGTAACAGATGTGCTTTCCATATGTTTTGCTTTATAGTCTGTTTAGTATCTTCCAGAACAAAATTTAACATCTTTTCAAACCTGCCAAAAATTCTATTCATCTACTTAAAATGTCCTGTCTTACTACACATATTGCAATCAGATCAAGATGGATACTCACAGCATTCAGTTGTTTCTCTCAGGAGGAGGGAAAGAAGCTCCTCACCAAGATAGACTACTACAGAGTCCCAGTGCTTCAGCAAGTTCCATACACGCACAAATGCCCATGACTTCTACTCTACCACAGCCCAGCTTGGTGAACATCACCTCTATTAACTTGCTTGCTAGCGCTGTCAGTTGCTGTTCCCACATTTGTGATACAGATATACATGCCTCAAACCTCATTCCACTGCAATCCTCTACTGGTTATAGTAATGATCCCTCTGAATATTTTTCTTAATTGAGGTCTAACAAGCTGAGATTTCAAACCTCGTAACAACCGCATGCATGTTCAGCCTGAGGCTAAACTCTGAAGGACTACTATAGATGTTCTGTTCAGTTTTGTTACTAAAAATACTCTTGACTGACTTCTCATTTACTTCAGTTGTGATATCAAGTACTGCCAAGTTACCTTACCTACAGTTGTTTATCCTTTGCATTGGCTTATGTGAGCACAGAGGACTGATACACTGCTGTACACAGAACAAAAAGGAAGAAGAAATCATTTTCTACTCACTTATTTGGTTTCTAATTTTTTAGGGGAAAACCACCTTAAGTTTCTTGACTATGCATTTTCTTTACATCTTCAGAAGTCCCTTATATTTACAGCAGAAAATTACACATTCTATTCAATGCAATATGGTCAGCTGAGGCTTTCCTGCACTCTGTAGAGATCAAAGACTTCCATTCATTTTGCCACTTACTGCAAATTATTGGTTACTGGTTTCAGTTCATACCTAAAATGATCCCTGCAAATCAATTTAAAATGCAAATTTACTCTTTGTTTCAGCATATAAATGCCAGCGTGGACATACATGCCTGGCATTAACTTCAAAGTTTTAAAGTGCTGTTGCTACTGATAGACTAGGCAGTAGTAAAAAACATTTCAAAACCCTCATAACTGTGACAAACTCAAGTCAGTTTATTGAAACCCAGAAATTTGTTTCATTCCTGAAAGCCATTTCCTTTCCATCTTCCCACCCCTCCAGCTCCAGTGGGACACACTGAGGAGTCATAAGAATCTTTTAGGAATGGAGGGGGCAATGGGGCAGCTGTAGCAAGCACACCTCATCTGAAACTGCACTCTCTGTGCGTTGTTAGAAACAGACCTCAAGCTGGGATGAAGAACTACTAAGAGCACAGGTGATGTTCAGGTATTAAGTTCACACAGAATTCTCTGCAGCCATAGATGTGCCAGTTCAGAGCTCTTTCAATCAGTCCTGCCAGCTTACAAGCAAAGGCACCTTTTCCTCATGGGGACAGGTGGATCCCATCAGGCCCTAGCATATCTTCTATTCACTCTTCTGTGATTATAAAAACCAAAGTTCTGGCAGAAGCATCTGTCCTGGAGCCAGGTATTGATGTCTTGGGCTCACCTGTTCCTCCAACATCTCCCCATTACTGGGAGAATTGAGGAAAGCTGAACCTTTTTGCCACCTTCCCAGGGCCCTGAAACCTCTTTTGATCAACCTTGCACTTCTGGTTGCAAAACCATTAGTACCCACATGAAAGATTAGGAGAGGGTAATAGTCCAAAGGCTGTACTAAGCTGTAGTTACTTGGCGACATCCCTGACTGGAGCCCCACAGAGGCAGCAAACTTCCCTGAAAAAAGAGTCTAGTCTGCAAATGGATGCCTCCATTCTGCTCAGGAGGGAGTCACCAATGACCATAACTTGCTGTTGTTTCTTCTCAGCACTGGTCTCAACACAGCTCTTGCTATGAGGGGTTGGTTGATGTGCCCTTCACAAGAGTGCTTACACAGGTTCCTCCTTCTCTATCTCATCATGCACTTCATCTGCCCTTCCCAGAGGCTGGGCATAATCACACAGGCTGCAGTTAACAGCAGTGATTGTGTGGCAGGGCTGGCTTAGCAACTACAGAGGTGAAACTGCATTTTGCATCCCAGCTTCACTGTGGATAGTCTAAACGCCTTAAGCATGGAAACGCTGCTGATTTTTTCTGCCTTAACGGCAAACATTTCCTGGGGTTCTTCCTTTCTACGTAGCTCTTACAGTCCCTACTGTCTGAAGGAGTTCTACATTATTTTTCCCCTCCTTCATTTGTTGCAATAATTCCTGCTTTGTCCACTAGCATCAATCTTGTCCGACTATTAGCTCCTAAATCAGGAATTAAAGTCCTCCTGACATACGCCTAGAGTCCCTCCGCATTTTCCCTTCCACATTCCTCCTCCAGTGGCATTCCTCTTCTCCACTCCACTTTTCTGCCTCCTCAGATCCCAAGGAGACAAACCTGGACACCCAACCCAGACTTTCAGTTTCTTTAGGTTGAAGTTCTTCATAGCAAAAAAGTAAAATAAAATTCAGAAAGACTTCACATTTTTAGCCAACTGGTTTATAGCTTTCCAGCAGAGAATATTTCACCTTCGGTAATTATCAAACAACAGAAAGACCCTTGACTTATCTATTTCTAAAAAAGCAAGTTACTGCCTTCCATTTAGGAACCTGGTTTGGTTAGTCTCCTGGCTCATATAGTACAACCTGTCTTTGATTCAGAACATCCCTCAAAAAAAACCCTTCTCACATAGAAACAACTATATTAAATTTACATATTGCATTGTAAAACAGTGTATCTGCTTCTCTATTTTTCTATGTTTTTCTGTTATTCATAAATTGGGGTGCTCTCAAAAAATACACAGAATGTTTAACAGCTAAGTGATTGGTTAATCAAACACAGGGAAGTAGTTGAAATTCAGAGATAATTGTCTTACCTGTTGTGACACCATGAACAACTCCTTCCTTGGTCCTGGAACCTAAATAAAGAACAACATAGGTTGAACACATGTTCTTAAGTGCTGGGGAAGACTAGATGGATGATAAAGAGCGATGAATATACAGATTACATACAGTTGCACACAGTATTTCCTAAGATCATTAAAATTAATTCAAGAGAAATTCTACCTAAAGGAAAGGGCAAAACCATCAATAAAAGGCAACCACATGAGCGTATATTGACTGTGGGAAGGTGAATAATACTGGAAACTCTTCTGCAGTTTATTTCTTGTATATACAAACTTCCTTACCATTTTCTTAATAGCCATGTTAATTAAGCCTCCCACTTTGCAAAGTCACATGGTAATGTCCTAACGAGACTCATGTGTGTGTTTGCAGAAGAAGAGAGCCAAAGTTTCCAAAAGCCGCTTTTTACCACACTGCAAATCTCTCACATCTTCAACGGGAAGAGAAACAAATTAGCACATGCTGCTGTTGGAAATGTAACTCCATGTCTTTTTCTCTACTTGTCCTTGTCAGGTTTTATAATCTGGTTACATTTCAGGGATTAGTAACCATCTGTGGACTATGATGCTTCACAATGTGCAATTAAGCGTTACAGAGACAGAGTTTACAGCTCCTAGTTCTTCATCATACCCTAGTCTGACAAAGACAGGATGACTTTTTTTTTTTTATTACCAACACAGAAATTACCTTACTTGTAATGCAATTTTTTGTCTGTATGTCATTCGGTATTCAAGACATTATAATTTATACTTCTGACTTCTCACATCTACAGAATTTTAGCTTAGCACTACGTGCAAAATCATATAGAAACTAATATAAGCAGAAATATATTAGAAGAAAATGTTTGAGCAGATATATATCAGAAGAAAGCAACTTTACCCACAATTCTTTACAATAATAAGATTAAACACTAAAGTACAAGTTCATTCATCAATATGCCCAACTTGCTACTATTGCCAATTTATGGAACTTAAACCATGTATTTGTGGCACTATCAGACTGATTACAGCATGGAAAAGGCTCTATTATCCATGAGCAAGATCGATAACAGGAAAAAAGAAATGTTGCATCAAGTAAAATGACATGTTCCTTTAACTAGCTAACAAAGAGGCTAACAGCTGAAAAGTCTTTTTCAATCTAATCATCTTTGTCTAATCTTTTTCAATGCTAATGTCTAAGGACTTGTTTTAAGACCTTGGTTCCCAATCTTGGGGCACCACGAGACCCGAAGAAGCAGAGCACTTTAGACACATACTGGAATCCAAACAGAGGATGGCTCTACTGACTTCTACAAGACTAAACACCACTTCAGGCTTACAGTGTGTCTATCGGAACACTTAATCATATGCTTTTAAATGCACTGTTAGACCTGGCCAGTACCTCATTCATCTTGTTGAAGTAATTGTCTGCAAGGCATGCTATTAAACCCATGGAAACCTGTGAATACCAAGTACTCAGTTCCCTGGGGCTGGTAAGAGATGGATGGTATGACAGACTCCCTGAGGACCTCTGCAATGCACAGATCTCCACAGGGACATATGCAAGTTGATTCTTACTTCACTTACCCTGATGAAATACTGCTCTAACCACAACTAATACAGAAATGTTAGTGTCTTTCTGTTAGTGGAAGACAGGCTTTTCTTTAATGAAAGCTCAGCTGGCAGACCCATACAAAACAGAGATATGTATAGCCAAATCCATTAGTTGGCAAACAACCAGTTAAGTGGTGGTCCAGACCTTACAGCATATGTTAGAGCTAACTACTATTTGCCCCACTACTGCACACTTACACGGAAGTAACCATTTCTGCAGTCACATCTACAACAGGATCTAGGAGCACATTAGGATCTGCCAGAACAAGCCTATAAATAACAACAGTTGAACTCAGTAGGATGACTTCTGACTGGCAAAGAAGAAAAAGCTGGTCATCCACATTGTTTCCAAGAGAAACCAGCTGTCTTACATTCTGTCATTCCCAAAACATCAATAATCTTGCTCGTTGTACCCTCCATAACGAGGGGAACAGAGGAATCAGAGAAGGGATAATATAAAACGCAAGGAGCCTGACACTGACCTACGCTCCTACAGGAGCATTAGTAGTACATGGTAAGGCCACTTTTCCTTGCTGTAATACACATCTGTGCAAAGGGAGGGAGAAGCCAAAACCAAAATTTTTGCCTTTTTGTAATTATGAAAAAATACATCAGACTCTCTTCATTTCATTATTTATTATCATCACTGTCATTATGCCAAAAAGGAAGTGTATAACAGCAGTTTGGCAATGCAAATAATTTTTTTGTCTGTATGTCATCCAAATCTTTTTTTTTTTTTTGAGAGACAGACTATTCCAAGCAATCCCTCACCCAAGATTCAGGTTGCTTAGTCAGAGCTGGTTAAAGTCACAAGCCCAAATTAGGGGAAGGCCTAATCATTGTTTAAGGAGAACACTTGCTCCCAAGTGCTGGAGACCATTATCCCACCAAACGGACCTTGAGTCCCTTGACTACTCTGCTGGCTTTTCTACTACCAAAGGAAAATAAGAAACCTTATGAAAGGAGTGTAGCAGAGGAATTTGGATGGTCTTGCCAAATAGGTCATGACTGCACTGCTCTACTCGAAGGCCATGTGCCAGCTAAGCACAGGGAGTAGTAAACAACTCACCCACTAGCCACCCCGCTCCTCATAAACTATTCCTTTGTCCTGCCCGAGAATAACACATAAAAAGTGATCAGACTGGAAACTTCCATTCCTGAGCATGCACTCAAGAGTCAATTGAGCACAAACTTCAGCTCCCTGGTAGCACGCACAGAGCTCAGAGGAGCTCTTGAGCAGTACATCACTAACAGCATGCAACAGCATCCTTCTTACTCTCAGTTCCTGGTCTCAAAGCGAGTGGGGGTAAGCGTTACCTCTCATTTCCTCACTGCTTCACACCAACAGCTCTTGAAGGACACACGGAGACACAGTTTTAAATTTACAGCATACCCAATGCAGCACAGGACTGCTGAGCCTCAGTCCTCCTTTCTAATCAATGACCAGGCCACTGTTTGACAGCAAGAAAGGTCCTGATGCTGTGCTCGTACGAGTCAAGACAGAGCCACTGGCTTCAGTTAGCCAATGCTGGAGTACATCAGCAAAGGAATTTAGGGGGGAAAAAACCCCCCATATGCTGAAAGCATAAAATCACACTACAGACTGTATGGAGCAGTATTCTGGATATTAAAATGCAGGACAAAGACAGTGGACTGAAGGAAGAAAGAACAGAATTTAGCTTAGAGAGGGGAAAGAAAGTTATTCTTCTAATAGGCCACTCTCCCTCAGAGCTTTAAGCTTTCCCTTGTGCCAAAGAAAAAAAAGAAATATGTTACAACAACCACATTTCATCCCAAGCAGCAGCTTTTGTTAATAGAGCTCTTATGAGGTAGAATTATGGTACAATCTTTCACATAATAGCTAACAACAGCCTGGACAGAAAGGTTCAGATGCTTTCCACATTTACTGAAATTCCATGGGAGACCACATCACCTGGGGAATCTGGACCAAAGACTTCGCATCTTACTAATGCTCCAGCAGCAACGGAAGGTGGAATGTTACAGAGCTGACTGTTGAAACCGAAAATAATTAACAGGTCCCTCTCAGCCCAGTGGTGTTAGGTTCTTTTTGGCAAGACGTCAGGCAGCTTTCACAGCATAATCTGGCTGTGAAACTCGTATCTGAAAACCCAACTACAGAGACAGGGAGGGAGAAACCTTCAGGAGCTCAAATGCAGCACGCTGCTCCTCTCCTCCACTCGTAAATGGGTTTCACCACCTTTTGCATTGCAACCCTTAACAGCTACAGAACCGAGAGATAATCACACCAGCCTTTGCTAATGCTGCTCAGGAGCAGAGCCGCCCCTGCTGCCTGCTTGGGATGTAGACAAGAAATACCCAGCTCCTGGTTTCCCCCTCACCCTACTTGATCTTGCTGAAACTTCAGCTGGGAAAACCGTGGCTCCCCACAAGCAGGTATGGGCAGGCACATACCCAGGCACACAAGCTGCCAGAGCTCCTGGAGACAGCTTCCAGCCAAAGGCTTTTTTAGCTGTGTGACCGAACCTATGCATATAGCTCTTCCCTCCTGAAAAGCAGGGATCTGCTGTGGGGAGGATCCTGCATCATTACTACAGTCACAGGCCCCCATCATGGCTCAGGGCTTTGCTGTTCTCAGTATTTTATTCTTGAAACACATAGCAAGCCTGCCCTCCGAAGTTTAACCTCAGCAAAAGCGTCTCTGAAGACAAGAGGAAATCTGTTGCCTCTGGGAGCAGAACTAGGTTCAAATATTATTAAGGTCTGGAGAACAGGCCAGACACAAAGATTAATTCTGTACACAATGCAGGTTTCTAATACAAAGAAGTCAATGACCCCAGAAGCATGGTCAAGAACTACAAGAAAACCAAATTAAAAAAAGAAAGCCCTACTCCTGAAAAATAACTCCAATATCAAGCACAATGTACAGTGAAAGAACATCTATTTTGATATATTGAAAATGAGCAGATGCTCATTTTAAAATAGACTCATCTTACAATTAGTTTTCAAAATGACTGCCATCTCTCTTGGCAAGAGCACCGAGCTTTACTATGGCTCAGCAGAAGAAAAGCATATTCCAAATGAGTACCCCAAACTATCTGGAGCAGAGATAATTTGTTATGGACTGGCACCAGCCTGCAAGGGCAGAGGGAATCCTGAAAAGACACTGGAATTGCAGAGACCTCAGTGCTTCCATTTAAAAGAAATGCTTCTGGTTTTCAACTCTGTTTAACTTCTCTTTGGTATCTGTACTCACCTCCCCTAGGTACACACAGCATCCATTACAGAATTAACCTGCTACAAAATCAGCAAAAAAGAAAGGACCTATAGAAAAGAGTATCTTTGCCTCTTCATTCCTTTACAGAAGAACTTTATTTGATGAATAGGAGAAATAGATCCATAAGTACTTTTTTAAATGACCACTTAGTCATACAGTCTTGGCAGATTCTTTTCCTGTGAATTTTTCATGGCAGCATTTTCAAGACAGTCCTCTAAAGCCTGACACATGCTAAGCGAAGATGATGATCATGCAATCAAAGTACTGATCTGGGATTTCAGAAGAATTTTATCCCTGGCTCTGTGCAAGATTCTTGTGTGGCCTAGATAAGTCACTTAACAGCTGCTTTGCTACCTTGGGGTCTACCTGCCCTACCTCATTAACTGTAGCAGCTCTTCCTTGAGAAGTCATGGAAAATATCTGTTATGGATACACAAGAGTAAGTACCAAATGTGAAGTTAATTTCAAAATATGAGAAATTGACACTTTGCCATGCAAAATGTAACTGTCAACATGCCAAGCAGTCAGCATGGCTTAGGTTCCTGAATTAACCTCACAAGTTTCTTCTCATAAAATCCCACTTAAAACCCACATGCTCTATGGGATGCTGTTAAACCACCTTCCACTTCATCTTTTATGTATTTTTGCTGTACCAACTACCCCTTCAGCCTTAGCTTGGCAACCTTCTTGAATAGCTAGTGACCTGTACTGTCACATACAGTACAGGAGAGGTACTGTCACATCACCTACAGCACAACCTCGTTCAGTACGGCATTACAGATGTGGCTCTGCAGAGCAGTAGTGCGTGGCCAGCACAACGCGGTGACCTAAGAACCAACATTTGGCCTCAGAGAACTGGAGCTCAGGAGGGCACAACTCTCCTCTTTGTTTTGCAATGGTCTCATGAGTGATTACATACTGGTTTTTGCAGAAGATAAGGTCTGATGAGGGTCCAGGTGCGAATGTTAAGGTACACGGACCAGCAGCGTGATCTCTGCTGCCCACTTACCCACATAGAGGACGCCCTCTTTTGTCTTTCCTGCCGCCTCTGCCACACCCTGCTTGGTTTTTTCTGCCGCTGCTACGACTCCCTCCTTTGCCTTGGAAAGTCCTTTCATGAACACATCCATGGCTGAAGAATTTCTTCACACAGCCCTAGAGGGAAAAAAAAAAAAAAAAAAAAAACAGTACACTTTCAGTAAGATTTGTTTTCAGCTTTTTATCCCAGAAAGGGAAGACAATTTTATTCGAACTGAATGGGATGACAATTACTTAACAATTATATTATTTATACCCCCATATAAATATTATGTAGCTTTCATCCTCTGTACGTGAGGTTGCACTCAGTATTTCAGACACTGAACTGTTGTTCAGAAACAACAGTTAAATAACTAGAAAAGAGTACGATTACATGAATCACTTTTACATTTTCTCACATCCTGCCATAAGTTAAACAGCACTGCCAGAGCAGTTCCCTCAATCCAAGCAAACCTTGGGGATCCTGCTTCCAGAGAATCCTACAGAGAGGTTGCTGATAATGCAGCTCTGGCTGGAAGATGGATTCACTGATGCAACTAGTCCCTTCCCTGCCTACCAAGCTATGATTTCCTCCAAAGGACAGTTCTGTTCGTGAGCTGATTGCAAGATTTAGCCCTGTGATTTGATGATACTCCCCCTTTCATACAGAGGAAAAAGCCAACTTAAAGAACCACTAGCAACTTTAAAAAAACACCAAAACACACCTTCTAAATGACAAATGTTCACTTGCTATAAGAAACTGCCTTTAGAACCCAGAAGGACTGGAGCAAATAGAAAATGCTGCTTTTCCAGTAGCCCAGCACTTTGTGCAGTCCACATCGCTCTTCTGGAAATTGAGCTTTCCTGAGGGGGTTCTTTGCATGTATCAGGACTGAGAAAAGATTTTACTAAAAAGCAAAAGCAGCAATGCAGGATTTTAAAAGCACTGCACTAAGGCTAGCAAGTGACTCCTGTGGCAGCTATACAACCCAGCGCTACGCTGAAACAACTAAAATAGTAATTAAAATCAAAAAGTCAGGGTCCCTTCAACTTATCTGTTACCGACAGTCCTTTCTCTTCCTCCACCCACACAGCAAGAATTGCTGCCTGTTATTTTCTGTTATTTCTCTCTGCTGGAGGCGGCGGAGGGGGAATGGCTGTCTAGGAAGGCAGTGGGGCTGCTGCAGCTTTCTACTAACTCGTGAGGAGCGTGCGAAGAAAGGCAATATCTGTGCTCCAGCCGAACCGCCGATGGCACCCGCCACGCTGGGGCTGGGCAGCCTTTTACACCCAGAGACCGGGGGGAGGCAGAGGCTCCAGCCCGCGGGACCCTCCAGCTCCTCAACCAAGGGGGTCCCTAGGCCTGTCCCCAGGCGCGGGGCAGCGCCGCCACCGGCTGCGGGGCCGCCTGGGGACCGCGGGCGGGGGGCGCGGGTGTATATCAAATAATACCCAGGCACCTGCAGAGGGAGGGAGGGAGGGAGCGGGGCGTCGTGACCACACATACACATAGCATATAGCGCTACGGAGGAGGGCAGAGCGACGCGACCATATGGGGCACCCACGGGCTCCAGCTGACACGCCGTCGGCACAAGGCGGCCGCAGCGCCCGGCTTCTCCTCCCTCCCCCGTGCCCAGAAGAGGACGTTCAACAGGATACAAATGTATATATAATATTTTCTTATATATATATATAATTATATAGATGTGTCCGTACACACGGAGGCACCCCTAGCCCTCCACAGCCACCGAAACCCCAGTCCTCGGCAGCACCGGAGCGGAGCTGTTCACCCTCGCCGCGCCGCTCCCTCCCTCAGCCCGCAGCTCCCCGAGGGGGCGCCGCCGCCGCCGCCCCGCAGCCCCCGGCCGCTCCCGAAGACGGCGCCCGCCCCTCCGCATCCTGTCACTTACCGCCGGGCTCCTCCGCCACCGGCGACCGACCCGTTCCGTGGAGGCGTGGGGCGGTGGGGGGGATGCCGGGGGTGGGGGGCGAGGCGCGGAGGGGCCCGAGGGTGAGCCGCCCCTTCCCTCAGCACATCCCGAAGCGGGGAGAGAGCGAGCCGGGTCTGCAGGAGCCACCCCCGACGGCAGCCCCGCAGGCGGCGAGCGTGAGGGAGAGACGAGAGTAGGAGAGAGGATGCGCCGCGGGAAGGAGGGAGGGAGGGAAGGAGGAGCGGAGGGAAGCAGGGAGGCCCCCACCTCCGCCCGGCCCACCCTCTGCTGGGGGCTGCGCCCACCCCCGCGGGGCGCGCAGCGGGAGGCTTCCCAGGATGAACTTGGAGCGCTTGTTGCACCGGCGCAGGGCAAGGGAAGGGCGAGAGGCAGGGGGAGAGCAGGCGCCCCGGTAACCCCGCACGCCCACCGCTCGCTCAAGAGGCTGGAGCGCCGCACCTCAGGGGCGTGAGGGAGCTGCTGATGGCGAATGCAGCACACCTGTGTCGCGCTTCACCTTTGACTTCGCCGAAGCCTTAGAAAAGCTCCCTGAGCAGCTAAGTGCTTCCTCGTCTCCTTCCAAACCTTCGGCCCGAAGTGACGGGAGTTCAGCGTGGCTCTTTTCACAAGATTGATGGCCCCAGCTCATTTTTAAGTGTGGGAGGTGATGTATTTCCAGCTGTAATTTGAGTCTTAACCCTATTGCACACACAAAAATTTTTATCCCGAATCAGGAATGCTGTGAGAAGCCCCCCCACCCCACCCCCGGCTCCCTCCTGCCAGATTTACCCAACCCCTGTGCCTCTACTAGCATCCTCCATCACTCTCTGTGGCCACTGCTACTCAAGTCCTCTATTTTGGTAGCAGAATTTAGGCATGAAAAGCCAAGACCAGTAGGAGACAAGGCATTAGAACAGATGGACCTTCAGCTTCAGTACATCAGTTCATGTGCTGTATAAAATCCTGCAAGACCTACAGAAACAGTTTGGTTTTTTATTGCACTCCAAAAGGAGAAACAGAACGTGGTATAGACACCAGGTTGTGAGCTGCAAGGAACATCTTCCATCCTGTGCAGGCAGCTGATGCGTCACTGCTTTTGTTTTCATTCTGAACACATAGTGCAGAGTCTTCCTCTTGTCAGGTTTCTTTATAAGCCTTAATATTTCTATGCTGTTTGGTAAACTTTCCTGTGGTTCATTTCATTCCACTACTAGTTTTAATCAACCAAGCATTCAGTATTATATTTTAGTTCTTTGTGTAAGAAGGTGCTGACTGAGAATGCAAAACATTCCCTCATATTTCTGCCCTCAAGAAAAGCCTTTTTTTTTTTTTTTTAGAAGAAGAAAAGGAGCCCAGGAATTAAATTACATAAGGTGCCTCATCTCATTCATCCCGTGCAGCATATTCATACTCAGTAGTACAAGAACTACCTATTGTAATATTATGGTATTGCTGTTTCCTCCCAATTTGGGGGAGAGGAAAATACATATAGTTTCAGACAGTGAATCAAAATCATATTCTTTCCACTTGTTAACTGGCCCAGCAATTTATATACCTTAGTATATAAATTGGTAATTGAAAGCCACACCCTCAGTCATTCTCTAATATCCAGGCCAATAAACTTAGACACAAATTAGAATTAAAGTGAATATTGCACTCCTTTTGTAAGTATTATCTTCCAGATTTAAAAAAGCCTTTTGTTTCTCTAGCATGCAAGTGACTGTGAGCATGAAATGTTGCTTTTTATTATGCTGATATAAATCTGGGTAGACTTATTTTATTTAATTATGTTAGCAATAACAGAGAATCTAGTATGGTAAATATGCTTGTATATTTATGGCTCTATTCCTGAAAACTTTGCAAAGAAGAGCTCAGATGTTTGCAACTCCTAGCTTTTGCAAGGGTTCTTTTTTCGCCTTGTGTTTGTGCAAGGGAGGTATCGTGTTTTGCTGTTAAACAAAGTAACAGCTTGTCAGTTCATAAAATCATGAAGCTAGAAATAGAGAGGTAAAGGCAAGAGGGATCAGTTGCCACAGCAGAAATAAAGCTTAAAATTTCAGCTGTAGTATTCAAAATAAGCAGCTGTTAAATTCTAAATCAGAGGTTTAAAGACACAGAAGGAAAAAAATAAAAGTAGAGTACTAATGTTGACACAAGAAATTCTTCATTCTGAAAATGGATGGGACTTAAGTGGAAAACAGAATTAAATATGGTAGGAAATTAGCATCGCATCTCCAAGGTAATTCCTATTTAAACCACATTGTCTACAACAGCTGGGTGAGTTTTTTTTAGATTGTCTCCTCAGTACTATTAGTATCTCAGTAAGTTCTCCCCTGAAGCCTTTCCTGTTGAAGAAAGGATAGTAGCAAGCAGATTGCCCACTGATCGCATTTAAAACAAATCTTTATTTAATGACACTGTTTACTTTGCATGAGCATCTAGAGCAAAAATCAATTAAGTACTAATAAAAACTCCTTCAATCCATCTTGCGTTGCAGGCTAACTTATTGGTTTAGTTGCTAGTGATCAAGTAAATTTACTTTATTGCTATGAAAAGAACAATTTTTGGAAATTGAACAATGTTGCAGAGTAATACCGATCAGAATTTACTGTCTTGGGGTTAAAAAATTCAAATGTAAAATTCTTCATGTGGAAACACTGGAAAGGGCCCCCCCTTGAACACTACATACTAAATTGAAAGCTTTCCCCTTTTTATTCTGAGTGACTCACGGAGGCTCTCTGTGCTGCCACAGCACTGATAAAGGATGTTACTCAGAAGAAAGGTACCTTTGAAAACCTGAAAAGTTGCAGTATGAAAGAAAGCTGTCTTAGGGCGGGCTATTCACGGGTAACACCGATAATTCCACTGAAGGGTCTTTCTACCAATTGCAGATAATCTGAAAACAGTCTTATTTTGATAAATCTGTTAACTGTGTCAAGCAGTGCAGTTTTTATGCTAATATATTTCCGTCTTTGGATTTCTTAACAGAACAGTTGACCATGTGCATCGCTTTAGAGGCAACTGGGAGTTCAGGCCATTTTCATAGACTCTTGCATCCTGTTTGCATTTCTGCATTTCCCACTCAGGCCCCTCTGTGGGCCACTGCTGTCGTCGCTGGCCATGCTGTAACTACCTGTGTGCATGAGCCATTTCTGAGAACTCTGAAACATGCTCACTTTCCAAAAAAGTTGGGTATGACCTCTCATTCACTTACAAGTAAGCCTGAGGTTTAGCACAGCATTATGTTGATACTTAGCATGCTCGTAAGAGTTGTAATGTAACGCTCCAGAGCACGCATGTGCCTCACTTGCACGGTGTTTCCAGTGATGTTCACTCAACTGAAAATTAAGCACATTTATTAGAGCCTTCATACAATCAAGTTGCAAGTTATCATTTCAGAATTAGTTTTCCAGGGAAGGATTCTGTTTATTAACTTAAAATTCATACCCATTACTATGCAACAGTTGCCATTTCCAACTAATTCCTATTGCAAAGTTTTCTGCTCGTGAACTGTTTTGCTAGATGTAACTGGGTGCCGACTACGGTCTGGCTCACTGGATGTCTGGTGTCATGCCATGCAGCCATTGACAGGAGACACAAACAGAGCTGAAGCAGGTCTGTCTGAAGTTCAGATCGACATTCTCCACGTCTTTGTGCTTAAGGGTGCCTCATCCCAGATCAATACCGGAGCACAGACAGAACACTTCACCTCCATGACCAGACCAAGCTCCAGCCTTTATTCTTGTTGCTTCTCCTCTGCTTCTGATTTACTTGCTCCTCCCTGGCATCAGGTTCTTTCTCAGAAATCTTTCTCATTTCTCTGCAGTTCCAGGCCTTGTGTTTGACATGGTCAGATCAGACAACAGGTCTAGTCCTTCCTGTTCACAGCACAGCATGTACCATCTCATGTCTGCAAACTACAGGCCAAGCCATGTTCAGCTTCAGGCCAGAACTTGTCCAGTGGAGGTGCATGTATCAGAGATCTAACCGAGAAAAACGTGCATGGGTAGAGAACATGGAAGAAGGAGGGTCTCTTTCCCAAGTCTTAACATTTGAACAAATTGAGCTGGAACTGAAAGCACATCTGAAAAAACCCATGTGTACATCTCAAATGAGGTTGCTAAGCCCCAAATTTATTTTTCCAAATATAAACAATATAAACATTCTCAAAAGAAAAGTTCACCACAATATTTTAGCACAGGTAAAACATCAAATTTCCCCCCAAAGCTACTCAGGCATAGCTCAGCCATTTTGGGTGGTATAGGTATATGTATATGTATATGTATATGTATATGTATATGTATATGTATATGTATATGTGAGAGAGAATATTTACAAGGTATATAGATTAAAAGTGGTTTGAGACAGATATACATGCCAAAATACCATGTTTAAGGTATGTACCCACATACACATGTGTGTATGTATACTTATATTTAAAGAAGGTTGATGTTCATCTCTGATCTGGTAAATATCAGCCCAACTACACAAATCTTGACATAACTGTAACCAACAGGAAGAAGGGTCTCTCAGCTTTATACCACCTCTCTTACTGGAAAAACCTTCACCTCCTTTACTTGCAGTCAAGGCTGAAGATGCAGAGGCATCACATCTTGCAAAGCAATGACAACATTTCATAAATTAACTTATCTGGGCTAGAAATTCAGTGCTGAAGGGCAAAGCAACTCTGTCTGTTGCACTTGGGATGTTAAGAAAAGCTGTACTCTGAAAAGTTTAAGTGCCAAGGAGGCCATCTGGCAGCATGTTTCCACTCAGAAACACCCAGTACATCAGATGAGGCTACCTAAGGCTGCCTGGCAAAATCAGTGTTGATTGTTCTTTATGATATTTCCTGTTACACAGCGCCAATGGGTTGATTGTAACTGAAATAAAGAATCATCTTCCTTGCACGTGATGCAACGTGTCAGCAGTATCTCATAGAACTGAAAATGCTAATGCTGGAAAAGTGGGAATCCTCATGCAGGGTCAGGTCTGGTGCCTGTCTTGTTCCAAATCCTTCTTGAGCAAGAGGCCAGCACCAGATGTCTCCAAGGTCAATGATAAGACTGCATGCTCTAAAGTAGCCTGCTGCAAATATAGGCATCTAAGCCAGTGCAGGCACAGCAAATTAATTACCTGGACGGCAGCATTTCTCAAGAGATACACCAGGAAGGCAGCAGCTTTAATTAGATACTAAAGTTAGTCAGAAGCAAACAGTTTAAACAAGTACAAAACCCAGACAGGGGCATACTTCATTCTATCAAACTGTCTTCTTTCTACAATTTCTAAAGGAAAGTAGACCTCACACAAAAAAGAAGTGGCAATTTTCAATCAGATTGCATTTTTGTCACCAGAGGTATTAATAATCCAGAGGTGATAAACATATGACTGCATCTTCACACAGAAATTTCTGTTTTTCATGTTGCTTGCAAACAAGCTTGTAGCTTTATTGCTAGAAGTTTGTTATCTGATACATTTAGTCAAAAATGTTTTATCTATCTGATGTTTACCAACATTTGTTACATAAAAAGGAGATTCCTTTTTTGAACATTCAGTGTGTGCAAAAATTATATACATGAACAATAACATACAGAACAAGTATGTAAGGACTACATAGTTTGCTTTATTATGTTTTGTTGTATTAACCCATAAGAAAAACCTCAAGTCTTCTCCAGAAAAGGCAACACATCATTCTCTTCTCATTTCTCTGATTCTGACACGCAAGCTTCCCAGCCAAGTAGGTCCCTTAGGTACCATTTGCTGGTACCGCTCCAATCCCCAAAAAATCATGACACTGTTATCAGTTCCCAGGCCTTTTTTTGTAACATCAACTATAGGTCCAATTTGACTCCCATTCACACTGACATTAACGCAGAGAATGACTCTGGGGGAACCAAGAATATCAAAGGAAGTATCTGTATAAAACCATTATTATCTGTTCCAGTTTCATTGGATCTGTTATCTGTTATATGGAATCACTTATTGGAATCCTATCCTATCCAACCCACAGGCTGGTGCCTTCTTGCCTGTTTTTATTGCCCCAAAACTGCCTTGATTTAAAATACTTAAATCTAAGGCAACACGTGGGGTGTTAGGGTTTATCTATATGCAGCAGTAAGCAGGGATCACAGTGACTGCAGGGAGTTGTTTCAGAGTTCATCACAAGGGGGTGTAGATTCAGACTTGGGCACCGTAGACAATCAACAGAAAAAAAAATTATTTTTCCTCATATTTGTGTGCAAAATAAATGTACCTGTAAATTGAAATTAATTTAAGCTACCATTCCAGGAGCAGCCCCAAGCTCAGTTCTTAGGAAAAAACCTACATTAAAAACATTTAATTTCTGTTAGGCTCTCCAATTTGTTTCAATTCACAAGCAGTTTGAAGCATTCACATTTACAGTGATGCACATGAGGCAGTAGAAAAAGACTCGAAAGATCACTTAAGTAAGGGACAAGTTAGCTAGGTAAGGGTCAAACGGAGGACAAAGCAGCAAATATGGTGACAGTAGTCACAATGAAAGGCCACGGTCAAGCTCAAGGCAAGTTTTCCTAGGCATCTCAATGAGGGGTGTGTCCAAAAATGAATTGCAAGTTGTCAGTGGGCTAAGTCGAGGTTTCTGGAGAATGACTTTTCATGCATGAAGGCTGGTGGAGAGCGGGCATGAAATGTTTTCAGACAATGGTTAATGGTCAGATGGCACAGGCACCTGGCAGAAGGGAGGCAAGAACTGGCCTGTTGGCAGCAGACAGGAGGTGGTCGGTCAGGTAAGGACAGGTCACAGGGAGCCTTGAGGTGTGCTGTCCAGGGGAAAGAAGGGGCAGTGAGGCCACACAAAGAGAGGTGACATGGTGGAACCAATGTGCTAGGAAAATTATTTCTCCAGCAGTTTATTGAGGGGATACTGGATAAAGATTGTATTTGCCGAAGTTGGAGTAGAAGCTGTATTTGCCAAAGCCTACAAGCTGTCAGAAGATCAGATTGTTCTAAACACTGCGAGACAGTAAGGTCAGAGTTACAGCAATCACGTCCGACCTCTACGAGGATAAAAGTTTGTAAGATTCCTTGCTTCCCAGGCTGTTTGTACAACCAGTGACTCTAAAGTGACTCACTATCAGACTGAGAGATATTTAGATTTTAATGCTCGGGTGGGTGAAGTCAGCCACCTAAAGTAGCTAAACAAGTGGCCAGATTTGCAGCATTGTTGCCTGTAACAGCCCAAAATTGGCTGTGCCCCAGCACTGGGCTACTGATTTAGTTTATCTAAATAAGCTTTTTCATTTAGACAATTAAGGCTTTGCAGTGTCCTGAGGGCGCATTCAATACCCAATGTTGTGGCTCAGACCCCTCAGTAGTCGCTCCCCTGCTATGTGCTCTGTGTAAGAAATCCAAATGATCTCACCTGAAACAGCTGCAACTCCTTTTTTAAAACAACTAGTCAGTTTCATTTATTTCCAGGAAAAACATCCTATAAGACTGGTCTGCTTTCATATTGGGCACCTGCATTTTTCCCTAGGCCAAAATACAGATTTCCTTTTGTGTTTTTAAACACAGATGCAGAACTTGTGCAGAACCAGCGTGTCTCAGGAGTTTAGCCACTCCTCATGGTCCTTACCTACAGGAGATACTCAAAATCTTTTCAACATAAAATTTGTTTTCCCTATCAATGTATTTTTTTGCATTCACTTTTTATTAGCACTCATAACTGCTGATGAATGCCGCATTGTGCTTGGTGCTTTACAGCCATGATCAAACAATATTCTTTGCTCAAAAGGACTTATTATCTTGGTTTCGTGACAAGATACAAACAGGGAAATAAAGCACAGATGAAGGATGCGAGGAGTGGAATGAAACAGGTGAACCATTCACAGTACCCAATAATCACAGATCACTGCCTGCCTGGGTACCAACTGCCCCATGAAATGAGAGTTTAGCATCCCCGTAGCCTTTTTAGCTTTACAATATGGAATGGATTGTTTCTCTTCAGCTTCCACTGTAATCTTCTCTGCTGTTCACAGCCAAGGTCTGCACATGTTCAACCTATGGCAAACACACCACAAGATGCTACCTTTGTTGCTGCAATTTCAAGCATCTCTGAAGGAGACTGATCTGATTTGCTCTGCAATTAAAAGGCTCCTGGTTATGCTGTTACGCATTGAACTTGATGCATCCATTTGTACACCACGCACAAACCCATGCACTATCTTCCTTTCCATGCTGCCAGCTACAGTGCTGTTCTGGTCAGAAGCAACAGAAGCTAACCACTACCCACCCTAATCAGGCCTCTCTAATAAGTAACACGTTTTTATGTTTTGGCTACAGTCTACCTTAAGCTTTTGTATATAAACTGTTTATAAAGGGCTAATGTGTTTTCAGTGTTTCAGTCAATTGATAATAATTATTATTTACTGCTAGTGTCTAAACAAGCAGTAAAATTATCTGTGGCGCATACTCATCGGTACTATCTTCTGCAGGTGTCCTCATAGTCATGTTACTAGGTACTTATGAAACTGTCTCCAAATATTAAACTGTTTCAGAACTACTTGAAAAGGGCATAAATCAGAATTGTAAAGAATTTCCTCTTGCTATTCATGAGCCAAATGCAGCTTTCATTATTCCATAACTAGCTTGAATGTTCTGCTGAAGGAAGGCATTCCCCGTCATCAGCAAGCCTGTGTTTCAATTTGAAATGTGTCTGATGACATATTTTTTAAATGAGCATTCAGCTTCCTAAATGAACTTTAATGTTCTTCACTTAAAATCAGTGAGCTGAATACCTTAAAGAAATGGTGAGTATTAAATTTCCATGTAGTGATTTTAAAAGATTATGTTTCAGTCAGAGCTACTTTTGTCTATTTCAAATAATATAGCACTGACTCTGTGAAGGTCGTCTGTGTAGTGAGGTACTACCAGCATCAATGAGAAAATGAGACCTTGACAATTCATTAAGTCATTTCAGTCTGAGAACAAGACTTCCAGTGTCTTTAACACTTTCTGCAAGTCAGCTGTATTGCTCCCATCCAGCACCTTCCAACACAATGTTATTATTTTGCAGTTTTGACACATCTAGTGTCCGAAAACCACCCTTGCCTGCTTTTGACTTCAGTGATCTCCATTTAACCTTACCTGTTTGATTGAAGACACCATTTATTCCAGCTCTGTGGAAGACTAATTCCTCATAGGGACCACAGAACTAACTTTACACATGGCCTGGTATGAGACACTGAGTCAGCCAAAGCTTTGAAGTGGATCTGCGTTGTCCCTTTCCCTAAAGAAGATAAAAAGGTTCAAAAAGCCAGGTATGAGCTGTTCAAAATCTAGGCAAATAAACCCAATTTACTAGTGAAGCCCAACTAGATTAGCCCAACCAATTAGCCCGACCGAACAAAAAATAATTTATACCGGACTTCCTCCCTGGTTGCCATGTTCTGACAGCAACTCTTGCTTCCAGATTAGCTCATTGTCTTTCTGATTTGCAGTGAGCAAACTCTGCACATTCCTCTCTGGTACTTGGGAAGTTCTTCAGCCCCACCTGAGGCCTGTTGACTGCTCTGTGTTCTTCACTGCAATTCCACCGGCTGTGTGAGCCGCAGGATTCTGGCTGCAGGTGGTGCTACATGGCCTTATTACAGGACCTTTTCTCCCTAAACAGTCACTAGCTCCACAAAAAATGTTGCAACCTCCTTCTGCTTTCTAGAAGGTCTTCCTCACCCAGTCATGGGGTCTTCCTGGCCTTGTCTATACATACAAGCAGTAAGGTACTGTAAGGAAAGATCTGTGGAAACAATTAGTGCTAGGATGCAGTGTCCACAAGACATGTAGTTGGAACAAAGATGTTCAAGAGTATCTCTAATGTGGTGCCATGGACAGACTACCCATGAATGCAATGAGCACAGCTCTCAGTTTACGTTCATCCAAACAGAAAAGTTGCATACTCTGAGACTGGTCTGTGACGCAAACCAGTAAGTCAGGGGGAGTGGGAGGTTTGCTTCAAAAGTGCTCTCCTGATCTGATCTAAAACAGGAATGTAGATGCACTGAAGTGAATCTTCCCCTAATACAGTTGTGAATAAAAGGAAAAATGTATTGTGGCCTACACTGGTTTTGAACATTGTTGTCCAACAACAAAACCATATATCCATTAATGCATTTTGTACAGCTCACTTTTGTTTTCTTCCGAGTTGCACAAATGCACACAACTACAGAATGAGCACAGGCTCCTTTCGTATCAGTAAGAGAATATCTCTTTGTTGTCTATTTTGTTGCTAAAAATGTGGTATCTGGATTGTAGAAGATACTGTTATTACATTGTATGATAAATTCAGTACACCTGTAATGAGAATTTTCCAATATTGTAAAAAACCACAGCTATTGTATTGTACTTCTGCCACAATACTACCTCTTCTTCTATGTCTAAGTCAATTTTACCACTCTGAGCAGATGAAATAGGGGTTAGTTTTAAAGATGATTGGTATTGCTAGCTTCAAATGTTGTGTAAAACATATCTCAATTAATCTAAAACCAGTAAACTGAGATTCTCACTGATGATATAGAAATTGTAGTGCTCCTAGTGTTATACCAGTTGTTGTGTTCAGCAAATGGGAGGAGGTTGAGGATTTTTCTTTTGCTAATCTGCTTCCTTATTTCAAGATGCTCAGAAGCATTTAAAAAGTTCTGCTCAATAAGCAGCAAGGGGTACAGATGCATACCTGATCTATACAATCTTCAAGCACATTTCCTGGCACAAATGTCACCCCAATACAGATTCATAGAAATGATATTGAAAGCAAAAATCTGAATCTACTCTCTTGCAGGTGTAGACCTGCATAAACCACTAAGAACAGAGGAGGAAGAAGTTGGGATAAAGATGAACTGGAAGCAGAGCTTATAGCTGATTATATATATTGCTCTATTCCTCTGTTTTGTCTCATCTGATATGGTGACTGAGGTAAGTGTAATGAGCTCTGGAGATGAAACTAGAAACTTCAGCCCGTGAGCAAATCTGAGACTTAACAAAGCTGAGGAAAGTGGGAAGAGGAGAAAGCAAGAAATCTGATTGTCTGTCTAATCTACCCGTCTGTCTTCAGCAGAACAGCTAATCAAGGCAAGAACTGCAAGTGCAGTCACCTATTTTGTAGTAAGCATTATGAATTTAGCCAAGGGTTTTCCAGCAGCACGTAGCTGTCATTAAGCACTTTCCAAGTAAAATTTCATTGGAATTTTAAGGAAAGTAATTTATCCTGCTGACAAAATAAAATAAAGTAGTATCCATTTCAAAACAAATGTAATAGAAAATATTGTGAGTTTTTTGTTATTTTGTGGTGGTTTTTTTTCCCTACTTCAAACCTTGCAGACACATTTCAAATAGATTATAAATCCATTATGTTATGACTTGATAGAATGTGTTTAAACATGTGCTTCGGGAAAGGTTAAGTGCTTTCTTTGATTGAGTCCTTAACAAGTTTGAAACATAACTTTTAAAAGTATAATGTCATTGCAAGACATTTTAATGTGATGACTTAGGGGGTTTGATCTGTCAGAAAAGGATTACTAACTGAAAATTTGCACACTGTACTGAAGGATGAAAAACTCACAAGCATAATATGAATTAGTTATATCCTCAAAGTGCATTTATGATAGAGTTTAAAGTAAACTTAGTATTACAACAGTCTGAAAGTCCCAGAGACAGACTCCATTGGAAATGTATAGAATATGGTCAGTAATATCAGGACTATTGTCAATGAAATGAGCATTAATCGTACATTAAGTCTGGGTTACTCCTGTGCATACTTTAAATTTAAGAACGTGCTGATGTGCACTATTGAGTTGAAGAGTCTGAACCACGAGTGTTCCCATATAAAGAATTTTTTTCATACAGGCAGATTACCAGACAACACTTCTTGGAATGTAACAGTTTTTAAGCCTTACCATATTGAAGGATATTGTGGACTACATGCTAGTATGTATTTGGTGGCACTATTACATGTACAGTTGTTGAGAATCTTACAGCTTTAACTGAATTTTGAAGATTTATTTCTTTCTAATCTAAAAAATCTGCAGTCCTCCACTGAAAACTGCCATTCCTGGAGTTTCTGATGTAGAACATGGCAGAACTTCTTTCTTAGAAAGAAATTGAAGATCAGTTATTAATTCTACTTTGGTTACTGGTTGCTTCTCAAGGAAATTATTTTTGAAACACCCCTGCTTACCCTTATCCAAAGCTTGCTGGAGAAAAAGGAGAACCTCCCACTGATCTCATCTATATTGTAATCTTGTCTTTGGTGTTTAATTGCTTAAACAAGAAGTTATGCCTTTTTGATGGGGGTAAATTAAAAAAAAAAACACCACAACTTGACAGGAGAGCTGCTTGATTTATGACATTTTGAATTCCTATGGGAGAACAGGCATATACAAATTTTTGTAATATTTCATTTCCAGTTTCATTCTTCAGTGAATATTCAAAATGGAAATATATGTGGAAGAGGGAGGCACTTCAGATGAAAATGTTACTTGTGAGGTAAAGATACTGGTTGTTAAGGTAACAGAAGAAGGAACCAGCAGAAATTTCATGTAAGCCCAATTCTCTTTGAACTCGACGCGTTTTGGCTGACTAGAGAGTTCAGTATCTACAAACTGGAAGGAACATAGCAGAAGGTCAAATACAGAGACATGTTAATCCTTTGGAGAAAACAGTTAATGAGACTGTTCTAGCTATTGAACCACTTCTTCAACCACTACATAACGACATACTCTTCATGTCCCCCTATGCGAGTCTTGTACATTACAGAGAGACAAGGTTGTAACTCACAAAGTATAATAGTGGATAGGAGAGGTAGTGACACAGCAGAGCACCTTGGAGCTTAGAGCCTGGTAAACACATGTACAGTTGAGCTTTTAATGTATAACAACAGTTCACATGTTTGGAAGGAAGCCTAGAAGGTTGCAAACCAGACTGAAAGATAATTCAACCATAAATAATCGTACTGTTCTGTCTATGATAGAGTTAAATGTCTTCATAGTAGCTTGTACAGTGCTGTGTTTTGGGTTTGTGACCAAAACAGTGTTGATAGCACAGGGATGTTTTACTTCTTGCTGTGCAGTGCTTGCACAGTGTCAAGACATTTTCTTCTCCTCACACCACCCTGCCAGCAAGTAGGCTGGGGGTGCGCAAGAAGCTGGGGGGGCACGCAGCTGGGACAGCTGACCTCAACTGACCAAAGGGTCACACATACACCATACAATGTCCTGCTCTGCAGTAAAAGCTGAGGGAAAGGTGGAAGAGGGGACGTTCACAGTTATGACATTTGTCTTCCATCACATGTGATGGAGCCCGGCTCTCCTGGAGATGGCTGCCAACGGGAACTAGTGAATTAATTCCTAATTTTGCTTTGCTTGTGTGTGCAGGTTTTGCTTTACCTATTAACTGTCTTTACCTCAACCCATGAGGTTTGGTACTTTTACCCTTCTGGTTCTCTCCCCCATCCCACTGGGGGGAAATGAGTGAACGGCTGCATGTTGATGCGCTGCCCAACAGGGTTAAACCATGACACTAAGGCAAAGCTTGGCGAGACTAACATGCAGGAGGCAAGCAAGCTGATGTCTTGATCTACTCGGTAAATGAGACTCACTAACAGTTTTATACAGACTGCAGTGACACAGACAAGCTAACTTTTTCCCTAGCTAAGCCTGCAAAGGAAGAAAACCCCTGGCTAGAGAGGTCCCCTTTGTTTCCATGCACGCTTACTTAAATCTGGAAGCTGTATGTCACACTGAGCCTCTTAGCAGGGCTGAGTTTTGCTTTACAGCCTCCCAGGCTGATCTCACTCTCTCCAGCAGACTGAGGTCTTTCTCCACGTGCCTATGCAGACATGTTGTTGAGAAAAACACATTTGATCTTTACTAGATCCTCAGCTAGAAAGAATAAGTCTGTCTTTGTGGACTTACATACACAGGGGGTTATTGCAAGAAATATCCTTCTCTCTCCTTATAATTACAAAGGAATACTGCAACAGGATCCTGCTGTTATATTGCTTAACTTTAGTCTGCTGTTTCTGCCATGAATGCTAAATGTGTTGCTCTCTCAGGAAGCCCTATTCTCTCAAGCAGCTCTGGCTCTCACAGTTTTTTCATTCTGTATATACAGGCTCTCTGTCCGAAATCTGTAATCCCAATAGTAGATGAAAAAAGTCTCAAACCCTGCATTACAGTTTAGATAGACTGCCATTAGCACTCGGGTCAATGCTCCATGCTAAAATATGTAATTTTCTTTGTGCGTGCTCAGGCTGTCACCATCTTTAGTGGGGGATTTCGGTTCAATATCTGAGCTTTGTAATATCTCCAGATTTACAAGGGTGCACATGACACAGCTGCTTCTCTGCAACAAAGCTCTTTCTGAACAAACATTTTGGATCTCAGGGCAGCATAAAGAGGCTGTATGAATGTTTGCATTGCTAATGAGAATAATATCATGTCCCTAAGGGCACCAATAGCCTTAACTGCCCTGAGTAACCTCATTTGGGGTTCCCATCCCATACCCCCTGTGCAAGGGCATAGGAGTCCTATTTAAGCTTGGTCCCAGGCCCCAAAGCTGTGCCTGAGCTCACCATGAGGGAGCAGCAGGCACGGGGGCTGCCCCCCACAGCAGGGTGGGACGGGACAGGGTGCTGGGTGGCTCCGTCATGGACAGGGACCTTGCCGACAGGCAGGATAGGACTGGTGGCAGCAATGGGCTCCTGCCAGCCCAGGGACAACCAGAACAGTGCAAGGGGACAAGGGTGGCGTGGATCACTCCATCAGGGGGCTGGGGTTAGGGCTGGGCACAGGTACCCAGTGGGGTCAGGTGAGGCTGCTCAGGGCAGATAAGGACATTTTGTGCCCTCAGGACCCAGAGAAATAGAGGGGCTTGGCTGCATATTGCTTATTTTCTCTGCAAAATATTTCTCCATTTAACTACTTTTACTATCTAAAAGTTGCATACAGGATGTATTCTTATCTTCATGATGAGTACTGTCTCATCAGAGATGACTGCTCCCCATGGAGCCCATGATTGCAACACAGGGAAAAGGGCACAAGAGCAGCTAACCAACTTAAGTAACCATAAGAAACATGTTTGATTTTATCATCTCCCTTTTATATGTGTTTAAAACCATATCCTATCTCACAACTAGCCTTCATGCTACCAAAGTCAGCTGTGATTCAAAGAGAGAGGTATGGACTTTAATGTTAGGACATAATAATGAAACGATACAATGTATAGACTTGGTAATTTTATGGGGAAAAAGTGAAGATCTCTGTGAAACTGTATTGAAATAGCGTTCCCTCTGTAGGAAACCAAAAACAAAAGGGGAAATTATATATTGAGAGGGACTAAGGTTTTCTTTACACTGAATTTATAAATTGAGACAGAGCAATCTGAAGGCATATTGGTCGCGCTAAGGTTGTCACTGCTCTAAGCCAAACTCCTATTTATTGTGCGCACAGGAGACTCACCACAGCCCATTAGAGGAGAGGGAGCTGCCATGATCTGGATGTGTTAGAAACACAAGCAATTTTGAAAAGAGCAACTCCACGTGATGAAATTAAATGAGTAATGAAAATACTGGTAACGTAAGCCTGCCACCAATCACTCCAATTTATTTTATATAAAAAAATATTTAATGAATACTTCCTTCACATCCATGCAGGTCTACCTGCAGGTACCTACAATACCTACATTCTTCATCTCATCCTGCAAGAACAACCGCACTTTAATTTTTAATGTTTTTCCATATGTTATGAAGCATAAGACTTCAAAACCCCCTTGGAAACATACTACTAAAATGGAGTGGCTTGTACTTCTGAGACTCCCCCTACGTCTTTCGGAGTAAATAGGTGGCTCATTCCTCTTTTACCAACATAAAGTTCACCATACCAAATGGGGAAAAACCCCATAGAAATATAACCTGGCCAAATTAGGGGTCCCTAGCCACCTCCCAGCCTCTCCACCAGTTTGTCGGTGGCCCTGAGAAGGAGACCCAGCACTCAGGTTAGGGCAGCCATGATGCACTGCCACCCCACACCTGATCTGGACAACGCTGGGGCACACTAAAGGGAGTATACAGAGATTCTGTGTATTAAACACATTTATTGCCTGCCTGCCACTGTGGGTTACTCAACATCATGATGCACCTTCAGTCAGGTGTTCCCATATTCTTTTATATACCCTACAATGCCTGCCTGAGTGGCTTTAGATATGCATATGTTGTTGCACAGCAACAGCTACCATCATCCCAAAGTACGGCGATCATTTCCACCCCTCTGTCTCACAAATTTGTCAGTTAGGACTGATTGAAACTCAGCAAATGTAGCTGGCAGTGGCAAACCAACAGTGAAGCAGAACATGTAGAAATTGAAATGGGGCTCACAGGGAAAATTTTATTATTGCAAAGGGTGAGCATTGCTCACACACAATCGTAAGCAAGTACCTTAGGCCCTACCCTGCCACACGGCACTTAAATGCACCACTCAGTTCAAGCAGTTTGAAAAGCCAGGAATAAGCCATCGTCACTTCATTTTACTGTGCCTCGTAAATTTGCCAAGCCTGTATTTCCCAGCAGATCACACAACACATTTTATAGAACCACAGTTTCCCAGGAAGCCGGGCACAGCCTGTCCTGTCCTGTTCTGTGGCGCTTTCTTTGGATTTTCACCAGCAATGCACATAATTGACAGTGAATCCTTTTACGAGAAATGAAACCACTAAACACCTCCCTCCAGTAGTTGGAAACACCCCTGGTGAATGGTCTGAGTTACTGGCAAGGCTTGTGCTGGGCTACAACACGCACTGATGTTTTTTCCCTTCTACCTCCAGTCTGTACTCACAGTAAAGACTCTGCTCTGCACTGTGTTACTAATTTGTTGCATCCATATTAAAGACTATTTTTAGTCCAGTTACAATGATACTTACACAGTTCAAATGAAATGGCAATGAAACCCCAGAGCCTTCTATAATAGATGTTTCCTGTTCCATCTAGAAAGGGAAATGGTGGATTAAGCCTTAGCCTTGAAGGGAAAGTCAGGCCTTTCTCACTCCTAATTCTTCTGTTGATCTGTTTCAAAATGGGTTCATGTTGGGCACTCCAAGAGGTTGTGTTCCTAAAGCACTTTTGCTGCTCCTCTACCAAGTTTGAACTATGTAATTGCCCGATGCTTGGAAAATGTCGTTTTCTGTTCTTTGTCAGTGTCTGAGTATTATGTAGAGGGCGTGAGAAAATATCAGTGTCTTCCTGGCAAGGCTCAGGGATGCTGCCTGATCTTTTCATAAGCACAGAAGATAGATCATTCAGGCCCACATTGCTGTACCTCCTGTAGGAACACCGTGCTAGGTGTCATACTGCAGTCTTACATTTCTCAGTTGCTAAAAGAGCTGGTAGCAGGTCCTACCTCATAGCTACACATGATAAAACATATCAGGTTCAATGCATCTCCAGTCTAGCTTTGTAGCAGAGCTGACAGAAGAGAGGTAAAGGGTTTCACGGAAAGCTTTGAAATTTAAAATTCTTAGCTTACAAAGTGGAGCAATTTTACATTCACTTTTTTGTTTTGTTTTGTAAGAGATTTTTATTTTGAAAGCTTTTTCTCAGTTATTCAATTTGTTTCTCTTCTTTTTATTTCCCTTTCATCTTTTCACCACTGGTGACTGGCATGATGATGAAAAACACACTTTATTAATTTGGGGATTTTCTAACAACAGCAAACCCCAAAACATTTTGAGGAAATAAGACTTCATTTTTTTTTAAAGAAATAAACCTATTCTGTAGATTTACTGGCATGCTCCTGGGGTTTCAATCTGAAATGTGAACAAAATAAAGAATCCAGGGTGAGAAATATGGAATCATGCTTATATACTTGATACAAGGTTTTCCAGCTCTTCCATTTGACATCAGTTGCTGGTGGACATTACTGCTTGCTGTTACCTACTGTGACCCGCTCTTAACCTCCAGTTTTCCTCTTACTGATACAGCTAAAAAAGAGAGACCTTTCAAATCCAAACACTCATGGGGCACTTATTGTGTCCTGGCTACTATACACCAGCATACATGCATATATTTAGATTTAGTACTCACTTCTAAAGACCATTATTTTCTAAATTAGGCTTCTTCAGGCTCCAGTCCAACTCTAAACTCCCAGATGCAGCAACCATTGCATAGCACATTAGTCAACCCTCCTTCGCTTTTTGGTTTCAAGGGAAAAATTAGTCACTACAACAAATCTACAATTGCTCAAATTGGAGAATGCACACAGAGGTTCCTGTTGCCCCCCTTTTGTTTTCCTCCCAGGGCATGTCAAGACTGCTAACTAATTTTCTAGGAATAGAATTGCATGGGCCAGAGAAAAGTCTCTCAAATCTATTTTCCATATGATGGGGGAAGCTTCTCTGTAAATAGCAGAGGGCTCACTCCTAGAGCTTGGAACAACATCCTTCTGTTGCAAGATCAGAAGCCTTCAATACAGATAAGCTTCACATATTATCAAGGTTTCCAGGAAAACAAAGCATGGCCCTGTATAGTAGCAATCCCCACAGTAGCAGAATGTGAGATTTTAAATCTGTGTGAAAAGGATATTTCTGAACTCTTGTGTCAAAGGCTACAATGAAGAGTAAATATCAGCAGGCTTGGAATAACTTTGCTGATAAATCCATGTTTTTAGGCTTTCCTCATGGCTACATGCCATTTTCTGACTGGAAAATTTAAACCTTACTGGACACATCTGGCGGTAATTTGCCTTACCTTCAGATGCTGAAACTTAAGGAACATAGATCCTTAAGTATCTTAACGAGTAGAGGAAAAAGGTGAACAACATGATGATGCAAATTCCATAAAAGAGACTGAGTAGGTTTAAATCAGCATCGGACATTGGCTCCAGACAGCCATTGCAAATCAGATTAATCTCTTGCATAGGCATTCTGCATCCTCAGCTCTTCTACCAAGCCTATTCACATAAAAACCCGGTTACAGACACAGCTAGACAAAACATCTCTCTGCCACAGGACTGCTCCACTCTAGAGAAAGCTACTTTTACAGATCCCCCTGCAATGTGCAGCTAACTGGTTCAGTTCTGGGATGCTCAACCTACCTCTGAGTCACATCTGAATGAAATTAAGACACTACCATCGCCTGACCCAATATACTTCAGGCCACAGAGATGCCAATTGGGAAACACCAGGCAAATAAAATTTCTTTCCCTACTGAACTAGAACACCATTATCAAACCAAAGCTCACTACAAAAATGAGAGACTGACACATTTATTCTTGTGCAATTCATACACCCACACTATGAAGAGTGACAAGCTCTAGTCACGTATCCAACCAAACCTGGACAAATTTCAAGCACAGTAGAAAAAATTAGCAGACAGAATTATAGATAAACCTAGATATAAATGTACGCATATTGAAATGTTTACAGCTGTATTATCACCTTCCTTTGCAGGTTTCTATCTCATTAAGCCTTTTCAAATGCCCCAGGCAGATTTTGGCACCAGGCCATAGCCTGATGCGTAATGGAAGCACTTCATAGCTAGCTGCGCGTTACCAGTTGCAACACTGGGACCTGGAAAACGGAAACAGAGCAATTCTGTGTATAAAATGATGAAAATGAAATCGACCCATAGATGCCTCAGATGAGCAAAATGCAGAAAAACAAAACATCATAAGCAGAACTCCTGTGGTCTTAGGAAATCACATGCAGACTTTTCATAGCAAATTTTTATCTTGATTGTATCCATTAAGACTTGTTCTTTGCACACCTCACACAAAGTTCCTTCTGCTTAAAAAAAGGCAAATAGCTTCTCACCATCCCTTAAACAAGCTGTGACTCTCATTCCAGACTGAGCTGCACAAGGAGGGGGGAAGAAATCTATTTTCTATGAAATACATATCTAGAAGAAAAGTGATAAAGGAGTGTGGTTGTAGAAAGCCAAGTCTGTATATTTGCCATGGAAACAGCAGTTATAAGAAACACAGTGATGGGAGGAATATCAACTATCACTTCAGTCTGATATTTCCAGCATGCAGACATAGCAAACTGTAGGCTGTTCCTCGTGCAGCTTGATAAGACTTGCCAGTTTTATTAACTTCATAATAATAGGTTATTTCTGGCTGCTACTTTTGAAAGGTCCTAGGTATCCTTTACTATATATCAGCAAATGGAAAGGAGAAAGCAAGGGTACAAAGGGCTCTCACCTTACGCTGGACTCCCAGTCGTTTTTGTGAGGCCAGCAGTAGCCCTGATGCACATTTCATTTACTCATCTGTTGCTTCTTTACATCCTGGCACAGGCACACAGTATAAGGAAGGAGAGGGACTTCTTTGGAGACCCCTTGGAGACAAAGCAGTGAAGGTGTTATTCTGGTGTTCTATTTTTGGAAGTTTTTTGTTTCATCCATATCAGGAAAAGCTTGGAATTAAAAGCACCTCCAAGCTCTAGGAAAGCTCAGTCAAAGTTGCAAATCCAAATTTCCATTCCTTTGGATGCCCTGTTCCCCTTCAGTTGCCTCTCTCTCACTTCATTGTTCCCTTCTTTTTGCTACCAAAGCTATACTGGAAGCATCCTGATCTGCCTTCTCCTCCCTACGCACAGACATTTTTGCCAAAGGAAAGGGACATACATGCTGAATGCAGTCTGTTAGCACTAGACTCTGCAAAACAGATGTGATTCACGCTCCAGGGGGATTAGCAGCACTTGATGACCTGCCCTTAATAAGAATGCCAAGGGGTTTGGCTGCTTCCAGTGTTCAGGTAAAGGCTGCTCTTCCAGTCACTTGCAGCACCGCTGTTTGGGAAGGTTGATCACTCCTCGTGGAACCACCTGCAGCTGTTAGAAAGCAGCCCAGCACAGATGTGAACGAGTGCTACCAGTAGAGGAAACTTTTACTCCTCTGGTCTTTTGTCACAGCCCTGGCTTCCTTCTAGTTTCCACAGAATATTATTGGTCGATATACTAGGGAAAGAGCTAGCATGGGAGCTTCTCAGTGCTTATCTCTAGCAGCATCAGGTTTTTTTCACAGGGTATTGCTAACGAGGCTTTGTCTGTAGCAGACAGGTGTGGGAATCGCACGCTACCAGACACATGAAAAGTGCATCCAGGAAGATTCCTGTCCTCCAGAAATGATTACTTAGTCCCCAGCTAACTACACCTTCCTGAAAGTAAAGCCTTGACTCCTGGGGCTAGCCAAACTTTTCTTAGCGTTGGATTTAAAGGCTATAAAAGTAACTGTTGCTTTCCTATATCTTTTGCTGATCTTTTGGCATTTGGGATTGGTCTGGCCTCCAGGGCAATGTGAGAATTCCCTAAGATAAACTGTCATTTAGTGTCATCCCCTAGAGACTGCTAAAAGAGGCTACAACGCTCACTGAAGATCAGTGCCTCCATCACACTTGGGAGGCACTACAGGGAAGGAAGTGGCCAAGGTTAGAGCTCTCCACCAAGGAGTTACTTCTTTTGTTCTAGGACAATCCTAGTGATCTTCGGTATATTTGCATATCAAAACCCATTTCTAGAAAGGAAATGCTAGGAAGAGCTCACAGGGTTGTTTTTTTAAAAAGTAACCCAGACCATTGCCAATTCCCACCTACCTGGTGTCAGTTTTACCCTAAGGATAGGCTGAAGTTAGAGCAAAGCAGAGAGCAATCTCCTTCATCCGCTGCCACACTTCCCACATAAAAGATATTTTCAATACATAAACATCTCTGAAGGCTGAAAACTTGCCCACAGGCAAAGGAAAAGAATATATTGGAATACACTTTAAAATCACAGCTATTACGTGATACTTCAGCAAAGGTATCCTCAAATACCGTAGGGTATTTTGTTTGCTTAGTTTGATCAAGAGTGATGCTGATGATGGAATGTGACTCTGCCTTAGCTGGAGCCAGATTGCAGCTGAGTCATCAAAATCACTAAGAATTCATGCTGTAACCATGCAAACTACACATACTGACCTTTAATTGGAAAATACTTCTGCTGCTACGTCCTTTCTACACAAAGTAATGATTTTTCCTGTTACCACTGTTTTAAGCAAAGTAAGATTCAAAGGAGTTATTTTTTGAGAGGGACACAGTGCTCTGCATTATGCAATCAAAACAAACATAAAGAAATGTTATTGATTCATTGAATCTTATTTTAAATGTAAAATTTGAACTTCTTGGGTTGACTTTTATGGAGAAATATTCTTGTCTAAGTACACAATGGTTATAACCAGTAAAATGTAGCCTAGTAAAACCAGTAAAATGTAATAACCAGTTATAATGTGATAACCAGTTATAACCAGTAAAATGTAAAATAAGCATGATAGCATCTCTTATATTCTGCCCTTTTAATTAACACTAACAAGCCATATACACTGGATACGAGCTGTTAACTTAAAAAAAAAAAAGTAAAACATGCTCAGAAGCCTTGAATATGCTCTTGGAGCTTACAGGGGAAACATAATGACAAGAACAAGAAGCTTTATTTGCTGATATGGTGGGGTACTAGACCTTTTCATATAACTGGATGAGAATATTCTGCATCATGGCAGAATGACTACAGAAGTGATTTCTTCTTCCTGATCCTGATGTGGCTATTTTTGTGTCTTTAGTGCTGCCCTATCATGTCTGTATATGAGAGAAGAAAGCAAAGTGGCTTTTTCACTGGACCAGCTCAACTGGGACCAAAAGGTACTTTAAGCAATGTGAAAAATTATCTAAAATACAACTGTGTTATATCTGGGACAAGGGAAAGCCAAATTCTCCCAGTAGTAGGCACACCAGTGGAATAAAGTGCTATTCAATACCAGCTTTCTCACATAGAAACCCATATTTTTTATTTGTGACAGTAGGTGCTAAGCAGGCATACAGCCCATGATCCGAGCAGCTTTCTACAGCTGTTGGTGTAGCTTCCAGCACAGGTAGAGAAGACAATCTGGCTGTGCAGTCCTTGGTCCGGATAGTTCTGGGGCACCAAGCCCCTGTGGATTTGGACTACTCTTACTAAGACTGGGGATACTAGTACTACTAGTAAACCCCAAGGACTGAGGATGATAGAGAGCTGGGAGACAGACCATGGCAGCGTAGCAGAGGTGAGTTTGTAGAACTTCTTAAATAATCTGGAGAATCAACAGTAGCTCTGCCAAAGTGGCTGTGCAGTCTGATAACTGCAGAAGAGAGTGAAGCTGATGCTCCCTTTGCAGTGCTTGGGGAGAGCTGAAAGTCCCTGAAGATGGTTCAAGTGATTCAATGAGATGATGAGCAGGGATTTGTCTGAAGTCACCATGTTGAGTGTGTGCCATTAACAGATGTTAAATATAAAATCCCAGCCTTTAGTCAGCTTACTCAGGCTTCAGTAAAACACTTGCCTTATCTGGAGAGCCACAGCTGTGACCCTGAAAATAATACTGTTCTTTCTTCCATGGTACCAAATAGGGATAACTCTTTTGTGAGCAGAAGGGTACTGCTCTTTTTCGTAATATAGCCTGGTGATTTAAATGACCCCCAGTAGTGCAGTTGAATCTTCAGAACCTGTTTCCACCTCCCATGAAACTGCTTCTTTCACTGTCCTGTGCTCTCATGGGAGATGAGAGACTCTCCATCCCTCCTACCGAATGTGCCAATATATATAGAAGTTCAGACTCATTGGGTGAAAGAATATGTGTACAACAACATGCGGAGTGTAGACTCCGGGATCGGCACATAATATACACTGAGAACCTGAGGTCCAGCTTCTGCTGCAAGGTCAACTTTTAAATTTTACAATAAGAGCCCATGAGGCCAGCCCAACATGCAGGGATTTTAGTAATACTGCTACACAACTAATAAAAAAATGTGGCACCTGTGGATTTATGCATAAGGGAGTAAGCAGCAAGTTGAGTGAGAGTTTTCAGGATAATTTTGAACCTATTTCTACTTAAGCTTCACCAAATGCATCCAAGTGCTTATCCTTTCCTAGGTTCAATTTGCGCTGAGACAGGCTGCATTTGGATGTGACCTAACGCTGAAATACTATCTATAATGAGCTTGGGATTCAGATCCAGCATGCAGCAATTTGAAAATGGATATCCTGAGTTTCTTACAGTTCCAAGATTGTTTTGCTAAATAAAACCAGCTTCAAACAATTTTTTTCTTTTAATCAACAGACCAGACACGTACTAATAAAATCATATAAACAATAAATTTTCATTTTTGATTATTCAGACAGGGAAATAAACCCCGATGTAATGAAATCTGCCAACCGCCAAAAGCCAGACTCTTTTACACTGCTCTTTTCTGCATTGGTGGAAATATGCAATTGCTTCCCTGACTTTAGAGGCAGAATTAACACTTGCAGTGGAGTAACTCAGAGCAGAATGCAAGCTTTGTTTGTTATTAGGCACTCCGACTGTATAAATACAGTATGCAGCTGCTGTGATTTTTCTTTTTTAAAGCCAGCTTGCATTTAATTTGCAAATACGGTCAAGACTAATTTATCTCTCATTTTATCTTGGGATTTCTAAAAATAAAGGATAACAAATGCTAAATCACGTAATGGTAAAATCTCAAATATAGAGCTCAAAAAGAGAAACACTCACATGAAACAGCTTATGTTAGTCTTCAAATGAGATTGCTCATCAGACTCTCTCCTGTGTCCTACATTCAAATGGCATTTATAGATTTTCACTATGAATAAGAAAAAGAATGGGGACATAAAGTCTCCAAAAGAGAGCCCAACTGCATTTCTTTGCTAAGATGTTGTATCACAAAATGGTATCTGTTTCACTTGTATAGTAGAAGCCTGCACTTTACCAAGACAATAAAACAAAAAAATAAAATCATAGCAAATTGAAAACCCAACCCTTCAGCACACCTAAAAGGCCAGACTATCACCTAGAAACTGAAAGCAAGGCATTGTTATCCCAATCTTTCAACAGGAACAGCCACCACAGAGATTTACTTGACTGCAATAAGAGCTAGTGGTTTATCCTCCGTGTTTGGGTTGGTTTTGTTGTGTTGTGTTTTGTTTTGTTTTGTTTTTTAAATATCTTCTGAAAAGAATTGCAAGTCATTTACCAGCTTTTTCATGATGTCACTGCTAATCAACAAACTTCCTCAGAATGGGGATTTTGCTTCTATTTTTGAGAAAAGGTGATCCTCAAATAATATAAGGCATGCCCAGGAGATGCGATTCTGCTCCCAGGTGTGTAAGGTTGCTTTTACATATGCATTGTCCATAGTCCTTAGTGCAGCATTTGTGTCAATGGCTAGAGGCTTTTTGAACAGGTTGACAATGCCCTCTCAGATCTCTTTGGTTCCTGAGAGGTATATTCTGTTACTGCTTTCTCCCTACTTTAAAATTTCATGTTATGTTTCTCTATGCAATGTTTTCAGCAATTACCTTTTCCTTCAACAAGAAACTAACTCCTCCTAATCTCAGAGAGCTGGAGAATGACACTAGAGGAGGAAAAAATCCTTCTCCTGTTCCCTGACTGCAGTATTCAAGCTGGCAGCTAACAAGCATAATTTCATAGAGTAATATAGATTGGAAAGGACATCCAAAGGTCATCGGGTCCCAAATCCAACTCAAAGCAGGGCTTAGGACATGTTGCTCAGTGTCTTGTCTATTTGAGCTTTGAATATCTCCAGTCATCGAGATCCCACTGTCTCTCGGGGTAACGTGCTCCAGTATTTGTCTACCCTTCCTGTGTAAGAAGTTATCTTTACCCTTTGTACGGAATATTCATCTCCCTAGATCTCTTCTGCTTGTAAAGCTCCCAATATTATGTTTAAGCTCCAACTAATATTATTCTAGAATAATACTATTTTAAAATACTACTTTAAATATACTACTTTAATACTACTTTAAAATAAATACTACTTTAATATAATATTAAATAATATATATTATATATAATACTATAATACTACTTTAAATATATATATACTACTTTAATACTACTTTATATACTACTACTTTAGTATAATACTATAGTATTATAATATACTATATAATACTACTTTAAAATAATATTAATTGTAATTAATTAATTGTAAAAGTATGCAGTAAAAGGGAAGGAATGGACTCGGTGATCCAGGATATTCCTTTCAGTCTTGTCTATGGGTGGGAGATTTTTCCATTTTAGAGATATGCATTTAGAGGTTCATAAATATGGATCTGCATATGAACTAGGTGTCTAAACTCCAGTTACAGTCAATGGGGATCTAGGATGGGATTCAGTTGCCCTTTGTAAGCTTTTAACACCATTTGAAATGCCCTCAAATACCCTGTCCCAGAAGGGCACGTGTCTGCCATAGATCAAATGCCACCTCTGCCAGGCCCACATAGGTGTTTCTTGTACGCCAGAGAACCTGGAATTACACCTATGGGAAATGATACTATAGAAATAGTTCATACACATCGTTGATTGAACTCCAGAAATAGGATGCAGCATAAATGGCCAATGACCTATAGGTAAATTATTACATTTGAAGGCTTGTGGTACAATGATGAATATAGTGTGAACCTCTTCCTTATCACCTCCCCACTTCTGTCAGCAGTGAGCTTAAACATTCAAACAAAATGAGGAGACACAGAAAAATTTCAGCTTTATGCAGCACACCAGTTTTACCAATTATTTTTCAATAACAAGGTCATAAGTACGAGCCATCCAAAGGGCACATGTGACAAGTCTCCGTACATGTACATGTGAAAGGAAAATTACCTAATAATTTCAGTTTTTATCCCTCAGGATGACTTCACAGAACATATTTTTCCACATCTCTATTGTGCCATTAATCTTTATCCTGTGCCTTCTGCAGAAACTTCTTTTTTCCTCCCACAAAGGCTGCCAGGCTCCCGCTCTCCAAGGGGTCACAGGTTGCAGAGGAATCCACAGAAACAGGAAACCAGGCTTCCTCAGTCAGCTTTGAAACCAAAACCTGTTTCCTTTCTACAAAAATAAAGCCTGTCAGGGCATCCTCTGGGTAGGCTCACTGTATGAGCAGCAGCTCAGGAGGAGGGAGAAGCTACAGGATTTCTTGTTTGGGAAATAAATGTAAGATAACTCGTAGCATTTACAAAACAGCAGAATGAAGGAGATAATCTTCTTGCTGGTCCTATTTAATTTACAGAGTGCCAGCATTGGATTTAATACTCCAGGAAAGTTCTGGACCACAGGCCAGGATGGTGAAACCCAGACAAGTCACTCAGACTTGACTCCATCTCCAACCACACTGGTGGGGTCACCCCATTCTGAGAGCCAAGCTGCCGAATTGAGTGCCTCACAGGGACCTCCTTTTGCATCTTCAAACAAGACTCTGGGAATGAAAGCAGCAAAGAAAGCCTCCAACCCTACAACCTCTACCCCTGCAAGCCAGTCAAGTGGACACAGTGATGATGATCCTGACAAAGATAAGAAGAGAAGCTTATCCAGCAGCAAAGGGACATCTCTACAGAACAATGCTAGAGAGATGCCTCTCCAGCAAGAAGTCACTACAAGCCATAATACAGCTACAAGGAACAGATCTCTCAAACCATTATCCCACAGCACTGGCATCACCAGTATCCAGCAGGACGACAACTCCAAAGCATCCAGCTTTGCAACTACCAGGGGAAAGTAAGGAGATTTACATATTTTTCCTTGTCTCCTAGGTACTGCTTAGGAATAGTTATTTTCCTGTTCCCAGCAAAATAATTCCCAAAATTTCTAGTCATTTCAGTAAAATTGTTTTCTTCTTAAAGACCATCTAAAACAAGCAGGGGACCAAACCTGCAGCATTTACTCAGTCAAACCCATAAATTTGTAACAGAGAAATGCTGCAATATTTTATTCCTCAGGGTAGTTATCTCAAAACCAACAGGAAAGTCATTATCACATATGGGTAGGAAAGGACTACAACAGATGCCTCCCTTTATGCACAGTAAAGTTTTGCTGGTTTTTTTCTTTCTTTTCTTGTGGGTAAAAGAAATTGCAAATGCACTTTTTCATTTGGAATCTATTAAGGATTATTGTGCTTGTAAACTTCTCCACTAAATAGAAAATATAAGCAATTAAGTATACAAAATGCAACAATGTCTGACAATTTGAAACACCTTATTCTGTGATAAAACCTTATGGAAAGTGCAGATGAATGTGCATTCAGAACTGTATAACTTAATACATAATAGCTATGCATAACAGAGTATATCAGACTGTACTGTCTAATTTTATATCTGTGGAACACCCAATTATTTCCTTTGTTCCCCAATGTCTGCAATTCTCAATGGGGATGTCAATGCTGACTTTGGACATGTTGCAAGGTTGACTTACTTGCTAATATTCACTTAACTGCTGCTTGGTAGAAAATGCAAGACACAAAGAATTGGTTGTTTTCCATAGTATTTATGGAGACCGGGCTTTCAGAATACAGATTTCTTCTTTTGATTGTATTGCCCAAATGTTAGCATCCAAAAGGAGGAAAAATTTCTCTTAGATTCACACAAAAGAGAATAGATGAACCATTAGAAATACTCCTACAATTATCTTGCAACATGTGGCTGTGAGCTAATGTTCCTTCAACTCAAAGAAAAGATTCCCCTTGACCTGAGCACGTTTCAGATCATGCTTAAGTGAAATGATGCAGAAAGACCCAAAGGAAAGGAGTCCTTTGCTTCATCCTGGAAGTAACAGAGTAAGGAGCTGTGTTTCCCAGGTAGCTTTCCTAGCACGCTCCTTCAGTTGTGAATGTCATCCGTTACTACCGTCTTTGACAGAGTGTCCGAGTTAACCTGAGTTAAATGAATTCTCTTTCTACGTGAGAGCTGATAACTGCATCTCCGTTAAATAGGTCTTACCGTATGCTAACCTTAGAGCTTTAGTTTTCTCAACTTTTGTCAAGAATAGTATTCCAGTGAAATTAATCTTCTGAAAAACTCTGTGAATTTGCAGGTATTGTTTCTGCCTTCTACATAAGATATAAATACAGAAAGTAAAAGATTAGTCTCCGGTCAACAAGGTCTCATATTTTATTTATCACAATGAGATGTGGTTGCAACTGCAGAGAGGCAAAACAAGCAAATCTTGTATTGGCTGGCACCTTATTTCATGAGTGGTTGAGAAGCAACCTGCTCTGCAACATGTGCAAAGGCCATTTTGGGTTTTTTTTCAGTCCATTGAGCAAGTTAGATATAAAGCTAGGATTGCGTATCAACGTTACAGGAATGTGTAGCGGCATGAAACACCAGCATAAACCATAATGCTGAATCCCCACTCTCTTTCTCGAACTGCTGGGTTACATAGCCACTCTCTAGCAAGGGTGTACAGTTCTAGGTGTGGCCTGATCCTTTCCGTATGAAGATTCTTGTGTTACAAGCCTGGTCTTCCTACCGCATATGGCTGTTTCTACAATCAGCTAAGGTGATTTTAGCTTTTCTTCCAGTTTTGTCGCTGACCTGGACTATGACTGACTAATCATTATTCTGTCTCCCTTTCCTTAAGAATTACACCTGGATGAATAATAAAGTCTCTTGTGACTCATTTTTTTTCAGTAAAGTAATGAAAAAATGCCAAGTCTAGTGTGCTCAGTGTTACCGATCACTGTTGTGAAACACCTGGAAAGCTACTGCTGAGAAAGTATGCATAAGACAAAAGCATTTTTATTTATTATGTGCAGGTGTTATTGACTATGCCCTAAATCCATTTCTAGCATATATTTTCTTTTTTAAAAAAAGAATTGCATCTTTATTGCAGATAAAGTGCAAGAGATGCTGTAAAACTTCCAATAAAGACATAAAGCTTTCTTCAAAGTTTACTCAGTTAATGCCTGAGCATTCACAGCATGAATGGCTCAATAGCAGATCTCATAGTTGCAAGATGTACTACCTCTAAGAAAACTTGGAAGCACAATTTGCCTTTTGATTTTACTTGGAATTAAAGCAACTCTTTGGTTATAGTCTGTATTCCAACCTGAGTTTTTGAGTGACCTTGTAGAAACCGCCTGAGACTCTTTATGGCAACCCATTGTGCTAACAGATGTGCAGAGATGCTGATGTTAAGAGGCTCCATAGCGAAGGAACAATAGAGAGAGGTCAGGGTGAGAAAAGAGGAAGGAAAATGAAACAAGAATGAGCATTTGGTTTTTAATATAGTTATAAATTTTAAAATAGCAATACATATACTTTGTTGGGGAGTCTCCAGGGCTGTCAGGTTACCCAAAAGGTGCAATATGTGCCCACTGTAAAAGCTTAATTACCTAAATACCCCTTTCTGAAGGAAGTTGTGTGCCTTACTGGCTTAATTACAAAGATAATTTGTAATTAAAACAGGTTGCCCAAGGAAGTTGTGGATGCCCCATCCCTGGAGGTGTTCAAGGCCAGGCTGGATGAGGCTTTGATCAACTTGGTCTAGTGGGAGGTGTCCCTGCCCATGGCAGGGGGGTTGGAACTAGATGATCTCTAGGGTCCCTTCCAACCCAAACCA
>JAOXNO010000033.1:31657001-31667836 GCA_028565335.1 Limnodromus scolopaceus | reverse complement strand
TGGCAGGGGGGTTGGAACTAGATGATCTCTAGGGTCCCTTCCAACCCAAACCATTCTATGATTCTATGATTCTATGACAATTCCCTCACTATCTCTACCCTAGATTATTTGAGGACAATATTATGTACACATATCACAGGCGTACTAGAAGTAGATTAGAAAAAAAGATCTTCTGGTTCATTCTATTTTTGCAAAATTGCTGTAAAATGTCAGAAGAGCATGATTTGGATATATTTCATAGATTTTCAAAGTCTGCACCTGAAGAATATATTTCTGACAACCACCAATGCTAACCGTATCAATGAATAAAGAAATGCTGGAAAACTAGAGCTCTGTTTCAGCAGCAGCGAGAGAGTTTTTCCAAAGTTCAGTGACATTAAACGTGAGCACCAATTTGGTGTCAAAGAAGAAAATTGATGATACATTTTTTTCAATTGAGCTCACGTGAGATACATCTTTTTTAGCCCATGTAGAGAGAGAATCGCAGTACTTCACTGTGTAAAGCAGCTTAAATAACCGGTGCTATGGAGCAAGTCTGAGGCTGAGTCCTGAGACTAGCACACCCACCCTTTCATTCTGAGCCCAGTTTTATTACTATTCCAGGCAGCTCCTGAACGCATGAGACATTCATTCGGGCTGTAAATTAACCACACTATCTCCACATTTTAGGATGGTTCACCATTATTCTTTTCTCTTAGTATGTGTATATTACACATTTTCCAATTATCATGAATCCACTGAGGGTCTTCATAGACTTCCCCTGCTATTACCTTGGATAGTGGTGACGTGACAGTGTTTTATTACTAAGCACAGAGGGGTTTAATAAAGTCAGCACCAGGGACAGATTTGCTTATCTGTCACATGTGGTAGGACAGAATACTTCATTCTCATGACCAGACGTCCGCATTTCTCCCCAGAAATTGCTTTTGCCTGTATCAGCTTGGTAGAATTTCTAGTGTACTGACAAATTAAAATGAATGGTTAAGCTCAGCAGATGGCTCACATACACAAGAAACATAGAAACCTGATTTTACTGCCTAGTTAATGCAAGGTTCAGTCTCTTTTGATCATGTCACTTTTTAATGGAGCAGGAAGAACAATTCTTGAATCAATTTCTTAGGATTTTGCATCACGGTGAATTTACAATAAATAAAGTCATGCATGGCTTAGGTTTCTGCCTCACTAGTTATATTCACTATGACCTGGAAGGAAGAACCTCTTACACTGGTACTTAGGTTGCCTTGGTGGCTAAGTGTCAGAGGATGTTTGACAAGCAGTGCTTGCTTTGCCCTCACAACGTTGTATTCCAGCCATGCAGAAGACCTTTGCAATGAGCCCCTCTTTGCCAGCAGCATCTTGAATGTACTTACGACTCTTGGCTGTAAGCCCACAATCTAATTTTGCTGCACATGCTGAATGTAGTGTTACTCCCATTGCAGTCCTAAAGAGCAAAGCAAATCATTCACCCAAGTGCTGGAATTCACTGCTTTATCGCTATTTCATCCACAGAATAAATGGGGCAAAGGACATAATTATGCAGTTCCATAACGATGCATAAGGCATGGTACCAAGAAAATGTAACCGTCCGAAGAGAATTTTAACGCAAGTATTTAGAGATTTGTGCTGTCTTCTGCTGAGCACAGAAGTATAACAGTTAACAGATGACTGAGGCTGCTGGTATGAAGTAGCAAAACACTGTACCACGTTGTGCAGATTAGGGACTACTGCACGCTCCACAGCAGAACCGGCACGGGGCAGGAGTGCACAGGGTCCATTCGTAGATTTTCTGTTTATATCAGTGTTATTATACCCCATGCATTGAGGAAATCTTTTCCACTGCTGATGTCCCATGCGCAGAGTGAATTAAAGGATATGTTTGATTTAACGTGGGGGTCACATTTCAAGCGGTTCCAGTAACTGGGTGGGAAGGAGCCACTGTGGGAGATGGTTTCCCCACCTTACACTACCTCCCAGAGAGACCCTGTAGGATGTTTTGTCTTTCAGGGAGAGAAGAAATGGTAAGCACATGTCTATGCAATTGTGAACTGTAGGTGATGAAATAATAGTTTTGGAAAACTAGAGAAAAGTTCAGGAAATAACAAAACCCAAAGTTTCAGTTTTCTGAGACAGCCTGTCAGCGATGATGGCTAGGCAGAGTCATGACAGACTGTTTTCAGTAGCACAGGAAACATAACACTGGGAACAAAAAAAAAAATCACATTTCCACCCAGGTTACTTTTGAGACACTCACAAAGTATTTAAAAAGACAAAACCCCCCAGCATCTTTTTGCCTTAGCCTCCTCAGAACCTGGGTATTTAGTTTTTCTGTGATCAGATTCAGATAAGGCATTACTATACAGATGACTTTTGAAATTTTTTAATGAATATAATAAAGGTTTCTGTTCATCTCATTACACTAACCACTGCATTGATGCTCGTGCTTCTTTTTGCTCTTGCTCTTTGTTTTATCTGCCGTGGGAACAGCAAGGATCAGGAACAGACTGTTTTCCATCCCTGCTAATATCTCTTCACCCCACTGCATAGATTAGGATTACTGTAACAAACTGGACACAGTGTTGGGATTTGCCTCCCAGCCACCGCAAACATTCCCTGCAGCATTTAATTTAAGGTACACCAGAAACATCTGCTCAAGTCTGCACAGAAAATACGTATTCTCACAACCCTGAATACAATTAACATTTTAGAAACTGACACTAATTCCTAGAACAGAAATGGCAAGGAAAAGGAGAGCAGCAAGGTATCCCCATATGTTTTCCAAAGGCATTATCTCTGTTGCCAGTTAGAGAATGCAAGTATTTCAAAAGACAATTTTTCTGCCAAATCTCAAAGCATCTATTCTGTACTACACTCCTGGTAAGTAATGAGGAAAATTCTGTGAAAAAAATCACCTTGAATTTCATGGACATTGGCTCAGATACTTTTTGCTCAAGAGCTCCCTGAGAAATCAATCAGTGCCAGCATAAAGATATCGCTCTGCATGAGTAAGGGGCAAACCAGGTACAAAACAACTGGCAAGGCATTTAACCATTTAATGAAGCTAAATAAGAAAACAGAAACTGCCCCAAACAACACTATAAACAGATTAAAGAACAACATTCACCCCTGGAATTGGGATGGATCTTCTTTATTAAAATTTTCATTTTGTCACTTACTTATAAAGGCTATTTTTGGTTAGTATTTCTCAAAGTGGAGAAGCCACCACTGACATACTGCCATCTCCTTTTCTGTAGACTAGAAAAGCACTAACTAACCAGTGAAAACCAGTACCACTGGAGGTCATCTGAGTAGCAGTGACAGTAAACCAGACCAGAACTACCTTAGTGAATTTTGTACTCTGGGTCAATTAGATGATAGAAAATAAATAGATATTCCAGGGTTAAAAGTGCAGAATTAAGACCTTTTCAAAGAGCAGTTTGTCTGAGTTTCCAAATGTGTTTTACTGGGTGACTCTCAAAGTAGATTAATGGATATCTTCTCATAAGTCTAAATTCTATCTTTGGGAAAATTGGATTACTTTGAAGGGCTCTGATCACAGAGGGGGAGGTAGGGTCTAAAAGAGATGATCTGGTTCACAAGGACACAACTTTTTAAATGCTAAAACAGATTAGCAAAGTGCTAGATAAGTGGAAGTTGTGAATTAATTTTTGCAGCACAAGGTAGGACACACAATTGGTCACAAGAGTAAATAAAAGCTTGGATGAGCCAAAGAGGCTGTTCACAGTCCAAGGCTGCAGCACTGTACATACAAAAAAAGGAAATGAATGATGAGTGTAGAATTCATGTTTTGTGATAGACAGGACAAAATGTCAGGACCCTGAGTCCTGAAAAAAACCCATTAAACAAATGGTATGACTCACCCCACCTGATACTTCAGTGTCAACAAGTCAGCTGTTTCTCAGGGCTAAAAACATATCCCGTAAAGTATTTTGCCATCACATACTACATTATATTGCATATCAAATGTGCTCTTCAGAGGCTGTCTAGGTTTTCCCTTCCAGTCAACATGTAAAACAAATTTCCCAATTTGGTTTGATTATGGTCAGTCCCTGGTAAGTACTGAACTTTTATTTCAGCTGAGATTCATGCATTTCAGAGCATAGGAAGCTAGGCAGTGAACCTAAAAAATTAACTGATTTTGGTTCAGGTTTATGTTTGCTCCTTGAACTAGAATTTTTGAAAGATGATTGATGTTCATTTAAGGATACAGAATTTACCATATCACTAGTATCAAAAGGTGAGAGGTCTCTGTAGTCACCTAGTGGAGTTCAAAGTAAGTTGCTGAAACCAGAACCTGGTCTCCCGTGCAATAGCAAAAAAACCTTGTGCGGTTGCTTTCTATCCTTATAATGAGTGTTTATATCAATCAACATTATCTCTCCTCATCCAAACTTGGCAGGTTGTTTAAAGCAAACTGAAAATATATCTCAGCAATGTACAACCTAAATTTAGGGACTATACTCTGTGTAATAGTCTTTTAGACTGGGAAAGACCCTAGCTTAAAAAATAATAATAATGTATTTCTTCCACATCATGTTAGTGCATGTTTTTGTGTCTGAATTCACTTAGCCCACTGTATTCAAAAAACCAATCATATCTCTCAAAGGAGACAGATATGTAAGCAAAGCTCACAGGTTCACAGAACCATGGGATCATTCAAGTTGAAAGGGACCTTGGGAGGTCTCTAGTCTGACCTCCCTGCTCACAGCAGGACCAGGTGAGAGATCAGACCAGGTCGCTCGGGGCTTGATCCAGCCAGGTACCAAGCTCCACGTTCTGGGCTGGTGATTGCACAACTTCTCTGAGCCCTGCTCCAGTGCCTGGGTGTCCTTGTGGGGAACAAGTTTTTCATACCTGGTCTGAACTTGTTTCAATTTGGGTCAGGTTTCTCTTGCCCTCCTGCCATGCATTGCTGGGAAGAGCCTAGATCCAGCTTCTAAACAGTCTCCCTGTAAGGCTCAGGGGGCTGCAGTTATTTGCCCTTAAAGCACTCCCTCCCCCAGCCTGACCTGGGCAGCCCTGATCCCTCAGCCTCTCCTCGCAAGGCATCTACCAACTCCAGATGCTTGCAGCATCTTTCTACATCCCTTTTGCCAAGGTGTAAAGGACAATACAAAATGAAAACAGCTGTAAAATTGAGATTAGTATTTCATAAAATATTCTGTGAAATACCAGTAAACTGCATACAATGTGAATGAAGCACAACCACCAAGCCATGCATTGACTTTAACAACAGCTACAGCTCTGCTTCCTTTTGTATTGCTTCAGCAACACAATAATCTCATTTTCATGAATCAGTGATGTTCAGCTGCGCTGATTCAATAGTATTTCTATTAAAAGCCAGGTAATCTAATTTACTCACGAATAAAAATAACTCATTTTTAGATATAATATGAAAAGAGAAGAACAAAATCTATGCCCTTTGTGGACCTACTGCCACCGGTGTTCCTATTGAGTGGCTTTAGGACCTCTTACAAGGATCTACGCTTACACAAGCAAGTGGAAGCAATGGTGTGCAGGTATACCTGATGCTCTGGAGCTGGCAGTTTTTCTGAGTGTTTGTTTGTTTTTTTCTCAGAATCATACCCAAAGAACAATTTACAGTGGAAATGTGGCGTGGAAGGGGTCATTGCAGCCTCATAAACTTCTACTCACCCTCTCACCCCAAGGAAATTATAATTTTTCGATGGCTTTTCACCAAAGTTGGGTATATATTCCAGAGGTAAAAGTGCAGAATTAAGACCTTTTCAAAGAGCAGTTTGTCTGAGTTTCCAAATGTGTTTTACTGGGTGACTCTCAAAGTAGATTAATGGATATCTTCTCATAAGTCTAAATTCTATCTTTGGGAAAATTGGATTACTTTGAAGGGCTCTGATCACAGAGGGGGAGGTAGGGTCTAAAAGAGATGATCTGGTTCACAAGGACACAACTTTTTAAATGCTAAAACAGATTAGCAAAGTGCTAGATAAGTGGAAGTTGTGAATTAATTTTTGCAGCACAAGGTAGGACACACAATTGGTCACAAGAGTAAATAAAAGCTTGGATGAGCCAAAGAGGCTGTTCACAGTCCAAGGCTGCAGCACTGTACATACAAAAAAAGGAAATGAATGATGAGTGTAGAATTCATGTTTTGTGATAGACAGGACAAAATGTCAGGACCCTGAGTCCTGAAAAAAACCCCATTAAACAAAAAGCATGGAAGGTAAGGAAATTATAAGTTTTCGATGTTAGTGTAAACTGTACTTGACTTTTCACCAAAATTGGGTATCACAGCCTCGAGAGGCCTGGTTCAAAGCCTGCTGAAGGTCAACAGAAACATTGACTGCGAATGTATCTTGAACAATCCCGTCACAGACCCCGCAAGCAGTCACAGCACTCCTTCTTTGGAGTTAAACACATTTATTTTCTTCTTTTGCTGCTCTACTTCCTGCAGGCCCTCTGCCCTCTCTACAGCCTCTGGGAGCTCAGCAGAAGGCGAGGCGAGGCAAGGCGAGGCGAGGGGCGGGGGGGGCGCGTCTTCTCTGAAGAAGACTTCTCTTAAGAAGAAGCTCCGCTCCGGGCTGTAACCGGATTTAACATGGCCACACTACCCGCCGGTCCCCTCAGCAGCCGTCAGCCGGGTGGCGGTGGCGGACAGACGGGCCCATACCTCCCCGCTCGCCGCCAGCGCCGCCGAGCGACCGACCGGCGACTTAACCGTCGCCGGCAGCTTCCCGCCTCCGCGGGCAACGGCCGCCACCTGCCGGCCCTGCCCGGCAGCGCTTCGCCTCACACAGGCCCCGCCCCGCCTCCCCTCACAGCGCCTCACACCCGCCCCGCCTCCCCTCCCCTCACAGAGCCTGACACCCACCGCCCCTCGGTCTCCGCGCCGCCGACTCACGGGCAGAGCCGATACAAGGGCTGCAGTCTGTTAGCGGGGTGGCAGAGGTTTCAGCCCGGCTCTCTTGCCGGCTGCCGGTCGGGGCAGGCAAATGGCAGTAGCTCGCGGGGGGCGTTGGTGTCAGCCTCCCGCCGCTTCCGCGGGTCGGGGCAGGCAGCGCGGGACGGGGCGCTCAGGCTGCCACCAAAGAGATGGTAAAGCAGAGTGTAAAGCTCTGCTAATTGCATATTAGACGAGGATTTGGAGCAGGTCCAGAGTAGGGCCATGAAGATGATGGGAGGGTTGGAGCACCTCTCCTTATGAAGACAGGCTGAGAGAGTTGGGGTTGTTCAGCCTGGAGAAGTCTCCAGGGGCATCTTATAGCCGTCTTCCAGTACCTCAAGAGAGAATACCTACGAGAACGCTGGAGAGGGACTTTTTACAAGGGTGTAGTGATAGGATGATGGGTGATGGCTTCAAACTGGAAGAAGGTAGATTTAGATTAGATATCAGGAAGAAATTTTTCACTGTGAGGGCGGTTGAGGTACTGGAACAGGTTGCCCAGAGAAGTTATGGCTGCCCCATCCATCTCTGGAAGTGTTTTAAGATCAGGCTTGATGGGGCTTTGAGCAACCTGGTCTAGTGGGAAGTGTCCTTCAGGCTGGTTGGAACTAGATCTTTAAGGTCTCTGCCAACCTAAACCTTTCTATGATTCTATGATTTTTAAGAGTGCTGGCAACATGCCAGTGAAGCTATGATGAGTGTAGGGGCTCCTGAGTGTTGTCAGGCATGTGTCCCCTGAATCAGGACCCAGGGATATATGTAAGAATACATGTTTATACAGCTACTTCACAACAAGTGGGCTATTTTTCATTGTATAAAGTCAAGTCCAGCTTCAGAAATCTGCATAGTAAATTAAGAAACTGCTTGTGAAAGCATAAACAAGAATAAGTAACTATGCTGAGATGTTGCCTACTATTCATCCCCTAGCTGTGCATCTCAGGGCAGGTTTCCATAGGCCGTGTGGTTTCATTATGCAGATGGGGAAGTTACTTTGTGCTGCGAACAGCATCCCTTTGAAGGTGAAAGATGTTGCCCAGTAATTCACACCATATACATACCTTCATATCATGAGGTTGATGTAATTGCTGAGGGTGAGTCAGCTGAACACAGGGAAACAGTATGGTAGCCTGTCTTAACGCTTTCAGAAATTAGCTTTTTCCCAGCTGAGGGAAACACCTGTATTATTGGTAGATACTCACGTAGACTGGACATTGGGCATCTTGCTATGGACACAGTGCAGGCAGTCCTTGCTTATAATTACCCCAAAACTGTTTCACAGTTATCTCCAAGCTGCACCCTTTCTATTTTTTTACCAAGTGTGGAAATGAAGAAATGCTTCACGGCAAAGTTTTCTCTGTGGAAAAAGAAACAGGACTGGAATAAGCAGAAGAGAAGACAACTTTTCCAAGAGGGTATTAAGGCAAGATCTGAATAAGCTGTATGGGACGTGTAGGATCCCAAAAGCTAAAGGGGTTAAAGGCACCATCTGCGTCTCACTAATGCCCTGCCAGTTAGGGTGCTTTGCTCCAGCCTAAATGGGCCATGGATGGGGCAGGCTATATGGCCCATTAGCAACTCAGGACTTTGAATTTGCAATGACCCTAAAACCCAGAGGACTCAGACCTGCCTAGGCTGCAGTGTAGACATGCTTATTGGTTGTGAAAGAAACAAATGCTGCTCTTCATACTATGCCCTAATTCTCAGATAGGGTTAAACAGCACTTGATGTAGAGTTGGGGTAGCTGTGTTTTGATTTGAGCTGGAAATACTGCTGCAAATACCATGAGCAAAAAGGCTATTTTAAAGGCCTGGGAACTCATAGGTACTCTCCCACACCTTGCTACCAGTGAATTTTCCTAGTCAATGCATGAAAGAGGAGGATGAAATCTGTCACATGGGCTTTATGCCAGCGGGGGAATCACACCATTCTTTCCAGGTTGGATTTCTGTTGTGCATTGCGAGAATTTTGTTTTGTTTTTAAATACAGCTTTCCTGATTGAAATCAGGCTCAATGCAAAAGAAACACCAGGCTCCTGCAGCTCTCAACAAAATCTGCATGTTAGAAGCCCGTGTTGCTGATCTGGAATATATTACTCCATGGAGGGTAAAGAGGATTTTCAGGTTTAAAGTCCTGTCATGCAAATCAGATGTCTTCTGTTTTGCCTTTGCATTAACACAGCCTGTCATAGTTCTTCCGCCACGCTTCATCTTCTATTTCCAAATCTACATTTTTTCAGACAATTTGATTTCAAAATTATATTTACATTCTTAACATCTCTTAATGAGCTTATTTCATTGGTAGCGTAAACCTAATTATGAGTCACACCAGGGGCTCTTTTGCTGAGAATATTTCCTCCAATTTAGCCTGATCAAAGATTGCTAGGCCTTATGAGAACCACAGCTTCAGACATTGCACTCATGTAGCTTAAGAATGAGTTAAATATTTTAAATAGAAACAATCTGCTCAAGTTGAGTTAAATTTATGGTAGAGACCAGAGACTGAGTTCAGACTATCTTTAAAAACCAAGCACAGTCCCTAACTGATATATTTGGGATGAATTGTACCATGTTTTCCTTTGGAGGGTGTCTCCAAATGGGCAAGTTCCAGTAGCTGTTACCTTTAAGCTGGTCGTCCTCAATAATAATGACAATTAGTGGATTTACATTATGAATTTTAAAAAGGTGGTTTTTTTTTTAACTGAACTCTTGGTATTCCAGGGCTTTCATGTGTTTTACAAGTGCTTTTTATGCCTGCTTTCATTGTTTTATCTTTTCATTGATCGCATTTGCTCAGATGTAAAGTAGAATTCAGTTATCATACCCCAACTGTGTGCACTGCAGGAGAGGTCGGCACAGGTAACGCTGCTATATGTCTTCTGCTTAATCCCTTCCTCTGGTGAGCTGCCGGGTCTGTATGCGAGGGTGCAGCACAGGCTACGGAGCCACCAGCTCAAGGCCTAACCTCACTGTTGGCTCATTGTAGCCTAGATTTTTAAACCCGACTGCTGTATTTGGCTTCTGGGTTTGCAGAGGTGCTACGCTTAGCACCCGGCTGCCCGAGGCGTTAGCTCTTCGTTCCTCACTTTCCAGACAGCTAATGTGCAACAGTAAAACACGGGTGGTACTACATAACTGTTTGAGGTGATTTTATCACTTCAGATGTCTTCTGATCAGATTTTATATGCCACCAGTTAATTACTGAGAGTTACTCAGGAATTTAGATGTTTACATTCTCTGTGCCAAGTTTAAATCACAAGTAAATCATAAGTAAACGACCATGCTTAATCAGAACTCCTCCTGAATAGACCACTGTCAGTCTGGCCCGGTATCACTTTCCGCATCTGTTAAGCAATGTTTGGTGTCCCATTCATATGCTGAGAGAGATTTTTTTTTTTTGTCTCTGTGCTGCACTTCAGAGAAAAATACATTTTTTTAATCTTGGATATGAATATGCAGAACCCTCACTGCAGCTGTGAAATGGAAGAGACCTCATGCCTGTAGTGAGGCAGGCGCTCAGTAGCAGGGTACTGAGCAACCTCACCTGAACTATCCTCCCACACTCATGGGTCGGGGCTCCATTTAATCCCAGGTTTGAGCCTGTTCTCCTCATAAAGGTGCTTGTCTCTAGCAGTCCTCTTGGACCTCGCTTGTTACCTAGCCATTGCCTGGTACTTGCTGGGCTGCTGGCTGACCTGTTCCCGTCATCCTACTGCTGCTTGCCCGTCTCTGGTGCTGCAGTACCGGCATGCTGCTGGTGAGGTGTCCCGGGTTGAGAGACACAGGACTAATTTTTCTTCTAATACTGGGGAAAATTGCATGTCTAGAAGACTCTAGTGTCTGAATTTGTGAAAATATTTACTCTATAGCCAGCCAGGCTCTGTGGGATTCAAGGTCTT
>JAOXNO010000033.1:31611694-31656901 GCA_028565335.1 Limnodromus scolopaceus | reverse complement strand
CTTGTGTTTCTTTCTGTTCCCCGATTCCCCTTTCCGGGTGGGGAGGGGTCATCGGGTGATAGAATAATTGTCTAAATGACAATATATTATTACGGGTTTTCTCAAACCATAACATGAGGTCAGCACCTACCTCCTGTAGTCATTCCCCTCCCCTCCTGGCTCACCTTCTGCTAGGGACTAGTCCTGCTCTTGCTGCTCCCTGGTGCTCAACAAGGAAGCCCCAAGGAAGACCTGTCTGCCTGGTCATGCTTGTAAGGGAGCTAAGTGCCCTGCTATGTCCTGCTCCTACTCAGCACTTGGCAAGAGGGGGTGCCCCTCTTCCTTGGCTGCTGCAGAGATGTGCTAGAAGGAATGGAGCTACAAGTGCTCTCTCTGGCTAACTGCTGGCAACGTTTAACCACAGATATCATTATTATATAGTCACTGCTGCTAGTCCCTGTGTTCTCAGCCTGTGGTAAAGGACCCATATGCCCCAACCATACAGGTGGTGTAAGGAACTTCACGATCCCTCTGTAAAACTCAAAAGACTTAACTCTCCTTTTGATTCTGCCAATTCTGTGTGTCTCAAACTTGCATATAGTTGCTCCTGGCTTCCACAGAGGTAGTGAGAAGAGTACTTAATCTTTAAGCTTATGGTTGAGAGCTGCATTTAATTTCTGGCAAATATTTATTCATGGAGTCTCTAATTTATACACACAGACAAAAAGGCTATAGCTAGAGGAGACAGAACATAAAGGAAGCATCAAACAAAAGCGCAGCCTTTTCATAGCCAATTAAAAAGAAATATTATCCTAATGAAAACTCTTGAGGAAGTGGAGAGAGAGCGAGCAAAATCAGATCAAAGAGACTCAATAAAACCCCATTTTATATGAAACACATTATTCATCAATTAAACAATATGTGTTGTGTGAGGAGGCAGCAGATACTGGCAGAAATACTGAGAGGTTCAATCTGTTGGCCTTAGCATCTTACTTCCTAGCTTACTCTGCTGCTTCCTTGGGAGTTATTTTCCCAGTAAAGCACTACTGAACTTGATGCGAGTGCATTGGTCGGATCTCGGAAAACAAAAGCAATCACTTAAGAGTAGACTCTGATACTATTTTATGTTTTGTGCCGTTGTTCTTGTTTGAAGCCGTGTAAAGTTAAGTAAATGGAACTAATCTGGTCTTAATTGTATTTTGATTTCCACTGTAAGGAGCCCATAGCAAGATACTGATTTCAGGGCCAGCTGGGTAATGTAAATACATATTTCCTTACTGGATTTTGAAATACTAACAGAACTACAACTGGAAGCAAAGGTTAGGAGCAAAACATGACCCAAGAAGATGAACTTTAAGTTCTCATATGCTAGTATCGGTATGGAAGTACTTGCAAGTTCACCAGCCCTACAACTGAAACAATGTTTTGTCACTGACTTTCCAAGTCAAAACCGAAATCTTTTCAGCATGGACAAAGGAATAATTTATGATCCTAAGAAAGGATGCACTAAGTTAGGGGAAAAGAAAAAAAAATCACTACTAGACCAAGGAGACATTTGTTCTATCAGCAGAAATGCACTAATACTTTCTTAAGGATGCCTGGCAATCTGCAGCTGGGGGACTTCCTGAGGTAAAGATTACAGCTACAATCTCATGTTTAAAAAAACCCAACAAACTAACAACAACACCCTAATGGCATGCTCTTTCATGAAATCATTTAACTGCTTTTTAAAATCCTATTTGGCTTCCAAAACTCCACATCTGGCACAGTCTATGTTTGCGGGGACACCCCCACCCTGTTTTTTTCTTTAAGTTTAAACCTGTTTTGATGCCTCTTTGTCATAGCAAGACCAACTGAATAATGAATGTCATTTCTTCCCATCCCCACAGTTCTTCATCTTCTGTTTGTATCTTTCTTTTCACGTCTCTTTAGGATGTAGGAACAAAACTGAATTCTGTATGCAAACTGTGGGCTAACTGTAGACTCATATACAGCAACAAGGAGTTGATGTACTGAAAACAGTGGTGATTTCTGTTTGTTCTTCAGTCTTTCCCTAGTAATTTCATGTATTTGATTCACTAGTTTAGTTTATGTGAAATACTAAATTAGTGTATTCAAAGAGCTAATCACAAGGTCTCCAAGATCTTTTTTCTTGATGATAGTTAATTTAAGTAGTCATGCTGTCTGTATAAGGCTATCTTTATTTGTGCCTGACTCAGCATCACAAGACCCTTTTCTGACACTTAATTAGTTGGAGATTCAGTATCATGAGATTTCTGCAATTCTTCAAGATCAGCTTTAGGTTTACTACACAAAATGATTTTGTTTAACTGTGTATCACCATCATCTCCCTATTCACCTGCTTTCCCCCTCATTAATGAATACATCTGTTACAGGTTCATGTGGGATTCTGCTGATAAACTGTTTCTTAAGAAAGCTAACTAGTGTTTTACCTCTCTGATTTAATGCCATATTAATCTATAAGAGGATCTATCCTCTCACTACGTGACAGATTTTTTTGATTGCTTCTCCCCCATTCCCCCAGCTCCAATAGCTTTTGGTGAGTAACCTTGCCAAAAGCCTCTAAAAATCACCCCGTTATTTACCTGCTTCTGATTCAGAGAATGCCAATAGATTTCTGAGGCATGATTTCCCTGTACAAATCTGTCCCAAACCATTAATCAGTTTATAATTTCTACTTAATTCTGTTCTCTGCTGTAGCTTCTCCCAAGTCACCTGGTTTCAAAATCCAGTTTAACAGTTTGTAGTTTCTTGCAATCTCCTCAGAATCCTTTTTAATAAAACGAAACCTGGCCTTGCATCTACCGGCTTCTACATCCTGCTCTGCAGCCATCAAGAGTTTGATCATTTCGTATGTGACTTCCTTCTCTGGGTGGGTAGCCAATGCCACAGGCAAGCGTGGAGCTGTGGCACATTATTGCTGTGTGTGGCTTTGACCTCAAAGTGCACTGCAAAACACAGTCTACATGTACTCACAATGATGATGGGGAAAGGGAGGAAGAGTAGGAATGCCTATCCATAAAGACAAAGTTATGGGTGGTTAAAAACCTTACTAAACAATCCTTTGAATTCTGGATAAACAGTTTCTATAATCTGAAATGTAGGTGTATTTTAAGACCTGTCATTACTGCAGTCTGGAAGGGCTTCTTTGTACTCAGGGCTCCCTGAACATTTACAAAGAAAAACTTAGATTTGCAATATAAATATATGTAGAGATGGAGAAATGATTGTCTGTTTTCTTTGTTGTTAATGGGTAGCTAAAGCACAAAGACTAAGTAATTGCTTAAGACTACCCTGGCAATCTGAGAGAAACCAAACTTAATTTTCATAATGTCCTATCCTAAATTATGGGTTTAAATTTCCCCTTTAAGTATCATATATCATTCTATTCCAATATGTCATCAATGTTATCCCAATCTACAAAAAGGACATGAGGGAAGACTCAAGGAACTACAGACCTGTTAGTCTAATCATAGTTCCTGGAAAAAATTATGGGTAAGGTTATATTGAGTACTGTTGAGAGGTGTTTAAAGAGTAATGCAATCATCAGGTACAGCCAACATGGGTTCACAAAAGGAAAGTCCTGTTTAATTTGATATCCTTCTGTGATAAGGCCACCCACCTAGTGGATGAAGGGAAGGTCGTGGATGTAGTTTTTTCTGGATTTTCATAAGGTTTTTAATACTGTCCCTCACAGCATCCTTCTGGACAAGTTTTCCAACTGTGGGATGAGTGGGTTCATGGTGTACTGAGTGAAGAACTGGCTGAAGGGCAGAACTGAAAGGATTGTGGTGAATGGAGTTGGTTGGCAACTGGCCACCAGCAGTGTTCCTTGGGGTTCAATTCTAGGGACAGTCACATCCAATATATTTATCAACAATCTGGATGCAGGATTTGAATGCACCATTAGCAAGTTTGGTGATGATACCAAACTGGGAGGTGCTGTTGACTCTCTTGAGGAGCAAGAGGCCCTGCAGAGGGATCTAGGTAGATTGGAGAACTGGGCTGTGATTAACGGGATGAAATTTAACAAGATGAAATGCCGGATTTTGCACCTAAGAAGGGTAGCACTGTGCACAAGTATGAATTGGGAGAGGAGTGGCTGGAGAGCAGCCCTGAGGAAAGGGATCTGGGGATACTGGTCAAGAGCAGGCTCAATATGAGTCAGCAGTGTGTCCTGGCAGCCAAGAGGGCAAACTGCATCCTGGAGAGCATCAAACACAGCATAACCAGCCAGTCAAAGGAAGTGATTATCCCACTGTTTTCAGCATCGGTGCAGCCTCACCTTGAGTGTGCTGTTCTGGCCCCCACAATTTAAGAAGGATGTTAAGGTCCTTAAGTGCATCCAGAGGATGTTAACTAAGTTTTTAGGCTGGAAGGGGTGTCCTAAAACAAGCCGCTGAGGAGGTTGGGATTGTCTAGTTTGGAGGAAAGAAGGCTTAAGGGAAGAAGCTCCTCACTACAGGAGAGGAGGCTGCTCTCTGCAGCTTCCTGAGGAGGGGATGTGAAGCGGGAGGTGTTGATCTCTTCTCCCTGGTATCCAGTGACAGGAGACATGGGAAGGTTCAAAGCTGTGCCAGGGGAGGTTTAGACTGGACATTAGGAAGCATTTCTTTGCCAAGGGGGTGTTCAAACACTGGAACAGGCTTCCTTGAGAGGTGGTAGATGCCCCAAGCCTGTCAGTGTTTAGAGGCATTTGGACAATGCCTTTAACATGCTTTAACTTGGTCAGCCCTGTATTAGCCAAGGTGTTGGACTGGATGTTCATTGTAGGTCCCTTACAACTGAAATAGTCTATTCTATTCTGTTCATATTGTGGAAAACATTATTTGTACTTTTAATTGTATTTACCTTCTGTCTCTTACAGGAACTGGTGTGCTTATGTCCATACCAGACTTTTACCTACAGTGGTAGTGGACAACCTGGAAACCTTCTCATCAGGCAGAGCGAAGCCTTGCACTTGGCATATTGGATCCTGTGCTCAGAGGTTCGTAGAACTTGGAAGAAAGAGCATTTGCAAGCACTTGCTGCATAATTAATACAACCATGACTTTAGAAATGAAAATGAAAACAGTAGGAGGCAGATTTCAGGTCTCATCTTCACAGATCCCTAGATCAAGGATCTCTTGACTGAGAAGCGTCCTTGAGCTCCACAATACAAGCTTGGCATGCCTTCACTTTGGCACCCTCTGATCAGTTCAAGTTAGCCCACTGCCTGCTCCCCTCTTCTGGAATACTGCAAGTAAATGTGCACATGTACAAAGCTTTAAAGCACATGTGGGAAATAAAATCCTTTCTGAGCAGTTTTCCAAGCTCGTGCTTTGTTGGAGCAAGAGGCTTCCCCTACGAGGCATATTTTTATTGTTATCTCTCTGCTGGGTGCTTATTTCTGGCACAGCTTTGGTCAGGTAGCGGACCTAGGAAAGTAGTTGGCCTGGATAAAACTTGTAAATAATGACTCTGTTAAACATATTTAGGTTGTGCTCTGGGTGTCTCATTGTATTCTCCAAACATTAGATTTCAATGGTAAATTAAATTGGGTTTTCGTGCATGGGCCTGGAAAATGGCAAACTGAAAGGGCACCAACAGACTAGAAACTGTTACATTCTTTTCCCTTGAAAAATTCTAAAAGCCCCTTACAAGTCAGTTTCACTGTTCTGAGAATTGTCCTCTAGGTGGTATGGTAGAACATGCTGCAAGCTTTGAGATGAAACTGGGAATAAGTATCCTTAGGATTTGGTGACTCTGAAATATAGTCAATCGCATTGCAAACTTATGGAATGGACCCTGTGGTTAAAATGTTGCCAGTTTTTTTGGTTGGTTTGTGTGGGTTTTTTTCACATTCCACCTAGAAGATTCACAATAACTCTGATTTTGTTCTTGCAGGAAAATTAGCTCCTTGTGCTGCTCCTGTAAATAAGTCTCTACTATATACAGTTCTGGGGCTTGTCTATGTGGAGAGTTATTTTTTAAATAGCTATTCCTGATTAACTCCTTTCATGGACACTTCATTTTTATGAGTGCTTTCAGGAATGGATTATGCTAATGCAGAACAAGGTAGTTTTATCATAAAATAAGACCATCCATACAGCAGAAGAACCGAGAACTCTCTTGATTTCGGTTCACCTTAATCTTTACTGAGTTCTTGCTGCTGAAAAAGCCATTTCTCAGAGGCAAAACTGGCTGGGGACACATGCAAAGCTCCTGCCAGCCTGCTATGAATTTTAATATATATAATATTACAACCCTTATGAAGGGGTGACAAGATTAACTACAGTGTAAAACAAGGTGGCATTTCTTAATTCATTGAAATGATTTTTTTTTGGTCTGACAGTCTTCAAATTTTTCCTGCTTTCTGAAATGATTTAGACAGGGATTGTGTGTCCAAAACAGTTCTGTTTTTTCATTGTATTTTCTGAGATTTGAGGTGTTCTTCATGGCAGTGTTTGGCAACTAGCAGAACTGTCTGATATTCATTTTATTCAAACTTTGTGTCTAACATATTAAGAAGCAAGTAGACTTGCTGTAGTTAATTTCTTTTGTATGCCCTCCTGCAGCATGTTCATTCTAAACTGATTGCTCTGTGAAATTAAGAAAGCTAAAAGAAACATTGGCGTAGCCAGGACACGCAGAATGTGTTGGAACACAGAAACAAAATTGCTGCTGCCTCTGCAGTTACATACTGTAACAGTAGTAACTGAGGCATCACAATTACATAGCCATACTCTCCTCACATTCACTTCCAGAGTGGAAATTATCATGCTTTATTGGATTAACATTTGTATAATCTTGTTTAAAATAATCAGAATGAAAGGCTTCTAGTGTGCACTAAATGTGAACTGGCGTGGCATGAATTCATTGTGAATGTTTTTTTTCCACTGATTTCAAAGAAAATGGTATTTCACAATTGTATTTTTGGCTTATGCAGTCCAGTTCAGTAGATATTAGCAGCATTTGACTCCTGAATAAGATATTCAGGGAAGAAGTCTGACAGCACTAAATAGACAACAGTCAAGTTCCTTTAAAGTCTGTGTAGAGGATCCAAAGGCTAAAATATTAAAACTGTGATTGCTATTGAAACACAAAACCCTACTGAGGCTTCATCTTCAGTTTCAAGCAGTTAATGAAAGGACACATTTGACATGTAAGAAAACATAATGTATTATACAGGTATCCTACAACTCCTGTTTGGTCATCTGAAATAGGTTTCAAATGTTCTTGTTTTGCAGGTCCCAGACAACAACACACCAAGCCTACAGAACCAAACATAAAATAGTCACATCACTGGAGTGGAAGTGCTGTCCTGGCTACAGTGGGCAAAATTGCCAACCCAAAGGTGCGTAGAGTTGTAAAGATTTGAAACAATTCACTTCAACAAAAGAAAACAATGCAATCTGATTTGCAAGCAAATGACTTTGCTGAAAATCAATTCAGTCCTTCCTGTTAATTTAAAACCAGGAAAAATGCACAGTAAACTAAAATACTTTGGGATGTTGACTCTTCCCTGCACATGAATTTCCAAAGTAGCTAAGCAGAGTGTCCTCTCCTCTCTTCCACTCTAAATAAAACTCATAAAATCTTCAGCCTTATTTCATTTTGCTAAAATATTGAGTTTGCATTCTGTGTATCTCTACTTTTAACCTTTTAGTTACTGGGTATTGCAGTGGTTGGGATATTAAATCCACATTCTCTATTGAATACTTGCTGTAAAATTAATCTACAGCACTGTGGCTCTTTTGGCTTTCAGTTTCAGACTCTAAGAATATATTTTAGACATGATAAAATAATGCATCAACTTTATTTCCCTCTGAATTGAGTAGGACTTTTGTTGTTCATTTTGACAGTGACTGAATTTTACTAGGTATTACACGTGATCCCTGTATAATTGTGCCCTTTTTTGACAGAATAGAGTGTTTTACCTCTGCCCTGGTGATCAAACATATGGCAACGTACTGTAGTTTAACATCTGTATAATAGCTATTTCTTTGCTGCTGGCCTTAAACAAGCAGCCCTTGAAAAATAAGATATGGCATCAGCATACATATTTTAAATGAATGAATATCACAAGAAAGGCCATTAGATGTGGTAGGGAATTCAATCAGCAGTGGTAAAGTAGGGGCTGTGATTAAAAATTAATGTAGAGGAATGAAGAGAAATCACTGTTATTCGCATCCAGGAGGAAAATTTCAATGCTGAAGAGCCAGAATCTCAGCAAGCACAGAATTCTCTTCTGTGCAGCTGAGCGTGGAGTCAGATATTAACACGGGACACAGTCGGTCAGCAAGGCTGCCCAGTGAACATGGATCAGATGTTTTAAAGGTTTGCTTTTTAAAAATGCACACATTAGCAAAAATAGATTAAAAAATGCTTATTGAAGAAGGAAGCCAATGTTGATAACGTTGAAATGGCAGGCATGAAAAAAAAAAAGGGAAGCACTTACCAGGAAAACAAGCTGTATAACTCAATTTGTAGTGGCATCTGTGTAAAAATAAGAATAAAGGAAAACGTTGTCAAGTGTAACAGGAGCCAGTTTGAAATTACATCTCATGGGTTCTATTTTCAAACCTCTTCTGGCTTGCTGAATAACTTGGGGAAGCCACTTATAATCTGCATACCCAAGTTTACCCATCTAGAAAATTGAGATGACACTTATCTCACAGGGGCTCTGGGATATTTAATTAATTAATGCTTGTAGAAGTGCTTAAAGAGATTGGGATGAAAGGTGTTATGTCAGAAAGGCTCTTCTTCCCCGCTTCTGGAATCCTGCCTCCCATGAGGAGCAGACCACCAGCACAAGCCCTGCCTGTATTATTCAATTCCCTTGAAGGGACGTCAGCTAATGAACTTGAACAGTTGGGAGCCCACTAGCCTTGTCTTCAGGCGCTCCGCTTCTACAGCAGCAGCGGGGGCTGCCGGGGGGAGAGAAAATGACTGGTGCTCTCCAGAGTCGCTGAGCCCTCCGCTTGGCCTCTCTGCTCTTGATCTGCTCAACAACAGAACTGTTATTGAAAGGTTTCTCTGCCAAAGGAACTGGGGTATTCTGACAATATGTTTTAGATCCTGGGAAGGCACTGTTAGTGTGATGTGGGTTGCTTGCAGCAAATGCTAATTCAAAACGCCTTCTGGTTTAGCTTCTCTCTCAAATCAAGTGAAATCATACATAACTATTTCAGTCTGATAGTCTAGGCAGGAGGAAACGCTTGTCACCGTCTGATAGTTATTACTAGACATCTGGAAACCATATTTGGTAGCCTCATTGTAATTGCCTGTTTACAAATGCTTCTCAAGGTAACATAGTAGTGAGACAGAAGAGCTTCTGGGAAGAGACATGTTCAGATCACTATTTCTAACTTTACATCGTATGTCGCAACACATGACCAAATTGGATAAGATATAGATCCTAGTCCACCATGGACAATGCAAATTTACAAGAAACTTAAGAAGGGAAAAATGTAGAAATTGTATCTTACAAGCCTCATGAAACGGTGCAATAAGGACAATTCAACAAATAAAACATCATTATTTTGATTTGGGAATATAAAACGCCTACCTGGTTGCAAAACTGCTAAAATGAAAGGGCTTGTACATTTCGAGTTGCAAAGTTCACAACGTCATTTTTGCTAAACACAGCTTTATTTTAACTTTTCATCCTTAAGCTGGAGAAAACAATGTGCTTATAGAAATGTCTGAGGGAAAAAAATCCCAGTTTGCTCATGCACATGTGGTCTCTAGACACTATATTACGTGTCACAAATTATTTTAAGAACTGGAAGATGCATCTTCCAATGTAGATCACGCTGTGTTTGAATTCAGCTTTGCTGTGGTGTGAGGCTGAGGTGACTTATGTATATGATTTCATTTCCATTTTCCCTGGCTGTGGTTTAGAGCAAACAGCTGGTTCTCAGAGTTGCTGACAATACCATAGCCATTGTTAGTGCCGAATTCTCTTGCATGGTAGCGATGTCATTTCTCCAGCAGATGGCTGTAAAACGTTCTGCACAAGATCGAGCGCTATCCTCTGCGTGGGGTGAGCTGCAGACACAAAAGGTAGCAATTCACCTTGAAACACAGGGAATGAGAGGAAACTACCAAACTCCCCACAGGGATTCCCCTTCAGCTACTCCCGCTTCATAAAAAATATATTGAGAGAAAAAGATCCAATTTCCATATTTTTAATATTCCCTGAAATCATTTTGCACGCTGTGTTTAAAAATACATGGGACAATAAATTATACATCTAGGCCAATACATTCAGTGTTGGATTCCTATGTGCGTTACCTGATATTCAGTTCTGAGGACCCTGAAGCTCCTTGAGGAACTGGAAGTGGTCTTCATTGCTCAGCATTTTGAAATGCTGCTTTTTGTTGTTGTTGTTGCTTTGTTATTGTAAATGACACCAATAAGGTGGGTCTAGAAGTCTAATTTTTGTTTTATATTTTATCTTTTTAGCTTAAACTGAGCATAGCATATCCAATTTTTAAATGGTCTCAAACACAATTCATTGGATGGCTATTTCTGACCTAAGGAGTATATGTATTAGAGTTTCAGTGTGGTGCTCCCATCACATCTGCTGCTCTTCAGCATCTAGGATGGGGTATCTCAGCTGTGGGACCTTGAAACTCTAAAACTGAGTAAAACTGTAAGGGTTTTGGTATTCCACAATGTGAAGCTGTGAGTGGGGCAGTTGATTTAATAGGGAGGATGAAAGATAAGATGGACAGTATAAAAAAACCCTGGTATCTGCAGCACTAACAGTAGCAGTGAATACATTTAAAGGAACAGAAAGATTGGTAAATGAAAGAATAAAAGAACATTGATCGGCTGGTCTTTATCACAGGCAAGTAACCGACTCCCTTGTCATAGACCATATCATCACATCACCACCTGATAAATCCCGTGTAATGAATTGGGCTGAATGCAAGTATTTAACTCCTGTCAATAACCATGCCACAGAAAGATAACAGAAGCTGTTGAAATGATAACTATTTGAGAATTTTGTATTTCTTATCAGCCGATTTAAAAAAATTTGCTGAAACTTTCAGTCCATATGATAATTTCCTTTGAGTCCCTGTCCCAATTGTTACTTCTCCCCCATTAATTTACAATATCAAACATCTTTTATCATCCTTAAATGTAATCTATTGATCCTCATATATACTGCCAAGAGGCAGGGAATTTCTTGATTCAGGATTTTATTCTATTTCTTTGGAAACTCACATTATGGCCAGACTAGGTTTTAATATTTAAACTGGAAAATAATATTACCATACCCAAGTTATTCTGCTTGTACTGCACTAAAGACTGGAAATCACATCAATGCCACATAAGTGGCATTCCTTAGATGTGCTCCGGCTGGAACAACATCCACTTTAAAATGCTTCAAGAAATGGACAAGCATATAAAAATTGGTATGAATTTACATGAGCAAATTTACAACCTACTTTGTACATATTTCATTTTTTAAAACACTAATGAAATGAAAATGACACCATTAAGCCTAATGGCTAGAGAAGTCAGGAAGTTGGAAATTTCAGTTCAGTTCCCAACTATTCTATCAGTTGTTCCCTACTTTTTGTGAGTGAAAACGCTTTACTTCTCTGGATCTTGGTTTCCCAATTCTAATATTGAAATAATAATAGTGTTATTCTAGCTTTTTGCAATTTGTTTTGTGATCTTTGGGCCGAGATCTAAAATAAACACAGAAAATCTCAGCTGCCATAACCAGAGAAAATATTTACAAACTTATCAGCTTCATGAAAATTTTTAATGTATGTGAATGTTTTAAATGTTTTAATATATCATCTGAGTCGCAAATCTCAGGTGATAATTGCTGGAATTTGATTATGTTTTGAAATGGTTTGTATTTTTGGGGTGCTGCAACAATGTAATATCACCATTGTCTTTAGTGGGAAGATTTCCATGGTTGAAGATTTGTGTAATTTGTCAAAAAAAAAGTCAGTTTTAACAAACCTGATTAATTTTGTGCCTACAAAAAAAAAAAAACCCTAATTAATTTTACAGCTGGCAGTCTCTGTATTGTCTTTCTAATGCTGTTTTATACTGATCTAAAATATTCCTCTAGATTTTTTAGCCCTGAGGATTTTAAAATTCTGTTCATTATAAGGTAAGATTTGACATTTTAGTATTAACACCAACCCCTACCAATCTCAGGAAGCCATATAAAGCCATTCACTGTCTTCATCAATGTGGTCCCACACTGTGTTATAGATGGACTAAGCAGATAACAAGAATCACTGCAGATGATTAGGCTTTGGGAAAGTTGGCATAAAACACAGAGAGAAAAAGCAATTGTTGAGGAATCCTGATTATCATGTTCCATGTTTTACTCACATCCTTTCCTTTTTCTTCCTCTCTTAGCTCAAGAACAACAATCACTTATGCACAGCAACCAGGCTGAAAGCAGCAGAGCTGTCAGCGAGAGGACACCAGGAGTTCCTCAGGACCCCAGTGGGCCAGGTCAGCTGTTATAATTACTGTCACCTCTAGCCCAATCACTGATCATGTGACTTACTAAGATCACTGCAAAAACAATATGAGAAAAATCCCTCTCTGCTGAAGGGACCTGAATGAACCGTCAATTTCTACCAGTCATGGTTCAGTGGTATGCTTCTCTGATAAAAACAAGCAGAAGAAATTTAAAGTATTTAAATTAAGGTGAATTTAAAGGTACTAGTATCTTAGCATTTACAGAGTGTCTTGTGACTAAGCTAAAACCAGGAAAGTCATTCTGCATAGAAATATTCAAACTATTATATTACTGAGTAAAAGAGATTAATTAACAGGAAAAAACCCACATCCAAACAACACAGCCAAAAAACCCCAAACCAAATCTGGAAGTTGTATCAACCAGCGTTGGTTATAAAAGAAAATGTAATGATGTTAATTGTATGATTATTGTCATATATTTTCTAATAAAAATTGATGCTTTATTCAAAATTGGTACAATGACACTTCAAACTTTAGGAAGGGCAGCTTAGGTGTGTTTTAAGCTACTATATCTAGGATGATCAAATAGCTAAGCAACACAGGGACAGTTTACAGCTTTATGCCACAGATGTTTGAGACTGTTTCTTATTACACTGTTCATTTGCTCACTACCATGTTTATTTCAACCTATCTAGACCATAAGGTTCTTCAACCTATCTAGACCATAAGGTTTTGGAACAAAATGTCAGTGTTTTCTTGCAAGGGTGTGTACAGACCTCAGCATTGTAACAGCTAGTTAGAAACAATAATGCTTTTATTCAAATAGTGATCTACATTGAGAAGTTACCTTAGATGACTGCTGCATGCTGCTTCTCCATCTCTTAGTCTCTGGAATTGCTGGGTGTGGTCACTTCCTTTTATATTTATTTTCCATTATCAACTGTATGATTTAAAGTTTACCAGCAGAAATGTTCCAGAAAATTAATTTCATAGTTGTTTGCATAAGTATTCATGGGAATGGAATTTTATTCATGCCAGGCGTGTTTGCACACTCACTAACCTGGGAGCAGAAATAATCATGGTTTATCAGATCATTCCATTTAACCAGGAATTCAAATATTAAATGTTCGCTATAAAGAAACATGAAAAGGTATCCATGATTTAGAGATTCAAGTAGTTGACAGACTATAATATATTCTAGTCTGTACAACCTGAAGATGTATATGCCTTTGAGGGTATAGACCTGTTGGTAATGCAGATTTATTTAGAAAGCCTGTGTGCTCAGAGAACTGCCAACAATCAGCATATCGTGTTTAAATAACAACAAAAGAAATATGTGAAACATACTTGAATAAGGAAGTTGTTTGGCAAAATTATTCTCTGCTTGTGATATACTCTCCAGCAGCGAATAAAACTGCATTTTTCAGGTAAATTTTTGGTGGCTAATTATATTTGTTATTTGGCAGCATTCTCTACATGCTGTCAAATGAGCTTGTAGTTTACATGGTGAGGAGCCAGAAGATGGACAAGATGTGAAAGACAGTGTAAAGGAGGCACGTTGCTTGAACTTTCTTACTACCTCTCTTTTCTTTTGAATCTGTTGGTGTTTCGATTACGGATGTCTACACTGTTTTTTTGCATAATCATCAGCTGTTACACATTATGGTGTTATTGTCACCCACATAGTTGGCCTATATCTGAAAAAAAAAAAAAAGGTGGAACCAAATAGTAAGGCAATTTATGTTTTCAGGTCTGTATGTTGCAGTTGCCAATATACTATTCTGTTGCTGGGATATTCATACATGCTGAGAGAACAGAATGTCAGCAGCCAGACTGCCACAGGGTTTTATGGAGACAATACACATGTATGTGCTTATGTCCATATATGTGTTTTACTTTAAATCGTGATAGATGAACAGGAAAACTAGAAAGCATAGGCAGAGGAGGTAAAGACTGAAACTGTCATGGAGACATAGAAAGGTATTTTCAAATGGGAGTTAGAAAGGAGAAGGCTGTTGCCCCTTGGTGACATTGTGTGGACAACCAAGTTTCCCAGTGCTGGAGGGAGGAGGATGTTGTCCAGTAAAGTAGACCTTACCTAAAAGTAAGCTTGATCAATAGAGCATTAAAACATGCCACTTCCCTTAGTTGGAATTCTGCTCTGAAAAATAACGCTGAAATTGGAATCTCAGAGCTCCATGTTAATTGCTTTACAGTTATTTTTAAATCAAATGGGGTCAGTTTAGAAGGAGAGAGATAACCTATTCTGGCTGCCAACCCTGCAAACATGACCTGGGGCCAGGATTGACTGCCCTGGTCTTTCATTCTATGAGCAGCTGCCAGGACTCTACAAGCCAGATTCTGTTTCTGGCTCCCCCTATGCAGCTGTGCCACTTAAAAACCTCACTTTCGGGTTCATCTATGCAGCTTGTTTTCCTCCTTCAGTAACAACTGACAGAAACCAAACTGAAGAAAGCATTGCACCCTGAAGGTTAGTTATCAGTTTGGGTGACTATGCATGAGCCAGTAATGAATTCAGATCACTTTCCCACAACCAGGAGCAGAATTATCCAGACCTGTGTGTCTGTCACGGAGTAGTATTATGATGAAGAGTATTCAGACAAAAAGATTCATCAAAAGCTTGTCTCCACAGTGCCAGTGGGCAGAATTGCCAGACTCTAAACTATGTGGTTGAGTTATAAACACAATTTTTATGTCTGTGTAAGTAGACACCATGGCCAAAATAAACAACTGGAAGTGCTAATATCCTACCTAAAATAGCCAACCATATTTACTAGGCTCTAACAATTATGAATTTTACAACCAACATGCCTCTACAGGAGGACATTCTCACGAGTGTTGGCACACTTCATCTGCACTGAGTTTTCTGAATTTTCCCTAATGCTATCAAGTTTGATATAATATGTTTATTTTTTACATACTAGAATTTTGAAGAATAAAAAACTAGGCAGAAGTATATGCCCTTTTACATATAACTTGCTCTTTTTTTTGCTGTAGTCTTTAGGACCCTGTGCTTCTACATGATTTCTGATTGTAACTCTTTCCTGCCATGGGAATAGACTCTGATGCCATAATGAAAAGTGAAATAAGATCAATAACAATATTGTAAATTTACACTATTAGATATCTGTATGTACTGCTAAATAATCTCTTGCATAGCCATTTATTAAGTCATAATATGGCCTGGATCATGTAGGGTGGTATATCATGTATCTAAGGTAGGCTATTTAGGCTGAATTGTTGAAGGAACTGAAGGGATATTGTAACTTTGCATACAGGAATTAGAACATTTAATTTTATCAACATCTTCTGAACATCCCATACGAAGTCTCATTCCTGTCAGCTGAGAAACTCAGATGGCTGGCTGAATTCATATGGAGTCTAAATTTGCAAGACCAAGGCCTTTTCCACCATTACCTGTCTTAAAAGCATCTAGCTAGGCCTTTTTATACCTAACAAGACTACAAATGTCAGGAATAATTTGGGCAGGTTTTTAAATAAACTTGACTTCACAGATTGGGTATCTTTTCTTAATGACAGACCAATGATTTTTCCAAAGTCATTTATCTATTATCTATTTTTCTGACTTGCTGCTGCGTTGAACAAATCTTTATTTTGACCCCAACATTGAAAAGATAATGTATTCCTTCAAACACAAGTCTGTCAAATTCATTAAGTTATGTTATAAATGGTAAGTAAAAATCAGTGCTTTTGTGATTGTGTTAAAGCAGATAGACTAAATGGGAACTAACTGAATACCCTGTAGGGTGCTAGGTGGAGGAAGAATGGCATTATGCTGATTAAAATATGCTAACCATTCAAAATACTCTTGTACAATTATAAATACCTTATAATGGATACAGATGCTTCAGTAATTAGTTACTGCTGTGCTACTGAATGTCACTAATACATGATACATGACAAAAATCAAGATGATTTACTCAAGACTAAAAATTCAGAAACTTTTCACCTTACTTCCAGCTAATGTCGCTTAAGTCAATTACGCTTTCTTTTTATCCTCTCCACAATGTTTTAATGTTACTTTTTTTTTTCTTCTCATCTTGTTTTCTGACCAAGCACTTACACAAAAAATTAATGAGAAGGTTAGCAGCCAGGAGATGAAACTGAGTTTTCTACAGAAGAAGGTTGACAGCATTGCTGCAGCAATGAATGATGCGAGTAAGATGCTTTCTTCTCTGGAAGGCAAAATCAATGAAAATGAGGGCAGAGACTTCCAGTCTTTTCTAAAAGGTAAGAAAAATAAATTAATGTAATCACTCACCCAGTTAAAGGTGCCAGAAAAAAAAATGCTAAAAACATTCAGAGACTGAGCTATTCTGTTGCTCAACAGTTATAGGGAGAACTCTTTCTTATTTTCACTTCCTACTAGAGAGGTTTGTTCATTTTGACAGTTGTTACAGTGTCTTTTATAGTGACAAAAAATTTACATTCTTGAGTACTACATCATCTGAATGGTAATTTAAGGCACTCTCAAGGCATTTACATTTAGTTAGAGCTTCTGCAAATATTCTTATCTCTGTTTTTTGTTTATCTGACAGCTGCTAAAGGACATAGTATTTGCTTTGCTACCAAGTCTAAGTAATATTCTTTAATACATAATTCACATATGCAGGGGAAATGTATACGGAATTCTGTAGTTGTTGTATTTATAACACGGTAATCCTCCTGCTGAATAATTTGGCTCTGATCATATTAGGCTACCTCTGATAAACATCTGTACTCATTTTCGGTAGATGAGAAAGACACAGCCAGGGATCAGGAGGCTGGGCAGACCCTCGCCAGCAGAGTTATGTATCCCTTCTTTCTGAATCCTGCAGCAAGATCTGGTTGTTACCCACCTACAAATGGTGCTTAACAGACAGAGTGGGAATGAAGCTTTCATTTCCTTGATGTGCAATATTTTTCTCATTTTTCAGGAATTTTCCCCAAACTGTTTGCATTATACATTTTAGAATCCAGAGGCCTTTTCTGTTGTTTAAAAATAGAATGAGGGAACTGGAGCTCCTTACATTGAGATAAAACTAAATGAAACAATAAGTGTGTTTTTATCTCCCTTGAATTTACCAAATGTGGTCCCATTTCTTGTATTTTCAGTCCTCTGTCTCTTGAGTTGCTTGTGCCACATGCTAGATGGCTCTCTTGTACCCTGGATCACGTTTATCCCATTTTTCTCACTGACCTGCTTTCACCTCTCCATATATTGCTAGATGGCATTCTTGACCCTTGGGCATACATTTAATTTGTCTTTGAATATTTCCCATTTCCCTTCTGCTTTCTCTTCATTCCTTTTTATATTCCAGTCATTCTAGCTGTCATTTTCATGCTATTCCAAGAGGTCTTTTGCTGCATCCTGTACTCCTCCTTCTCCATTCTCTATGTCTATTTAAGAGTCCAAATCCTAATTAAAATGTGCAGTACAAAAAACCCCAACATTATTTCCCATTTGTCGGCAAATGTGTTTCAAGCCTTTATTGTTTTTATCTGCAATGCTCTATATTTTACCTGCTTAGATGAAATCTCCGGTTGCTGGCCCTTTTTTGATTTATGTTCTCAATCTATCTCCTAATAACGTAGCTCTAATGAAATTGCTGCTATCAACTAGTTTCCTTGACTCTAATTTTGGGCACTCCAATACAGGTTATTCTTGGCTTGTACATAGGTAAACAGCAGGAATAAGGGGAGGAAGGGAGAGAGAATAAGGTTAGTGTTTCTGTTGGCTTGTATACGTAATGTGAAAGGGGAACTGCAGTTTCTGTCCAGGGAGTGTCAGTCAGTCATACTACAAGTGGGCAAAGAGCATCCTAAAGTAGCAGGAGCTGGAAGGAGTTTCCATGCTGCCCTCTAACTTGGTACAGATGTGCACTATAGGCATATCAGACTTGCTAAAAATTACTCTTAGAAGCTCACTTGAAACAGAATACACTTCTCCCCACTATCACTGCCGAAGCAACATGCTTTTAAAGCACAGTTAAGTCTGTAGTTGCTTCAAGCTATTCAGACTTCTTCCTTCTTCCCCTACTTTTCCTTTTTTTTCCCAATGGTGCCCAGGTCCTTTGCTCATATTCATTAATTATCTTTTTTTCTTATCACAGAAATTATACTGGCTGCCCAGCTTTGTATGAAGGTTTGTTAGGAGTGAGGTCTGTTTCTGTGAACAAAGAATTCAATGCAGTTTACAAAGTCTTTATATCTTGGTTTCATCTGTAAATAGACGTGGGTCCCACAAACCTGTCATCTGTTCATACAGGGCAACACTCACTGGAGTAACTGATGTGCTCCTCTAATTTTATTAATGAAACCTGTTGTGCATTTTTTAAATTGTTCTCAGTACTCAGGAGACTGTTCCTACTTTTTACTTAGAAAAAATAATTTGGTGTTCTCCCTTTAATTTAATGAACTCTGCTTACTTCTTGCTATTCTTTCTTCCTCCTTTCATTCCACATCAAGCCTTTTTATAGACTCCCTTCTTCATCATTATTAAAATGTACACTCCTTTAAAAATGAACTAAACAATGGAGTGTTAATCATTTCCCAGTCAGAAATGTCATTTACAGCTGGATATATAACCTTAACTCAGTCTCCTGTGTACATACATTTATTTTGCACATTATTCTTTAAATAAATGAAACTGCAAAGGGAGCATATGTTGACACAAAGTAATTACACATTTTGGATTTCAGCCAGGGAGTTAAAATTAAAATTTATAATCTCATAAAAAGTGCAAGAGACCTCTAATGTTCACAGGTAGTTAGGATCTTACTATGTCAAAATGAGCAACAGGGAAATTGAGTTGCATCCATGAATATACTCTTGCGTATTCTCAACTCAAGCTTAAGAATATACCCAATTATCACCTAGAACACAAGTTTGGGTCAGGTCTTTCTGTGGAGAAGTAGGCTCCCACAATCCCTGGTGAACTTTGGAATAACACTTTCTTACCAGGTACTTAGTTGTCCTAGCCAGCAAGTACGGGAGAGAAACCCAGAGCTGTCTGTTTTGTCAGGTTCCACCCCCTGAACATCTGAAAACCAGGGCTGAGCTCCATACAACACCCACGATCCAACTAAATGGAGTAGGAATGAGAGGAAGTGAGGCTGGAACTTCTTGGCTGCCACAGAAAGAAAAGGCCAGTATAGATTCTGTGGAAAACCTCTCAGAGCAGGATCGCCTGTTATCAAGATTTGTTGCTGAGATGAAGAAATTTAATTCCTCGCAGAATGTGTAGAGCAACCTTGTTTCTTTCCCCAGCCTTTAAACTTTTCTTCACAGCTCACTGTATCTCTTAAAGCACAGAATGTTTTTCAGCATCATAAAGTAACTTGACCAAGTCATCAGTTACAATGCTTTCTCTACATGTCAGTTCTTCTACTCTGTGTTCATATCTTGGTTCTTCCTCTCAGCTGCCAGGGCATCCTTATTCGCAGGTATCTTATTTTACTGTTTTTTCTTCACTGAAGTTCGCTGACAAAGTTCCGTGTGCAAGTGTGTGTGTTCATGTGCACATTCATGTGTATACATCTGTCTAGTCATTTACTTGCTGTTCAGGTAGTAAAAAGTGAAATAATTAAGGCAATCTCAGTATTATCACTGCATTGTTTTTTATACTTTGTGTAAAAATTGCTGTGACATCTGTGACCACAGTTGACAGTCATTGAGTTTATTGCTTAGGAAACTTCATGCTATATTTCTGAAGTGGCTCTTTTCTGGGCTAGCAAACTTATTGCTCCTGACTATTATAACCTGCCTTGAAAAAACCCACCATCTGAACAAGTGACAGGGTTCTCCCCTAAGGATCAGAGGTGTTTACTGTCCATTTTACCAGACTTAATAAAGATTGAGGCTCATTTATAGTTCATAAAAAGCAAATATTATCAACTACTTTATCTCTGTTTCCAGCTGGAAGCACATGTACAATTCAAATGGATCTCCTGACTAGAAAAAGTACTGTGCATCTCTCTAGCTTGCTGAAAAAAAATATTTTTATTTGGAATCCTTTTGCACCCCTGGAGCCCAAAGTGGCATTGTGTTTCATGGGTCTGATTTCCTGCCATTTTACTGCTCTTGCTGAGAAGGTACTTTCAAATAACGCTTCAGAATATGCCTTGCTGTTTTAGAGATGAAGCAATAAAATCCAGGCTATAGAAGTAATTGAGAGGGGAAAAGAAAGGAAGGCAACAGAGAATTTCTGCGTTTATCAGTACAGCATTAATCAGGGAACCGATAGTCATCAAGGCATTGCAGAGGTTGAAGGGTTTAACCCTTATATCACAAGCTGGCTGCGAGTATTCGTAGGGTTCAGAAAAAATGTGCAAAGAATGCTTCAGTCTTTTAGCTGGACATAGGGGCTGCCTTTAGAGAACAAATTTAAAAAAATCCTTCTAATCTCACATCAAAGCAGAACTACTGCTGTAATTAATTCAAATATGTTATGAAGCACTCCTGATGAACACTATTTTATTACTGTCTTACTCCACCTAAGGCTATATGTGAGATGTATTTCGATGTTATTCACAGGAGCAGAATTCCCACAAATTCACCTCTGCGTAGAGCTTCTCAGGATCAGTATTCCTAGGAGCTATTTACAGATTTGTAGTACACAAGAGTAACTAAAGGTTTGTACCTTTAAAATGTCTGCCTTTTGCAGCAGTTGTCATGTTAGTAACTTCAGATACTCAATAAGGCTATTTTTATTTTGCTTCTTTCTCACTGTGTTGTATTGTATGATCAATTACCACATACAGTACAACAGGAAGGTAATAAACTGCTTTCACTTCTTGACCATAGTGTTGATAAAGCAGGTGTTTTTTCTGTACTTTCCCAGTGGAGAAAGGACACATCATTTTCTTATAAGCCAGCCACAAAAGCACACAGATCTCCCCATTTCAGTGCTCAGAAACAGCTTAGCTAGGAGATCAAAGTCCATACCACATATGTAGAGTTTAAGTTTGCCCTATTGAATTAATAGCAAAACTCCCATTGATTTCAGTAGAAACAGGGATGAGTCTTCAAACACTGTTAGCCGTCCTCTACATTCCTCAGCTTTAAGTTTTGTTCTATGGGTGGGGCGGGGATGTGTGTGTTTCACTTACGTTCAGCGCTGTGTTCGCTCACACTATGGAAAAAACTTAGATGTTTCTAACACAATGAGTTTGATTGATTCCTTATTTCTTTTTTTTTTCCCCAAAGGTCTCAAATCCAGAAGTATTAATGAATTAGTCAAAGACATTGTCAGAGAACAGTTTAAAGTATTTCAAGGTGAAATCCAAGAGAGCATGGCTCAAATTTTCAAGACTGTATCTAGTTTGTCAGATGATCTTGAAAAAACAAAACAATCAGTCAAGCAGCTGAATGAAACTCAACAAATATTTGCTCAGGAAAAAGACAGTGTGCCAACAAAGCTTGACATTCTGGAGTTAAAGAGTCATATGGTGCAGATGAAAGAGGAAATGACCCTCACGTGTGACAAGCCTATGAAAGCTTTACAGGAAAAGCAGAAATCCTTGGAAGATAACTTGGAGCATCAACAGTCAAGAAGCGTCATTTATTATGAATCTTTAAATAGGACTCTTGCTGAAATGAAAGATGCTCATGAACAACTGTTATCAACTGAACAGTCTTCAAGCCAAAACATCCTTTCAGCAGATAAAGTCACAGAGTACAATGTTACAGAGTACCTGTTCACACTGCATGAGAAAGTGAGGAAACAAGGCATGATGGTGCTGCAGATCTATGATGACTTAAGAATCCAGGATAGCAAGATCAGCAATCTCAGTGTTACACTGGAAATTCAGAGAGACTCTGTTCTGGGAGTCTGTGATGACATGTTGTCAGAGAACAGAAGGGATTTCCAAACACAGCTGGCAGCAACCCAAGAGAATGTGCTTGTCCTAAACAAAAGTCTCTCTGACCTGATCCTTCCATTGGACAATAAGATGGATAAAATGAATGAGCAAATTAATGATTTGTGCTATGATATGGAGATCCTGCAACCCTTGATTGAACAAGGGGTACCTTTTAGTCTGACTTCAGAGTATGAACAACAAATCCAAGCTGAAGCAATCAATGCGAAGTTTGAAAACCTCACAACTGTCATTAATAGAATGAGTTCTGAAATCAAGGAGCTTTCCAAAACTCAGGAAGGACTTAAAAATGAATCTCAGGCTTATCAGGAACTGTTTGAGAGTCGTGTTAATGAATGCTCCATGGAAATAGAAGATGGATTAAACAAGACCATGATAGTAATAAACAGCGCTATTGATTCTATTCAAGACAATTATGTACTGAAAGATACTCTGCGTGCTCTAAGAAATGAGACTGAAGTCTGCTGTGGCAGAGCTGAGAAAATGGACAGCCTTCTGGCCTTCATTCCCCAGTTCCAACAGTTGAATGAATCCCTTTGGACACTGCTCACTGGCAAGAAGCATGAATTTACTTCACAAGTAGCTCCATCACTTTCTGATCTTCCATATGAGAAGTCTGACAAGAGTATCCTCCACAATTTGAGAAGATTTCTCTATATTTTAAATGAAACATCGTCAAAAGTGGACAATCAACAACAAGATATTAGCCGCCTGGAAGAAAAACTATTTGACTCCATGGAGGAATCAAAAGACCATGAGGTTCGCCTTCTGAGTGTGGAGTCAAAAATTTCCAAGTTTTTGGCAAACAACTGCATCTCACTGAAAAAAACCAAGGCTGCCTCGACAGAGAAGGAACAAGTGGTCTCACTTCAGCTCCAGACACTGAGTTCCAGGATCAAGGCCCTGGAAGCCAAGTCGATCCGCTTCTCAAACAGCATTCCACTTCTGAACAAGACTGCTCATGAGGCCTGGGGACTGTGTCAGGATACCAACAGCAGCATCCAAAAAGTGAATGCAAGTATACCTGTGCTAATTAAATTGGCTCAGCCAGATATCCCTCTGCTGCAGAGAGGCCTCAAAGAGCTCATTGAATCTGTGCTTGAAATAAAAGCAGGAACTATCTTGACAAATTTAACCCAGCATGTTGACATGTCGGTGACAACTGCAATGAACAACATCACCAAACTTCAGAAACAGGTGAAACCAGTTATGAAGAAACCAGCTCCAGCGAAAAAGGGGACAACAAACGTCACCATGAGCCTGGCAAGCCGAAGTCAGAGAAACACAGATAATACTATCGATCCAGGTAATGCATTTTGTTCTACTAAAAATTAGGGTCTTTGTAATAAAGAGTTATATAACCATTGTGATGAACTGAGGTGGCCGAACTTGACTGAGAATGAATAAGAAGTCCAAAAAACTGCCATAAAAAGTGTTTCAGAGGAACCCAAGGTTACTCTAGTCTCTCGTTTACAAGAGAATTTATTTTTATTTTGAGAAGACTCTGCACTGAGACATCTAGAACTCCATTTAATTTTCCTTAATAAATTTATATCTGATCAGTTTAAGATATATGTACATGTACACACACTCAGTTGAGAACCTGACCTTTCAAATGTAACTGTCAATTTAGACAGAATCTAAACTACAAGACTTTTGTGCCTGTATCTCAATTAGCAATTTCAGTAAAAAAAACCCCATGCAAGCTGTGAGAGAAATCTGGGATTGCAGTACTTTGCAGTGGGGATGAAAAGTATCAAAAACCTGAAGCAAGTGAATACACCAAATGACTGTGATGAGGCTTTTGCCAGCTCCTTCAATACATCATTGAGATTATTAGTGCAACTACAATTGCAATAGTGTGTTCTTGCAGAATCAGGAGCCCAGCCAATAAAGTAGGTTTGACACAAGCCCATCTGGAGAACAGCTCAGCTGAGCTGGAGCTGACATTCTTAAAAAAGACATTTTGAGTGTTCTTCCCTTCTCAACTTAAATTCAAATGTCATTATACAAAATGAATTCATATGGATGAATTCACAGAAACACAAACTCTGAGTTATGACTTTTGAAATCAGACTTGAGTGAAAATCAATAGCACAAGCTAATGTTTTATGGAAATACCATTTCTTGGAAAATACGGAAAATGAAGGGTGGTTAAATGACTAGAAATCTTCAGGGGACTCTAATTCATATTAAAATTGGTGAGACAGATTCCTAAATGACAGATGGATGCCCAGATACTTTCAAAGTCATAGACCTAAATCTTTTCTGTAAAGCATTCTTAAACTTATGAACATTTCTGAAACTATATTTAGTCCCTATTGTAATCAGATGTAGGAGCAATAAGAGCTACCACTTTTGTTCACAGAATAAGACTATGGGCAATCTCCCTTTCTCTCTCCCTCTCCACTCTTCTTCCCTCCCCATCCCACCCTCCGTCCTTCGTCTACTCCTGTCCTAGGTCCAGCACTTTTCAGTAGTCAATGAAAAGGATCCTTCGTAAAGCCTCAGTCCCATGAGTACCTTGGCTTCTGCTGAAAGCCATCCCCATTGGAGGATTTCAGTCCTTGGTTATCTTTTCAGTTAGAGATGACACACAGCTATTCCAACAGACAGTCACACTTCAAAATGCAGTGAGATATGCCCAATTCTTACTATAAAGTAGCTTGATTGTTTTTATATTTAAAATGGCAATCCTTTCTCAGTCATTTCTGTTTTCTGCCTGTTCCTGCCACTGCACAGGATAGAAATTCAAAACCCTTGTTCTCAATTAAAAGTAAGGGAAAAGGAGATGTGATGCCTTTGATCCTTCCTGAGTCTTCTACTTCATTGGAAAATGTCACTAGTGATACCAGCCTGGAGCACAGGAAGCTGCCACCTGCTCTGTGTCTTACTCCACATTAATGAATTAATGTCTTTCCTATTTATTATTTATCTCATGCTGAATTTTAACAAATAGCTTGCTTGATAACACTGGCTGTGTGCTCGCTTTTGAAAAAAGTGCAAATCTTTGCAGATGTTGAAAATCACCATTTTTAAGCAAGTTTTCTACATAGCAATGTTTATGCAGACATTTCCATCAGTAATGAGCTTTTGCAATCAATGATATTTCATGCCTAGTAAAGTCATACATTCCATTTCTGTAAGTTAAAGAAGTAAGACCATTATCCTAATTAACAAGTATCCATCTTCTGCCTGGGTAGATTTTATTTCTCCAGGAAAGCTTTTTCTCTCTAACTTCCAGGAGACCATCCAGAGATATGTGCTGACTCTGCTAAAGTTTCTAAAAGAAACCCTAAGGCATAACTGGCTAATTATAAAATGTATTTGATCTTAGATCATATTTTCTAATTCAAAAAGATTAGAAAAAGGTTCTAGAAAGAGGTGAATGGCAATTCTGATTGTTTCCACCATGTTCAATATTTGATCCTACTCTAACAGATTGGGATTTTCGTTGGCTTTAATGTGTTCAGGATTTGGTCCTGAAGTAATATGTTCCTCAGTAGTCATTTGAAATCAAGGGGAAACAATGTGAGTTTGCATTACGTATGCAGGGACATACAGGTTTGGAGACTTTCTGTGTTGTGGAATGAACAAAAGTTTATGTCAGTTAGAGGCTGCAGTACATATATGAGGGATGAAAAATCTAACGATTTACCTGATACTAACTGTAATGGCAACTCGGGGTGAATTCAAAAACAATGGTCTCTAGACAGCTTCAAGCAGCTAACACAGGGGGGATGCTAGACTTTAAAGAAAAAATATTCAGTAGACTCTTCATTAGTCTTGGTTGTGGATTATGTCTGGTCCTACCTCCCAATGCACTGTTCTACTGCAGAAATGCGTAATCCAGCATGAGCGCAGATTAACTCAGTTCCCATTTCCTATTGTCATTTAGTGCTGTGTCTGTTCTCTAGGGAAACTAGAGGCTGCTGTGCTTTCCAAAAGTGAATGCGCTCTCTCGTTGCATGTTTTGTGTTAGTTGCGGTTTTGCTTTATTCAGATTATACCACCCTCACACCAACATGAATAACCAAGAGTGCAGCTGTGTTATATTTATATATTCAAAAGAGTGCATCCATGTGAGGGAGGTAATTTCTTTTCATTCTCATTTTCTCTATGTCTTCACATGATTTCTGACTCCTAACAGAAATGCAAGCTTCCATTGTCGCTTTACGATTCAAGCCTGCAGTGAAATTAACCTATTTAAATGTTTTGCATCTTGTGTTTTAATTGCACCAGTTCGATGGTTATTCTAGTTCAGTTTGATGACATACTTTATGACATCATTAGTTCTGCATGTTTTCTTTAGACTAACAGGCAGATTAAACTGTTTTGTTGCTTTTCATTTAGTGATCCTGAAATCATGCCACCGGAGGTATTAGATATCTCTGCTTAATAGAGAGGCAGAGCTGTCAGAGACCAAGTAGCTCAGACCAGTCTTGACAATCCGCCCCCCCCCAAAACTGGAGAGCACAGCTGTGGCACCTCTCCCTCTTGCTTTTTGCCCACCATGCATGAATCTTTGTGCTTTTTTTGCACCATGAACACCCTACACAGCACTTACACCTGCATTCTCTGTCAGGGCCCTCAGTGCAATGATAGCCTTAATTGCCCTGGGCATCCTGACCTAGCCCCCAGACTGCACACCCTGCCCATGGACCTGGGATCCCTGTTTCAGCTCAAGCCAAAATCCCAGGCCGTTTCAGTCATGCTGGGCTGTGGCTAATGCTGGTTGCCACGATCAACCTGCCACACTTTGCCTGTCACCTCTGCAGGTGAAAAACCAGCCCTGCTGTCACCCTCAGTTCCTGGCTGCCTGCCCTGGTGGGGCTGCCCCTCTCCTGCTGCTCCCTGGCACTCCTTCCATCTAGGCTACTGACGGTGCTCATTGCTTTTATCACTGTCAGACTGAGAGTGCTAAGCCAGAGGTGATTAATAATTGTAGACTGACAACCAGTCTGACCCTGTGTGAGCAGGGTGGTTTAGTAGATTCCCAGGCTCTTCCAATTTCCCAGGGCTTCCTGAGAGACAGTTACTGATAACTAAATATTGAGAACATGTTGGTAAGTTACTTCCTGTTTAGACATTTCCAAACTGAAGAACTGAAGTCACTTCTTTCCATGAGGAGACCATTAAATTGCTAAGTATGTGATTTGCTTTTAAACAACACCCCAGTAGATACTGACAGAGCTTCACTATTTGTTTGAAGATTTGTTTGTACAGCATTGGCAGTCTGTTTCCCAAAAGAGCTTCTGACTGCTTGCCCTCCCGAAGAGTAGCAAACCTCAGCATTACCTGGCTCTCCTCACTCCCATGCTGAGTGTAAATAGCAACTACATTCAGTTTATTCTCTGCTATTAACATCTGCAATTTAAGCCTTTAATGTAATTTATAAAGTCTCCCTCTTTTACTCATCTACATTACTAAATTGTGAAAGACCAATTAAAAATAGGATATGTACTATAGTAGGAAATCCTTTCCTAATCTGAACCTTTTGGCATCTTTACCCCAAGCAGAGGATACTGACATAGTGTCTCAGGATTCCCTTCAGCAAGGAAAAAGAAAATACTGGATGGAGGGGTCACCTGGGCTAGAAATGACAGCAAAACCATGCTATTGTAAGACCACATGGAAGTTATACAGAGATTACCTGCTCAGTGGAGATCTAGGACATTTGCCTCTTACTCTGAAAATCCTAATTTGGCTCAAACCTTTTCACAGTTTCACCTAGTGGTAGCAAATGAACAGGCTCCCCAGCTGCTGTTAAGCACTGCTGCACTGGGAGGGTTAATTTATTGTAGGTATAGCTATGTCTGAGTTTGATTTAACTCCAAGGTTAAGTTCAGGCAAAATCATCCCTCAGCAGACTGTTAAAACACTAGTCTCAATCTCATTATCATTTCCTTTTTGTGACCTTTTTCCTGTTTTTTGGATTTACTTCTTGTTTATGATAAGCAGAGACCAATTACCAGAGAGGCTGCTGTGTTCTTACACAAAGCTTTTGTATTTTGGAAGTATGATACAGTCAGCACAATCAGCTGTTTTCCTTCCTTTTCTGCTTTCCTTTCAAAATTAATAAATATTTGGATGCTTGGTAAATATGAGTGAAATGTTGTAGATGCTTGGTAAATATGAGTGAAAAATAGCTTCAATTAGGTGTGCAGCAAAACTATTATCTGAGAAGAAAAACATTATTTCCTGGTGTCCAGATGCCTGTGCTGTGACCCCAGTCATGACAGCCCTAAATTGCTTTATTTCAGGCATTACAGGATGGACGTTATTTTCTGTGAAAAGAATTACTGTTGTGTTTTTAAGTTCATATGCTCCATCAGTGCAAATTCAAGTGGCACGGTGCAATGTGCTTTAACATTCCGCTCACTGAACTAAAACTTCTCACAGAAATAGTTTGCCTTAATGCAGCAGTCTGTGAAATGACTGGATGGGAATCTGAATATAACTATGTATTATTGCAATATCTATGTGAAGATCCAGTTCAGCATTTCCCTGGCAATAAGTAGACCCTTTTATGAAAGGCTTTTTCAGTTCCCACCTACCAGACTAGATTTACCATCACAGGACTGTGTGGAGTTCTCTTTCCAGAGCTCTGCTGGTAGCTCCTGGCAAAGAAAAAGTTCATTTTCTGCAACATCTGACTATTATTTGACTAAAGCAAAGAGAAAAGGAAAATGTATGGCTTGGGAATGCTTTGTGGTCAGAATTTTTCATAGCAATATTTAATTTTTAAAGAGGCCTGAATGTTCTTCACCCCAAACTGCTATGGCAGCACATTATACAATTACATCCAGTAATTACTGTCTCAGAGCTCAGCAGCACTGGACTGACAGATTTCTCTGTCTTGGCTGGGCATGATCTGGCCAGCTCATACACAGTCTGGAAGAGAAGCAAAGACATCTCAGTGAGGGTGCTCTGCAAATTCACCTGTTTGGTATAATTTGCGTTGCTTGCAATACAAAACTTTTACAACAATCTTGGTAGATGTCCTGGAATCAGGTTATCTATGGGCAAGGAGAGGTCCTGAAAGTGGTTTGGATAGCATTTAAGATCTTTCATCACCAGTAGTCAGACTTTCCTGTGATGGTTGTGACACATCTGGGTGAGTAATGTCATAGACAGGACAGCCCAACCTGTGCACAAGCGGTACAAAATATGTTTTGGTACACTCAAGGATAAAATGACTCTGTCCTAAAAGAGCAGCCTTCTGTGCCTGCACTAGTGAAACCAAACCAAACCACAGATTTTCCTGAACCAGCAGGAAAACAACTCACTCTTTTGTCTCACCAAAAGAAAGAAATAAAATTGGATCTGTCAGTATTGTCTCTTCCAAATTTTGCCCTTTGTTTCTGAAGGGCTCCTGCAGTATGGTCAGCTCCAAGCTTCTTGGCACATTCCCATTCTTAGTAAGGATTAATTAGCTGATCCAACATATTTTTATAATCACATGATTGCAGACTGCCTGATTTTCACTTGTATCTTGGTTTGCTGTAGTGTCTGAAGGCTACTGTACAAGAAAGGAAGAAGGAGGCTGAGCCAGCTGTGTGGGGCTCAGCACAAAATGTCCACTGCCACTGTGACCAGTTGGAAGAGGGAAGCGAGCAGCTGGTGCTGGGTGGACTGCAGGTCTCTGTCTCAGGCTGTGCCAAGGAGAGGTGGATTCTCAGCCTCCCCCACCTCCCTGTGGAAATGGATATCCTCCAGACTGACTCTGTCCTGAGGACTACCTGCCTTAGACTATGATGGAAAGACTTGTGTAGGGAACAGCAGAAGGAGAATTTCCTATTGCTTGGCAGTCGCGGGGCTTTGCTGGCTTTAGACTTGCACTGCAGAGTGGGAAGCCATTAAATTTAGGAGGGCAGGAAGGAAGAAATGAACAAGGAAGGGTTGGTGTTTGTTGACAGGGGTGTCCGGGACTGTATGATTACAGCTGTTCAGATGTCCCAATCTTTTGATGGTTCTCATAATGTTTGATGACTGAGACGCTCCAAAGAAGTTAGATTTGTAATATCCTTCATTTTATTACATGCACTTGACCCTCTGAGACAAGCAGAACTCAGCATTTGTAGGTATTTCTGGATATCTTGGAAGCTACCTGAGGGTATGCTGTGTTCAGGCAAAGAGGGAGGCTGGACTAGCAAAGGGTCTGAGCAGCATGGGCAGGATCTGAAGTTGGCCTTCACACAGGACCTCAGCAGAAATTCCACCAGCTTTATGAATTGACAAAGAGGCTTTCCAATATACTGAAAACTTGGTAAGTGTCACTGTAATGACATTGCAACTGAGATTGTCGGTTTTCCTCCCTCTCTATCACAGGGCAGTATTCAGCTTGCATCAGTTCCCCGTGCCAGAATGGAGGAACCTGTATCAATGACAGACAGACTTTTATTTGTGCTTGTCGCCACCCATTTGGAGGAGTTAACTGCAGTACGAAGCTTGTGAACGACAACTCTCTGAGTGTAGGCAAGTAAAGAATTTAGTAGTGCAATATGCTAGCAGTACAGGCCTCTGCCCCAGGGCCTAATTAAAGAGCATTTTCTGGTCAAAGGTCTCACATCTCACTTTAATGAGTACCAACTCAAGCAGTAGTGTCCTGTGTTTTGGTGCGGAAGACATCAATCCCTGTAGGTGACTCATGATCTCTTTCTTTCATATGATCCAATGATGGGATTAAATTGGGCTGGGACCAGCCATAATAGCTGGAAAGCTCCCTGCTGAATTGTGCAGAGTGGGAGGGTGTGCAATAGATGTATTTGAACATGATATCATGGATTTCGAGGGGGGAGATAAAATCACATCACCGGGGAATACTAGCTTCAGCGCAGCCATAAATGCTCTACAAATACCAGTAGCTACCATGATGTGTGGGAGTATGGCCTCAAGGAGTCATTTTAGGCACACTTCTGATTTTCATCAGCAAAGGATACAGCCCTTGAAAGATTTCAAAAAAGAGTAGTGGAAACTGTGCTTATTCAGTCCAGAAAACAAATAAATAATTTACACCCAGGCCACACAGAATGTGAATTTTATGCAGCTTTCAGCAGCCATTTGGCTGATTCTCAGTCATGACAGCATATGAATAGTGAATAAAATCATTTGTATAGTGGCAGGGAGTCGTAGTGTGCATGCTCAGCTGGAAGAGAAAAAGATATACTTTATTCCCTCATTTAACACCAGGAGTGCTAAACCTATCCAGTGTTTGTCTAAGATTTGTGGAGAAAATTCTTGGCTTCAGCACACACAGATGAACAATGAAAGAGATCCTGGGGTGTGAAAAACTTTTGGGGGGAAGGGGAGGAGAAGGGAACAGGGATGAGGCAGAAGGAAAGGGGTGAGAAAGAAAAGAAAAATAGCAGCTCCGTAAATGATAACATAGTATATGCAAACATTAAGTTCCCTTGCTGTTTCTAAAATTATTCCTTTGTGGATATACCTAGCACTAATTGTGTAGAAAATTACTTTTCGTACAATACATGAAAACTCTGTGTTTGTGCAGAAATACTACATTTCGGTTGCTCAAGCTACTGGATGATGTGACTTAAGAAAAACTGCTTCTGATCTTCTGGCTGGTCCAAGTTGCCTTTATACAATGTAACATTAATTGAAATAATTCTTTTTTCCTTTCCAGATTTTTCCAAAGGATCATACAGATATGCACCTATGGTGGCTTTTTTTGCATCTCATACATATGGAATGACGACTTCAGGACCCATCAGATTTAACAATCTGGATGTCAACTATGGAGCTTCATTTGCCCCAGCGACCGGGAAGTTCCATGTTCCATATCTGGGGGTCTATGTTTTTGAATATACTATCGAATCATTTAGTCCACGTGCCTCTGGCTATCTGGTCATTGATGGAATAGACAAACTGACTTTTCAGGCTGAAAATATTAATAGTAACAAGTACACTGACAGAGTAATTACTGGAAATGCCTTATTAGAGTTAAATTATGGTCAAGAAGTCTGGCTCAGACTTGCAACAGGCTCTATACCAGCCAAGTATCCACCAGTAACTACATTTAGTGGTTACTTGTTGTATCGTACCTAAGTTAGTCATAAACCTAAAGAGTCACCGTCAAATGAAGCAACCTGCATGTGAATTTATGTTTGCCTTTAAATACTTTGTTTCTTTAACAGTATTCAAAGTAACCAATGTGATGGCCTTTGAAGTGCAGATACTCCAAGAAATAGCTTGGCCGTAGCCACGCGCGCATCTACAAGGAGAGTCCACAGGTTGGGGGTAGGGGAAAAATAAGCATCTTCCTTGTATAAGTATGACTGGGAAGCACAAATCTAGTTATGTTCTACATTTGCATTGTATAAACATACTTACACGGGGTAGCTGAGGATCAGTTCTCAAGACAAATCAAAGCTGGTTTTGGTTATTCCTTTACAACCTGAGTCCATACCAAAGGTGATGGATAGATTTTGATGACTCAGATGCTGGGTTACTACTCAGCTCATTGTATCAAGTCATAATCATGTATATATTCTGTTTGGAAAAAATATATTTCTTTTTCATTTTGCCTAATATCATTCACCACTTACCTTGCTATGTCAGCATTTAATTGATTCATGATTTTGTATGTAACCAGTAAGATAACAAACTGGTTTTTTATCTAGCAGAAAAAACCAAGAGGGAATATTTAAAAGCTGCATGTTGATACATTCAGATTAGAAATAACGTGCTCATTTTTAGCAGTGAATATAATTAGTCATGGGAAAAACATTATGATGGATTTTCTGGAGTCTTTCTTGCTTGAAGCATTTAAACCACAGCTGGATTTTCCTTAGGTGATATGTTTTTGAGCAAACATAGTTATAGTGGCTTCACACAGATTTTAGCATGTAAACTTTGGTCTGTAAAGTACACAAGGTTAAATGAGATAATGATAGTAGTGCTTTCTAAGTTTAAGCTCTATAAATATATGGTTTCATTTGCTTCTGCATCATATTCACTAACTACTGAGGCAAGATGAAATGAACTTGTCTGCATAGACCAGAATGTGATTTCCACAACCAATGCAATAAAAAAAGTATTTTTAGTTCATGCTATGGCTGCCTGAAAAAAATAAACCCTCAGGTTTGCATCCTTACCAGTTGCAAAGTCCCAGCTTGCTGCAGTTTCTTGATATCCCATCGACTGGTGTGACTGACCAGGCTTGTTTCTGGTTATTGCCTTTGTTAATGGTAATTGATCAGGTTTTACATCTCTGTGTGTTTGTCTCCCTCTCTTTCCTTGTCCTCCAGCTGAAAAAATAAGCTTTCTCACACTCCACATGTCCTTACCAATTGGCACTACTGACCAGGTTTGTTCTCATCACTACCTCCCTTACCATGTATCAGGTTTGTCTCTGCATGTTCTTGTTTATCGCTCCTTTGACCAGCTACCCTTAAAGATGTTCTCCTTCCTGGGCTCTTACATACAGTTACCATTAATCAGCATGCTCCAGTGATCTGTGCCAATTTATTGAAGTCCAGAATGTTTTGAAGCTCCCTGCATTATTTTGTTTACCACTGTCAGGAACTTTTCTTGAAAACACATGAGAATCTTCAGCTCTCTTCTTATTGAGAATTGATGAAAGCTTTCAAAGCAAGCCCATTTTCTGAGGCCCTACATCCACTAATTAATTGTTAGGAGATCTTGCAGGATATAAACAGTTATTAAAATATCCTATGTTTCCTTGAAGGATCTGAAAAAAAAAAGCCAGAGCAACTACTCTAAGGGTCAACTGCATCTTGTTAACAGGTTGGAATGTTGTCTCCTTTTTGTATTTTTGTTTCATTTTTCTTTGAGGCCAAAAATCCTTTCTTCTTTGCACCTGATGGTTTATTAATGTACCATGAACCCTGAATGAGTGTGCTACAGACTGTTCTCCTGTTGCATACCATATTTTTCTGTAAACACTCAAAATACCTGATATGGCACTAACTCAGTCTACCGCATCATTGAATTTTATCAAATATAATGACCACAAACCCCAATCCCTCCTTGTATGATTTTGTCATTTTAATGTGTTTAGTCCTCTTTGTTCCTGCTGTGGCTATTGCTAAATGGCGTGAAAATTACTCTGCAGATGAAATTCAAACGACCCACCAGAGACTGCATCTCTGTTTTAATGTGACTTTCTTCGCCCTTGCCGCCCTTGCCACTAAATTCTTCAAGCTGGGTCCTCATCTTCACAGACGCTATTTTCCCCTGGCAGCCAAATACTTTCTATGTCATTGTAATGGTTTTCTTTCCTCTTTTCTTTTCTGCTTTTTTTCTCCCAAAACTCCAAATTCATTGGGGTAGAGTAAGGATTCTGATTAAAACCACATCTGTAGGAATAATACATAGGAAATATGTATAGAAAATATCCCTAGTAGAAAATATTACTAAAGCTTTTTCTCATTGTGCTATTTAAAACATGGAAGAAAAAATTTAAAAATACAATAAATATACACTCCCCTTTTTATACTGTGCAATTATCCATTAAAATCTTTCCTTAGATGTAGTAAAACTAAGTATAGTTGGCTTTTTCTATTGTTAAGAACTGAAATGCAGATTCTTCACCATGAAGATAGGTTTGCATTGGCCACTGAGGCTTATTTATGGGCTTGTGACTATGTACCTTGGTTGCCTGGACTAATGAAGCAAACAATATTAAAAAATAACTGAGGATCAATAAAATCGGTCAGCCTACCCATTATGCAGAATAGACAGCAATCAGTCTGAACTCCCAGGAGAACTTTTTAGGCATCAACCAGGAAAGGTGGTTCCCGAGGCACCTTGTCACCCCTCCACTTTCATTTTCATGCTCTAATTTGCATTCCCTAATGATAGCAGGCAGCAAATCTGAACATTCATCTCTACCCACAGTCCTTGTGAGGGACCACAAAGCCATTCTGAGCCTTTGTACTTCAGAGTGAGCAGTGTTCTCTTTATTTGAGTGACTCAATAACCATGGCAACATTTTGTCTGGTTTGGCATTGACAAGCCTGTCCAATTTACTCCAGAGCTTGCATTATCATTTCCTCACCTATACCAACCAAGTTATTGCTGAGCGTATTCCCCAGCCCCTCATATACTTAGCATTCATGCTGAGACCAGCAGTTTATTTTCCTCGCATACCTTTTCTAGCTGAATAGCCAGCACAACCCTGCTTCGTTCCAGCTCATGCCAAACTTGCCTGCAAACACACGCCTGCCTGATGCTGACTTATGGGTATTGCCGTCTGTCCGTGCATCTGGGATATTTTTGTTCAATTACATTTTTTACTCTGAGGTAATAACTTCTACATTTGCAGTAAGCGGGAAGAAAGCCATTATTTCTGAATTCCAGCACTGACCTGAACGCATCCTTTAGAAGCAGCGCTGCAGCTAAATCCCACCAAAATCAGTGGGTATCTGATGATTAAGTACCTTTGACAGTGGGATAACAAGTGCTTTGAGACAGCTGAAAAGCTGAATCTTCCTAGCAGCTAAATTTGGGCAGGTGAGCAGAAGAGTGCAAAACAATGCAAAATAAAATAAGAAAAACACCCACTTCTGACATTTCCAAAGAACAAAAATGTATCCCGTGGCTTTACACATCTTTCACCAGTGGCTGCTACTTGGGTGCAGGAGTTATTGCCTAGCAGCTCCCTGGATTTCATTAACCCCTTTGGGCCACCATATGTATCACAGAGTTGTCAAGGTCTACATTTTTTCATCCAGTTTTAATTTGCTTAATTGATACTTCTTTCTGTGCTCAGCTGACTCCTAGAAAGCACGAGTTCCTGTTCCCATACTGGAGTGTTATCAAAAGCAGAAGACAGTAATCTTCCTGAGTTATTGTGGAGGAAGTATTTGTACTTACTAAATCTTCCTGAGGTAATCACATTTTCATCAGAGTTCTATAAGAAATACAAGTATTTATCACCACTTTGAATTTAAAATATACAGGAGAAGTCTCAATGCATTCTCTCTTTGCAAAGCTGCCATTCTCCCTTTTTATATGATAGCGGTACTGCCAGGAGAGTTATCAAAAGTGAGATATAATGAAAAGCTGTCTTTAAATGGGACTCCAGTCAAGAGTGCTTGGTAAGAAAACTTTATCAGCAAGCTGCTTCCTAGCTGAAGTTGCTATAGATATGTTACAAGCAACACCCTGGCTCGTAATGAACTTCCTTGCCCTGCTTCCCCACTCTCAGAAATCTGTGGTGGCTGCTAGCTGAGCGCAGGCTTCTGCGTTCACATATTCCTTGTAAACAAACCGAAGTGTTTCTGAAAATATTTATTGCGGTGGTTGCTATTGAAGATTCTTATCTTAGAAAATGCAAGTTGCAAGCAAAACAGACCATGGCTGTTTACAAACAGCGTACATGTACTTCCAGGAAGCTTGCTATTTCTTTGTAAGTACCAAAAGCCTTTTGAAAGCTCTTTGAACCCCTTATTGGAAACCAGTGTATCTCCCATCCATGCAGATTTAGCATGATGAAGGTTTCTATGTCTCAAATGAAATCACACATTTGACCCTAAACATCAGCTGGATCATCCTTCCTTCTTATCTAATGGCAAATTCAAGAACGGAGGCAATTAAAAAATGATGGACTTGTTTAGACAGAGAATTATCCTCAGCTCTACCTGACTCCTCTGACTCCTCTGCAAATTACCTCGGAAGGGAACAAAAAAAAGTTCAGCCATCCATTGCTAGGCTACTTATTGCTACCTACTGAAGTGAAAAATACATGCGTGAAAATTGTTTATGATTACCTCTTGACAAAGAAAGTGCCATTACCAGCTTACACAAGCAAGAGACAATTTTCAGGCTGAGGGTTTAGACACATTCTAGAAGAACATAGTAGACCATAAGTATGGTTTTAATCAAAAATTTCTAGGGTCTAAGTTGATCACTCTGTTGCCTTGGCATTACTACAGCTTGTTAATAGGTCCACATGATCATAATATATTTAATTCTGAAAAAACAGGAACTACGCTTACAAGAGGAAAGACATCCCACTCAAAGTTAAAAGGCAGCAAAGGAAACTGGAATGCCATCAACAATGCATTAAATACAGCCTATCTTGGCCAAAAAGTGCTAAAGATCATCTGTTTACATGTTGAATCAGTTGTGTGAGCTAAACAGAAATATGATGAGAGCTATGAGGAACTCCTAGCTTCTGGAGCAGAAGATACAGCTCTAGATACACCCTTCAGTTTGTCTGTGGGCTTGTCTTATTTGCATAGGTTTGGACTTTGACTTAAATAGTACATATGGCCATTTTCCCCAAAGGAAGTTCAGATGCATAAATAATGGCAAAGGAAAGGCACTGACGCATAAGCCAGGGCAATAACACAGGCCCTGTTTGTTCCTAGTGAGGAATAAAATAAATTCCTGCCCTTTTGCTTGTTTGATGCACCTCACAAACAATCACATAGTAAACAGCCCGCAAGTTGTTTTTTTCAGCCAGCAAACATCTGCAAAATTAAACAATTGAAAGCTTCAAAGAAAATGCATAAATAATAGTACATACAACTTCCTAAATAAGGATGAAGAGAAAAATAAATTAAAACTAAGATATTTTAATATACTTGAGCAATAAGGGACTGTTCATCAATAAGTAAGATGACCAGCTGAGAGGGGCTGTATGAATGGTGAGCTTTTATAGCACTCTCCCCTAAGGCATAGAAAGGCTTAATTTTGAATTGTTTCAGAATAGAAACTAACTTTCCTTATGGAGTTGTTGTCTAGGAAACCAATTTCCATGTTTCACTGTGTTAAGTAGATTTTCTTGTGGGACTTCACCTCTCTGATGTGATATGAAGCTTATTTGGTGGGCATATGATGTTACCCATATGGTGTTACCACACAAGAGTAAAGCCTCACTACAAATTTCAGTGGCATCTGAGAGCTCAACCCTCTGCTCCTGTGAAGCCTTGTGCCAGGTGCACTCAGTACAAGTTCTTCAGTCTCTCCCAACAGCCGTGGGCATTCGCTGTGACTCTGACCTGAGCCACAGCCCTGCCTTTTCTTAGCATTTCCTGTCTTATACCTTGCATTTCTTTCAACATCCCTGCTGGTGTGGGAAATGATTGGACTGCAGTGACTTTGGAAATTGTTTACGATGCAATATCCTTCCCCCAGACTTCTTCTGAGCTATAAAATAAGCCAAAATCTTTTTTTTTTAATTTTATTTATTTTTAGTTTGCTAATTCCTACAGACACCCCAATTACTGTCATTTTAGTTCTGTTGTAGAACACTACACAACTCCCAGAAGCTCATGTGGAAGAAGGGGTAGAGTATTCTTTCAATCTATTTGTACACAAGCACAGTATTTCATTGCTGTTGTTTGTGTGGATCCTTTTTTTTTCAGGCAATAGCAGAAAAAGCTGGTGGGGAGAAATTACTTTTCAACTAGGTGATATACACTTTTGTTAGAGGAGAAAGTGTACATGGCTGTGAAGCTGTCTAGTGGTCCCCTGTTTTAAATTTGATGCCATCCTTTTCATTTTTACAGATGTACATGAAACTTAACTGGTCATTTGATAGCTTTTTTTCAAATTTCTGTCTGCAAATTATTCTCTCTGAGGTTATTTTCCCAATGATTGTTCATGAGACAATGTGTGTACATCGAAGGCTCTGTACTGGCAGAGAAAAATATTTGACGTATTACAAAAACAGTTGGAGATCCTTTTAGGTTAAGATATATTGTTGGTCACCCAGCAGAGCTGCCCGAAGGCTGCAGCCAGCAAATAGACCTTGATCCATTTTTTTGAAACAGGACTAGAAGCAGGTTCAATGATACAAAGGTGGAAGGGGACAGTTAAAATCAGAGAATAATTAAAATGTTGCAGGAAGAGTTGGGTCAACTTGATATTGCAGTCAAGAGCTGGGATGTGAATTTGTTTCCTGGTGTATAGGATAGACTTGTAGAGCTTTTTACCACTGCTGAGGTGAAAAATTCTCTTCTGTGCTGCTCAGAAAAACTTCCTATTTACTGAAGACAGAGAATGAATGGCAAGACATATAGATCTGTAGAATTAGATTTCATTAAAGCATTTAAAGACAAGTAAAATCTTGACGTACACCTGAAAGCAGAAGGCAGGTACAGAACAAAGAATAATGCAACTTCTGAAACTTGCCAGTGAATCTATCAACAGGAGAGGGAAAACCGAATCTGAGTGGATCTGAATAGTGTGTTCACTTTATTACTGGGAAGAACATGACTAAGCTGGGGGCATCTAAGCCATCTTGGACAATGTCAGCTCTTATTGTGCCATCTCCAACTATTAGATTGATACTGGAGTGTAACTTGTGGATGGGTATGTAACAAGCCTAACTCCAGCATGTGCATTGATGGGTATGTTCAGAGCTTCCCTTGGCTTATATGCACTGATAAAAATAAACTCATTGAATGAAGTGTCTATCTCATGTCAAATTACCTGATATCAGCTGCATGCAATTCTGAATACACTTTTGCAACAACCTACTGTGCAAAAAATTGAATCCTTATCTAAATGAGAATTGCTCAGTTGAATTTAAGCCAGGTATCTATTAATATCTATTAAAAAAATATTTGTTTAGGAAAATAATGAGATTATATTTTGCAATTAAAAGTCCCAAGATAGGCATTAAAAATTGTATAAAAAATGTCCAACAATTTTTCAATATGTATTGAGGCTGAAGCTGAAAATGGGGAGTTGGTTTTATAGCCCTTTAGTTTCTGGTAACTGTATTGAACTTGTAGGAGGGAGGAAGGCTATTTATCCTGCACACAGAGAGCAGTGCTAGTGGCAGTATTAGTGGGGAAAAGTTTTTAAAATCTCAGGCTTAGATGGTCATAGCAATGGGTAAGGTCATGTATGAATAAATACCAAACCGTATGTGTGCTGCTCTCCCTGTTTGATGGACTAGAGCTACATGGAGCAACACGTGCACAGCAGGTACTTTACTGCAATAATGTTGAAGAGAGCAATGTGCTCGACAGAAGAAAATTAACATTTACAGCAGGCATATAAAAAGTTGAAGTCTCAGAGAAGTAGAAGTGCCTGACAGCACTGACAGATCAAGAGCCAGGTTCCTGCTCAAGTCATTTTGTCGTTAGTCTCCTGTTGTGTTTGTACCTGTTCACCTTCAGGCCTCTGTAAGATATGATCATGAGCCTCACAGCCTGCACCTAGTGTGATTATTATGCACAGTAATGTCTGTTTGCCATCTATGAGGACTGTGACCAAAACTAGTGAATGCTGGTAGCTTGCTCCTAAGCCTCTGAGCATTAGGGTGAATCACTGACCTCAGGGTGAAGTGTTGCCTATAACTAGTTATGCTGCTGCCTATGTAAATTGGATAGCTCTTGCTTCTCAACTATTGTCTAAAATAATGCTGTCCGGTGGTAAAAAGGACTGTCTTGGAGTAATCTTTCATCACCACCCAATTCACTACTTTTCTTCTCACAATTATTTCCAAAAGTGCTGGCAACAACAGCGTAGTTATGAAGCGGCTTCCCAGCTAACACCTTTAATGAGAAATTTTTGTTTGGGTTTTGATCTTCCCCCAGCAGGACGACTAACCTCTGCGGAGCTGCAGCACCAGCCGCGTGCTCGTGTGTGCTGAGAACAGCATGCTGCAAGTGCTGATGTTGTTGGAGCTGTCTCTTGAACCTGACAGAATTGATCTCAGCAGTTCACCTCTGAAGTGGTCAATACTTCTGCAGTATTTCAATCTCTCTGTAGTGAATCCCATACACTTCCATGCTTTTAACTTGTTGGTTTTTTTTCTTGCCAGTTCACTCCAGACTCTCTGTGAAATCTCATGAGGGCTCAATTTTTACATCCATGCCACTCTGAGCATCTACATTTCTTTGGAGCAAACAGCATGCAACATAATTTCCACCATCACTGTTTCGCCAAAGATTCACTGGCTTATTTGTCAAATGCTTGGGAATTTGCTTTCAAATCCTATTACTTCCAAAATCCAGGAATGTAACAGGAATTGCCCTGGGAACAGCATGTTTTCTACCACCTTAGTACACCTTTGTGTTTGTTTTTAAGGGGGTGTGTTGTGTGATCTCTGATCCATTTTGTCTTACAAACTGTACAAGAACAACTGGGTTCCCATGCACCTCTTTAGGGTCTGGTCTGTGAACATATCGCTTCAGTCACCCCCAGAAAGCTGGTTCACATGGGCCTTAAAGACTTAGACTCTCCTTTCAGGGTAGCTTCCCTTCAAGGCTGCACCTTTCCCTTCCCCACTTCTCTGGCAGATGTGCCTCTTTTGGTGACACAGGGATTGCAATTGCAATTTCCATCTCATCAGCCTGAGCTTTCCTGCCCGGCTCGGGGACACCCGGCTTGAGAAGGGTGTCAACAGGAACAATTTCTAGATGGTGGGTTTCATGTGGAACCAGAAAGTGCCACAAATGCCCAGAGTAAAAGATAAATGAGAGAATTCCAATTTTCTCAGCATAAAAGCTAACTTCAGTAGAGCTACACTTACTGGTAACTACTGAGACCCTAGCTCCTAATCTGGTGTTACACACAGCTTTATTCATTTTGATTGTGAGAAGTAATTTAAAATACATTGAATGATTCTGTTTTTCTCTCCTCCTGGGATTGCTTTGATGTCCGATACTTTCTTGTTGGAGTGGGACTATTTGTCACAGCATTTCAAACAGTTAGCTTGAAACTACATATTCCTCTGGAGTTCCCAAAACATTTGAAGCTAAACACTTTAAAATTCAAAGAGGCTTTGCTCAAATAAATAGATACAAAAATGCTTTCACAAAAATAGTTGCAACCCTTTTAAAAATCCTCTCATTTTCACGCCCTGATGCATTACAGAACTAATTCTCCTTGCAGCTTGCAGATCTAAATTGCACATTTTGAAGTCACAAAGCTTCCCCCTATTCTCCTAGGAGCTGTGAAGCCAATTCCTCTGCAAAACTATCCAGATTGTCAAACTGCTATAATCTTTCAGAGAATAGTGACATTTTGCTTTGGAAACTCACTTTGATTTACTTGTACGTTGCCAGTTTTACACAAATTGTCAGATATGCCTGCAAATCTAAAATCTTCCAAATTAAATATCTTTATCACACATGTGTCCTTGCAATCCTTTCATCCAACCATATGGAATGAGTTCAGGATTTAAAGCAGCTAATTGGATGATTATTATATTGTGCAGCTGTACAGAGGGGTAACAATTCAAGACTTAAAGACAAACCCAATGAAAACAAAAGGAAAGCATCTTCCTTTGTCTGGCCTCTCCTTCCTTTGTACCAATACTATCTAAAACAGTTTTCCCCATTAAGATTAAAACAAGCATCTTGATTCTTAAGGACAGCAATTATTTTTGAGTGCTTTGGTGAGTATAATTACACTGTCAAGAGTTCACTTATGTTCCTCTGGTAACCATGTGGCTCTGTTTCAGATTTCCAGTTTCTCTCTCCTACAGGATCTGCACCCCTTAAACAGTTGTAACGTTGCTGCCAGCCTAATACATTCGTGCTCGTGCCGTGAGGAGCTGGGCGCCACCTGCCCACCCCCGTAACTTCCCACTGAGCAGATAAATATGACAGTCCCTTCCCCAGAGGCTCCTGCTCTCTGCTTCCTAACAGGTGGCTGCATGGCAGGATCCAAGCCTGGGAATGTCATCAGAAAAAGAAAGTGGGAGAGGGAAAAAAGGAGAAACTATGTTGGAAATGTACAACAAGGAAATCTTAAAAGCCTAGGTGTGAGATGCAGCCAGATAATGATGAAAGAAAGAAAGTATATTATTGGGGTGAGAAGTCAGCATTAAGGGAAATGCCTCCCAGGGAAAGGAAAGAATATGTATGTTGTGCTAAGAGCTGCTGTGCTGCTGGTGGAGAGCATCCAAAACTGGAAAGCAGCAAGTGACAAAGGACAAGCAATTCTTTGACAAGAGATACTGAAACAGAGGAGAAAAATATGGTAAAAAAAAAAAAGCAAGATTGAGAAAAAAAAGAAATACAAGGAAAAAATGACTGTGGGCAGTGATTCATTAGCTAACATTTCACAGGATCTGTGTGATTTCCAGAGAGGTAAAACTCAGCTCAGGCCTTCTCAAGGAAGGGGGAATGAAGCCAGCTGGTGAGAAAGATAAAACAAAGAGCAGGAGAGACACTGAGAAAGTATTTTTGTCCTACCATCGTACTCACAGGTGACCTCAGATAATCTGCATCCTATTGCAACAGCACCTGGGCACCCTGTGGCTTTGGGTTCCGTTGTTCTGGTAGTGCAAGATGTGGGGAAATGACTTCCAGTGTCCCCACTTACGTGTGGGGAATGGGACAGAGGATGGCTATGTGGCTTTTGTTATCTTTTCTTTCATTTGGTCACACCAGTGAGTCAAAACTTTCTTTTGTTTTATACCAGGATTTGTCTAGTGTTGCTAATATATTTTATCTGTTAGCTCCACTGCCTCTTCACAGAAGGATTGAGTGGATTCACCACTGATTTTCACTAAAGCCATTCTTTAGCTAGGCAGTGCCATTTTACCCAGCCAGCACACCCCTTTGACCAAAATGATGCATTTGTATCATGTTTGCTGGTTTAATGCCACACAGGGAAGAATTGAAAGATTGCCACTTCCAGGGGAAAAAACCTCTCTCTGCTGGGAGATGTGGGGGACGGGGCGGATGGGATGGGGACAGGACACCTGCTCTGTCAGGAAGCAAGAGCACTTCTTTATGGTGGTTTGAAGGGGAGAGATGACATCCTTTGGGAGCTCAGACTTGTCCCATCACCTTTTCCCACCTGTCCTGTGGAAAGGAAATCTGTCTGAGAAAATAAAAGTAAAGGAAAGGGAATATGAAGACCCGGTGAGACCAGCTTCAGGGCAGATAAGACTGCGCTGGGGAAGGGATCTGCAGCAAAAAGGGCCGACGAGAAGCTCTTTGTGGGGCTTTTTGAAGGCGGGACAAGCCCTCTGCTTGTACTGGGGCTGCCGGCTGGTGGGCGGTGCTGCTGAGGGGGCCTGGGCGGAGCCACCACCACCCCCACCCCCGGTTGATCAAGCCACCAGGTGATAAGAAGCCTCAGGGAGCACAGAGTGAGCACCTAGTGCCAGTGTGTGTGCCTCGGCGGGTGCCTCAGGAGACTGCAGTCTGTATGGCAGGGCGCTGAGCCTCTACCAGTGTATGAGGTGAGTTCAGTCCCTCTAAGTGGCCAGAGGACTAGGGGGCTCATCCCAACTGACCCTCGAGTCGTAAGCTGTCAGTTCCTTGTAGATACCCAGCCATGGTTGCTCCCCGGTGGAAGGTGGTTGTTAGGAAAGCTGTGGGCACCCAGACAGAGGCCCAACTCAAACATGTGGGCATCCAGGGAGTGCCAGAGCCTGGCAATGGAGGGTGGTGGAGACCACACCTGTGTCAGATGTGAACAGGTGAATGACCTGCTCAGCCTGGTGGCTGAGCTGAAGGATGAAGTAGAGAGGGTGAGGAGTATCAGGTAATGTGAGAGAGAGTGACTGGTGGGGCCCGCTCCCTGAGAGTAAGAGAACAGGTTGAGGCCCCACATAAATCAGAGGACCCCCTCCCCTCCTGTCACCAAGCAATAGGAGGAGATCTCAGAGAAGGGGGGTAATGGAAACAGGTCCCTGCTCAGGAAAGCAGATGGCAGCCAGTCACCAGTGGTGTCCCTCAGGGCTCAGTTTTGTGGCCAGTCTTGTTTAGTATTTTTATTGATGATCTAGATAAGGGGATTGAACTAAGTAAGTTTGCAGATGACCCCAAACTAGGTGGGAGTGTTGATCTGCTTGAGGGTAGGAAGGCTCTACAGAAGGATCTGGACAGGTTGGATCAATGGGCCAAGGCCAATGGGATGAGGTTTAATAAGGCCAAGTGCCGGGTCCTGCATT
>JAOXNO010000033.1:31592214-31611594 GCA_028565335.1 Limnodromus scolopaceus | reverse complement strand
CTGAAAGGAGGTTGTAGAGAGGTGGGTGTTGGCCTCTTCTCCCAAGGGAATAATGACAGGAGCAGAGGAAATGGTCTAAAGTTACAGCAGGGGAGGTTTAGATAAGATATTAGGAAGAATTACTTTACTGAGAGGGTGGTCAGGCGCTGGAGCAGACTGCCCAGGGAGGTGGTGGAGCCACCATCCCTGGAGGTATTTAAGAAATGTGTAGACGTGGCACTTCAGGGCATGCTGTAGTGCCCAGGATTGTTGGTTGTTGGTTTTTGTCTGTCTGTGGGTGTGTGGTGTCTGGTGGGTTTTTGTCGTGGTTTTTTTTTTTTTTTTGTGGTTGGACTCGATAATCTCAAAGGTCCCTTCCAACCATGAGTATTCTGTGATGTTCTGCTCCCTGATCAAGGGGACAGGAGAGTCCTTGCATGACAGGTTTGGGAGTGTGTGGCCTGGGAAAGAGCTGATGGCTGACATACGTAGGGAAAGCTTGGGTGGACCTTGTTTGTGGTGTTTGTGAGACCCCTGGAACTACAATTACTTGGCTATTTCTGTGTTGACTTAAAAGATTTAGAAGGAATAGACAGGGGACAGAAATGAACACAAAGAATGTGTTTTGGACCATTTTTTTCGTTTCTCTTTTTATCCCTTTTATTGGTTATTGCTGTTGTAATGCAACTTAGAATTTGTGGGCTAATCTTTCTCCCTGTGCCATTCTTTCTTTGTGCTCTGATTTCATTTTGTAACTTGTGTTTTTGGTGATGCTATGTTTGTCAGCTATATAATTGAATGTTTTTCTGCTGTTCTTTCCAAAGCTCAGGAAAGCATTGAATGTTTCTGAGTCGGCACTGTTCAACTGATTTGAAACAGGTGAAGCAGAACTTGCTTGAGGAGCTAATATGGCAAGGGGGTAGAGGGAAGAGGAACTCTCCCCTAACATTACAACACAAAATTAATAGTGATAGATAAGATTCTGTTCTCATTTTTCAATCAATGCTGTTGAATCAGAATAGATATTAGGAAAGCTTTCCATTTTCTAGTCTCCTGTGATATGACACTCTGACAGAAAGATGATTTATTTGCTTTTCCAGCATCTTTGCACAGTTCATGCTTGTCACATGGTAAAACCTCCCTGATTCACTGGGTCTCTGTAGAAAAATACATCTCCTTTTCTTGGTTTTTTCATCAGATCAATACATGGATCCCTTCCAACTCGAGATATTCTATGATTCTATTCCTTCCCCCAACTCCGCTGCAAGTGATACAGGATAAGCATGGGATTAAAGTGTAAAACAAAGAAGTGAAAACCCATGTTTATTGATTGCCTGGCTGTGGTGACAAAAGTCTACTCAGATTCACTGTAAAGTGCAGAGGTTGCAGGAAGGTGCATCCTGTGTAGATTTGGCTTGTCACAGGCAGCAAAAGTGGTGTGAGTATTGACTGGTTTCATCAGATTAAGCAAGAGACAGAGGAAGAAGCAAAAATCAGTGTGAAATTAAGAGGAGTGTATGAATGCTTTTCCTTGAAAACAATCTATTTATAGCTGATAAACCAGTCCCTCCCTGTGATTTGACTTCTTTCAGGAAATCCCTTCCACATTTACAGTTAGAACTCTGAAGGGTCAAAACACTCATTCTACTTACATAAAAATCATCAAGTTGGTTTTTTGGTTGGGATTCTATTTTCCTTATTTTCTAACTCTCAAATCTTTTGCCTGAAAAATCAGGGACAGAAATGTGTGTGTGGTGGATTGGTGGGAAATGTCAATTTTTAGTACATGTTAAGGTTTTCATGTAAACTCTGGCTTTGTGGTCTGAACCTTCAAGAAAGAGTACTGAGAGACTCTTGGAAACAGCATTACATTTGTTTGTACTGGATGTCAAGTTTGTGTACCAGAGCTGATAAGTTATGATTTATATAAACCATGTCTTTAATAGGCTTGCCCAACCTTTTTTTTCTTCTGACACAGCATTCACAACTGTCCTGTTGCAGTTTAATATGAGTGCAACAATTATATATTATGAAATTCAGGGATATGGCAATAATAAAATGTCAGAAGGATCAGTAAATATGCATGTGCAAGTAACCATGTGATGCTTTTGTTACTGGATCTTAAGTATTCAAAGCTCAATGCTGTATCCTGCCCAACTAACACTTTGCATTTAAATGTAACTCACAGTTAGTGACAGATGCTGAAATAAATATATGAATAGGGGGGTGAAGGTATTAGTTTATATACAGTCATTTATCTTCTGATAGCATGAGCAAAGCTTAAGTCAGATACAGTTAAATGAACTGAAGCTTTAACAGTGCCTTTTGAACTACTTGAATTAACAAAATCAATCCTCATAAATTAAACTATCATTGATCTATGATACAATTAAGTTCCATAATCAAAATACGCTATCGGTGCGTGCAGCGTAACTGTACTTGCTCCAACACTGAATTTTAACCACTGCTGGCTAACTGCTCCTGCCATGTTGTGTAAGGCTCCCATCTGGCATGGGAGATGCTAACATTATGATACAGTATTTCTTTTCCATTTTTCAATTTAGGCTGACATCTGCTGGTCTCCAAAAATGGCAGGCAGCGCTGCTGAATGCAAACCAATTTGAGGCGGTGGCTCTTTCGTTTTTTCCCTTTGTCATTTTTCCAGAGCTGGGAATGGCAACCAAGTCACTTAATTACAAAGGAAATTCACACAGAATAATAAGTCTCTGGAAGAAGGCAGGCAGGAACAATACTGTGTAAAAGAAAATGAGTTTGACATGATAAATTACATGCATGCATGCCCAGTGTGCTGTGTGAGTATTCAGAGGAGCCAATAGCAGCAACTATATATTGGCCAATTAGACCTACACAAAAAAGGTGTTATTTAAGGGCACCACACTGTGGGTCATAATGAGGAGGCTGTGGATAGGAGTTCTCTCTTTTTATGCTCTCAACAAGGCTAAAGAGAGGGGGAGTGGCACCATGATGGGCAATCAGAACTAGACATTTAAGAAAGCTTATGGCAATTGTCACAAAGTGCTTGGTGTTGGAGGAGGCAAGATGTTCCTGCAGGAGCTACCAGCACTCCAGGTGAAGTGCTACATGCATCTGCCCAGAAGCAGCAACAGAAATGGGAGGCTGCTCTCTACTGCCGTGATTAAATAAAATGAGAGATACCTCCATGTTCCCAGCTTGTTGTAGGTTCCTCTCCTCTGATATTTCACGAAAACAAGCTGATGATTGCTATCTTATATTGACTGCAACACTCCTTGCCCTGTCAGCTAGCTTCCAGGCCATCCAAGTGTATCACTAGTGGTCCAGCCTCTACCTGTGTAGGCTTTGAGTTGTATTATTTCCTTCTTGTTATTTTGGATGTGAATCCATTCACAACCAGCTGCACACCTACTGCTTTCCCACTGCGATTTGGAAATCCTGAGTAAGATCAGTCGTCTCTGAATGAGCTGTGGATCTGTGGAGGTGCTGATATTTGAGTTACAATGCAGGTACAGGATAGGCAGCATTTACTGATTCCCTGGATGTAGTTTGTCATGCACTTAAGTCCAAACCGTTTGCAACATTTTAACGCTTGACACCTTTCATATCCATTTGTTCCAGCTCTTTGTTTGAGACGGCTGGTGTCCCCACTTACCTCAGCAGCTGTATTTCCCACTTCATTTTCTTTCCCAAAATACTTCCTAAGTGGATGGGAGAGAGGGGAAGCTTTAATTATGCAATGGCAGCTTCTACTGTAATGCCAGGGTACTTCAAGAGTAAGTCACTGACACTAACTGTTGTCCATGTCACTGACAGGCTGCCTGTCCTTCAGGAGGAGATGTATGAGAGTCAGAGTATTACCCTGTCCTTTCTGTGGTGGTGGCTAGCCCTGTTTTTCAGCAGGGTGACTGCACTGTGTCAGCTGTCTGAGCTAAGGCCCTGAGACATTTCAACACGTAAGTCATGGCACCGGGCAGGTGCAATTGAAATCATGCACTGCGGAACCCCTGGGCTGGTTTTGGCTTTGTAGGGTGTCGGAAATACTCAGTGCTCATTGTGATAACACATAATGCTGACGTTTCTCCTTTGGAAACTGAGTTGAAGTCTCCACTTCCTTACTTATAGCTGTAGCTTGAAAGAGCCAAGAGAGCTTGAGCCAGGGAGACCTTCCAAAGCTGCCCGCTCCACCTCAGTGAGCTGCCATGCTGGCAAGGTGCTGAGGTGCAGCAACACAACACACATGGCAGACAAGGTCTAGGTCCTTTTATTGTCCTCCTCTGTTCTTCTAACATCACATTACATCTCACAAGCATTAAGGATCCGCCAGCTGATCTTGCCCAGAAAAGCAGAAAGCCTCCCTGGTTTGGGGAGTAAAGAGCAGAAAGCTGTGTACAGTTTGTAAGTGCTGCTAGTATTTCAGCCAGGAATCTGAAATGAAGTTGAGTTTTGGCACAGGTTTAGTGATGGTTACTAATTACAATTAACTGTTATTGTCTGTTAGGTGCTGACAGACAAGAAAGGACACAGTGCCACCCCAAAGCATGATAACAATCAAATAGATCAGCAGTTGTTGCCAGTAATTTCGATCCCAAGTGCTTAAGGTGCAGCTGAGGTATAGACTTGGGCTGATGAAGATCCTGCAGATAGTGCTTGGTTAGCATTGATGTTATGTGGGAGTCAGGAGAGTTCCTCACGTTTCTCTTGCTAAGATAATTCTGCAGCACTTAAAAGAATAAAATGCAATTTTAAAAGGTGTCAAGCCTTTGGATCATGACTTTGAGAATGTATTCAGGGAGATACAGACTAGTTAACAGGGTGAGCTTTTTCTTTTAGTACTTCAAATCATACTAGTTACATGAACTAGAAAGCTACAGGACTGAAGCTGGCGCTTAAGTTTGTCTTGATTTTTCTGAGATACGTAATGTGGGTGGGTGGGGTTTTTTGCCTTTAGGTTACAGTTCAGAGCTTTAAATCCTCTCTATAAAAACAATGTAAAAATAGTAGAAACTATAAAGCAGGTGCAATGGAAATATCAGTGTGAGCATCAAGCAAATCCTTAAACTACCTTAAGCCTTTAAATGACTTTTTACATAGCAGTTTGGAGTGCCATGTAAGTAACTGTAGCGACATTTGGTGCTTCTTCAGGTTAAAGCCCTCTGAATGCTCCTAACATCTCTGAATTACAGTTCAGATTTCTCTGTGCTGTTGCTTCCCAATGAAAATTAATGCATTTACCGCTGAATTGCTGTCCTACTGCTGGTGTTCATTTCTCACACTCTCAGGTTCTGCAGGCACCCTGTTCCTATAAGGTGTTTAATAGCGGCATTAATACACTGACAGATACACCCAAGTACAATGCAATTTACTAGAGCTGTTGGGGAAATGTTCTCAGACCTACCTTGCAAAATGTAGCTGTTCTATAACTTTCATGATTGCTGTTCTCTAGAATTTCACCTCTCTGAGAGTGCTGATAGACAATTTTCCCTTCCATTCATTCCTGTGCTTATCATAATAGATACTTTCAGCACAGATCAGTGAACTGTAAATCTGAACAGACTCCTCAGCATTTCATACAGTAGAAGAGAAGCATCAGAGAATTCAAACTTGTAACAAAGCTGAAATAAATTACAGCACAGATATCTTGCTAAGGTGGATTTCAAGTTCCAGATTTTCAATGTCAGAGCCAAAAAAACTCCTTGGGCCAAGGTTTTATATCTGTCTACTGCCATGCTTTGGGTAGTAGAATGTAAACAAAGTGATACACTGGATGCATGTCTCATTTAAGTGGATTGCTGTATATCCAGATTGATGTTTAGTGAGCTGGACATCCTAGATTCAGTTGATGGAGGAGTGTAGAATCACCATGTATGTACACAATGGAGCTTCTGGGTATATACAAGGTACAGCAGACTAATGGTGTGCCCAAAAGTTCTTTAAGAGTTTAGCCAAAAACCAAAACACCTATTCCTCAGCTGTATGGCATCTTAGATCATTATTGTGCATTTGTCTTTGTTACAGCTTCAGGCCACAGAGCGTGGTATACTTAAGATAGGACTATGGTGTGTGGTCTTTTACTATTAGCTCACTTTTTTTTGGTACTAAGAACTTTTGCTATTTGATCTTATAACACAAGTCTTCTTGTGAAAGTTGAGGTGGATAATTTCACATTTAACCAGTACTATTCAGTTTTTATAAGCGTTTAGGATATGCTGTGGTCACATCTAATTTTGTGTCGTCATAGACATAGCCTGCGTAAATGCCCCCCCTTATACAATCACTTTAATAGTAGCATCGCTGCTGATGAACAAGACAGATACTGCCCGTAGATACTAATTTTCCTGGACCTGGAGTGTAAGTCAGATCTAGAGGATTCCAGCTGGTCAGGATCTCATTTGAACTGCCAATGTAATTTTGTACTCTGGGCTCCTATAGAAATGAGCATAGACAGGAACCAGAACTGCAGCAGTTCAACTGTGCAGGGTTTTTTTCAGCTGTTGAACTGACAAGAAGAATCACCTTTATGTCCTTTTAGTATTTCCTTGTAAAGCAACAACTTTGCTTCTGTTGGAGCTTACTGATCCAAATTGAAGACAATCTCTGAAGGCTTTTCCAAGAGCCGAGATGAGTATAGAGTTGGTAACCCCTGAACTTATAAAAAGAGAGACAGATGAAAATTGCTGGACCCAGCCATCTAGATGACCTTTCACTAAAGTCAAGACATAGAAAATTCTCCCAACAGTTTGGAGAGAAGGAGGAGAAGATCACAGTTCACAGCAATGTCATGAACAGAAGAGATTCCGAAGCAGTAACATGATTTCTTGTCCGTGAGTCCTCTTTTTACAGACAACATAACCCTCTGGATCAGCTTGTAGCCACCTTTAAAACTTCTGGTCTAATTTCTCGCCTTCTTTGTCCCATTTATGCCAGTAGAAGAAGTTATGAATCATTTTAGAAGAGCTGACATGGTAACACTTTTGGCCCAGTTTACCACTGGTGACCAAGTTTAAGATGCTGGTGGAATTTAATGTGCATGGCACAAACCATCAGAGAGTGAAATGGTGACCTGATAGAGTAATCCAAGGGCAGAGAAAACAAAGACAGAGAGCAAGACGAGGACCTCTTTGCACAACACAGCTCAGGGCAGCACTGGCCGAGTGAAGCCGGGCAATCTGTCGGCGGCTCCCGTGGCATCCAGCTGCGAGATAAGAGTGGGATGTAAATTGGTGGGGCTGCTCAAAGTCATCCTGGGACAGCTGATCACAGCCTGACTAGCTCTGAGGCTTTGGGGGGTGCAGGGTGCAGGGTGGATGCAAATCCTCCGTAAGCCTCAGCAGTGAAGAGCTCAGGCCAAAAAGCTTCAGTGCTTTAGAGTCCCTGCTTCTGTCCCCATTCAGCTCCCTCAAGAATGCTTAAGCAGCAAAGCTTAAGATTAATCAAGTTATGTGAGCCAGTAAACTTCACTGCATTTCTTGTTGCCCTGCCACAATGATATACTTCTTATAAAATATTTTGCTCAAAATCAAAGCTAAGATTTATAATTCTTTTAGCATAGTCTCTCCTCTTCATCTCCTGAATTTGCTGCTTCATGTCTCAGCTGGACTCAGGACTGCTTGGTGTCTACGTCTGTGAGGAGTATTATAATCTGTACAGCTTTCACTTGACCTCAGGCTTCAGGAGGAACGTCAGGATCAGACCCTGAATATCTGAATTAAAGGCTTAACTTTGAAAAGCGCACCATGGAAGTGGTCAGAGGGTCTGTGGGGCACACAAAGCAGGCTATTGTGCGCTTAGACCCCTGCATTAGCTTTCCATCTGTTGCCAGCAACCAAGGCTGAAAGAAAGTGCTTGTGTGCAGGTAACAGCATGAAAAATAATCTGGGATGAGGAGTAAAGAAGCAAAACTCCTCACTAAATGTTCAGTTTTGCAGAAGCTGGCCTTTCTACATCATTCCTACAGCTTTACAGTAATGAGAGAGTGAGCTTTCCCTCTCACGGTAACAGTTCCCTCACTATCATAGTCTCTGCAACCATTGCTGTCTTTCATAAGTGGCACCTGTAACAATTATGAAGTCTTTAGAGGCAGGGCTTCAATTCTAGAAATGCCAATGGTTCTCTCAGAGGTGCATCTCTTGAGATCCCAGTCTTCACCAGCCCGTGCTTCCCATCTCATCCTGAGCACAAGAGTTGCTCATGTCCCAGGGCAACGTGGCTCGCAGGCATCTTTCTTCATGATTCACACAGAAACATTTAATTTACAGAACTGACATATTAACTCCAGTGGCCTAAAAGAATAAATAAGTAATACTGTAGGGTCGTTCACTCAACAACGGGAATGTTTTCCGAAAGATCTTTTTTTAATTGAAGCCATTTGTCATTTTGAATGTAGAATGTATTCATTAGAAAGCAGCACCTCAGAGGGGACTGGAAGGCTCAGGAGATTAGTAACAGGGTACAAAGCTTTTTGCCTCCGGGTTGCCAGTTTCAAATCTGGCCATGTCATTATTGATCAGAAGAAGTCATTACAGGTTGACAGATGTTTGGCTGCTTATATAGAAGTGACCTTGTCAGATTAGTCAAATTCTTTGTTAAGAGCTACATCCCTACTTGCGCACACAAAAAAAATCCTCATTAGTACCTTGTTGGTAGTCCTTGCAGCATCAGTAAGGACAGGGCAAGCTTGTTTATGTGGAATCTGAATGGAGGGATTTTTGAGCCATGTGAAGGCTGATTGAAATGTTTTCAAAGCGTCTTATGACGCGCTTTGAAATTTCTAAGTTGATTCTACGCTGCATAATTTAAAATGAATCCTTCTTACAATATTTGCCGCACTTTGATCAATATGATATGTTTTTTTAAGAATCTGAGAACTGAGATTTATTTTTTTAGAATCATTAATATGTCTATTAACAGTAAAACAATTTCTTAGCAAAAAAACCCCACCCATCATCTGATATAACAAAAAAAAACCCAAAACCCATAAGTACTGCATACATTTCTTTCAGTAACTTTCAGAGTAAAACCCAAAATTTTCTTAGTCCTGTGTTGAAATGTATGTTACATATTTTACTGACTGATACTTATGGGAGAGGGAACTCTCAAAAAATCTCCATAGGCACTTCAGCTCAGCCAGCAGTAGCTCATATTTATAGTTTGAGTGAAATCCTTGTTCTATGGACCATGACGGCCACCAATGATGAAAGCAGAAATCTCCCTTCACAGGGTCTCTTACCTCTTCAGCACCACCCTTGTCTTTTAAAACCACACAGGGTGATCACTTTGGAGAGTGTACATAGGAGTTTTCAGACACAGGCTCTTAGAGGGATCCCTTTTCCTTGTCCTTTTGAAGATCCTACAAGGAAGATAAGTCAGCTTCAAATAGGGCTTTCCCCACTCTCCCCCAGCTGGGGCTCAAGGGGACTTTAACCAAGTGTGAAGGGGAGATTTGGGACTCTGATGGAGATGAGAACCTCCACACAAATAATCTGCGTGGAAGATACACTCCATTACTTCTCCGAAGTGGAGGAAAGAAAATACCAGAAATCCAGTGGGAGCTCAATTTGCCGTAAGGAGGAAAAGGTTGTTTTTGTGAGCTTTGCAGTCCGTGCTGCAAATTGAGTTTGAGACAGAAAAATCGCTTTGGGGTGTTCATAGTTTTTACATCACCAGCAATAAATATCGAAGCTGGGTTGATAACTTTGCTGGCAGGAAAAGTGCAGGTGACTTTGGTCTGTGTTGCAAACAGCAGGCAAAGTGTCTCTTTGTCAGCGAGGCGGCAGGCAAGAATTTCTGCTGTTGTGTTTTTGATTCCAGGCCAAATTCTGCTTTTAAGGGACTGAATCAGATCTTCCCCTGAGTTAAACTTGCCTCTATACAGGGGCTTTTCACAGGGTCGTCCTTAACCCATTGTAATCTCTCTGCCAGGGTCTTATAGGGTGTTGAGTGCATTAAATAGTGCCTTTGGGATTGGCTGGATTGCTCTGAGAAACGCCAAGTTTTTGGCACACCTTGGCATTTCCTTTAAGCAATTACAGCATGTGATTTCAGCTCTTTCTGTGTCAAGAACACTTGTTGTAATATGCTGCAAGGGTACGGGAAGGTGTGCCAAAGCTTCTGTGCACCTTCAGCCATTCTCAAGGTGATAAGTATGTGAGTGCTTACTTTACTGACTTAAAAATGGCAATTTAGCCTTTTCAGAGCATAGAACAGTATGTACCATTCAAGTCTCAGGCAAAAAGATAAGATAACATGCTGGATGAGTTAAGGATTATGAATTAGATTGTTAAAAAAAAAAAAGAAAAAAAAAGATGAACAAATATATAATGTTACAATACTTTAGCCACCAAACTTTGCTGATATGATTTTATTTTTTTTTTATGAATGAGAAGCTTTAACCTCTTTAACCTGTCTGCTACACAATTTTCTTAAGGTCTAAGTAATATTTGGTCTGTAAGAAGTAATATTCCAGTGTGTGTATTTTAAAATCTGGCTTGCCTTCTGGTAACATCAGCAGTAAGTAATGCACACCAAGTACTTAGGACATCACAAATGTGACCTTCTGCTTGTGTCCCAGTAAATGGAAGGCACCAGCCCAGAGCGGGCCTATGGATTTTATAAATGTCTAAAAGGGAAAATAAAAAGACAGATGTTTCGGTGTATTTTAATAGAAAACAAGGTAGAATCAACAGGCAGCTCTAAATTAGTTGTTGTGGTGATAAATACTGCATTACGGACCTGCATATGTGCCTCGAGCTTTTATGGGCTTGTAATTACATTAGGAGATATTGCTTTGATCGTAGACACAAGTGTACAGGTTATTTACTGTGATTCTCTGGCTTGAGATAAATAAAATGAAAACTATTTCAAATACTGTATGCCAAGCATATATCTGCCAATCTATAGAATAGAGAGTCCCTGGTGACAAAATGAACACAGATGGCAGTAGAAAGCCATTTCAGTGTGGATCTGTGAATAGGAATATTGATGGCTTCGTGAAAGTAATTTTTCTTGTCTTTCTGTGATGGTGTAGCTAAACCGAAGTGTGTTCTACTAGTCTGTGCCATCAGTCTTCCTAGAGGCAGCATGTTCTGATGGACTCGGGGAACTTAGCCTGTTTCAAGGCAGTGGGCCAAATTAATTTAAATCGCCACTGTAGGCATTTCGGAATAGCCTGGCTAACTTTTCTAAGTGGACTCAAAGCCTTCACCCAGCCTAGAAAAGCTGCTTAGCTGGGATGTTGCAATGAGGTAATTGGGCAGCAACTCTCTAAACTGTTCCAAAATAATCATGAGTGTTCATAAAGCAGATGAAAGGCTCTGAGTAGTACAGCAGAGCTGTACCAGAAGGCTAAAGTAACAAGACACGTGATTTGTTTTAGACTTTCCCTCTACTCGCATTATTTTTTTTTCCTCCATGCATAAAAAAATGAAAAAATACCTTGAAACAAAACATTAAAACAGAAGGCTAAGAATTTTCCAAGGTAAAATTTAAGAGTCTTTTGAAAATATAATACTGCTGTTACGAAAGACACTCAGAGGATATAAGGATAAATATTTAAAAAGAAAGTATCAGGATTTTATGAGTACAGCTTTTTTAGTATTGTTTCAGCTAAACCCAATGGTCAGGCTAAGGCAGCCACACAGTAAATTAAAACAAACAGTGGATATGAAAACTTACAATGTCAAGGAAAAAATAAGAAACCTGTAGCACAGCTTGGAAGGCACTGCTATTAAAGCTAAGATAATTTTTGAAGTTATAGATAGATGCTACTCTCCAGGAGATACTAATACACAGAATGGAAAACTGAGCCTCTCTGACCAAACAGCCTTTCACCAAAAAAAAAAAAAAAAAGACCAAACACCCAAACCAATTGTAAGAGTTTATGTAGTGGGTGGCTTCACTTGCATTTCTCGTTTGTTTCCTACCAGGTTTCCTTTTCAGATCAATAAATACACTACACATCTAAAGGGTAAACCCCTAATTTTATCTTGGTGATTTCTTTGCATTGCTACAAGGGTGAGTCAGAGAAAGCCATGAGGTCTGTGTAGCCTGAGTTACAACTTCTTGAGGCACTGAACCAGTTGTCAGAATGAGCAAGCCAGACTTCACAGAGTAAGCAAAGAGAGAGGCAGAAGAAAGTCATGTTGTGCCACTTGATGCTTTGGCCTGTGCTTTTTTAACCTGTTTCTACTGAAGCCACTCCCAAGACTCTGCAGTGTCCTGGGGAAGTTGCCCCCTTCTGCAAGTGCTATCCCTGCTTCTTCACCTTTCCCAGGGGAAAGGCAACAAGAGATCTTGGGCTGGACGTCTCCAGCACCTACATGGCAAAGTGCTCTTTGCACATACAAACACGTTCCTGAACCGTGGCTGTGAACAACTAATCTCTCCTTAATCTTACTAACCTATTTGCCTCAGCCGTATGTTGGGTTAAAATTCCTGCTGATAAGATTAAGTGCTGTCTTGGACCAGCGCCTACATAAATAATAATGCTATTTCCACAGTTGCACTCATTAGAATAAAATGTAAAAAAGGATGCCAATCTTCCTGCTGTGGGATGTCAGCCAGCTGCTAATTGTTTAAGATCAGAAAGAAGTTCTCTTTTTGCCGTCCTTTAGGGGTCTATGTGTGTTGATATAATTACATTTTACTCTTGCACTGAACTCAACTGTATTTCTCTACAATATTTGAGCTAGATTTTTACCTTTTGAATACTAGATAACTGCACGTGAACTCGAGGTTGTATTAACCTGTTTTTAGCTTTCTTATAAGGTTGTATTTATAATCTGAGTGGCACCTGCTGTAAAATCCTTCTGAATGGCAAAGACAGTCACACCTCAGATTTAATCCCCTCATGGCAATGTTTTCCCCATTGTCACACCATTTGTGACTCACTGCTCCTTCTTGCTGACAAGCAATCCATTATGTTACTATGAGTCTGAGAAGTACAATGGCATCGTTCTAGTAATCTTTATTTTAAAAATTCATCACCAAACGTCAGAGAAACAAAGTGGCTAAGTCTGTTATTTTACTGAATAATCTAAGAAAAAAAACAAATCTGTTTGAGACTGCACATTGAAATTGTGGCTTTAACCTTTGGAGGTGCTCAGTGCTCTGTCACCAGCTTAGGCATAAAAAACCTGAAGCACAAGCTTAATTTTAGGCACACCTACAATTGTTTTGGAGTGACTAAATGCTTTGGTTGCTTTTGCTGTATGTTGGCTGACTGAGGAGACCCTTGGATGCAACCAGCGAAGCCTGGAAAGTCTTCCAAGCAAATAATGTATCAAGATAAAGCACTCACTCATGCAGCATTGTAAAACTAAATGTTGAAACAAACCCATCTGTTTTCTCCTGAAAAAAATAAGGAAATCAAAAGAGACTGAAGACTGACTTTCCAAGTAACAAATGTCACGTGTAGAAGGATATAGGCGTGCCTGAAACCACTTCTGACATAAAGCTGTATCACACACGTTATCATACACTATGTTAACATTTCCAGCACTTTTTGTTTGTTTGAATACTTATTTTTAAAAATAACTATTTCCTTGTAAATCTACCTACTGGGGGATGGAAGAAGGGTGGAGTGAAGGAGTACTGATTTCTCCCATTTCACCGAAGGCATGCTGAGCTTGCCTTGAAAATCCTAACTGAATGGCTGTAACCACAAGAGGAATCTGGCTGACTGGGGAGCAGTGCTTTGCCAAAGGAGCTACGTAGGGCACGCCTGCATATATGTCAAATGAAACTTGTCTGTGATGCCATTCCCAGTTGAGTGTGTCGTGAGTTATCTTCACTGTTCCTGAGTTGTGCACTGTTAAGATAGAAATGCAAATTTTCTGATGTCTTCTGGAGGGCCATGGAGGGAAGAAAGTGATGAAGGGAATCAAAGAGAATATATTATTGGTGACAGCAACTATACTGAGAGATGCAAGCATGAACCGAAGATCTGGTTAATGAAAGTGTGTGAGGGAATGCAGCGCACCGTGCACGCTAAACCTGCGGCTAGGGGAGGGGATGAGGAGAGACACTTGAGGGAAAGAACAAAATAGGGCTTGTCTGGTAATATTTGTGATACTGCAACCCTGGCCTTCCAAGACAGCAGCACCCACTTCAGTGGACAAGGTTGGAAGCACTTAATCCTCTTCTTCCGCTTGGTACATTCCTCCTCTAGAGCAGAGGTGCTCTCTCCCTTCTCCAAATCTCTGCAACCCTCCTGTTCTCCAATACTGATACTAAAAAGATCAAAGCTTGATGCCATTTTGACATTGTGAAATGAATTATTTATAACTGTAATGACTTTTCTTTCAGTTTCCAGTTCTTTGTTATTGTATCTTCTACTATTTTCAGAATGAAATGTTTTCTTTATTCAAAAATAGATCTTCCCAGTAAAACAATTTTCTTCCCAGAATATTTCTTTCCTAGGGATTTCAAAATTGCCATGTTTCACTGCAAGTGATATTGAAGCCAAGGCAGATTTTGAATTACTTGAAGCCTTTTCCAAATAGTATTTTCATCCTTTTGCCAGGTCTAGTTCAGACTTGTAGCAAGACAGCAGCAGAACAGATCTTGTATTATATATTCATCCCTGCCACTCTTATGCAAGACTTGTAAACAAGAATGTGTGTTCTCATCTTGGCTTGTAACTTCATTTCCCTGCTGGTTGAGTTTATTTTTGTTATTGTCACAGCCCTGCTTTTTCTCTTTCCCTTGATGTTTAAAAACTATACTGAAGCTGCACAATATCACAGTGCTGCTGTTCTTATTGTAGGTACTTTTGGAAATGCTTGATACCCCTGTTCTGCAGTTATTATCTTCCTAATGTCTCTTAATTTATACCTTTATGCAATATATATAAGCACATCTCCCCCTTCCCCTGCCCTCTAGCAATCATTTTTTGTATTTAACTAGTATTGGCATTCTTTCATCTATGATTAAGGTGATCTTCTATGATCAATACCGTCTCTAGGTGAATGTTTTACACATGCTGTCTTATTAGCATCTCTCCACAGAAGTCATGCCTTTGTATTCCCTACTCCATTGCATTTAGGGCTCCTTCAAAATATTCTGAAATTGTAAAATACCCAAACAAGATTATCAAAATTACCTGCATAAGGATTACTATCATGAATGAGATCGAAAACGAGATGTATAGTACTTAATGCCTTTTTCTGTATTAGGAATATTGCTTCAAATGTTGGTTTTTATACTTCCAAGTAGAAACAGAAAATTTGGTGTTTGAATATACTGAATGTGTTATAAAGCAGGAGGGCTCAAATATTTTAGAATCAGGCCAGCAAGTGATGCCTGGACATAGGGACTTTGAAAAACACAGATGAGAGTTCTAGTGGGTGCATCCATCATAATTTTGAAAAACTTTACCTTAAAATTAACTATTTAAAACTTATTTCATCAATGCTTAAGCTTCCATACTCAATCTTCATGATGTGTTGAAACAAGCTGTGTCCTGTATCAGGGGTAGAAAAACATCAAAATTTTAAGGGATGGCTTTTACGAATGCATGGAATGTGTCCGTATCACTCATATTGCCATGCTATCTGAATGTCTCGCCTAATAAGTCCAGGAATGTGCTAATATGTTTAACAGCACCTACAACAAAAATTGCAAGCGTCTTCAGAACCAACAGGAAAATAAGCCTTCAAACAAAATGTTGTATTCAATTTGGATATGTAATTACGTGTAAGTAATTTTAGAAATTTAGGTGAATTACTACTGAAAATAGACTAATACAGAAATCCTCCTTAAATTTTATTTTAAAAATGTCTACTGACGCTTTGCTTTTGGATCAGGTAAGAATGATAACATGTGTCAGTGAAAGCTCTTTCCTCCCCGCCCCGTAAGGACATAAGGAAAGTAATTTCTGAGATTCTATTTGACAGTACTTCTGACAAAAAAAAGAAGACAGGTCAGTTGAAATGAATTAGGGTCTCATACAGAGAAACAATACAATCATTTTATCAGGAGACTGTTTGGAAAATAAAAGACATGTTGGGCAGGAAGGTATAACTCCTTAGATGGTCAGGCACTCATTCACTTGAAATACTACGGACTTAAATTTCTCTTAGGCTGTTGAGAAATGAGTTTGTACTTTGCATACACATACAAACAGTGAAATCATTAGATGATTTTTTTTTTTTAAAAAGGCTCAAATAAAAAACTATGTCCACTTGTCAAGTCCCAGAAAGCTCATACTTCACATGAAGCTAACGTTAAACTAACCCAAGACTTCTGGAAGGACGAAATCTGTTTCCACAAGCATCCTACTGCTAAGAAAAACTGCAAATCTCTCTGATATTTGATAAAACTGCTGGAGTTTTTTGCTTTTCAGCATGACTGCTTATTGGATGTTGGGTTGGGTGTGCTTCTCAACCCAGTAAGCACAAACTAAAATATTGTTTCAAGTCTAGGGGAAGATTTAGTATGTGACCTTAGTGGACCTGATAACTACTTAAAGTTCCTTTACAGTAATTGAAAGCAGGAAGTAAGAAAGGTTGTTATATCTCACTGATGAGTTACCTGAAATGAAAAAGAGGGAGAAAGGATGATATCAGGCTTGTGGGAGGCATTCTTTTACTGTATTATACACACAGTCCCTCATCTCAGAGGTCTGGTAGCAGAGCAGTTCTACAGCATGGTCACAGAGCCAGAGACTTTTAGACATGAATCTAAGTGGATAAACTTGTGGAGCAAAAGGAAGTCATATAGCACAACCAGTAGAGCTGATCTGCTGGAGAAAAGGGGGTTTGACTCCAGTTCCTCTTTTGTCCAAGAGGGTGGTGACAGGCAGAGAGAAGGGACTTGCTGACTGCCAGCCAGCAGTGCCGGCAGCTGCAGAACACCCCTTGAAACGTTCGTTGTTAGCTGAAGCTCTGCCTTCACAGGGTCTTCCTACCGAGAGCAGCTGTAATGCATTACAGGAAAATCCACGTTTCAGGAAAGCCAAAATCCATAGACAAAACACCCTCCAGTTCCAGTAGCCTTACTCCGCTGGGGACACAAGGTGCCTATGTGCGCTTTCTCCTTTGTAAACATACAACTGGATTAGAAGGACTGTGAGGGTGATGATTTGAATTGCCTCATGCCAACAGCAGAATGTTGTCTGACTGCCTTATTTTTAATACAGATTATAAAAGAAAAAAGTATTTATACAAATCATTTTCCAGACAGTGCATAAAAATCTTCTAAATTTAAATGTTGAGATGTTAGGAAATATTATTGCTAACAGGAACATAAAAAGGTTAATAATTTTATAATCCTCATTTAATGTGGAAATACATGAATTTGAATAGAAATGTCTTCCTAGCTAAGGACTTGTCCCCTTCCTAATTAGCAATCACAAATCTGTCTGTCAATTCCACATATAAAATCAGTATCAAGCTAGAAAGCAGTCTTGTGTTTCCTACTCTTTTCTCTTTTGTGCATTTGTAATTTGAGTGCAGAAATCCTTTTGTGTGAAGATCACTAAAATCACCATCAATATATTTTCTTTTTAACACAGGTATAAACATATGTCTGGAGAAACTGCAGTTTCAGTGCTCACTTATAATGTGTGTCAAGAACACCAGCTATTCTGCAGAGTATTACTAAAAGAACCAATTACCAGTTGCTTTTTTTTTTTTTTTTTTTACAACATTTTACCTTGATCAGAAGCTGATGTCTCCTGCTATGGACACTGGGGAAGAAAAAAAAAAGGATAAATCCTCTGCAAACCAAATAACCCTCATTTGAATTCTTCTCTTGTAAAAACGTATTTATGGATTTAGTTCACCCCTTCCCTTTTGGGAAAGGCGTATTGCAGAAAATGGCAGCTTCCATGCATTACCTACCAAAAAGTTCAGACTACAAAATCTGGGAAGATGGACATGCCAAATTCGGGTGGGGTCAGTCCTGAAAACTGCAGACCAATCGGGCCCAGAATGAGCAAAGCACATGCTTAACCAGAAGCAACTTCAGAGTCAAATGGTAGATAAGAAAGCATTGCCTGCTGAAGTGCTTTTTTTTTTCTCCACCTTGCAGAACTGATCACCCCACATGACCTGCTCCCCCGCTCTGGTGTGAGTCCAAACCTGCAGAAGGCAAGGAACCGGTGTCTCACTGCTAATGGACATGGTTATTTCTATCAGCCCTTGAATCAGGGCCCTCTCATGGCAGCAATTTTTCTTAGCTTTCCAGAACAATTTATAGCTTGAATTTGAACAATAATGGAGATTTCGACACACTTTTATTATTCCTATCTCTTAACTAAAATCTCCTCCTAAAAATTCCACAAGATTATTCCACTGCTTCAGTCAACTGCTTCTTCCCTATTATCTAGGTCTTCATTAATGCATAATCCCTCATACCTCTTCACCTTTTTTATCTTCTGAGTGACTGATATAAGATAACAGTTCATTAACCCTGCCATTATAAAATTCTTGTTAATTTGATTATACCCCTCATTTATCAATGAACCTGCTTTTCCCTAATTCTTCTTTTATGCCTGTTCCATTAAACAGGCTTTTATTACCACCCCTTGCTTTGTTAGCTAGCACTAGCTCATTATGCATCTTTCCTTTCCCCATCTTCTCCTGTTCACTGCTGGTTATTTTATGCTCTGTTCTTTTTTTCCCCCTTCCATCTTTGTGTGTCTCTTCCTTTCAGCTCTCTGCAAAGTAATGGTACACGCATGTTTTTAGCCAGCCACCTGTGATACAGTGGTTCTTTCCCTTTCTTTGGGCAGCTCCGAAAGTATGGAGAAGATACGAGGTGTGCCCTGGGCACGTTCTTCTGCAAGCCTACGTCACTCTTCAGACTATCTCCTCTTAGAGAGGTCCAGGGCACATCAGCCTCAGGAGTAAGCCTTTTCTGTTGTTGGCAAAATGTGAGCTCAATTCATTTTTACCGCTGAAAATGAGTTCACGCTACAAATCAAGAACTGCAAAGATGAGATTACAGAAGAGGTGCCTTTATGCTGGAGGGAAGAAAGAAATTCCCAAGTATTTCAGTATCCTGCCACTATTTTTGGCATGCTGTGTTTGGTAGCATATCACATGTTGCTTCACAAATTTCTTCTATGAAACGCTCGCTTCTCATTCAAGCAGAACTGCAAATCTCCCATCAGTTTCAACATGACAGGAAGGCCCTGTTAGTTTTGCTTCTGATGGAGCCACAGCTGGAAAGCTTGTGCTCTTCCATCAGCCCTGCCACCACGTCGACAAGCAGGTACAAGGTTCAATCTTCCTATACCCTGTTATTTCACACACCCTTTCAGCTAAGTGCATGGTTGAGTTTTTTTCTCCAAGATGTTTTTACTGAATACTGGTGGCGGGTGCCACAGAACGCACATGGTGCAGAACGGCAGCTGCTAAAGCCCCCCCCCGCTTCACTGCTGCTAATTCTTCGCTGTCAACCTGA
>JAOXNO010000033.1:31575892-31592114 GCA_028565335.1 Limnodromus scolopaceus | reverse complement strand
TGCAAATCTCCCATCAGTTTCAACATGACAGGAAGGCCCTGTTAGTTTTGCTTCTGATGGAGCCACAGCTGGAAAGCCTGTGCTCTTCCATCAGCCCTGCCACCACGTCGACAAGCAGGTACAAGGTTTAATCTTCCTATACCCTGTTATTTCACACACCCTTTCAGCTAAGTGCATGGTTGAGTTTTTTTCTTCCAAGATGTTTTTACTGAATACTGGTGGCGGGTGCCACATAACGCACATGGTGCAGAACGGCAGCTGCTAAAGCCCCCCCCCGCTTCACTGCTGCTAATTCTTCGCTGTCAACCTGAGTGATCAGACTGAAATCCAAAAAAGGAACCCAGCCTACATCACTCAAAAGAAATCTCCTTTACCCTCCTCTGATCTCCTACATCTGGAAGGTTTCCAGCCAAGGTGCTGCCAGTCTGCACTTACAAGAGGGAGGAAATTCTGTAGCTTAACATCTTTTGTGTTCTTTCACGTAATCTCTATTTATGCGACCAAAACACTAGGATTAGAGTGAAAACACAGAAGTAGTCCCAAAAGAAATGGAATAAGCAATTCTGTTGCTTATTTCCCTAGAGCTCTCATCATGTTAAAACCTCCCAATCTCTAAAATTGGTAGCTGGAGAGGAACAAATCACAAAAGAGCAAAGTAAGACAACCCCCCACAATTGAAACGGGAGAAAAAGCCGCAAGCGTACAGCTGTATCAGCTGGATCTGTGTCAGCTTCTTCTACTTAAATATGTATCACTGGCAAAGATTTCTGACTGTTGTTTTTATCCAGAGTTACCCTCAGTCAGATTACTGGCTGAAAGCCGAGTAGGCAACTGCTGGTTCCTCTAACTCTTGTAAAAAAAAAAAATAAAATTATTTTACCCATTCCAAAGCACTTACTCTACTTTCTGCTGTATTTTTCTTTGTTTGTTAATACTTTTCTATGACAAGACCCCCAAATTCCAAAACATATGCAAGGTGCTATGCAACTAAATAAGAAGGCAGAGCTTATAGTCTTTGGCTCCAGCCTGTGCCATCCCTCCCTACAGACCCAGGCTCTTCAGGCGCAGGACTCCACCTTCAAAATGTGTTAGATCGCAGCTTAAGCTGAGGGAACACTGCAAGAGGCTTTGACAAATATGAGGTAAAAATTTAACTTGGAGGTTGGGATTAATGATTATTATAGAGAGAGAAAGATTGGATGCCTAAACTGAAGTAAGGATGCTTTGTTGATTTCTAGCTGGCATCTCATTTCAGAAGCCCATTCTCAGGAAAGCATTGGCAAGCACAAATTTACTTGACCTGTGGGTACGTGGATTGTAGAGAACAAGGAGTCACCCAGTATTTATTTTCTTTGTAAATCTGTACACCTTGAAAAAGACATGGGAAACATGACAACCTTCTCCCTACCATATTCTTTTTTCTGAGTCTTTCCATACTAATAACGGGAAATACAGACCAGAGACACTTAAGAGCTCGTCAGCCCTGGAGTTCTCTTGTCTTCCCTGCAACAGCTGCCCACTCACCTCCTTGAACGCAAAGATGCTGCAGAGAAAAGATGCACAAAGTAAATAATAGCTCCCTCCCAAAACTCGAAAATACAGCAAAACTGGATGTTTCTATAATACTTGTATTCATCACTCTCAGAGCATCATGATTGGTAGGGCAATCTAGAACATGCAGACAGCTCATTAATGCACGGACATTAGTTGTCATGGGGAATGTACTTCCGCCCCCATTCCTAGCAAATTAAGTTTTATGTTGAAGTATGCTATTCAACATATCCATCAGGATCAGACAATAATATTTTTTTGTATCTTGGTAATAGACCTCAACTGTAAAGAGAAAATCTTACTGTATCTACTCAATAGAAAAAAAAGTCAGTTTTGGAAAAACTGTCCATATGAAAGACGAAAGACCTTAACCCAGAGCTCACACTCTCCATTGTCACTTGTCAGAAATGTGTCTTGCTTGCTCTCTTAATTTTTCTGGAGAGTACTGTAAACCACGGTATGGTTGCATGCCGCTTATAACAGGATCATTATTTGCTTAATCCTCTCACTGTGATTTTTTTTCCCCCTTTCATTCTTTTTTTTTTTTTTTTTTTTTTTAAAACCCCACTCACATACCAGCTGGGACGCCATACTGGACAAGAGGAGCCTCTATTTGCAAATATAAGATTTCCTCTCAGACCTATCATTAACAACTCCCGCATCTGTCTTTGGCTTTCTATCTCCAGCGTGGGCCTTAGTCTTATGTAAGTCACTGCTTATTGCCAGTTTAGATGGGTGGCTAATAAGCTACCATGACCTAGATTTTTTTGAGAGATACGTATTGCTTCTAAATAGATGTGACAAGATAATATTTAATCACTGCAGCATTCTTTACATCCACTGGGCTAAATGCCTAAAATCCTCCACTTGTATCAGAAGTACATGATTGCAAAAGAAAAAAAAAAAAAAGGAAAATATGACTATTTGCTTTTTTCTTCAATTGCTGTGGAAACATAGACACACAGCTGTTCTTTTTCATTACTGTGTAGCAGACAGAGCATAGTATTCATTGTTGAGCAAAATAATTGCAGGGGAAAAAAAGAGAGATGAAGAGAGAAGAACGACTTGTCTAATTAAGATAATTTGTTTGGAACTGAGAAATTTGTAATCCTTCCATCCATACCTATTGTTCACTTGTGCTATATTTGCTTACCCATAGCTGAAAATAAGCTTACAGGCTTTTTCATCAGAGAAAACCACCAGTTTTATTAATTTGGCATTTAAGGTGTGCTTTCTTCTGTGCCCTCTGTCAGATTGTATTGGCATATTACTTGGCTACTCAGAAGCAATATCTGACAAAGGAATGAAGTGGGAGCAGAGAGGGGAATTGACTTTTTCAACCCTTGACCATGCAGCCACATCTGGAATTGTGGGATGTCTGCAATAAAACCCATCTTATTATCCTGCATATGAAATATAACTCAAGTACTGACCATATGGAGCAGACTAATGTAAGCAGAGTCTAATTCAGTAAAGACGGGGGAAAATAAAGGAAATTTCTTGCTTAATTGTCTGGGGCAGAAATACAGCAACAGACTGTATAATAGGAAGGCCATATTTAAGGTACCTCCTATCAACCGTTTTAATGGCATATAGGACCCAAGGCAGCTCTGAAAATGCCTGTCACTGCTAACATACTTGTAACAGGCTTTTAAAAGATTTTGGCTAATGGATTTGAAAATGACTAGTTATTAGGAATATCTTGATTTTTCTGTCTGTCCAACTTGCAACACCTCTAAAGGGGATGATGTTTAAATGGCTGTGTACTTGCTGCATCATTATTGCAAGGCAGAGCAAAATACACTTGCAAAAAAATCAAGGTACCCCAGACTTGCTCGGAGGAGGATATAGCATGAGCCAAATGACAAGGTAAATCCAGATGCTGCTTGCTCCTGAGTGATACTCCGGAAATGTTATCTCATCTGGGACAGCAGTCTTTCATCATCTTAGCTGCTGTAAAAGCAACTTTCAAATATCATCTTCGGTCTGTGTGGGCAGTGGTCCATCACGAAGCATACGTCGCTGCTTTTGATTCCCTGTCCAGCCCGGGCAATTCTTTTGATTACTGTTGCAGCCCTCAGAAGCCATTTGTGTTCTCATATATTCAAATTAGTCCTGGTGGATGATTGCTGCATAAAAGCCTACAGAGTGTGTTTTTCCTGTTAAAGCAATAGTTTTTAACTGATTTTTTTCCAAAGCACTGAAAGATCCCAGCTACTTTGGACCTTGTGAAGTATGCTGTGCAGACACATAGCAAAAGGCATTTCTTTTTCAGGGAAAGCTTTCTGTCTGAGAAGCAAAGCAGGAGAAGAGAGATTTTTAGATGTCTAGAAAGTGGATACTATTTTTAAGGCAGGTTTCAAGGTAAATTTGAAGTCTTTTTTGCTACTTTCTTTTCATTATCAAGTTAACATAACTATGTGAAACTAGTGAAATCTGAAACATTTCAGATTTCAGGTTTTGTTTTTACCTATGACCCTTGAATCTTTCAAAATGTAGAAAACAACACACAGTATTTCTTTGTACTGCTGACAGCTTTCCTTCAGCCTAACTGCCATCCTAGCTACAAAGCCATTTTCTGTGTTGTCACATGTATGACATTGGATGGCTTGGATTATGTATAGCAAAATGTAATTAAAGATACATATTCCACAGGCGAGGTAGAGTCACCAAGGAAAAGAAGATTTGCCAACCCCGAAATGAGGATTAAGGAAGAAGGAGGTTTGCAGAGACTTGAATACATTAATTTTCCTTACAGCTTACATAGCAATTCAGAGACTTCTATTGTGTAGAGTGTAGTTCGCTCCTTCCTTGACCTGAAATCAAGAAGAAAGGGTGTACCTGTGTGAAATCAGATGAGAGTATATTTTATTTTGGAGTCAAAGAACAAATATTCTGGGTTTGAAAAGAATAGCTGATAGACTGTAGCCAAGGATTAAAGCGGCTAGGTCACCAAGGGAAAAACACATGTTCCATCTCGTCTTTTGGGAGTGCAGTTAAGTGAAAATTAAATGGTCAACAAGATTATTTTCCCAAATCTCATTGTTTCGCAGTGCTTGTTGGATTTTTCTTGCCTCAGATTCATGATGAACTAGATCTGGGAATAAGATAGAAATGTCACACCAGTGTTTTCTGCAAGCTATCAAGTCTTAACTCTTAAACCAGCCTCAGCAGTTTCACAAAGAATAAAAACATCTGTAAAAGAAGAAAAATATTATTTAGGAGTTATGCTGGAATAGGGGGATATATTGTCTGTTATCCTCCACTGTAAATGCCTGTCCATCAACTTGTATTTTTTTATGCATATTTTGCATTTCTGTGGATGTGTGAAAACACCATGAGCAACTATAGACTTTGCTGGTAAGATCATGAAATAAATGTAAAGGCAGAGAGGGAAAAACACTCCACTACAGTGTGATGTTTTTTCTGATTGTTTTATTGAAATCTCTGTTGATTTACTTCGTCATATGTTACTCTTGTGAACAAACAAATAAAATCGGAGAAGACGTGCTGATCAGAAGATGGAGTGTGGCAGCACAAACATTTACCCCAGCCCAGAGGCTACTGAGCAGGTGATATTGTATTACTGAGCAGCAAATACACAGAACAAGTCACAGACCAGCATATTATTTTGATATCTACAATGGGAAACTCTGTATTTCCTTCTGAGCCTGGAAAGACATTGTTCCTATCAAACAAATACCTATTCTGCTATTGCTGCAGCATAAAAAGGAGCCAAAAAGACATCTGATCTTTGGTAGAACTTCAGGAACATGAATCACTGCTTTCGTTTGCTGGAATTAAATTCTTCTAATTTAATCTTAATTCTAAGGAATTATTTCTTTGCGGTCTTGTTTCTTCACACGGGCTTTCAGCTCTGATGGGAGGCTCTGCATGCCCTTGGAGGGCTGATTCTTTCTGAAGCCTTTTTCATGCTGGCTGGCTGCGTTTCCATGAGTGGCCCAGCCCTTTCCCCAGCTGCTTGTGTTCAATGGGGATAGCCGTCCCAGGGCTGTGGGTACATAATTTCCTGCCAGTCACACAGAACAGTCCACAGTGGTTGGTCACGGGTTAAATACGGGTCCTTGCCAGCATTGCGATATTTTGTGTTATGCTGCTTAAATGTCTTAGTCACGTGCTAGATGTGTTTTCTACGTGCTGAAAATCTTCACCTTGCTTTTATAGGAACCTACATGATATAACGCTGTTTTTCCTGGATGTGTTGAAATTTATTTGTAGAGCCTAAGGAATGATAAAGAAAAAAGTGCAGCCAGCCTGAAGTTCAGTGAAACTTTGCATTTTGTCCTGTCAACTGCGCATGCATAAGTGATTTCCTTGTGAATAAAGATTAAGGCTTTTTTAAATTCAGGGATTATTATGAGGGCTGAGCTTTCTTTCAACTCACTGTTTGATGGGAAAGTGAGAGTAATTCCCTGTGAAGTTTATACCCCACAACAAACCCACATGGGCTCATTTCATCTGATTCTGCAGTCATAGGCCAGTTGCACAGAGCAGGCAATTTCTCTTTAGTGCTTTTATTTTGGCTCAAGTTTGCACTTGAGCTGATGGGACAGTGAGAATCCACGGAAGGCAAGGGGACTGATTTAGCCAGGATTTCTGGCAGGGACTGTGAGGTGTCTCCCCCTCAGCTTTGGCCCTGTGCTGACAAGTAGCCCATCGGATGAAGCTTGGTCCTGCTGCTGGTGCATCCTCTCTGGGGAGTTTGATGGTCCTTCCCAGATCTTATACACTGACACTGGGCTCTTTTGCAGTAGAGGCTGGGGCTGCTCTGCTGTACTGCTCACATCCCTGATCTCCCTGTCACAGAGCTCTGGGAGACAGTGGAAAAGTTCAGACCTAGATCCCCCTGCTTTTGCTTGTCCAGTAGGAGGGATGTCCAGGGCAGCCTTGCATGCACGAACCCTTTCCAATACCTTTGTTTCTTCCATTGGCAGCAGCACCTCAGCACACAGTCCTGTGCTCAGGCAGACCAGCAGGGGTGGCTTTGACCTATGATACATGTTTTAAAAGCGTTATGCATGGATTGTATACTGGAAAATGCAATGTATTTTTGCTGAACTGAATAGCCTGGGTGTCTTGATAGCACATGAGATCATTATGCCTAGCTTATCAGAATAATTACACTATCAATGACCTTGACTAAGAAGGTCAGATCCTTTTCATTCGTCTCCCAGTTTAGTGTTATCTTTTTCATGCAGCTTATGTCGGCACTTAAGTAATCCATACAGTGCAATTAGCAGGGAATGGCCATGAGTTTTAAGTTGAAAAGTGGAAAAAAAAGGTAGAATTTCTCTAGTACACACTTGACTATTCGCTAATTAGCTCCTGTTGTATCATTATCATCAGATACAATCTCAGGAAATGAAGGCTACCCAACACTGAAAACAGACTACTCAGCGTTAGTTCACACACAGACTGGTTTATCTGCAAAAGTTTCTGTCTTAAAATGATTTGTCTTACCTAAGATTGTGAAGTACTTAGTATTACAGAAACTGAACTGGGATTCTTACAATCTTATTTTTTTTTTAGGAATGAGGCGGAGCCCTCTACTATTAACTGTTAAATCATATTCTGGCATGAGAAAGTTCTGAATATGCTGTTTACAAGAGCTAATTGATCTTGTTGTACTAATTTTCTTTAGAGAAACTAGTGTGTAAAGACTGGGATTTAGCTATACTAAGTGCTATATAACACTGTGCTCTCTGAAAAGTCATGTGCTATGTCTGTCAAATGAGATCCTCACAGTGAAATTGTCCTTTTTTTTGCTGGTGTCTGTGCTTCAGTTCCTTTGCTGTGTCACAGAGATAATATCATCCCCACATCCCACAAAGAGTGCAATGAAACTTAATTAATTTTTGCAATACACTCAGGTATTATTGTAATGAGAATTCAGCCCTCACCCCCCTCAACTTTCTGTAACATCTGATTCCTTTCCCTCTTACTGATTCCTATTTTGATCTTAGCATTCACCCCTTTAAAAAAAGGCACTCGTTTGAAAGTTCAGACAAAAATTAAGAATAAAAATGTTGTCCAACATCAAACATTTCTTCTATACAGGATAAAGACTTCCACTTGCAGCTTATTTAACCATCTTTTGTGAATGGAATTAAATGAACATGTTATATCCATTTTAAATGGTTTGAAGAGTTTTATCTTTTCCAGAAAACTTCTTCTCCTTTTCTATATTACAGCAATCGTATTTGTTAAAATTCAACTTGAGGACAAAAAAACCATTTTGTTCCTGAAATAAGCTATAAATGGCTGCAGCAGAGTTTCTAGCCCTGCTCTATAAAAAAACAAGTGCTGAGTGCTGTGAATCAGTTCAGCTGAGAGGTTTAAACACAGTCTTGTTTCAGGTGAGAAGAAGCCTTTGAGGCTTGATTTAGTCTTAACTGTATTCTATCAGTTGAGCGCTACCATGGCCCGACCAAATGAGGACAATAAAAGACTTGTTATTTTCATCTTTCTCAGCAGGTATAGCTGTACTATTCCTTCTACTCATTTTGTGGAGAAAAGGTTCAGCTAAGTGGACTGGTTCTGGTGGTCAATTGTCCTGTGCTAGTTAAGAGCTGTGACAAATCTCAGGTGAAAAGAAACAAAACAATCACTCCTGGAAGAAATATGGTGCTGTTTTTCAGTTTGTGATGCCTAGGAAAAAGTCAGGAGATCAGTTTAATTCCAATTTATAAAGAGACTTCTTTTCTTCTGTATTGTTTTTAATGGAAATTCTTCAAGAGGCTTCTAATGTTTTGATTGCCATTTTTACCAGCAACACATGGCTACATCATGAATCTTTTATTCACAGTTTATGCCAGCTGAAAGAGATCTTGCTCGCATTCATTGCTTCTTAACGGCTGTGCAGGACAGGTGTCTTTCATCTGCTGTGTGATGAGGCAGGCGGAGCAGACCTTGTCTCTGTCCATATGTACCTGTGCCCTCTGCAGGTGATACCTAAGGAGGAGGCATGAGAGAGCTGGGAAGAGGCTCCTATGACTGGTTTTAGTATCCAGAAAGTATGACTGCAAGCAGTCAGGTGTACTGCCTTGCTACTCTTAGAGCGTTCCTGTTACACCTCAAAGAGCAGAAGCAGCAGTGCGGAGGTAAATCTAAGGAGTGATGAACAGAAAACAACTTCTTTAGTTGAGCTGAAAAGGAGCAAGGAAGAGATGGTGAGTTCCTTTGTTTTGCATGGACCATGTTGTAACTTGTAGCAAAATGGCTAAAGAAAATAGTACATAGTTACTTTCTGGATTCATTTTGTTAGCCCTGTAAAACTGTTCTTTATCTGGAGTGTTTGTGTGGTTGCCATGCAGGCTTGTGCTTATATTCTATATAATTGTCAAATTGGTACACTAGGGAGTTATGAAATTTCACACTATAGTCTCACCTTGATCCGTAATATTTTATTTATTATGATAATAGCTAATTAAGAGAATGTGAAATTAAAATGCTTTCTTATCTAAGGGAACAAAATGAGAATACAGAAGAAAACCAGAAGACAGATGTAGTGATAAGTATTGCCCCTTAACATCCTATCTCTGTAAACTGCTTTTGAAATACAGCAGATAAATCTAGATATTGGGAAGTCAGCTTAGAGAAGAGCCATGCATTAAGAGCTGCCTAAGCTCCTTTCTCTGAACAAGTAATTATGAAGTCTTTCCCATGAAGTTAATACTATTAATATAGATATCATAGATTTGAAAGGCTAGATCTAGAAAAAGAAGCGCTTTGCATCTATGCAATCACCCTACTCAAAGCCCTTGTTCATTAAACAAATATTCAGCAAACAAATTAGTTGTGAATTCACGTGTTTGGGATCACAGGTATTTTGACTGTTCTTATACCCTATAACTCAAAGGAATTATAAGATGGCTATTCTTGAATTCAGTCATATACCTATACAAAATATGTTTGCCATGTATATAATAATAGATCCTCATACTTTCTTGTATGCATCACTATGCATGATATTAAAGCAAGGCTCTGTGCCCCAGTATCTCCTTACTGACCCCGTGACTCCTTCCTGCAAAAGAGTTATCCCAGCATTTAGGGTCTTGATGGATTTCCTTTCCCTTCTGTGCTTGGTTTGTCCTCCCTCCCCATGGCATATGCAGTGGCTGATGAAGTCTAAAATGAAGGGGTTGTATTTCTTTCTCCAGACACGTTTGCAGAAAACTGACAATGAGAGGACATTTGCTAGCTCTTTCTAGAACTTTCTTCTTACTGTTCTTTATTTTGGATGTGCAGCTATTAAAATTTGTTTTGAAGATGGATGGTTCTATGTAATGAAACTTAATATTTCTAGAAGTTAAGTGAATGAAATATATATTCCATCTAGGGTGAAAAGGGGTATTTTCTGCTGAGATATGTGTATTGTATGATAGTGACAGAAATTCTTATTTGGAAGATTCCATTTCTATTAATGAAGGTGTCACTAGTGTCTATTCTCAAATCTTTTTAGGAAGTTATGGCTCTCTTTCAAGATTCTTTCTGCAGAGGTACTGTACAAATGTTACTTACTGCTAAGGCAAAAAGAGAACGTCCAGAATGCAGGAAAACAGTTCCTCTGTGTTGCCATTTAAAAGAAGATACAAATTTTTTTCTTTTTTTCCTTTTTTTCCAAGAGTCTGTGTGGTCCAAGAAGTCAGGAAATACAGTGCTGCAGTGCACGCCTTCCTGTATTCTGTTAAGGACATCTCAGAATTACTGTATTGCTGTCTTGTAGCAGCTGCCTTCTCATGGATGCCCAGAGCTAGGGGTGCACTAGACCATACAAGGCAGACAAACTGGAACATGTTTCTCTAGTGATTTCAACTTTAGCTTCTGAGCTCCTTAAGAAAATACTAAACAGTCTATAAGTTCTGGGCATACTGTATGCAATATTATTGACTCCTACTTGTTGTGTTGTGATCTACTTTCCATGGAAGTGTTTCTTCAGCCTAACAAATTCATGATGTCTGTGCTTTCTACATAGTTATGTTTGTTCGTGTTGGTATAATTCTTTGGTCCTGCTGTTTCAAGGTTAATTTCAGGAAATAGTAGCTTCATTGGGGGGAAAAAATTATAGAGTTTAAAAAAGATCAGTTGTTTTACTGTTTTCATTTCATTGAGGTCTGTGGATCCACAGTCAGAAACAAAAAATAAACTAATATATCATAAGATGTACCTGGGGAATGATTACTTCCCTGTTTCTGAAAATCAAGGGCTTGCCGCATGAATCCTAGGGGTTACTGGTGTCATTAAACTCACCTGTCTGTCTCCTTCAGAGACCATAGGTAGTATAAGTTAGAGACACAGGCTGCTGCTGCTGCTGCCAGGTTGCCTTTCTGGAGGCTGGGAGGGAGTTTAGGTAAGAGCCAAACAGCAAACATGAAATTTTTCTCCTAGGTGGCTGGGAATTTTGAAGATACTGGCTCTAAAAATCACACTTCTGGTTTCAGGTGACAAACAGGTCATAAAAGTGAGTACCAAACATCTGGCCATACTAGTGATCTGTTAAGCTACCATGGGAGAATATATTATTCTCCATAGTTGACAAATAAGGAAAAAAGTGCTGGAAGGTAACTGCTTTCACTAATCTGGTTTTAAAACCTGAACTCATCTATCAGTTGATGTAAAAGTACCTTAACTTTTCTGTTATGTCATGCACTCTGAGGTGCAAAAAATTAATATGCCACTAACTTGGTGAGACAGAACTTGCCAGTTCCTGTTTATTTTGAAAAGGTGGGCCACATCAGGAACAATAGATAGCTTTGCACCTACTGCTGATGCTCCTGCTAAAATATTATTCCTGTTTTAAAAATGTGATGCATTTGTCTGTATTCTAGCAAACACATACTAAAACATGCCTCTGATGATAAGCACGCATGTAAGCAGAAACCTGTGAAAACTCATGGTTTTCTTACTGTTTTTTGTAATCACTGGCCTGTGAAAGACTGCTCAAGATGGAGAATATCTAACCATTAATTATAGCAGACACCTCTGTTTCAGTAAGTGACAAAGCTGCTGATCCCTTCCCTTCTCTTCCACTGGCTTCTTGCTGTAGGGAGGTAAATGTTGTATTCAACATCTCTACAGACTTCAAGTTCTATAGTGGTGTATGGCTTAATTATATAGGACAGCTGGAGAGAGTGAATTACTGTTTGATAGTACAAGATTTCAAACCTATGAAGTCACATCTCTCAAGATTTAATTTGCATTTTCAGAGCTGTGTAAGATGACTTGAATTATGGCTATGAATGTATCTTGTGTGAGCATCTGTATTCTGAGTATTGGAAAAAGAGTCCTTTGCTGATCTAAATGTAAAACTTCAACCTGGAGTAAATTTAAGTGATTCTTGGGAGAATCTCTCTTCAAGCTACAAAACTATTGCTGGGAAAGTTGCAAGCCTTTTTCTAGACTCTGCTCAGATATTTTGCCTGTTGATAGGCAATTGCAGAAACTCAAATAAGTTAAAATAGAAAGATTTAAACATTAAAAATAAAATCTAGTTATCAACTAGTCTAAATTGGCACAACTAGTGAGCTCAGTGGAGCTCTCTAGGCTTTCACATTGTGAAAATTTTGCCATTCAGTGGTGGATCTGTGTTTTCCTGGGGTTTTCTCATTTCTACCCGCCGCCTCCTGCAGAAAACATAGCTTGCTTCCCCTCCCCAGCCTGCTGTATATTGTTTCTTAAAAGCAACATAAAAAATGAATAGTATAAGGGTCAAATTATTCTGAGTAATCCAGAAAGCTAATTATGAATTTTAATATTTACTTTTAAGAGCAATTAGCCACTGGAATAAAAATGCCTGGGGAAAAAAGTGTTTTTTCCTTAATTTGGCATCCTTAGATCTGGATATCTTTTTAAAAGAGAAGATATGGCTCAAGCAAAAGCTACTTCTCATGTAGACATTTCTAGATTAGATTTTAACACCTAACCTAGTAAAGTATGTGAATTCATATGAGAAATTATAAATATCTTCTCTTAAGTAGAGAACTTAAAAATATTAGAGGTAGCATTTTGTTCTTTGATATATGAAAGGAGCCACGAGATTACACTCTTGGAGCAGGATCAAATGAAGTTTCCTATTCTAGCTGAAGCAGTTGTCAGAAAGGTGGAGTTGTCTACTGTGGTCAGCAAAAACTTGTAAGAACTGATTATCTGAACTCAAGACTCAGCAATGCTTAGGAAAAAGTATCATGTGAGATGACTCTGGCTAATGCAGGACCCTTTCCTGAGCTCGGGAACTAGAGGCATCATAACAAACTCTGAAATCTGTTTTGCAGTTTAAAAAGGAAGATTTAAGTGCGTTGCCTTGTTGAAACATTTCACTATGCCTGGGTCTCATATGGCAAATAGATTTTTATTATTGTTATGTGATCGTGCTCATCAGCGAGTGACAACTTGGACACGGTGATGGGCACTTTTAAGATATTTGGTGATTGTCCCTGTAGAACAGGATGCAAAATCTCATTTGTGTCATGCAGACACTGCCGTATGTCGCGTTGTCACTATGCTATTTCGTGTGCCATTGACCTCTCTGAGAGCAGGTGCAGTGTTGAAAATTCCTGGTGTCCTTCAGTCTGAGTCAGGGCTGTGACAGCCACGTGAAAAGCGCAGGCTTAGGGAGTGGATCTAGAGCTACAGGACATGAAAATGATTTAAAGCATTCTTTGTGTAGACCCACAGTGGTCCTGCGTACTTCTATCCGGCAGCGCAGACAGGCTCAGGCAGACTTCTTTTTTTTTTTTTAATACTGTCTCCTACTGAAAGAACTGTATTAAGGAAACTTTTGGTTTATCACATGCTTAGGTTATAACAGCTATGGTTAGGGCTGACATGGTCCTCTGTTGACTGGTAGGTTAGAGTGATTTCTGAACATGTCAAGAAAGAATGACATAAATCCAAGCCATCTAAATGTGTATTCAAATGTTCCTACTCCTATACAAAATGCTGCAGCAGCCTAAGGAAGGAGTTAAGTGTACTTTGGCAGAAGGGACATAGCAAGTGTGTAGAGCCTTTTTCCTTTTTGACACCATTCCCTGTAGCAGGGAATTGTCTCAAATGCAGGTCCCCCCTTATGAAGCAGCTTGCAACTGGACCCAAGCGTTTCCTGCATAGCTCTTCCCCACCCCATACATTTCAGCTGCAGACGTAAAGTGCCTCCCAAAACCAATCTCACCCTGCTTTGGCCTTGAAAGCAAACATAATTTCTGTAAAGCAAATAATTTATTTGCTTTACTGTTGCTAACTATTCATTGTGAATATTTCCAAGGCTCTGAAAAGAAAGTATTAGAATAAATACCTTAAAAATTAGCTATATAATGTAGGCTAAACAAAAATCTGTTTCATTGTGGAAGAAAATAAAACAGGAGCTGGCTCAGAAGGTAAAGGGATCAGTTTTGTTTGTGGTATGTCAGTGTAAAGTAATTCCCACTAATGTGGACTGTAGTTACAACCCTGTGCTGCTTCAGAAATGAGGGTACAGCTCAGCAGAAAGGTGAAAAGACTGGTAATAGATCCTTATCCCTGTCTCATAACCATCTTTGGATTGCTCGTACTGAGGGATTTTATTATTGCTACTGCTTCTGCAAACATATGCTTCTGATAACGCACATCAGCGATGTATAGGTATGGCAATCGCAGGAAGAAGCAAGCATGGCTGTGGACTTGAGTCTTCCATATCCAACCTCCTCCTGTGCACAGGGTGTCTTTCCTGGCACCCTGACTGTCTGCAAACGTCCATCTGCGACTGTTTGAAGCTGCCTCCTGTTGCCGGAGATCTGATGGGCGGCCTCTGGCTATGCTTGGGGTTGCGCTTGAGGCAGCGCTGTTGTACACTTTCCAAGTTTGGTCTCTGGGAGAGCCCTGGGGATGCCTGATAAGATGATGAAGATGCAATTTTGAATTTTTTTTTTCCCCCACATTGGAAAGTGCTGGGTGTCAGCTTGTTCTAGGAAGTCCAGGAATGACTGACATTGCTAAGGAAGAGACTTTTGTTCAAAATGGGAGGGCTTTTAGGCTCACCATGATACTCCCAGGCTGCTTTTGGGTAAGTTCAGACTCGGGCAGCTCATGACAGTTTGTACTGAGCTCGCTCTTGTGGGTCAGTACTTTATCTGGGGCTCTGCATTTGATGCCTGTTAGCTTTGGTTTTCCCTGTCAAACCACCTTGTAGTGGTTTCATAGCAGAAGTGGGCACATCTAGATTGATCTATTATGGGCTTGTTAACAGGCACAGGGCCTTCCAAACCCTCTGTGTATCCTGATGGCTTCTTTTGATAGATAGAGCTGAAACGGCTTGATAGTTGGCAACAAGGGAAAAATGTACTGGGAAAAACCAATCTAGACTCGATTTCTTATTTTCCAACTCCTGGTGAAACTTGCAAAGCTTTTTGTACCATTTCTTGAACTTGTTCAGTCTGTATGGTGGGATATTTCCAACCCATTAGCATGTGGGACTACCTGAGTTAGTAACATGATGATCTGATCCTTGGCTGACTTTCTCTTATGCTGTTTTCTACCCACATAGCAGATCAAGAGAGTAAAACCATAGGAATCTTACTTTTTACTGCTGCTTTAATCCAATCAACGCAAAACTGCCAGTTACAGTACTATTTTAAATGTATATTGCTTCTTGCTTAATTAAAAAACATAAAGCTTTGTCAAGATAAGGCAGTACGTTTACCTGATTTTAAAGAGAGGTATGAATACACTGAGTGCATGGAGGTTGCTGCCAGTCCTGGTGGAAGATCCACATGCAGACCCTGGGGCTCCCGACCCTTGTTTGAGCTTGTAATCGCAAATCACCCTGCAGCCATCTGCACCCATGAGTTCAATTTTGTAAATATAAAATGGAGTGTAAACGGGTTAAGTGAAATACAGGTTTGTCTCCTCATGGGCTTGAAATAACAATAGGAGTGCTTGACCACATTTTCTGTGGATACACTTGCTCTCATTTATGTACATTCTCGTATTGACTTGGCGATCCTTAGGAACTGATGCTCTGCTTCACTAAAAGATGAAATACAAAAATGCCCTGTCAAGTGGTATCTGATTTACCATGGGATAGCTCACAAATGAAGACAAGCCACGGGTTTTACGAAAAGCAGAGTATCAAGTAGAATGAATTCCAAGGATAAGCATTCATTTGTTTTGTGACTTTTATATCTAAAACATAAATAAGGCATAACAATTCAATTCTCCCTTCTGAATTAATCTGACATTGATCTGAAACAGTTCTGGTCCTTATAACCTTTTTTTTTTTATTTTCCCTAGTGCTTCATGGACACTGGCTATGGTGTCATTTGTGCTGTACAATTATCTACTGGCATTAATTGCTTTGCTCTTAAAATAGTTTACCATGAATTCTGTGTGAATTACCATGAATACTGTGAATTGCTTAGGTGGTAAACCCATATGCAGCTACAAGAAATATCTGATGCCGTTTATAAGTGCTTAAATGCGCCCACCTATAGACAGTGTATTTTAATGCACATATTACTACTGATGTTTATTCTATTCCATTGTAATTAAGTTCCACAACTAGTTTTAATTATTACTAACCTTGCCTCAGCTTTCTGCATACCACAGACATTTACAATAAATACATATAGAGGGGTAGTTCTCTGTAAAAAAAAAAAAAAAAAAAAAAAAAAAAAAAATA
>JAOXNO010000033.1:31559942-31574253 GCA_028565335.1 Limnodromus scolopaceus | reverse complement strand
TTTTACATTGCAGCATGAACTTGAGGCAGAGAACACAGAGTACATGCATGTGTATTTTGCCTGGCAGGGGGTATGCCTTTTTCTAAGCTATGGGGAATGTAGATATTGCATTTTCATATTAGACACAATGGTAGGCATCAGGCTTTAGAGCTTGGTTTCCAGTCAGTTCTCCTACTCAGTGAGGTGAAGTGATCCATACTAAAGAGATTTTTCAGCAATATCTTAGCAAATGTCAAAGAAACCACCTCTTTATTGTTGACAATTATTTTCCCCAGTGGAATGATACCCTGTTTTTATGTGACAAAACAACAGGAAGGTGTAAAGTCAGCCTTGTCAACTATGATAGAAGATTTGATTGAACGCACAGTGGCAAAGAATAATTAAATACATAGGCTTTCTTTTCCTAGGGTATTTCCAGTTTGTATCATAGAACATGATTTCACCATTCTCTGTATTACAGTTAGCAGACAGAAGGAAACATCTCAGATGTGCAATGTTATTACTTGTTATTACTAGCTGTTACTGATAAACATGGGTTTGCATTAGTTCAATGGACTGACATAATACTTGTTAGAAATATTTTCTTTCTCTAAAAACAATGTGGTGTTCAGAAAGGATTTTATTTTTTTTCATAAGTGGGATTCAAGTGTATGTGTCGTATATCATTTAAGAAGAAATGAGGAGATGCTATGGGAACGTCATGTACAAGTTTTACCTCATTCAATAGGTAAGCGTGAAATGTTTCTTAAAGCCCCTCCCAACCCCCCCAGGGTTTGATTAAAAAAAAAAAACTACCAGAGTGAGAGCTTTTCCTCTGGCCTGTTCACAGAGTTTCCTGAAGGGCCTCCTTCTGTTTGCTTCTTGCTCCTCTGACTGTGGGGTTGCTTCCCAGTTGCTGTGTGGCTGGAGGGCTCCTGGGAGAGCCCGCTGCATAGGGTAGGGACATTGTGTCTGACTCCAGTACACAAAGGCCCTTGCTGTCTTTATTCCTCAGCTGCAGAGGGGCCAGGAGCAGCTGAAAAATGCTGTAAAAGGTTTGCTGAAACATTGAGCTTTGTGTTGTACGTGCACCTCTTCTCCCCGACAATATAAAATTCCTTGGGTGCTAGTTGACTGTTTTGAGAGCATTGCTTAACTTTAGCCCATGGATGTGAGAATTTGCCATTTGTTCAGGCATGAATACACGGGGGATGCTGCAAAGGGCCAACACGAAATTCTGGGAATCTCTGCTTTGAGGGTTTGCCTTGGGTGCCTGCTTCAAGCCGCACTCTGAGATAAAGGAAGAAGCAGGACAGTGAGAAACTGCTCAGACACTCTTAAATCATGGCGATGCTTGGAGGAGGTGGCAAGCATGGATAACACAGCCAGGGCAAAGCGGCTCTCTAGCCCCATGGCCTGACCAGGACCCTCCTCTCCTCTTAGCCTTTGCACCCAGTCTGGTCTCTCCCTGAGGGAGAGGAGGTGCTCTGGTCAAAGAGATGGTATTCGGTTTCCCAGGAGGCGGCCAAACTTGAATATCTGGTTCTGCTGTGCTTCTCATGGTCTCTTCACTAAAGAGATCAAAGCATATTTATTTCTGGCACAAGATATATACAGATTCCTGTGGCCGTGTGTCAGCAGAGCATGGATGAGCTCTCAGACCATCACATTCACTGTAGCCATACCAAAACTTCAGCATCCCTCACCTGTTTTGGGAAAACAGCCTTTTAGCTGCCAGACCAACTTCCCCTATTAATTAGTTTATAATAATCAGATGCATCAAGGTATCTAGGTGGAATAGTTGTGAAACAAGATGATCTCCTGACTCATCTAAGGTTATGCCTTAAAAAAGTCCAGTTTGATTCAGCTTAGAGTTTATGCTATGTCTAGCTGTAGCTACGACTGACTAGTAAATTGCTACCCCTTGGTCAGTGACCGGGTGACCAAGGTGCTGCTTGGGCTTCACAGCTGGAGGGGAAAAAAAAAAGTGAAATTTCCTGTCCATTGGTCCTAACCCATTGTAATTAATTAACTGCATAACTACCAGGCTAATGTTCAAATGGTTTTATTTGTTTATTTTTCCTTACTTTCCTCAGAGTTTTTGGCAGCTTGAGAAGAGGCTGGTCAGTCCAGAGTCTTTCCCTCGAAGCTCTCTACCACATCACAAGATCTGTCACATGTTAGGGTGACTGGTATTGACTCATACTTTCTCCTACTGTACCTATGGCTTTTCTACCATAATCATCTTCACTCACATTCTGTTCTGCATTTTCTTATTCAAATAATATTTCACATCCTAATCGGATTTTGTTTGAATTGGTTTCCAGAAGAGTAGCTTTTAGCTGAGGTTTCAGTCTATACTTCCATTGTAAAGTTCTGCTTATATTTGTAAGGTTTTATTATTTTTTTTAATAACTGATATTGAAAATCAGCAAGCAGTGTGCTTCATAAAATCCCTTGTGAAAAGCTGTGAGTGGGGTGTCTCTACTATTTGCAGTAATACACCAAAGGTAAAAGCACTGTTAGAGCTGTGATACCAGAGCCGCTGATTGTGGTCTGTCCTTTGCCTGATGACTTTATCTGGCAATCCCCTTTTTTGGAGGAGCTGGTTTGACATCTTGAAGGGTCTGCAGGCAAATGCTCATCATGGTAAAGGTGCTTCGGAGTGCTGCAGAGCTTGCAGAGGAGCCAGGGTGTTCAGCAGATTAGGGCCACTTCTCGGTGTTTCCTCATGTGTCTCAACACTCAAAGTGCATTTAGCATTCAGGCCTAAATTGGGCATCCAGGCTCCCTTGGAAAAAAAGTAAGAAAAAAAAAAAAAATTCTGAGGGAGAGATCTTCTGAAAGCAGAAAAGCCCATATTACTTGGAACAGCTAGGAAGTGAATGTCAGAGGAAAGAACTGGAGTTTATGTACGTGCCATCCACCCCTTCATTTGGGATCCATGGTGTGACCCTTTTCTGGGAATTTATGCCAAAATGTGATGTTGGTTGGATATATCTTTGAAGCTGACCCTGCCTTGAGCAGGGATTGAAACAGATGACCTCCTGAGATCCCTTCTGACCTAATTTATTCCTGCCCAGTGGGGACTGGGTGGAGGGACATAGCGCAACATTGCCCAGTTTCCAATGGCTTGTGATTAAAGCAGCTGCATGTGAGAGGCCCAAGCTCACATTCCTGCCCTACCAGTTTCACAAAAGCATGAATCCCTATGATTTACTCCTCAGAAGGACCGTCCTGACAAACAGGCTAGTAGATACTCTGGAGAGCTGAGGTCTCCCTTGGTTTGTTCTTTTCGAGGTGTTTACCTGAAGGTACCTTGAGCAAGAAATAACTGGATGCTGGCTCCACAGGTTACTGCTCTTGTCTGTAGATGTGAAAGATCAGGCTAATAAATGTGGAGTTATTTATGCAGTGTAGACTGGGAAGAATAGAAAATAGCTTCCAGTTTACTATGCTTACCTGAATGTCAGAAAGCCAGATTCAGCCAGGGATTTGAATGTGACTCTCTGGCTCGACCCCCTCACTGCACTACTAAATGTTTTGGTACTTTCCATGCCTTCAAACAGCTTTAGCTCTTTTGGGCACCCCCATATATGCAGTTCACCACATACCAACGTCAAAACCATATTCACAAGTTGGCCACAGCAGCAGCCAGCCTGATACTGAGGGATAGCAGTAGTCCCTGAATGAAGTTGAAAGGAGCCCTTGTTTTTTTTCCTGCAAACCTGGCCCTTGGCAGAACCACAGTGAGGCCCTAGAGGCCTTCTGCCTGTGTGTGGGGTTTGTTTGGTTTTTTTTTTTTTCTCAAGGAAGTCTTGCTCTACAATGTGTCAGGATACTTTCTTCTATAAATACTGTAATAATGGGCACAAATGAGTTTTCCAACCAGCGATGAACATCATCTCTCCTTTAAGTGCTGAGTAAACACTAGAACCTGAGTTTGTAGAAATTCATCCTGTGGTAGGTCAGAGTATATTGCCACAATATAATAAGTAAGATCCAGATAGTTTTATGTAAAACTCTGGACTTTATACCCACGCACACATAAAATTCTATTGATGTAATGGGCTTTCTATTGCAAAGGAAAATGATTATATTTTTTTCCCTCTAGCTTGTGGGAGTAAAACATTTCAGTGTGCGTTGCAAATTCTACAATTTTATCATAAATCAATGGACTAGTTTATATACAACATGCAGAAATAGTATTTTTAGGCATTTTGTTAGAAAAAAGAACTGTTCCTCAAAACCAGCTTCAGCCCTCAGCCCAACTTCCGTGTGTAATTAGATTAACCTAAGCGGAATAGAAATAAGTGAGTCTGGACCAAGTCCAAGGAACAAATAGATTACAGTGGACCCAACATTGAGGGCAAAAGTAATTTTCCAATTGATTTTTGGTAGATATAGGATGTTGGACCCAGAAAGGATACTACAAAACTGGACGTTATTTCTATTATTAGCGCTGTGCTGAGGATATACCTGCTTCAGATTTGCCCACTTATTTGCTAACCCTCAAGTCCTGATTCCTGTAACAGGTTTTACCTGTTAAATGTCTCGCTGAAGGTTTCTGAGGCTGCACAGGGGCATAGGGAAGGTGCAGGCAGTAAGCTGGAAGGAAGATTTCTTGCAGGGGAAATGGTTGAGCCCAGGCTTTGGGCGTTCAAAGTCTGACACAGCATCCTCCTAGAAGGCCAGTCATGAAACTCAAGGCTTCATAGCCAAACCTGTTATCTGATCAGTCTTCTGATAAAACAACCTAGATATTCCTGCACTAGAGAATGTCAGTGGCATTATTTGCCTCGTTGTAAAGAGAACCTGCATGGTCCTTTTAGATAATTAGGTTGCTGTTTTGTTTTTTTTTTCCACACTAATTAAACAGAAAACATTTTGAAGTGAAGTCAGTCACTCTCCATTGGCAAACTGCCATACTGAATGGTGCAGGGGCAGGCGTGTTCACGGCTCTCTGTGCTGGGTATGCACACTCTTTAGTGAGGGATAGAAAAGAAATCACTGAAAAATGGACTCCTCAGTGGAGACGTAAGTAATAGCAATATTAGACCAATAAAACCAACGGCATGATTTTTATGAACAGCTGTAATTATTTTCCGCTAAAAAGGGTGCGGGAAAGGGAGACGTATAAAGCACAGCCGTTCCCATTGCCAGCAGCCTGGGTAGCAGAACGCCTGCCTCCTTCTCTCTGCCTCTTGTATACACACATCAAACAATTGCATTAGCACTTCTGCTGCCTTTCTTCTCCCACCCTCTTTTTTTCACACTATTTAAAAGCTCAAGCAGAGTGGTGTTGATAGTTGAGCCTGACAGCGAGTTTTGTTTGAACACAGCTTATAGTATCAATGATAATTCAGAAATGTCTGCATGCATTTTGAAGGCAAGCTTAAGTAACTTTTAAAGACACTTCTCCGTTTGCAAATAATAAATCATTTGTTCTGTTTAGTGCTTCTGAGAGCGTGTCTCTGTGGAGAAGCTAGGTGGTGAAAGTTGGAACAGGACAAAGTCCTGCCTCTGCCCACAGGGATATGTAGTAGAATATGTATAGTTATAAAAAATGTTTTTATATCTTACTATCTTTTGTATTTATTTAATATTTCATCTTTATTGCCACCTCTACTACTGTGGGAGCAATTGTTAAGGAATGGCAGCTCAGTAACTATAGGGGCTTTCTGCAGACAAAAACATGTCAAGGAAGAAAGCAGTTAACGTTTAGATCGAGCCTCAAATAGGTCTAAAAAGAAAAAGGTAATTACACATATTAAACAGTAACTGTCCTCCTGTCTGGATTTTATGTTCTGGCTATTAATGCTACAGATGCCTTAAAATGCACAGTTGCAAGCCCTGCTCCGTTCCTAATAGCTAATGCCTAAAGCCACATTTTGGCAAAGAAGCAGGAAGAAACTCTTGGGACTCCAAATATAAGCACCATCCTTACAAAGGGGATGTGTTTAGTGCTGTGGTTATAGATATGACTCCAGTGCTGGTCCCATTAAAATTACGGGGACTTTTGCCATTGAGTTGAGGAGATGCAAGTTCGTGTTCTTTGTCTAAGTGTTAGCAAAATACATTTGTTAGATCATGAGCTTCCATGGCAAGCTTTCTCTTTCACTGGGTCAGTATATCCTCTACAAGGGTTAAAAATTTGTGGTCTTATATAATGCAGATGAGAGTCATAGTTTCTAAATAAAATCTGTGGGCATCAGTTGGTATTTTCAGGGTCCTACTTTTTACAGAATAAATCTTTCACGTAGATTCAAAAGAAAGTGTGGTTGTAAAGTGCACATCCATTTAGGGTGGAATATTTGAGGAAGTCTGTGGGAGTTAGTATCTGTTTTCCAGTATTTTAAGAAGATTTAGGTCCTATATACTCTCCAGAATATCTCAGACTTAATTTTTCCCCAAAATTTTCAATGAAGACCAGAATCCTGCTGGGCTAAAACATAGAATAAGTGACAATTTCTGCGTGAAAGAATCCTATATGTAATCACTTCAGTTACAGGATCTAGTTGAAGAAATGAAATCCCAGGTTTCTGTTAAAAACAAAACACACACCCACACCCACCCAAAAAAAAACCCCCCAAAAAAAACCCCAAAAACCACACCACCCCCACAATCTTATACCTGCAATATAGAAAAAATATTTTGCCTTGCCCTAGTGCTTTTTAATATCTTAATGAGTAGAATTATCTAATACTTTTTTTTTTTTCATCAAAGATTAATTTGGTATCTTGGAATTAACTAAGGCTTTTTCCTCAGGTTTCATGGCAGGTATACAAATGTTTATTGAAGAGAGGAGCAGTTAGGGACATAAATCCATGCTGCTTGTTGAGGCATAACTTACCGTTGCCCTTGGGAGGGAAAGTCACACTGCATTTGTGTGTGTGTGTTAATGAACACATATTAAATACACTGTCATATCTTACTTGCTATGACACTCAGGTTTTCACTTTCCATTTTTATTTAATGTTCATTTCAATGGCACTTAATTGTCAATGGTCTAGTTATAGACAAGTAATCTGAGAAAATCTGATCTTTAAATAGATGGTAATAAATATCTTTTTTTTCTTAACTACTCTGCACATGTATCTCAGAAGGAACCTACTTATCTGTATATGATTCAAAGATTGTCATGGTAAGTATCAAATTATACTCAGGGGAAGAGTAAATAGGGATATAGAAGTCAGGAGACATTGTGATGTGAATTATCACTGTATTAGTGAAGTAAGTTCTGTATTTTAAACAGTTTTTCTTATTGATTTAGTTGTGAAGTGTATGGTTTTTGGCAATGTTTGGGCACTGGTACCACTCTACCTACATCCTCTATGCTGCTGTGTTCGCTAATGCTTTTGAAATTCACACTACAGAAAATTTGGCTGTTTAATGCCACTTATCACATTTACGTGACTATAAATAGCATAAAAACTTACCCAGAATTAGGTAAGCAGGCCTTTCTGGTGTCATCCTTCAGGTCATTCAAACTGATTGCCGAATAGGAGAGAAACTTCCACAGGGGAAGAGCAGTTGGCAGCGGCCGGGAGCTGGTGCCTTTCTCTGACCACCAGCTTTGTCCTGTTACCATAGATCCTTTCTTCCAGATGCATGTTCCCTAGGAAGGAATATGTGCTTCAGGGACCAGAGCCAAAATATGAGCCTGTTCCAGCATTCAGTGCGTGAGGCAACACTGAGCATGTCTATATTTGGGGAAGAGTGCTGATTTTTTTTTTTTTTTTTTTCCCCTCATACTGACTATGATAGAGCTGTACATCATGGGTGTTTGTGATGTTCATAACAATAATACTGTGTAATAATAGAGTATGTAATGGAGTAATAAATATCCTTTAGCACATGAGCCAAAGCCCAATAAATTCATTAAGCAGACTAGATTTCCAGCCACCAGCAGCAGAGCTTGCACTTAAATCAGCATCGCAACTTGGGTTTCAGCGACTGTCATCTCTATTAGAGAATAGAATATTTTTTGAATCCAACTTTAAAATGAAATGTTTGAATAAAGAAACTGCCCTCTCTTCCATAAATACTAAGTATGAACCTAGGCACAATAGACATGAATGTGAAAATGAATGCATCTTAGCATGTCTTTGCATCTCGGTTTGATTGCACATTGTGAGAGCTTGTGGCTTGGTGCCTTTTCTCCTGGAGCCTCGTGATCACACACCCCAGTGCAACAGCTGACAAAGACAAGCTGCCCCTCCCACAATGACAATCTAGAGTGAAACGTAAGGCAGACTTTGGTACAAAATTTGCTAATTTCCATGCAAGTACTACTCTATTGAAAAATGCTATCTCACATTGACACACATCAGCCTGAGACTGGATTGCACGTGGTAGCAAATGCAAAGTAAGGGTGGTGGTGTGGAAAAGGCAACAGGGTCAGACTGAGAAAGCTTTCTTCTACCCCCAGCTCAGCAAGGGGCTTCCAATGCAAGACTCTCAGCTCATTTAGTCCCATATGTCCACTCTCCAGCTGCAGCCTCAGATAGGGCACAGGAATGTGCTCATTGAGTATTCAGACACACCGTCCTGTAGTAGCCCATAAACAGTCTGCCTCCAGGATCAAAAAATTCAAATTGGTAGTTATGTCTAAATGCTCTAATTTTTACTTTAGTACATCTTTACTGTTATACAGGCATTCAAGGTCTGACACAGGTTTGTTCGTGTGGCTGCTGAAGAGCTAAAAACTAATGTGCTTTTTTTCCCATGCCTGGGGAAATGCGGAGCTGATGTTTTATATGAAGACCAAATCCTTTGCCTTCCAGAGAGAGCTCTGCTGATCATCCATGTACAGCTCTCCAAATTTTTTACCAATGTGACTGTTACATAGTAGATATACAGAGATAATGTGTTGAGGGGGCACAAAAGCTTTGGTGCACTTTTTCCGAGGATGGTTCCCAGCTAGATTCCTCCTACTGAAGATCAAACTGAAAGGCTGTGCTGAAGAACATTAGTAACTGAATGAGCTAATACATTTTTTTTCTGGATGTTGCTAAGATGTTGACACAAGCCAGTTGAATAGTATAAAATATATAATAGATTCTTCTGGCTTTGACAGTAATTCTTATTCTTTGACCAATATTTAAAGTTTAATTAGATGTTCTTACTAGCAGATCATTATTTTTTTTTAAATTTACCGAGCTAAAGAAGCAGTGAAACAAATGTTTTCTCTTCTGTAAAGTCAGTACTGATGGATTGGGTGCCTGAAAAGTGGGGATTTCAGGAAAGGAGTTAGATATACAGTGGAAGTGAAAGGGAGAATTGGGGAAGGGGGTGCTGGAAAGCCAGCATTGCTCTACCTGAGTGAACGGTACCGAGCAAAACCTGTGATACGGAGTGTCCGTAATAGTTGTAAGGACGGGCTGCAGGGCCCTTTGTCTATCTATGTTGGAAGGCTTTTTGTTAACTAATCTGTTGGGTGTTACATTGCATAATATGTGTACACCTTAGACATTTCCATGTATTGATGTATATGCTTGGACATCCTACGTTCCTCTGCATAATCTCATATGAAGTCTACCTGTTTTTTTTTTTTTTTTTGTCTCGTGTGTGGTCTTTTGTCTGCAAAGCAGAGAAGTTGCTGGTTGCTAAACATATGAGGAAAACTTTCATAATTCCACACTTGCTGAACAACTTTAGGCGCTAGTTAGGCCTAAGGCAAACCTAATTAATGAGACTTAAATGCAGAATTTGCTCAGCCCCCCAGGTTCAGTGGTATTGTGGAAAGCTCCTGCTGTGATGATGCATTAGAGTCACAGATATGATAAAATGAGGCATACATTATTCTTTTGTAATCCTCTATTTTCTGGTACAGAATACCACCCTCAGACTGTGTTTTGAATGCTAACACTCAATCTGTTTCAAATAGAAATACAGTTTTCCCTTTCAGCAGGTTTCCTTCCTATTCCCATTTTGTACAATGGATAAATAACAAGGCTGAAAAGAACGCTTGTCAACTTCAATTTTGCCAAACATGTAAATGTTATAAAAACCTTTAAAAATCCCCAGATAACAAAAGTATTTTCACAATTTAAGTACAAAGATTACAAAGCTGACCAGACAAATTACAAACAAATAAACCCTTGTAGCCTGGAGAACCAAAATATTTTGCCATGGGTATCCTCCACGCGAAGGACCTTGGAATGAAAAGTTAACACTGACTTTATGCAGACTTCTGTTGTCCAAATATAAAGGCATGCAAATGCGCAAGCCAGCCACTGCATGCTTTTATTAGATGCTGTTTGAAGAAAAAAAAAATTAAAATATATAATGCCCAAGCTCTTTGGAGTCCTTCAGATTTACATACCCATGTGGAACTTCAGTGATTACAAGGGAGAACTGGGACTTTGCACACCTACAGTTAGATCAGACCCTCAGCTAGTGTGCACAGATTTTACTGGGAAAATATCCTTCTGAGTGTTATGACTGTGGAATTTTTCACTGTGACAGTTTTGACAGTGGAACATTTAAATAAATAGATTTACGCTTATGCGAAACTTCATTCTCCAGTTATGGCATATTTCTGTATGGAAATGTTAATAAACTATACCACTAAGGTAATTTATATGAATATTAGGGACAAGATTTTAACCATTTTGCTTATGCTGATAACAGTAAAGCCACAAAGGTTGCATATTGACAGTGCTTAAAATAGGGCTAGCTAAAAAAATGTGTTCACAAAGCTGGTTTGTTAAAGAGAAATATTTCTGCTGCCCTTCTGCAGAACATTTATACATTCACTGGCATCACAATTTCCAGCAATGGATGGTGACAGTACCTGTGTTAACTGTTTGAAAGGAAATTGCAAAGCCAGAACTGAGCTGTTTCAACAGACTAAACAAGGAGTAAAGCAAGGGAAGGGGCATTGATCCTTTTTTTAATGCTGAACTGAGGATTTTTCATCACGAGTAAACTCACGTCAGTTATCTCGCTACAGAGATAGAAAAATACCCTTTCTTTATTCAATTTAACGAACTAAATTTTGAGAATGTAAGGACCATGTCTCTTTTTGAATTAATAGAAATTTGCCACTTCTAATTGTAATTGTTCTGTCTGACCTCAGTAGTGAAGGTGGTTATCTTCCTAAAAAGCAGTGTCATTTGTGCCATTGGCACTGAGGGAGCCCAGTGACAGAGACTATAAATCAATTTACAGCCTGTTTAAAAGCGGGCGACGAAACCCATGAACGTTAATTTAAAAACTGCTTCAGATTACTATTCTTTTATGATTAGCTAAAGTGGACTTCAATCTCCTTTGAGATTTCAGTGTTAGCATGATAAAATTCATTGCTTCTAACAAACTGACTGGTTTTCAGCCACAGTACTTACTCAGTACATTGCACATATGTGGCACTATACAGCAAGTGGAAGGTCACTTGCTTAATCCTTGCTCCAAAGGTGTAAGTGGATATGATTGCATGCAATACAAACCCAATACCTATCTATTAGTGTGACAACGCTCCACTGAATAGAGGTTTCTTGAAAGAAGAGTGGAAGAAATTTGGCACAGGAGGCCTCCTTTGCCTTTTCCTGTGACCGTAAGGTAAAACAGAACCTGATCAAAGTGCTTTATGGTCGCTGTGGAGTAGCAGCACCCCCAATGCCAACCTGGCTCAAATAGTGGTGTTAGAGAAAAACCTTTAGTGAGGTCTACACAGATGTACACCCCCTGGACCTCCCAAGGTGCCCTGGCACACCCCACTGCCAAGGTTAGGTCACTCTCCCAGCCTGTGGTTGTGAGTCACTCCTTGGCATACTTAGCTGTCCTCCCAGAACTGGTTCCTTTGAGGCTCATAAAATGCTCCTACGAAACAGATATTAATCTGTTTTACCCCAAAAGGACTGTTTATAGCTATGGCCAGACCCAAACTCCATGCGGTCAGTGTCACTTGTGCAGACAACCACTGAGTGTCTGGCCTGCTGACTAAGGCAGACTGGCACTTACTTCTCTGAGCCAAAGACTTGTCTCAGGAATACAGAGATGCCTGTCTGGTGAAGGGCTGAGGCCTTGAAGAAGGTTACACAGGGATGTGCTCTCAACCCTGATGGATGGGGCTGTTTAACTTGATCTCACGTGCCTCAGCTTCCCTGATCCACCCTGACATGTTGGAGGGGAAAAAAAAGGCATAAAAGTGTGGGAAAACCTACATCCCTCTCATTAGGAAGGAGGCAACATCAAGCATGGGGGATCATGTGACATCATTGGTCAAGCAACAAAGAATGAACACAAACTGAGAGGGAATGGAAAAAGCAGACAGATGATGCAAGGAAATCAGACGTGTCAGCTGTAGTGACTTTCAGGATATGTATTTCTCAGTCAACAAGAATGTCTTGTTCCCCGGTGAATCTGCACATCTCCGAATCTGGAATTTCCTCCTAAGGCTTTGTTGTGATAGCAAGACTTAGTGAAGATCTTGGTGAAGTGCCCCGTCACACAGAGAGCCTTCCTGCTGAGGTCATGGGGCCATACCAGTAGGAAACTGGTGCGAGAAGAGAATCGGGTTATGTGTGCTTGGGCAGGTCCAGGGTGTGGTGGCCAGAAGTGTTCCTCCTCCCATAGCTATCTACTGGGGTCTCCATTAGGAAACCTTCTTCAAAACAGGTATTGTTCAATGCTTAAGCTTATTACAATGTTTGGGCCTTTTTTTCTCCAATTCACTAGAATGTAATTCGGTGTTGGAAAAGCTGCCATTATTCTGCACAACCTCCAGCTGCTGGCTGTTGTTCGTCTGCCTGTGTCACTGGGCTGATCAAAGCCTCGGGGGCTTCACTGGAAGCATCGCTTGTGAGTGTGTCTGGAAGTGCTGCTTAATCACAGGGGCTCACCTTTCACGGAAACGTTTGGCAGGCAGGAGAGCTTATAGAAACGTGCTGGAGAGATGGAGCTAACCATTAGGAGGCTCTGGGAATCTTCTGCTGAATACAAGGAAAAAGGAGGAGGATGAGAGACAGAGTTTGAAAATCATGCAAGACTTTTGGGAAAACGCTGATTCAGCAGAACACAGATTCATCTGCCTCGAACTTCAAGGCTGTCTGATCTTAATAAAGTGCCTAAGCAGACCCCTAATTTGAGTTATGGCAAATACCCTACTCTTCATTGAGGCGACTCATGCGCACAGGGTTGAGTACATGCTTAAATGCTTTGCTGGGTTGTGAACGAGCTCTCAGTAAAACGATCTGGTTACTGCATGCTCGTTTGCAATTCCCAAATTGTGAAGGCAGGTACTTTCAGTAACAAATACCTACTTTTCAGGTGGCCTCACATGAGATTTTTTGCCTTGTAAATGTTGATGACAGGTTACTAAAAATCTGTTTCTGTTCGTGTAGCATCATTGTGGTACTATCACCTGCTGCGTACGTCAAACTTTCCTCTGTGGCTGTAGAATATTTATCTGCTTTGGGTTTACTATCTGGCCCAAGAAGAAACATCTTTAGGTTTGGTTTATTATGTTTCATAGAACAGTCTTGTGAATGTGCTGAACAGATTGACAGAGTTATATTTAAATATAATTAGATATGGTGAACTCACTTGTTTGAAAGTTTAGCTTTTGTAGAAACATACTAATGAGCATTCAGTTTCTGACACTTTCATATCAAATGTGACACAAACACAACTGCTTCTGCTCTCTCACACAATTCTTATGCAGAATTCCTACAGAACCTCACTGTTGCTGTTACGTTGCAGCTGTATTTTGTGGAAGTGTGTTTTACTCAGAATTTTTCAAACCTCTCATTGACTCCGTTCTGATCTGCATTTCTCTGTACAAACCTAATAGTTAAAATTTCTTTGGGTCCCTCAGTTTCAGGATGAGCAATGGTTTATAGAATGAAGAACACGGTTTGTTCCTATGGAGACTTAAGTATTCAAAATCATTGTGTTCCTTCAGTGCATTTAGTTATGCGGTTTGTTTTTTTGTCATATGAGGGGATGGGGCACACACCTGCAGCCTGTCAATCGTCACTCATTTTACTCAAATGATGTCCTTACTGAGACAAGATAGTTCACTTTGGTACGTGATGCAGGAAGGATCCCGTATAAATTGGGGAGAAAAAAACATAGCATGAAGACTGTCATGCTCCTTAAGTATTAGTTGCAGAGAACATGACTATTCCTCTGTTTTTATCTTTCTTTCTGAACTGAATAGGGAACTTAATTCATTACGTTTAAGTGCCACATAATTGACCTCTGCCCTGACCCAATATTCCAGGGGAATCGTTCCTGCTCTCACAGAGGCGCAGATGAGGAGCTGCCTTTGGTGCGGAGACCGCTCCTTACACGCCGCTTCCTCCCTCCCTCCCTCCCTCCCTCCCTC
>JAOXNO010000033.1:31542591-31559032 GCA_028565335.1 Limnodromus scolopaceus | reverse complement strand
CGGCCTCGCCTCTCCCGCCGGCGGGGCGGCGGCTCCCGGCCGGCCTGCGCCGACCCGCGGCGCTGGCGGCGGAGGCGTGGGGCTGCCGGTGCCGCAGCTCCGCGCTGATCCCCGGTAGCGGCGGGGATTAGCGAGGGCGGTGGTGGTGGGGGACGACACCGGCACCGAGTGTCTTTGTGGTGGGGCGGGCAGAGGCTCGGCGCCCGCAGGTGTCTCCTGGGAGACGGCCCGGGGCTGGGGCAGCGGCAGCGGGCCCCGGTGCTGGCGGGGGAGGCCCGGGGGCGGTGCGGGGCCCGGCGGGCCCGGCCTGCGGTGGGGGCACAGCAGGGGGAGCCGGTGCCGCGGCGGCTGCACCCCTCTCTGAGAGTCAGCGCTGGCAGGTGAAGGGGAAGAAGATAGGATCCTTTTTTTCTTGGTCTGTTTTTGGCGTTTCTTCTCTCTTTTTCTTTTTTTTTTTAAATTTATTTTTTTCTCCTCCTCTGCGTTTGTGAAGCAATCTGCAGTTAACCTGCGGGGATGACAGGGAGAAGTGGTTTCAGCAATGGGAATGGGCAAGGCCAGGGCACTGGTGGTGGGTGGCCTTTGCCGGGGGTTTGGATTTGGGAGGCAGGAGCTGGAGGATGCTGCCTGTGTTTTCCAAAAATGCAAGGCACGCTTAAAAGGTGGAGCAGATGGTGGTGGTAATGCTTACTGTGAAAGAGGTTCGTGAAGATCCCATGTTTCCTCTAGATAGTTTTGGTGTTGCTTCTCTTGGCAGAAAGAGGTTAGTGTTCACTTCTGGCAAGGAAAAGAAACTTGCGGCGAGTTGTCTTGCAAGGGAACGGGGTAGTTCTGCTTTTCCACAGAGAAGGGAACCCCCTACAGCTTTATGTCTCTGTCTCGCCTTTGAGATTGACAACATGAAGTGTCTTGGCATAGAGAGAAACTGCGGTGTGCTTTATTTTCTTACTGCACACCTTTATAGTTGGATGAAACTAGAAGGGAGACTCAGAATCTCCTCTTATCCTTTTCTACGCCAGATGTGTTTTTCTATCTAGTATATATTGCGCTTGAAGTGTTAAACTCTCCGGGGGCATGGAGGTGGGGATGTGAGGCAAGGTCTACTAGTTACTTCAAACAGTTCTCCTTGCTCACACTTAAGAAGGAGAGAAAGGAACATGTTGTAAAAGCAGCAAAGGAATATATAAAAGTGAAATATTAATGAACTGGAAAAGCTTAGATAGCAAAGACTTTGCGCCTAATCATTCAGGAGGGTTCCTGTCCTCTTTACAACTCCTCATTGTGTACATCTCTGTAGCACAAATGCAGTTTGTATAAAGGACAGCAATATTTGTGTTTATGTAGCAAAAAGTATTTTGCATTGGGGATGATCTCTGCAGTGGCTTGCTAGAGCCATGATTTTTGAGGCTGCTGTAGGACAGAGAATTATTGCAGAAACAATAATAACAATCTTGAAAAAAAATATTTCAAGAATGTTTTCTTAGAAATGGAAATGAGACGGGCTGACTCAGTCCTGGAATAACCCAGAGAAGGACTAGCCTTAGAAAGGCCTCTTCGAGATGTGACGATGGCTGTTTTCACCCTCAAGCTGCTATTCATCTCTAGCATCCCAAATGGGAGAGCAACGGCACTCTCTCAGGAGAAAGATAATCCATGGCTGTCCAGGGTCTGTTGAAAGTGCATCTTACAAACAAGAGATATTTTCTGCAAATTGGGGTTCTTTTGCTCCTTGGAGTCTGGAGTGCGATGGTGCCTGTAGTTTGAAGAACTTCCCCAGTTTGGCTTGGGGGGTTACTGAGCGCAGCAGCTTTCTCGGGCGGTTCGGTGGGGGAATTTAGTTCAGTGGGAAAGTTGTCTGTCTGTCAGCGCACAGGGTGAAGTCCTGTAGCTCTGGCTGTAGTCCCTGGTGAGGCTTTTTGGAATAACTGGTGCTTGAGCGAGGCCTGCCTTCTGGGGAGCTTGGTGCAGGCCGGAGTAGGGCGATAGACATGGGGAGCTGTAGCAGAAGGAGGACCTGGAACAGTACGTAGTGTATGTAACCCTACAAGAGATAACGTTTGGTATTTAAGTCTGCTAGTCACAGAAGATGCTGAAAAGGCATCTTGTATCCTCAGGTCTAAGCGTATGGTTGTGTGAGAGCATGATCTCTCATGCTGCGTAAGCTCTATGTATGTGGTTGAACTTCTCTTTCCTGATTCAAGCCTAGAGCCTCGCATAAGCATTTGTAGTTAATAGCTGGACGTTGAACAACTTAAAAAAACCTGACAATGTTTTTGTTCGCTAGATGGAGTGATTTCATAAATTGAAAGAGAGATGTAGAGATGTTGCTCCACTTAGAAAAATTCCTATTCTTCCATGTGGGTTCATAGAAGATATTGTGGCTTTGTTGGATTAGCCTACCTGGAGTATTTGGAAGGCCAGAATTGCGTAAGTCAATGTATGTTTTTTACATATTGTTGTGAATTACGCAGTTACAAGTCACTAAGTATTTTGTCAAAATAAGCCTAGTGGTAGATTTTGAAAAACAAAAATGTGCGCATTCTGAAGGCATGACGTTTTCATGGAGTTTAGTGGATTGTTTCCACTGGACGTATCCTAATATAAGGAGGCTGTGTATCTACCAGGGGTTACAGGCCTTTGAGGTGAAATAACACATCAAAGCTTCACAGTTGTTTTTCTGAGGATGTTTAATACAAGTAAAGCATGAGATGAAATAGCATTTGTGCGTCAGTGAAAGTATTGATGGAAAAAGAACCTTACAGACACTTCAAGTCAAATTAATAAGCAGTGCATAGTTTGTTTTTTTTGGAATAACTACCAGCTTGTCAGGGGGAAGAACTGAACTATATCCTCTACCTTGCAGATGTTACTGCTCGTTACAAGATTCAGTGCCTCAGGTCTTGCCCTTGTGAGTAGTTTTGCTGCAATTGGAGGGACTCTTCATGGGGAGGAGGGGGAAATGAAATGTGTACATAAATAATGGCAAGTAAGAGCCGGGTTTGTTTCCTAAGAAATAACTACGTAGCTTCATCAGGTTTTTCTCTCATTACTGCACTTATTGGGCAGTTTTCTGCGATGACAGTAAACTGGGTTACCTTGATAAAGGAAATGCGCTTTTGTATTACTCTTTAGCTTTTGAATGTGCTGGCTTTGTAAGATGGCATGTAAAATACTGAAATGGTAAGCAGTTAAAATGTGTGGTGTGATTTGTACTTGTAACATTTCATGTATATTCCAATGCTTCATTGAGGGCCTTTAACTTTGAGATTATGGAAGGTGCAGCCGTATATTTTACATGCAACCGTATTAAACCTGTATAGCTGTTCGCTAGTTAAACACATGGTTACTTGCTGCTTTTTGACTCTTTCTTTCGTCACGCTACATGGCAGAATGTATCTCTTAGTATAAACTCGCACACTCGGTGACTGAAGAATGTAGCATCATTTCTCCATTGTATGGCAACAAAATGTTAACGTTTCCTACAAGGTACAAGAGCTGTGGCCTTTACATGAAATGTGATCTGTCCTGCACAGGATAGCTGTTTTATAATAAAATACAATGATAGTGTAGGGGAAATGAAACCACAGGCAAGCAATAAGAAAAGGAGAAAAGTCCTGGATGTGGAAAAAGCAAGAAATTTTTAAAATGTATGTTTCAGTCTGTTGCATATGTTTTGTAATTCTGCACGAAAACTTAAGGAAAAAAACCCAACCACCAAAACTTCAAGTACACTATTGAGATGTATTATAAGATCTGAATTATGATGGTTTTGTATCCAGATGTTCTGAGTTGACTAGAGATGGTATTATTTTTTTGCCCTTTTGCCCTTTTTGCCCCTTTGGTTAATGCTATGAAAGTCCCTGTAAGTTTTGAGGTGTGGACGTGAAATTGTTTTCTTCATAGATGGGAAATTGACGCAGCGATTATGTTGAAGTCACACAGTTGATTTCTGATAGAGAAAGACAGTTCAACTGGAATATGCGTCCCAAGACCCACAGTCTTACCTTAATGACTTCACTGTGTGAGTGTGATTCTCTTTGATAATCTGGCATGGATGTGGAAGCTCCCTACAGATCCAGTTGCGGATCTGGGTGTAAAGTTATGCAGCATTTTCTTTATAAAGACTAATTACTAGCAGATTATTATTTTCATTCTAGGAGAAAAAGCTTTTCCTGGATTTTGTTTTGTTGTTAAGTATGAGAGAGAGCAGTTCAGCACTCCTAGAATGTAATGACACTTTTACATTATTTAAGGAAATACCACTTAATTTTTTATAATGCTCTAGTGTATCAGGAATTTGAGATCCAGCTCAGTCATTAATGCTTTTGAGGGTCACAGCTGCCTTCCAGTGTGAAGAACCAGTTGTGACAGACTTTAAAGAACACTCTTTGCCTATATGTTTTGGTAGTGCAAATCATTGCTTCTGAAAATACAGTGCATTTCTAGTTTTCTTCTCTGCGTTTGCTTTTTTCACTCTTGTTTTTGGGCCTCTTTTCTGCTCCTTTGATATGCCATCTTGATGTGATCTCTTCAAGTATTTTAGTGTGAAAATAGCAGCTCTCAAGTGATTTACTTACTTTTGTTTAGTACGGGAAGATTTAGATTTGGTGAGTATAGAAGTATTCAACAGGTTCCTCATCTGTATGTTGCTCGTGACATAGTCTAAACCTTGTAGTTTGAAGCAGAACCTGTGAAGTAATGACGTCTGTGCAAATGATGTTAACCTGTCATTGTTACCATGCCAGCAAAATGTCAGAGCCCAAGAAGGATGGAGTTACCTGGTACAGCCAGAATGTGGTAGGAGGGCTGTGCTGTGCTAAGGTGGCATCGGCAGCTTCTGGCCCCTCTGACGGTAACCAAATACACCAGCATATTGTGCTTTGTTCTGCGTACTAGGTAGTAGCTCCAAATTCTTCAGTGTCTTCTAGCTGTATCTAGTGCAGTGACTATGCTGGGAGTGTATTGCTGAACAGTCCTGACTCATTAATTTGTTTAAAGTGTTCTGTATTTTTTTTTTTTTTCTATATGACTGGTGAAGAGAGATGAGGAGTGAAGTTTTGCTATTGATTCTTGAAGAAGTTTTGGTCGTTTAAGCCAGTGGCAGAGCTGCTACTGATCTGAGTGGAAGCCTTGGTGACTGTCTTAACAGGTTTTGCAACTTCAAAATGTGGAGGCTGGATTCTTGATGACCAACTGAACATATTGTGGCACAAGTAATATGGAAATAGAGTAGCAGTCCTGCCAAAAATAAGATAGCCTTTAATTTTCTTTATTAATTGTCACCATACTTATTACTTTAGTCTGTGCAAGAAAAATAGTATTTTTTCTGCTGTTAACACAGAAGCTTTAAATGAGAATTTAATCTATATATGGAAAGTATGAAACTGCTAACAAGCTAACTTCATTTGCAGTAATCAGAAATATTAATAAACTGCTTTGGTAAGCAAATTCTTCTAACGACATATTAATATTTTTTTCTTCTTATTGCTGAAGGGAGGTGACTGGTGGGAAGTGGTGATAGGGAACATATGTGGCATTCCCCATGCTTATTTAAATAAAGTGATGCTGCAAGTTGATGTACGTTCTCTCAGACTTGCAGACCTCTCAAATACCTTGAGATCAGATCATGCCTTCAGCCCTGAGTGCAAGGTATCAATTGTGCTTAAAATGAGAAAGTCGCTATAGATCAATGAATATTAATACTTATTCATTTTTTAATATTTCTTGATATTTAGAACAAGTACTGTTGGGATACACAGCGTTTGTAGGAAACAGCATTTACAGATGGATATCATACAATACAAACAGTTTCGATATGCGTACAGAAGTGCAAAGGTTGTGGTGTAATCCCTTGTTGCGTGACTACTTGGCTATTTGGAAAAAAACGCATGTAGTATGTGAAAGCACACCTGTACAGCTTCCAGAGGTACTCTGCAAAGGCATTCTAATTGGGTCCGTGTGCCTTCCTTCTGGTAGAGGTTAATGAGCTGCCAAGAATCCTGGGGTGGGAGAACCACGTAGGTATCTTCTATTCTGTTTTGGTTTTGCTGTTTCCCAGTGTAAAAGTAGATGTGGTATAAGGAATGTGATGTACAAAGGTGACGGTAGGCTCTGCCCTCGCTCTGAGTAGTAAAATAATGTGGTTATGTTCTGTGTGAATTCTCTAGTGTTTTGTAGTTACAGTTAGTGCAGTGAATATACTGTGGGCAGAAGATTCAAGCATCCTAATTTGTTAGTGTTTTGAACCAATTTTTTACATGTAGCAGCAATAAGCTCTAAGAAATGTTGGCACTGAAAGCCAGTAGCAAAACTGCTACTGTTTTTAATGAGACCTTGGTTATACCCTTAAAAATACCTTAATGTCTGTCAGTTTGCTTTGTACAGCATTTATTTTTGTCGAGGACTGATTTTTCAAAAGTTACCCAGCATATACTTTTTCATGTTTTGTTTTGTTACATCGTTGAATTCTTAGAACCTTAGGTTATAAATTTTTTTTTTTTTTTTTTTTTTACAAAGAGTTGAGAGGAATAGGAATTTCAGGACATTCAAGCCACTGCAGATGCAATTGCTGTGAGTAAGTTCAGTGTGTCTGAAAATAAGCTGTTCTGTACCTACAGACGTGTTCTGTACTAATGGTAGTTATGCAAGGACACAATATCAGGTGGGAAACAAGGCATTTAGAGTTTTTACAAAGTCCGGCTGGAGCAGAGGTTAAAAAGACCAGGGATGTTAAAATGATCGCTTGGATTTTAACTATTCAGAAGCTGACGAATAATGCTAAAGTAGAGGGAAGAATATAAGATTTGGAAAAAATGTATTTCAAAATAAAGTTGAGAAGAGAGTCACAGAAACATGTGTATGCGGTAGATGAGGGGGAAGTAAAAGGAATATAGAGAAATTAGTTTGTCAGCTGTTAAGAGCTGACACCACAAATAGCTTCTTTTTATCTGCTAATCTTTATTTTACAGCTATTAAACTCTGGGGCATCTGCTGAGATGGGGGAAGAAAAAGATGTAGAGGAGAGTTGGTGGGGAATGAAAGAAAAATCAGCTGTTACGTTCTGCCAGCTCTGTGCCTTTGTTCTACTCTGCCACAAAAAGGCTGTTAGAAGAAATTCAGGGATTAGTCACATTAGTCACAAGGTAATCTCTATCCTCTCTAAGCTCTCATCTTAACATCCTGATCTTGGTCAAATATGTTTTTGGTGGCTGACTGTCTGTGGCAGAGCCTCAGCAAATTTCACACCAGGCTTTAGTACTTGCTCATGGCCCTTAATAAGGGAGTAATGTACAGTTGCCTGTCAATGACAGGTTTTGTTATAGATTAAACCTTTAACAGGCAGAAACCAGAACCAGAAGCTACAAGGCTGTTTTAGACTGTCAGATCTGCAGCTCTGCTACACTTGTGTATATTTTTAACATACAGAAAAGTCAGTTTGAACTTTTTTCATTTAGTGTTTGGCATGAGCTAAGAGCATGCAAACAGCCGCTTTACGTGGCATCGCTGAAGGCCTAATTACTTGATTATGCATCTGATCTTCTTTGTCAAGAGACGCATATCATTTATACCTATAATAGTTTCAAATTAAGAGTGTTAGCAGATGAAGAAGACTAGGGCATTAATAACACTTGAATGAAGTTTTTAGCTGACCTATCCTGTGAGTTGCTTGCAGGGATACATAATATTCCCTAGACACTGTAGGGATCAATTTTCTGGGGTAAATACTGCATACATACATATATAATACAAATATTCTTTGTGAAAGTCAGAAGGTAAGCTGTGGTGCTTTCATTTGAAAGCTGCACTCTGTTCTAGATGTGAAATAGTGAATGGTTCAGAAAAAAGGATTTATTTCATTTATTTGCTCTAGTACAGTAAAATCCAAACGTAAATTCACAGCTTTTAAAATCTACTCTCAGATCTCTAAAGACTTAATAACCGGGGGAGGGAAAGGGAGAGGGAGAAAATAACAAAACAAAAAAATTCTATTCATCCTGGTTTTAAGGAGTTTAATATGTTGTGGGCAAGATGTTTCTGAAAAATGTATATTAGCAATACACAAGTTATTTGTAGCCTTAGTTTAAGAGGGCCTCAGGACGAGACTATTCATTGAAGAAGGTAAGCAAGAAGTTACTATTGGAAAAGGGTGTGAGAATTTGAGAGTTTCTGTCTGTTTTCTCATGCTTTCATTTGAATTTAATTGACATCCTACACTGTAGCTATTTTATTATGCTTCTATATGCTTTGAAAATAAACAATGGGAAAAAAGTATATATAAAGGAAACGATTCTTTACTCACATTAATGATTCTTTTTTCCTTATAGTTTGCATTGCCCAGGACAATGCATGTGACTTTCAAGATGGTGAAGTTGAACACCAGAGAAATCGTAAAACACTTACACAGCACTATATCTTTATGCAGCATTTTCTAAATATAGACTAAGTCCTTGTCATGAAGAGTTTGTATAGTTAAAATAAAACAAGACTTGACATGACACAGAACAGCTTGAGAGAAGCATAAGAGCTATTGGTGGGGAACTGTGAGGAACTGCGCAACTGTTTCAAATCAAGGATTTGAAAGGACAGTGAAGATGGCCCACCCCTGCCAATTAAAAAAAAAAAAAAAAAAAAGGAAAGATCAGAGTTTGAACTCCTCTTGTTGCCCAGGTTTTTGGTACTAGTTTTTAGAAGTCACTATTTCTTTCTAATTTAGGTAGTACAAACAACTACTATATGAAATCTGTGGAGATTTTTTTTTAGTAATAAATAATGAAGAATGCACAAATTTCCACTTACAGGTCTAGGTCCTCAGGTAGTGCTACAGTACTGCTGCCTTCAGTGGAGCCAAATGCACCTATTGGTTGTAGCTCCTGTTTGACCTCATGTTTATCAGGCTGAGCAGTGACTGCGATGGCTGAATGAAAGAAGGCTGGAGTAGGCAAGCAGTGCAATAGCTTTTGAACTACAGTACCTTCAGCACCTCTCCCTTGGTACATAGTTGGTTCTCCTCCGTTCCTCGAAACTGGTTTTCTGGCCTGGAAGTTGCAAAGGAAACTTGCAAAGCTTTGGTAAACTGCGTTGCTCAGAGGATAGGTGAAAACACAATATTGTGAAAATAGCTTGTCCTGATTTCCTATGGAAACAATACTTGCTATCCTACTGTCCTGGTGTATTGTTTGTATATTAATCTGCTCCAGATAGTTTTGTACTTGTTGGTTGCCTTCAGCAATATTTGGCAAGAGAATGGAAGTCTTAAAACTTTATTAAAATCTTAATGAGTTTTGAAAAATTGGAGCAGGGGGAGAGAGAGAGAGACTCATATAAGTTCTCTGGCTGAGAGGAAAGCTGCCTGGTGAGCTCATTCTATGATCGGTATCAAAGAGTCAACCTCGAAGATGAGTCTTGTATGTGTCATGGCTGCTGGGAGCTTCTTAGACATTTAAATGAACTAACCACAACATGCAAATCCGGAGGTAACTAGGCCTTGTTAGATCTGGTGCTCATAATGATATGTGAGAAAAAAGCCTGAGGAGTTTTCTGAAGGTTTTTTTTTTTTGTTTGCTTGTTGATGGGGTTTTTTTGGGAATGGTCTTCCTCCCTCCCCCTGGGTTATTACTATATCACCTTTTCCAAAAGCGTAAGGTGGAGCACTCATTCAGGGTGTTGGACTGACGCCTGCCTGATGAGAATTGATTGATTATTTTTTTTTTTTTTAAGCCTATATGCTGTATCCATTTACACCACCTGAAGATTTGGCTTTGTTTTTGTTTTTAATACTTACCTACCTGAAGTCCTCAAGTAAACCTGTTGCAGGTATGGAGCTTGTGTTAAACTCGGCTTTTCACTGAAAAGGGAATAGGTGTTTATTGTGTTTTTAAGTTAGTTGGATTTGCTGGATGTCAGTGAAAACAATCAGCAGAAGTAGAGAAGGCCGGACTTTTTTGTTGTGTGGTGTCAGACAAGGATGGGGAAAGCCCAAACAAACCCTGCTCTCAAGAAGGTGCAGATTAACTGGTTTTGCTTTGAACTAATGCACTGAAGTGTTTGGAAGAACAGAAGACATGCCATCATAGTGAATTGCACATTGGACTGGCCACAGCGTGACTAACCGAAGGAAAGATCCCAGTTAGAGATACCCAGTTGAAGGTGGGAAACTAGTAAACTGTGCTCAATTGCCATTCAACATTCTCTCTGGAACCTCTGGTTTAAGGAGGTGTGTTAAAAGTAAACAAGTAGGAAAAAACTCCAGATAGAGGCGTCTGTTTTTGTGTGCAATAGCAAAACACTTAGCAATTAGTAGTGAATACAGAATCCAAATATTTGTATTCAAATAGTATGCAATCCTACCAAAGTGTTTTAAGTGGGTTGTTGCCCCAGTAGAAAATGAGCTTAGCAATAAAGCAAAGGGAGTCTTTGTGTCAAGAGAAGCTTAACAGACATATGGAACAGTAAGTTTCGGCACTTCAGTCTTTATGCTAAGATTTAGAAAGTGTATTACGTTTCTGAACTGCAGCTGATCACAGTTTATGGTGGAGAACATACAGAATAAATATTGAAGAGAGTGACTGTGAAAAATAATGATATGGTGTGAGTGTTTGGCACGGTAACAACAGCAAAAACCTCCTCGCGTGGTTATTTATTTTGGAAAACAGTTTGGGCAGGGCACTGTAGTGATCATTCAAGAGCATGTTTATATACAAAGCAAACTTGGTTTGCTCTGTCAGACAGGTGTGCATTGCCTATGAAACCATTTGCTGAACCTGTGCTCAGAAAGTGCACCTGTTTATTTGGAATGAAAATTTCAGCTGAGATAAACCGGTATGCAGGGTACAACAAAGTGATTCAAGGCTGAAGCATCCTTGTTAAGCCGGGTTCTTGCTTCGGCGCTGCCATAGTTTTTCCTTGTTCGTGTTAGTTGCGCTTCAGTTGGTGCTGATTGCACTTTGGTTGTGCTCCTGTTACTGTATATGTGTATTAGAAAGAGCTTTTGTAATTTATCAATTATGAATGATTGTTACTCAGGAAAGTTGTTTCAAGGGCTACTTTATTATCTTGAATACCGCAGACCTATAATACTTAGGAGTTTACCAAAGGGATTTAATGAATCTGTGACAATAGAAACAATTACAAGGGTGGTGGAAAGAATCCTTGAATGTATTATTTTTATTTCCCTGGAGTTAATCTTCACATATCAAAGTAAATTAACCAGAATGTGCTGCTTAGATGTCTTCTGGATTCCCAAGTCAAAAGCTATTATGAACACATGTATTTCTCTTTGTTCCCTGTCGTACAATCCTTACTCAAAATATGTTCCTAGTGAAGTCAATATAACTGAATAAAGTAATATTCTACACACATTCATCGTATTAAGGGAAAGATTCCACTCACTGCAATGTGTATAAGTGAAATTATTTCAGGAGATACTTTGCCATGAGATTATTTTTTTTTCCTCTGTTAGCTAGATTTTTGCCATTATTTAATCAATGCATCAAAAATGCACAGGTGTTTTTCATGTGCTGAGTGCTAGGTCATAGCCTATCATATCATTCTGGGAAGATTTTTATAAAGGGTGCAATGTTTTGTCATGAATCTAGTTTTCAAAATCAATTGAAGACCCATGGAGACACGTGCTGTGCTCGAATGGAGTGTTTGTATGCCTCACTTCGTCAATTTAATGCCCTGAGGGTTTTCCTACTGAGTGGCATTTGCTGGAGAGGTCAGATTTGATGGAAATTGGAATCATATCCTGGCTGGAGGTGAAACAGAATATATTTCATATTTGTTTATTTGTTTAGGAATGGATACATACAGAGATGAATTTCAGTGTAATCCTCAAACTGTTTACTATGTTGTGCTAATCTCCACAGCTACATCTGATTACAAAAAGAAAAAAAGCCAGCAGTAAGCTTTAAAAGTTTCTGCCATCTGTCCTGGTGCTTACCCTACGTTCACCGTAAGGGTGTATTGTGAGCAGCTTGACAGGCTCCCTGTGTATTACAGCCTTTTATGCTGTTTTTTACCTTCTGTCTCTCTTTTGGGCTCTGTTCAAATGGAGCAGCATGTGGGTCTTCTGTCTCACCAGAACAATGTGGATTCTCAGCTCCTTTGCTTCACTTGTTCAGCCTGGCAGCTTTGGATTTGGGACCTTCTTTTCATACTGTCTCCAGAACAACACCTCACCCAGCGAAGTTATCATAAGAAGCAGGTCTCCTAGGTCTATTCCAGCAGGAGGAACCGTGTGCTTTCCAGCTCATTCATCCTTGGAATCTCAGTGCTCACGGGCTGGTTTTACCCTGCGCGCCTTGTTAGCTGCCTGCACCTCCAAATCCGTACCGCGTAAACGACCGTACCCTTCAGCTAGCTTTCTGGATTGTGCTCATCCGTTATCCTCATCTGACACTTCACTGTTTCTGTCTGTTGGGGAGATCTTGCTGGAGTTCAAACCACAGGAGGCGAGGGGGGTGGCATTTACTTCTAGCAAGACAACAGCTTTCTGGCAGCTCCTGGCCTACTTTATGGTGCGTGTGAGTTAGTGTAGCTGAAAGGAATATGATTGCTTGTGATTGCTGTGGAGGAACGGGCTGTTGTCTTTTGAAGAGCTGACTAAGGCACACATTTCACAACGGTGTTTTCCATGCCGAAGTACCTCATTCATCTAAATCACATTTTGTCAATGTCCTGAATGTAATAAACAATATGTCATTAAAGCTAGTCATGACCTCCATGGGCTTTTGAGAAAATACTATCATTACTGAAAAGCTGGGTTAATCTCTTCCTAAATCCATAAGTAATTCAGGCTGTTACTGTGGTTCCAGCACTCTTCCCTAGAAAGCACAGACCAGTCGAATGATGGAGATCAAGAAAATAATCTACAGATACAAAGTCTGAGAACTAATCCCTGTATTTTTAAATATGCAATTAATAATTTATTTAAAATATCTTTAATATTTAAAGTGTATTTAAAACACCATTTCAGCAACTCTTACTTCTTTGGGTTTGTAGTCTTTCTTATTTTTTTGGTTCCTGATAGAGGTTTGGGGTATGCTGTTATTTCACCCCCTTAGGCTGTACTGAAATGAAGTATTAGTTAAAGATGTGAAATTGGTGATGTCACTGCTTGGGTATAGTAAGGCATAAATACCTAAAAGACTTTAAATTTTGTGGTGGAAATCCCTTAAAATGAAGTTGTAGATTTAAGAGAGAAGGTTGGACTTAATTTGAATTATTTGTACAACTTCATGGAAGGAACGAGTGCTCTCAGAAAATGTAATTAACAAGTTTTAAAGATTTTTTTGGTTTAGAGGATTTTTGCCTCCTCAGCATATACTTTCTCTAGGTCAGTTGTGGTGTGAAAAATACAGTGAAAATTAATATTGGTAAGGTGTCTTGTATGCATAAAATCTTTTATCTGTGTTTATTGATTGTAATTGGCTGCAACAAATGAAATTAGATGTAGCCTTTTTAAAAAAAAACAACAGTATTTTCAAATATACTCATTTTAAGTAAACTTGAAGCTTCACACTGAAGTGTGTGGTGAAGGGTAAAAGTGAGCGTTTTCAAGTGTGCAGAAATTGTGACATGAAATGGTAGTAGATGGGAAGAACGTGTTGGGGGGGGCAGTACCTTATGCTCTTCCTGGTCATACGGTTTTGCCCGTGCCTGAGGCAGGTGTGTGGACTGGCTGCACTTTAGGAATGGCCGCGCTACATCAAAGTTCTGCCTTCACGAAGCAACCTCAAATTAAAAGTGTTTACGATTGTGGAAATTAAGAACTGAAAGCCTTCGCAAGAGCTAGTTATGTCCACAGTGCCCAAGATAATGCAAATTGCATGAGCTGACAGTCTTATTCTGTGAGCTAAGGGAATGGTGCTGATCTTCTTTTTGTTTTTTGATCTTTGATAATCCACTGTCCCAGGAGGCCAAACAAGGGAGATCTTGTTTTCTATGTATCAAATGATGGCAACAGTTTCTTGGCAGCTGAATTAATTTCAGATTCTGTAACATGACTTCATATTAACATTAGATTTCTCATAGCTAATGGTATTTTAGCCTCTCAACTGTATTCGCAGGAAGAAAAAAGAAATCCCCTCTCTGAGGTATTTGTGTTTTAAATCTCATCTCCCCTTATTTATTACATAGCATGTGTGTGTTACAGTTTGACCCCTTAACAGGTAATGGTGTGGAAAGCACTGTGGCCATGTCTAGCATCGCTTCTTTTCAAAAATCAGTTCTTAAACTTTCAGATTCTACATGAACAAAAGGGTTGTTAGTGTATACATAATAAGAGGAATTCAATTTCAAAGAGTGATCTGTGCTGCATAATAAGATGAACTCACTTGTACAGGGTTCATTTTAATAAGCTAAATGAAACATCGCATGAATAGGAAGCAAAGATTTAGGTCATCCTTAAACTACATTAGAAAAACACTGACTTACTGAAGTAGTGGGTAACCAATCCCCATTTCATATAGGGGAGGAGGCTACAATACGTCTCTGCAGGGGGGAGTACTGAGCAGAACTAAAGGAGGTGTTTTTCCTGCTGTACATTTCATTAGTGAGACTGCTGCCTGGAAAGAGTCAAGTTGGTCTCTTACATTGAAAAAATATGATATCAGCTTGTGGAGGGCTTAAAGAAAATGACAGAAGCTTATTCAAGGATCAGAAATTGTTTTACCCAGAGGGGTTAAACAAGGTCTGCTTGTTTGAGTTAACAGGAAAAAAAAAAAAGAACTTGATAAATAGAAATATGGAAATGCAAGTGCAGGTAAGAGGAAGCTGCTTGAAATAGGATGGTATTTAGTTATAGTGTAGTAGTTGGAAGTGCAAGAAGGGCTTCTATAAAATCTGGAATCTGAATATGAAGGAACTAATTTGTGTAGAGTCTTATCTAGGAGGTCTGAAGTGATGCTCACCTTGGTTGCTCCGTCCCTAAAATCTGAGAATAATAGTTATTCCTGGGATGCACACTGGCACATGGTAGCTTTATTTTAAGACACTGTGATGGATGGATTAACAGAAGTGGTTCTTTTCAAAGAGTCCACAGTACAGGTATCTTCTGTTTAACACTAAAATTTTTTTTTAATATGGAAGCATTTTTCACTGCTCATGCTGATTATTCTGTCCATTAATTTTTTTTTTTACAGCTTTGAGTAGGAAAATGATGTAGCCTTTTCCATCTTCATGTTCTTGCGCACTAGGACAGACTTAATAAGAAAGTTGATGGAGAGAGGTTAATTAATTTAATTGGTTTCCATGGGACTTAAAAAAATAAATATGGATACAGTTCATTTTCTCACAGAAGGCTGTTTTCTGTAAGTCTGTACTGTATATTGAATTAAATTTGGCTTAAAATCTGTTTGGAGGAGCTTATTTTGATATGGCCTAAGGGCTAGGATGGCTCAGGTTTTGGGGGTAAAAAGAAGGATCCAGGACCTGAAAAGTGCTTTCTTCCATCCTTGGCAGAAAATGTCATCCCCCCAGGCCGTGGCAGAAGTGGCATCTACGTTGTACGCTGGACTGTGTTCAAGAGGGGGTGTTCAGCTGCTAGGCCTGCAATCGCTGCCTGAGCAGCTGTCCTGTGTCTTCTTCAGGTGATGGGCCAGATGGAAGTGTCCCGTGTGCCTAGTGTGGCCCACAGGCTGTCCTCTGGATGGTCTGCCTGGGTAGCCCGTGCTCATAGCTCTCATGCTAGGTTCCTCCTGCTAGCGTAAGTGAGTTTTCTAGAAGCTTGCACTTCTGTTGTGCAAGCCTACATTTAAAGGCTTGTTTTCTTTAGAATTGTGAATGAAAAAGATGAGGCATTTTTCTAACTCAGAAATTAAGGGATTATGGATTTCGCTAACCAGAAACTTGCGTATCTACCCCCCACCCCCAGCTATGACTGCAGCTGCTTTCCTTGCTATCTGCTGGCCTTTTGCCTTTTACCTTGGTGGGCGCGTGCAGTTCCAGTCACTCTCTATCCTACATTAGCAGTCTGTGCCAGGAGGAACCCTCAGAGACCATGGCTTAACTCTGCTTAGGCTTTGCTGTACAAGCCTGTTGTTAGACAAAGCTTTGCATTGAATTCACATTTTCATTATGAAAACGTGCATCTAATTTGTTCTTTCAGCTAACTGAAATGAAAGATGGGTGGCATCTGTTTAATAAAGTCCATCATTATCTGGAGATTAAAGGGGGAAATGTTTATACTTTCTTCTATCTTAGTGTATTGGCTCAATATCTCTATAGGGCTTTGATGCTGACCTGGAGTTTTATAAGACACTTTATTCGGTCAGTATATTGCTTGAAACTGTTATGAATGGATTTCCATATTGACATTTTTTTGGACTCTAGTGGATATCTAAATACCTTACCCATAAATCTGAACCCACAGAAAGTGTAAGTGAGCTTAACCAGTCTTTTGTCTGAGCTGTCCAGTGCAAAGACCCTAATTTAACCAGGT
>JAOXNO010000033.1:31519285-31542491 GCA_028565335.1 Limnodromus scolopaceus | reverse complement strand
TTGCTTGAAACTGTTATGAATGGATTTCCATATTGACATTTTTTTGGACTCTAGTGGATATCTAAATACCTTACCCACAGAAAGTGTAAGTGAGCTTAACCAGTCTTTTGTCTGAGCTGTCCAGTGCAAAGACCCTAATTTAACCAGGTTTCTCTCATTTATTTCCACTGTGATTCTCTCTTAAAATAAAATACTTTGCAATTTTAGGAATTTAGTGTATGCTATTTTTTCTTTCTTTCTGGGAAATGGTACTTCTCCAAAGAAATCTTTGTGCCAAGAGTTATATTCAAACACATCAACATTTCAAGAGGAAAACAAACTGAAAAAGTTTTTAGGTAGTTGAGGCGTACTGTATGTTGGCCGCCACTTTGCTGCAGCTGGATTCTTCAGAAGATTGTTGTGGTAGCACTTCATGGGGTGAGGTGTATGGAGGACATATGGCATGTTTCTTGGCTGACTATGAACTTCTGACGTTTTTGTGTATAGCACAGGCTTAATGCTTAATTAATATAGGTTTTTTGTGTGTCTATATATGAGAGAGTTGATTTTATACTACGATATCATAGAGTAGTGTCATAAGGCATAATTAGGCAAGCTATAATTAAACTACTACTGAGTTGTATAGTTTAGGATGATACATTATTTCCTTTTGGATTGAGGCCATTTCTTTCATGTGGTTTCCATGTCTGCGATTTCTTGTTCTTCAAAATATGATTAAAGACTCAGCACACATACGCAGCTGATGACATAGTGGGAAGCTCAATATTTTAATGACTTTGAGGCATAAAGCCCCCCCCCCCCCATGTTTATTTCTTTATTAAAAATGTTATTTAATACTTAATCATGTGAAAATCTATGCTTATGAAACATCACAAAAATGAAACCACAAAGTACCGCATGTGTGGAGAAGCTGAACCTTAGGTATCTAGGATATTGCAAGTAAAGGGCATGTTCAAAGGCTGTCCTTCATGCGTTGGCTAAAACTACTGGGGTGCTGTGTCACACTATCAGACTATAGTGGAAGCACTGGCTGCTGACTGAGAGGCTGGTTGTAACCGTTTTGATGACTGAAGAATTTGGATGGGGGTGCCCTGTTCTAAGGGCTGTCCCTGTTTCTGGCCAGTCAGCTGTGTGTTGTGGTTTGGGCCAGATCGGTCACTGAGATTTACAGTTGGTGTATCGGCACCAGATCCTGCTGCACAGCCAGCTCTCTCAGGTACTTAATACCTTTTTTCCATGCTGACAGGCTGGTACACGAACTCCTGGAATTGTTTGGATCAACCACTTCAACACCATGTTCCAGTTTTGGTTGTAGCAAAAGATCAGAGGGATCCTCAGGACTTTGATGGTGCCTGCATCAAGAGATGGAAACGTGCCCTCGTGGAAAAATGTGGTCAATGAGTGATACAGGTAGAGGGGTAGCAGTAAGGGCCTGTGAGGAGGGAATGGAGAAATCTGGTGTCAGGGAAAGAGTGAGGTTTAATGTGTACGTGTGCAGGGTGTGTGCCAGGAGCTTGATAGTGTGTTAGATATTGACAATAGGACTGCTGACCTTGAGTGATGCTCCTTTTGCCATATGACAGCTGGACGGCTGCAGCTCTTTTGGATGAACCTGTTTGGCTGGAGACCAGCAGAGGCTTTCAGAGAAAAGGCAGCAGCACCAGTGTCAGATGGACAGTCTGACAGTGAATGTTGATTTGCTTCTCTCTTTCTGAAAAGATTTCTGAGCAAATGTAATGTACGCTGTGTTTGTGTATATATGCTGTGTAAAACGTACATATTTACATAAGCTGGAAGCTTATGTATCCTTTTGCATACGTGATTTCTGTGATAAGTGTTTGCTACTGCCTGGTGAAAATTGCTGTGTGCTGTTTGACTAAATGTTTTTGTTGAGAGATTTCTGTAGCAGTGATGGTCTTAAAAATTGGTTTAAATTTCTACGATTTTTAAAGGAATGTATTTTTCCTTATGAGCTGTGGTATAAGTAAAAGTAAGGTGGATTAAAATTTAGGAACAAATAATCTGTTCTGCTATAAGAGTGTATAATGCTTTATTAAAACTAATAGTATATATTTTTCAACTACTTTAAAACCTTGTCTATACCCTTACCGTAGCAATAACATTTAGTGCTTACACAGTGCTTGACCTTTCTAAAAGCACTTTACAAATATTAATTAATTGTTGTCTGAGGTTGAAAAAGCTGCACAGCGCAGAACGTGGGCGGGAGCGGTGGGGACGGCCAGGCCAGGAGAGCAGAGTGTGCCTTGCTACACCTCATTATTTCCTCTTTTAAAAACTACTGTCAGAGCTACCAGTGCCTTTCATCGTCCTTACCTCTTGATAGCTCTTATCCTGAGGACTCCACCCTGCGTATTTCTTAATGAATCTTTCCTCTGACAGCACATCATGAAGCTTTGCCTCCTATATACTTATAGGCCCACTGAGGTTTTCACTGGAAAACAGCTAATACAGCTATATTCTCTTAGTGTGCTTCAAACTGGGAGTGATTAGCGTTTGTGTGTACCTTCCAAACAGCGATCTCAAGAAGTCTAATGAAGTTGGCATTTCCCCATTTTGCAGATGTATGAAAAATTAAAGCTCAGAGAAGACAGAATTGGAAATAGCATATTCGTCTCCTGGCAAATAGCTTCTCCTTAGTGAATGAATAAGATTGTCTTAATATGGAAAGCAGAAATGCTTTGAATTATGAAAAACAAGATTACAGGATTTCAGAGATGCAGTATTTCACATCCCGTGCTGAAGTCAGAGGAAATAAAAAGCCAATATCCATGTGTGTTGAATTGGTTCACAGTAAGATAGTGCATACACCTGGGAATTCGTGTAGAAAAAAGATTGCTACTACCATTGTTATTTAATTTCATTAGCAGATTGATGAGCAATGGCCGAGTAAGCTGAGTACCAGCAGCAAAAAATACTGTCTCAGACCACACCCATCACCATTGCTCCCTGCTGTTTGGTGGAGCTGTGGTGGTTTTTGCCAGCAGAGGAGCTGGCACAAATCTCTGTTTAAATCCCAGTTACCAAGGGCATTAAACTGTGTTCCTCCTGAGAGCTTCAGAAGCACTGAAACACTTCTTTCCAGTGCGCTCTTTCACTGGTACGTCAAAACCAGGACTGCTGCTGTTACACATCTTCCTCACCTCCACCTGCCAGTTACAGGCACAGCTTTAGTGTTGTGCTTCTCTTCAGTGGGGTTCGATTATAACGTGTGCCCTGGGCTCCCGCCGCCCCCTCAGCTTCTGCAGGAGTTGCCTGGACTGCAGCTTGCCAAGTTTGAGTGTGCTTTTCTTTGCGTGGCTTGCCCCATCCTGTCCAAGGAGAACAGGATGTCGTTTCCAGTCGTCCCGTAGGGGCTTGGAGTTGAAAAATTGAATAGGAAAGGGAAGAAGGTGTCAAGATAGGAGGAAAAAGGCAGATGAAATCAGGAAAGGTGATTCGTGTTCAAATGTGTCAGACTTTTTTTTTTTTTTTTTTGACCTGGCATTAGGTTTTTGTAAAGGAATGTCTGCTACGATTTCAGGAAATGGTGTCGCCATTTAAACAAAAACAAAAACAAATTGCTTTGCTTTTTATTTAAAGTCAATTTTTTTGACCTTCCAGAAACAGAAACTTGATTAGCTGATGATTATGATAAATGATTATTTCCTGAGAAGTCAAACGGACTCAGCTGAGATTATAATGTTTTTATCATCTTTGTTAGCTAAGAATAATCAGTCCAATATGTAATTGTCTCTATTTGCTGTCTTTCACTGCACATCTTAGTGAAGGCTTGGATGTTCTATTAGGCCACAGACTGATATATTTCAGCCATATCTGTGTTCTTACTTTGTAAAATGCCTATTTAGTCCCAGTGTCCTGCCTTGCACAGTAAAGAATGGCAAGGGCTCCAGGAGGAGTTGCAGATGTGACTCCTGCATAGGCATTGTTTTTATTCCCTGCACTCTTGAGATTTGCTAAAGCCCTTGAGATTTAACAAAATATTTGGATAGGATGTTGACATTAAATACTGCAGTCACCAGCATTGTCTTCTCCATAAAATTGAATACAGTTCTTAATTCCAAATTCTAGTCTTTGCAGCTGGTGATGGGCCAGGTATCAGCAAGCCTTGGTACCCCTCAAGAGATGAGAGCTGGGAACGTAAATCACTGTAGTTTAAAGCACCTATGAATGTGCTAAAATCCCACAAAATTACAGATTTTTATCATTATGTGCAGCATATTGATTACCCTTAAATAGCAGAGGGTTATGTATATATATTTTTTTTAATTAAAAAAAGGCAGCTAGACCCTAACAGCATAATCAGCATGGGGTATCTTCAGTGTTGGTCTATTTGTGCTCTTAAAGAGGCAGCTAAGAATGGATAAATATTCATTGTCAGAGGCACCTTATCATAGTAAAAATCATAACCACTTGGAAAGCTAATGTATATGCCCAGGATAGTTGTAAGTAAAAGCTCACTTTGTATGTGTCTTCACTTAATTATGCTCTCCACTTCTTTTCAATTCCTCTCCATTTTTGTGTGTGCAGCTTTTTCTGTGATAGTATACACTAATACTTAGGAATCTGGGGGGGAAAATAGGACTAAAGCAGCTAATACAACTTTTTTTTTTTTAAAAAAATGACTGAATAGATGTAATTAAACACCCAGTTTGTCACCTCAGTAGGCAGCAATTCCGCTCTTGTTCTACTGTCTCATTGGACTGTGTCTGGTGACACTTGGTTAATGTGTTACCTGAATGTTTTATCTGAACTGATCAGTGGTGAAGTTCTTAAGTTGATATTTAGATTGCAAAGTTAATGCATTGTCTATATGAATACTAGCAATTCAGTATCACACATAGGACTATACTTTTAGTCTGTCCTTGATGCAGAGAAACAACTCTACTCTTTTTTTCCTGCCTACTCATACTGAGAAACTTAGCTTGCAAACCGGATTTTCTCTTTCTTTGCTTGGCAGCTTAGATCTTGCAGGAATGGTAAATCCTGTGATCAGAGGAGGAAGTCTGAAGTTTTTTTGTAAATGTGAGGCCCTGATTGCTGCTTATTAAGAAAGCTGAATTTCCATATTAGCTAACAGGAATTAATAAAAAAACCTGACACGATGCTGAGTTCTCTTAATTACAAGCCCAAGGTTTTTAATCATCTGAATATCAGGCCTGATTTGTTTGTACAATTTTTTTAGAATATTATCACAGTAGTGTTGGGAACTGTAGCCCTAGCAGATTTTCAGATGTTAAGGCATCTGTGCAGCCTTAAAAAATATATTCTGGAATAGCAGAGTATTAGAGATCTCAAAAAACCATGCTTGGGCTATTGCATATGCAAATAAAGCTAGGCTTTTCAGTATCTAAGTTGGCATGGTGTTGATCACTGGTCGATCGGGGGTCACTTGGAACACCTCAGGTAGTGAGAAGCCTGATAATGAGTAAAATTTTTCTGTCAAATTTAGGCTAGTGTGAACCTGCAGCGGTTCTGCCAAGGAGTGTGGGGCTGTTCTATGTTTATGTCCAGATAGATGATTATCCAATTAGTTGAATAAAAGAAAAAGACTAGAAACCATTGAACTGAAAGATGTTTGGCTTTACGGGTGTTGAAATCCATGTCGAAATCCATGTTGAATAATCAAAATCAAGCAAGTATAGGAAGACAAGTGATAGGAACAACCTCTTTTTTCTATCCGTCTGGGTGTTGCTATCAATATAATACTGAGATAGGTGTTTTACATCTATATTGGAACATTCTTTGTGAAAGCATTGAACGTAAACACTGTATAGCCGTGCAACTTTTGCAACTTAAGTTGTGCATGTATTCTCTCAGGAAATGTCACTGCAGACTGCCTGCTGGAGGTCAGAGAGTTAAATAGTGGAGTTGGATTCTAACAGGGCCAGATAATTTAATAACCCATAACAGCATTAGTAGTTATGCATGCTAAGGTAAAGGTTATCATGCTTTGCTGTATAAGCTGATTGCTGTAGGGACCCGTGGTGCCACTTTCCTCCTCTACTCACTTTAGAACAGTGCAAGAGCTAGTGGCATTAAAGGGATAAAAAGATTTTCTTACAGTTGAGTCATCTTTGCAAAAAGAAGGATAGTGGACTTAAAGGTTCGGTGATTTCAACTTATATAGTGAATGTTGCATCACTTCGTCTATACCAGTGAGATAGTTGCAACGCAGAGGTGTTACATGGTGGTTGGCGTGGCACCGCGGGGAGCTAAAGTGTTGTGCCTGACTGTTGCCAAAAGCATTATTAGGGTGAAGTAACAGGAACAGCTTCATACGAGTTAGAGAATTTAGAAGTGGATTAGAAACCCTTAATCTCCATGTCAGTACAGATGGATACCTCGATAGAGAGAAGCTGGTAAGCTTTTGGGAAAAGATGTGTAGAACTGCCATAACTGAGACTAATATAAGAGTTAATCGGAGCTGAACAGCTTTAATCTGTTTGTTTACTACTGAAAGAGTACACACAAGTAAACATGGGATAAAAATTGAATTCAGAAGTGAGTAATATGTTTCTTATTTGTTGATTTAGCATACTTTTGTAATAAAATTTGCAGTCAATTAGTGATGCGAGAGAAGGCAGCGAAGTACAAGAGCCGGGGGGGGGGGGGCGGAAAACCTGCTGCTTAGTATCTGCTTTTTCAGGACTGGCTGCAATTTCAAGTATGTTCTCTGTTGATATGGACTTCATGAATGAATATTGAACAGAAGCCACCACAGTTTTGTTTTTTTAGAGATTATTAGCTGATGCTCAAACACACTGATTCAGCAGCTGAGTATGTGCTGAAATGTATTATACTCTGATAACCAGTCTTGGTTTATAGAAGATTTCATCATAGGTAGATTTTTAATGCTGAGGGATGAGCTGTTAACCTCAAATATAATTACCTTGTCACTCAAAATATTTGTTCTCGTAGTCTATTTCCCTCTTTATATTACACTGATACCTTTTTCCCCAAAATCTTGTTGGAAATTTCCCCTTTAAATTTCCTTTTTTCTTCTATGTTTCCCTAGTTAACAAGGATGTGAAGGAATATTGGAAGTGTTGAATTATTGTTAACTGTACATTGCTCTTGTGGTAAAATGAAACGTGGATTTCTTACTAAATCAAAGCAAAACAAGAAGAAGAAAACCCTGCGTGTGTTCTGTCTCAAGCCATTTAGAGTTGAAATTTATTCCTCATTGCATATTTAACTGGAAAATTTGAACCTGCTTAGGCTGAGATGTTTTATTGAGTGCAATACCCTAACTTCTGAGGGCGATTGCTCTGATTAGAGCAGTACGTCTGTCTTAACCATTTGGTGCAGTGGGGCTACAGGCATCTACTTGACATCTGTCACTGTCCCAATTAGCAGATAATTCAAGGAGATCTGATGTGTGAATAAGATAAGCTTCATGCTATACATATTTAATGGATAAGTGAAGAAAAAAAATGTACGTTGGATTTTTGTTTCGTTTTACAACAGAAGAATGTTACAGGATTATAGAGGGACTTAAGAGTGTGTTGGTTTGGTTTTTGTTGTTGTTTTTGTCCCCCTGCCCATTTTTCCCACCCTTTTTGATCCTGTAGTCACAAAAAAATAGTCACATAAGCTAGGGATGCCCAGATGCCTTAAGCCTGCCAATAACAGGGTGTCCCTCCCCCCTTCTCAACCTCTGTCTGCAGAGTGAAGAACAATCCCCTCATCTAATTGAATATCTAACTCCTTTTTCATGCTGGAGGTTACTGTAATTCTCATGTACTGAAATTGGTCTAGCAGTCTGTTATGGGACACAGTAAATGACTCCCTATGTAGCTATTGATTGATCTCTCACAGAGTATGTAGTTTGCCAGGTGCCGTTGTGAAATGTCAGGAACAATGCACAGAAATCAGGATTTCAGCAAGGATTTTTACCTAAGTCTTTGAAATTGCAGAGACCTTTTAAATCTGATTGCTTAGATTAGAGGCGTAGAAGACAGAAGGAATGCTTAGCTTTGAGTGTGGCTACATTTGTACACATCAGTCCTCTAATAATATAAACATTTTCAGTTTTATTCTCTTTGATTTGTGAAAACTTGTAGGAAATAATGATTAAAAAAACCCACACCACCACCCTTTAAAAATTGAAAAGACTTTCAAGCTTCTTATGCCTCCTCAGGAATGGAGAAACTGACTGATTCATCCAGGAAGAATAGTGAAGTTACTTTAACAAGACCATTGTATAGCTTTGAAAAGAACAAAACATAGGTATGTTTATGTATATTGCTAGGTGTAACATCTAGGTATGTGTTTTTTGCATCTTTTATTATTGCAGCTATGGTGTTAATGCTAGAAAAATACTAAGTAAAACTTCTGTTAATTATTGGAATAAGTGATGGTGTGGTCTTTATGCCAAATGTTTCTCAACACAGAAGTGTAAGTCCAGTATCTTACCTGATGGCCTGTGCAGAAGATGTCTATCAGCAGGTTATTTGGAATTCGGTGAGGGTGGTTACTAAGCTTTCTGTGCAAAAGTGCTCGTCCCTTGGAAATGATTGCACAGGGACTAAAGAGTTCTCTTCTAACCTGATCAGAGGTTAAAATTACCGCATGGTTGCCACACTTGGAAACAGCCTAGCATTTGAACAGTAAAAAAAAAAGTAATGCTATCCAAATTCATTGGCAGGAAGGAAGCCTGCCTGCCTTGGAGTGGCTCATGTGGTAGCTGAATTCAGCACAAAGGAATTGCCACTTGAGGAGAAACTAAGTGGCTTCTAGAAAATGGGTACAGCTAGTAAAAATTCTGGCTAGCACCAGTTAGGTCAGAATCAATTATGATAAAACATGCAAGTTACAATAAGGGAGGCAAAAGCAAGGATCTGAAAGATCTTGGCTAGCTTATGCTTCAGGTGAAATCAAATAAGATGATAACCCTTTCCTTTACTTTTCCTCCTGAAATATCAACTGTTGTGTTTTTCTTTAAAATAAATTCAAAAAAAATCAAGTGAAATGGATTCTTGAAAATTGGCATGAAATTCTTTGTGTGCTATTTACACAGAAACAGCCTCTGAAAGGAAGCTTTGCAGTTTCCTACCAGGGAATTTTATTTTCTTGTATTATGTACTTGTAATGTTGTTAATTGAAATATTTTTGCAGGAGAAATGTTTTATTTCAATAACCTTATTTAAAATACTTCTATTTATGTATGTGGGCCACAATTATAAACTTCTGTGCAATGGGCTATATTATATTCTGCTACATTTTGGCAGAACAGTGAGTATGGATTTATATTTTTTTTCGCATTTTAGTGTTTTTTAATTTGTCCTATTGGTGGAGGACAGGTGGTTAGCTTAATGCCAATTAAGCTTAATATGGCCGAACAGGTTAATTTTTTGGGTTTAATCCCCTGATATTCTTAGGAAACTTCAAGAGTATTTCCTGCTACCCTCAAGGTATGGTGGGCCTTATTTGTAAGATTTCTAAAAATATTTGTGTAGCATTGCAGATAAAGAATAATTAGCGGATAGATGAATAATGTCCTGGAAATTATGTCTTCTCCATAGCCCTTCCTCATCTTCTGTGTCAGTAAATGCAGGCTATGAGACTCCACCGCTCTGGGGCTTTGATGCTTTATGACAGCGACAAAGTTAGTGAGGGGAAGAAACATCCACATCATCTAACTTCAGTCACATAACTCGGATTCTTATTTTAGAAGTCTGTTTTTCCTCTATGGTCAGTGGAGACAGAGAGGCTTCTCTGTAAAGCAATTCAGAAAATCTAAATTGGATTACTTCCCTAATTTGATCCTTGATGGAGCCCAACATTCTTCATAGAGGGAGCATAGGGAAGCTAAACTCATAATATACTTTCTTAAGTCAGGTAGGGTGGAGTTAGCTTCATTAATACAATGTAAATACATATTATGGTGGGAAACCACCTGAAATTCAATATAATGACACTAAGCCTTTCCTTTTCATTTTAGAAAAAAATTTTTATAAAACATTGGTGGTAGTCATCAAATACTGCAATTACTATAAAACGGTGCTTTCAGAATTTCTCAGTGTATTTATACTGTCATGGAAAGTAACAAGCTCCAGGTGCTTTTGAACATCTCATTTAGGATGAGATGATTAAATATTTTCAAGCATGTACCACAGTATTTTATATGACAAGGGGGGCAAAAAGAATTTAATTAGTTGTAAGGAATATGTGATTGTGTTACTGCAAAAATAGTCTTAATGCTGTCCATGACACTTTTTGAAAGTATTATATGCATGCTTTTGTTTTTATGTAATCAGTTGACTGACGTGAGTAAAACTTCTCTAGAGTTCAGGTTTTAAGGAAGTGTGTACAAATGTTTGGGTTCGTCTGACTTAATAATACATTAAAATGGTTACAGTTACAGTGTATAGGAGAAATACTGCTCCTGGATCTCCATTGCTGATCAGCAGAATTGGCACACAACTGCAAGAATAACTGCAAGCAGCCAGGCTTTTTCCCTGGCTGAGAGTTAAGCAGATTTTTTAATAGTCCTGGTGAGTTGCGTAGGATCACTTTGTGTACCTGGAGTTAATCATTGGCGAAGTGCTTTGTTGGATCAGGGTCAGAGCAGTCACTTCCTCAAGGGATCACACCTCTTATTTTCATAATCTTTTTTTTTCAGTCTTTCTATAATTTCCAATTTTAGGGAGACATGTTTTTGTAGTTGTTTGGGTGTTTTTGTTTTTTTTTTTTAAAAAGGATTGAAAGAGGTCACCTCAGTGTCAGGCATTTGTTGATAGTTTATTTCAAATTGTTCTATGTTTCCTGAAGTACAATCATAAAGTTCCTAGCCCCAGGGACTTGGAGTCTGACAGGAGGCAATGGGGACCAGGGAGGCAGTGTTCATCTGGCCAGGCCTGGGAAGGGAGCCCAAAGGTTGCTGCAGTCAGATCACACGGTTGCATTAAGCATATATGCATCTTGATTCAGTTATTTTGGTGTAACAAAGGAATTGCTCACAAAGCTGAAAACAAAACATACTGAACTGTATAAATATATTCTTGGAACTTCTTGCTTCAGTGATTTTCATATGAAATAAATGTTAAAAATTTAGTCACAGGCTGACAATACTTATGCTATCTGTAGCTCCTGTCTCTTGCGGTAGCCTATTCTTAATGCTCTTGGTCAAACAGCTGGTGTTTTCATGCAAAAGAAATGTGCCGTGGAGAGCAGCAGAATGGCCAAAGACACTTTGGCTGAGATTGGACAACAGTATTAAATGAGGAAATGTTTAGAAGGCTCTGTGGTCTATTTGAAATATGGAGTTACATCTCTTTATAATCCCATAATGAAAGTAAAATCAAATATATAAATCAGACTGTGGTACATTCAGTTGACAAGTGTGGCTTGTCAGAAAGGACATAAAATAGAAAAATATTTTAATGAACTATAACTCTTTCCTGGGAATATTTGGGTTTACAGTAGAGACAAGCATAAATAAAATATTCTTAGAATAATTTACGTGATGCTAAGCTAGTGAGCTCAGTGGACTTTCAAGGCATCATCCCTTCAGAAGATAAAAATACTAACAGTGTCTGAATGACTGATTTTAGGGGCTGTACTATTGTCAGAAGCACAAATCTGCAAAATTAAAGAATCAAATCAAGAAAGCCACTATCTAACTGAGAATATTGAGCAAAGTATAGACTGCAAAGGCTCTGGCTTTTATTCTTTGTTTCCTTCCAATCTGTGAAATACTACACACCAAAACCTGAGGTGTGTAATGATGGAGAAGAGCCTGAGAGCTCAGAGGGCGGTACGGCAGTGACCTGTAGTATCCTTGGAGCTGAGAGAAGACCCCCACAGCTTGGGAGCGGGGCTTCATCCGGCCATCAGTGCTCGGTGAGGCATCAACGCCCCTTCCAGCTCAGCACAGCCTTCCCTGGGCTTCGCTGACGGCGTGGGCTTGAGCTGGTGTGCTTCTGGTGCAGTGCTTCCTACACATTCATAAAAACAATTTTTAAAACTTCACAAAACTGTCTGAATTAGATTATTAGTTATCTAGTAATGCTGGACGTGGCACACTTAGCATTTGAAGCAGTGAAAAAACATCTTTGATTTCACTGTGCATGTATGTAAGCACTAAGACAACAAAGCGCAAAATTATGTCTACGAACTTAGATACTACTGATTGGTAGCTGCCTACTGATAATGTACCATGTCATATGCTTAATCATAATTCTGTGTCATTTGTGGAGATAAAGTGTGCACTTACTTGAGATACTTTATGCTTAATACTAATCCATAAATGTGGATTAGTAGGAGACTATTAAAACAAGTTGGCAAGCTGTTTGATTTGTAGGTATCCGTTTTTGATATCACAAACACTACTTTTGCTGTGAAGGACAGTATATTACACAGTTCTTTTAAATGACTTAACACCATAGTCTGCTAGATCGGATCATAGAGGAGGGTATGGTCTTGGGTTGTGGTAATGCTTTGCAGAACATGTTGGTGAAATCTGTTGTTTGGGTTTTTATTGAAAAACAGTTTTATCGATGTTTTCATCTGTTATTTTAGGTTGAAATGAAAAATATATTTTTTTTTTTATAGAAGTGAAGGCAGATTATCAGTCCTTTCTGTCTTCAGATTTAAAACTATTTTCTTGGAAACAGGTATTTTCTGCAAATAATCACATTTTGACTTTGAAATGTGTTACTTTGAGTATGTTTAAATGGAAATTTTCATCCCATGGCTGTGGAATATTCTTTTCTGTTCATTATTTACAAAACTAGTCAGTCCGTATAAGATTCAGTTGTATAGACTGCTCATGATTTTATGCCAATCTGAAGACAGAACAGGGAGTGACAGGGCTAATTATAGTCTTCGGTGCTTACTCATCCACATACACTTGCGTTTGCAAGTGTAAAATTCAAGCTCTTGTATTTGCATCTCATTGCACTCAATAAATATATATTTGCTCAGAAATATTAAATATGTGCTGGAGATACTTGGGAAACTTTGGCAAAAATCAGGAGAAGGAATACATTGCAAAATCACTCAGGTCTCTTACTGATTCTCTCTGTAGCAACTCTGAAAGCAAAAAGCGTGGGCTGGCAGGGAGGATGTTTGGAGAAAGCAGAGTTTTGAAAACCTGGCGTCTTTTTTTTTTTTTTTTTCAAGTGACTTTTTTTTCCTTTTAATGAGTCCCACAAGTTATAAGTAAGCATAGTATTTTTACTTTGTTATAGATTAGGTAGCAGTAAGAATTTGGAATGCCCAGTATGCTGTTACTGCCCGCTAGTACAGATACTGCTTGCTTAAAAACTTGATGAATAGCAGATTTAATTAAATCTGATTGGGTGATAATATCCTAGTGTTGTGTCTTGAGTTTAACTCATTTCTACAAGTTGTTTAACAAGCATTTGCTCTCTCATGGAAGTGTTTTAATCTCTTTTATCCCTCTGTAAGTATGCTATGAAAGGCCTCTGAACCGTACTGCAGAGACACAAGCAGCAGGATGAGTCCACCTTCTACAAGCGTATTCTCTACGCAGTGCAGCACCAGACCTTCACAGAGTAATAGCTGAATTCTGATAAAGCTTGAATTATACTCGGTGTGAATGTTTGTGCCCTGAGGGCACCTGTCCCCTCCTTGAAGCGGTGTATCAGATCACATCTGTAAGCACGTGTAGCCAGTATTGAGATTGAGACAACTCTCAAAATACAATTGAGAGTGATTTGTAATCCCATTACTGGAATCTATTTCTGAGTTATTTTTCTCGTATTCATTTAGTTTAAAGCTATGTCTATTAAATTAACCTGCCTTTTCTTCAAATGCATTTTCTTGGCCTCTCAAGAAGAGTGAAAACTGAATGTCATGTTGTGACCTTCTAGTTTTCTGTTTAGTGCTCCAAATCAATCACAGAGATGTATATATCATATCAAATACATATTTTAAATGCAGTCTGAATATAGAGATGCAATGGTGAAATGTGCGGAATCAATACAAATCATCTAGAGTTCTTACTCTTTAGCTGCATCGTGTTTCAGCACTGAGGTGAGAGAAAGTGAAGGTCCTGGCTGAGGAAGGAGGGAGGCACTAGCACGGTGACGTTTCCCCTGCAGAGCCCAGCTTGTGTTAAATGTTCAGTTCATTGCCCTGTAACTCCAAACCTGTTCCTTTGCAGGGTTCTTTCCCCCTCAAGAAGCATTTGCGCCAAAGGATGTCAGTTCTCTGTGGTACAACGCACTGAGGTGTGGGGGTTGATCAAGTGTAGCTAATGATACAAATTTGATGGCCAATTGGTGGAAGCACCAGGCTTCTGAAACGTCACTACATTTTTATTTCCCTGAAATGTCTCGATACAATTGAAAGGCATGTGTTTGAAAGCACATTCCTCCAGTTCCCTGTAAGGCTTTGGTGGGGTTAAACCAACTCTCAGTTTCCAACTTTACGAAAAATGTCTTTGTGACAGGCACTTTAGTCATGGGGCTACTAACCCTCCTTCAGAAAGAAGGTGAATGTTAAAACTAAAGGCACTGTCACAGGAGATACAGCTTTTCTATACAAAGAGGGAGTCTTGGAGGTGGAGTATTGTTCATCTGCTATTTAAAACACTCATTTTAATTGATGCATATTTTCAAAAGCATTCTGGGCCTTATTTCAATATTCTGACAACTGGTGCCTTCCTGCATCTGTGTTCAAAGGAAAATGGCTTCAAATGTAATAAACTTCTGTCCTTTTAATGAGTGCTATAAAATGTAGCCTTAAACAGGCTTGAACATGCCAAAAGAAACGTGTAGAAGAATCTTAGCTTTTAATGTAAACCTAGCAGGGATGCCTCTGTGTGTGTGCTAGGTCAGAGGCTGTAGGATCCAGCACGCCGATAATAAGGTGTAGTGCTTCCAGAACCAAATTCAGTGTTTAGTTCAGACAGCTCTTTATACACTACCACTGGATTTGAGTATATTTATTTATTTAAAGTCTCTTCAACAGCAACCTGTAGTTGGCACCACCTGTCAGCTTTTCAGTGACCAGTATAAAGTGAGCTGGTGCTCCTAATTTGTTTCTTTGCATGGAGGTAAGCTTGTGCTGTTTAACATCTCTTGGCATCTGCTCTTAATACCTATTTAACAGAAGCATCTTGTCTCAGACTTCTTTTCTAATGCATATTAAATGATGACGGTTGTATGATTACTTCATATCACACTACAAAATACCTTTGAACATTGGAGCACTTTTAAGAAAGAAAAACATGTGGTAGAATTGCTGTAACTTTTTTTTTTTTTTCTTCAAGCAATTGTGGTAGCCCTAGAAGCATAGATCTAGAATTAAAAAAAAAAAGTGAAAAACATGGCAAAAAAAGACAGAGCATTTAAGTGATGGTCAATAGGGCTCAGAATTGGACTTGTTTTGGTTCTGTTTCTGATTGATTGAAAATAAGTATTTCATAATAATAAATAGTAAGTGGAAATAAGTATTCAAAATGCTAAGTGGAAACATGCATATACTGATTGTCCTTAAAGACTCAGTAAAAGTATAGGGAAGTTTTATTACTGCAGTACTGATAGAACAGAAGAGAAAGATGTATCCTGAGGATATTTTCCTGCAATTTTTGAAGCCTTTTTGCTGTGCTTCCAACAGTAATGTGATAAAAGCTTACCGATGTCTCTGAAACAGATATTTCTTATGCCATCTTCCTGCCATCCTCAGCATGGGCCTAGGGGAGCCGAAGCTTCGGTGAGAGCATGTTTTGTTTTTTCCCTGTGACTTTCTCTGGCAAATGGCCCTCAAGAAAATAGCCTCCATTTGTGCTTTAGAGCCAGAGCCAGCACATAACTCATCCAATCCATCTGTTACCAAAGTGCAGTGGAAGGTGGGAAAGGAGGGAAGAAAACAGGTGAAAAAAGCAGAGTTTTTTTTTTTGGGGGGGAGTGGGGATGGTGTGGTTTTGTGGGAGTTTTTTGAGGTTTGGGTTGGGTTGTTTGTTTTTTTAAATATATATGACAAAATGTTACTTTTCTTTGCGATGTCCCTTTGTCTCTAGAGACCTGATTTCCCTGGAGCACAAAGGTGATTGTTTTGTAAAGGTACCAGGTATTGTGTAATAAACCAGTTTCTTTATCCATTCTGATTAATGGAAATTACTGTTTCAAGATGTAAAAATGAATGTTATGGACAACTTAAAAGAAGAGGCAATAGACGAATTAATTTCCCTAATAGCTTTCCAGAAATTTACTTTTTCTATGAAATTTTATCCAAGCATTAAACAATATACACTTCTTTCCTTTAGATCCTGGGATCAGAACTGCTCTGGGCAGTTCTTTAGTTCCTTCCTGTAGAGGAAGCACAAGAAGTGAGTCCCAAAACTAGTTTTGGAAGATGCAAATTTCTCCCGTGCTCATCCCTAAAGGACAGAAGGCTTGTAATAAGTGTCACAAAGCCTCATATGTTGGTTTTTAACACTATTTAACGGGATAAGTACTGTTCTCTCAAGGTAGGATGAGCAGATACTAGCCTAAATAGGAAATGATATGAAAATTTATGAAGCCTTCCCTTTCTACGCCCTTGGTGCTATTGAGGGTGTAAGGTAAATGTAGGATAAGATTTGACAGCCACTCAAATTATGGTGCTTGATGAGCGCAAGGATCTGTGTATCCTAGGTTTGGCTGGTGCTGGCTGCACAGTTACTGTATCTGGAATGCAATTAGTGGTGACAGGGCAGCCTTCCCCTGCGCAGGGTTCAGTTTGCAAAACAGCACAGATGAGCTTGCAAAAATCTCCGTGCTGCAGAATACATGTCAAGGAGAGAAAGGTCTTTGTGTAGCCTTTCGGTTACAGGAAAGAGATGGTGAGAGCAGTGTGAAAGCTTCCTGCAAAAATTTGGAAATACGTTCAAATGTTATCCCTTACTCATCTCACAAGAGAACAAATTTTAGCCCTTTGCTCTGAAAGGAAGGAAGGAATAATTTGTTTGAAACTCTGCGGAAGCAGTAGAGTTCCCTTACATGTACACAGGTGTTTCCTGGATAGATTGCGATATATCCATATATTAGCATATAGTTTTGCATATCTTTAGGCATCCTCTGTAGGTAAATGAGTCTTTCTTAGGCTTACAGTTGGAGAAGCAATGAGCAACTTTTCACCCATAGTGTATACTGATTATTTCTAACATTAGCATTACTCATTTTCTTATAAAACCTGTCTTCGACACACTGTATGAAGATGAGCAGGGATACTCTTCATGAGGGTAGCAAATTAGCAGGAAAGAATATTGATCTTTAGTGCTTTTGACAAAGCCTTACTTAAGTCAGCACCTAGAGGGTAAGGATGAGCAAACCATTGGAGACATGTTTTAAAACTAAACTGAGCAAAATTATAACAAGGCATATACTGCCACTTTATTTTTGGCTATTGGGCATTATTGCACGTTGCAGCCATGGCCAGAATTACTCAAACTCCTCAGATGTTCATGTTGCCACCAGAGGGATGATCCTGCCGTCATCTTTGTCCCAGGCATTAGCATTGCATGGCAGTTCCTCACTATGGTTATATCATAGCTAAGCCTTTGCTTTTGTCTGATTAGTTTTCAAGTAGTTAAATTCTCTGATTTGATTTATTCTGTGCCCTAATAGCTCCCATGCTGGCAGGAAAGGATGAGGGGGCAGTGAGAGCCAGCTGGCTGGGAGAGGAGGCCAGAGCCCATTTATGGTGGCAGGGTGGATTGAAGTGTCTCACAAGTGTTTGCTGGGAGGATTTGACAGGCCTGAAAACAAACGAAAAAGAAAATAAACTTGTATTTTGTTTATACTGTTGAGAAATGAAATATTTAAAAAGGAAAAAAATCAAGAAAAACGATTAATGTATTTCTTTGAGTACTGAAACCAAGGAACAGATTCGTACTACTAGATTTGGTCTGCGATCACCATTACTTTTTGAATATTATTGAGGCACATGCATTTGTGACTGATACGCTTTCCTAATGGAAAACAGTGTGTCTGGGCAGCGGTGTGACAGCCAGGAGGATTTTCCAGATGGTGCAGAATACACTGGTGCACCAGCTAAGTAGTGTAAATTGCTTAGGATGCAGGTTGCACCCCCTGCTTCGGGTGGTCTGACTCCCTCTGCGATTCCAGACCGGACTGCACTCCTAAGTGCTGGTCTTTAACCCTGCTCCCTCAGCTCGCCTTGAGTGAAGTATGATAGCACAGGAGTTTGGGGCTCCACGGGCCTTTTTTAAGACCTTGGGGCTTGTCTGACCTGTGCTTTTGTTTTTAGGGCATTACCAGGCGCAGAACTGTTCTTCTGTGTGGCCCGTGCATTGCTGCCAGGTAGAATTCCCGTTTCTTTGTCTGAGGACTCTGTTTCAACAACCTAATGAAATTGTATAAAATGAATTTAACACTTAGTAAACAAGCCCGTGAGCCAGCTCATGTATTTTTCCAGTTAATTTAGTACTTTGCTGAGCACAGCTACACTGTCCGTTTCTAAATCTGGTATGCATCTGTGTTTTTTCTGTCCATATAGTGTGTTTGGAAAGGGTTTTGCTAATTACAGTTCAATAGTTCAGACTTATTGTATGTTGAGATCATTCTAATTGCATTCTCAGAGCATACATTGAGCTTGATGGTGAGGCTTATTAATTTTTTTCATTGAAATTGCTACCTCATCTCATCCATGAAAATGCTTTCTCTCTGAAACACAGCTGCATTATGATTTGCTATGATAAATGTTAATTGATAAATGATAGTCAGAGTCTCTTGTTTGAACCTTATTACAAATTCCAAATTAAAACTCATAAGGCATTTTTCTGGATGCGTGGATAATACAAGACAAGGGGGAAAAATAGGTTTTGGAAAACATGTAAAAGATCCCACAAACAGGAAAAACTATAACATGATGTTTTTAGCACAAGAATGATTCTTATGTTAATCATTAAAGCGAACACAAAAATGACTCCTTCACTAATGGATTAAAATGATACACTTAACAATATGTATTTCCTGCTCATTGATGCGTGAAAAATCTTTGTTTCCAGCTTTTGTGAATGTATTTAGGAAGGAGGTGATTTATGCTCCTGCTACATGCAGTTTTGTCGCAACTCAAAGCTGCAGCTGCCATATAAGTTCAGTAAATAAAATCTCCAAGTAGAAATCACAAGGGGTTCCCATCTGTGGAAATACAGTAATTCCTGAATTGAAGAAGTCTGGGTCCCAGTTCCTAGTGACCAGTTCTCAAAATTATTGCACTTCAGCAGGAGGTGGGAGCTCTCTGGAGTAGATTTCTGTTTGTGTTCCCGTATTAGCTAACATGCATAACTTCATTTTGAATGGATGATGTAGCTGATGAAGGTGAGGTCCACAGTGCCCCGCAGTCAGGTCTTTACGCATTTATTTGCATTAGGAACGTTGTCGTGGGAGTGCAAATGCACCTTGATCAATTTGAAGACTTATGATATGGCAGTGCAGATTTATCACTCCAGTTCATGATTTCAGTAGCTGTCAGTGCAAGATCTGCTGGATTATTATAAGGGTGTATTTCAACGCTAGGTTTATTTAGAAAGGATAAGAAAGTGACTTTTACACACATGTTTTGAAACTCTCCTAGCGTCAGGCTCTTCTACTGATTTAACTCACCTTGATTTGTAATTCATTAGAACCAGCTTCATGGACAATAATGGGTATTTTGTACTGAAAAGTGGGATAGAGCAGAGATTGTTTTCTGTTTCTTTAATATTGTACAGCACACAGTTTTGCTATATCTAAGTATCATTCTATGCACATATGAATCTAACTTAAGATTATTTTTTTTTTGTTACTTGAACACCTATCGCTCTGCATATTGGATCCTGTTGACTTTAAAAAGTAGAATGACATGTAGAATTGTCATATGACCCTTTCCATTTTAAGATTTTTGCTCTCTTTTAGAAAATATGTTTACAGTAAGAAGGGTGCTTTATCCCAGCCTGTGTGATAGCGGTGTGGTTTTGAGTTTAATAGGAGTGTGTTTAGTTTATGTGTTTTAGGACATAATGTATGTATTTTTATGAATGTTGACAGTGCTTACATATTGTATAATATTGTGTATTTTAAAGATTGGATAAGAGAATTGCTAGGTTTTAAGTATGAGATGGAACTGCTTCTGTTGGTGCCGCAATATTGCTTCTACTTCCTTATGCTTCTGCGCATCAGGTATATATCTGTCTGTTCTAACTCTCTTCATTTATTGTAGAATGTGCTGCTTCCAAAAAATACTGAAGTCGGAGCCAAAAAAGATATGTCTAATGTGATGTTACGCAGGTTGGGCTTTCAACAAATAGTTGATCTTTTTCTTCTAGATGTCTTAACCCTTGAGAGCTGTAGGAGTTGTACTAAGGTACTAAAATAAAAAGTCTGAGGTCTGAAATTTACTGGATATTTGGTTTGGAGGCTGAACTATAAAACAAATCAAAAAATTGGCTTAGCTGACAAGGATTATTGCTTCAATATACAGCAGACTGAAATAAACTAATTTAGGTTAAAAACTGGTTTGTTAAGACACAAGATCAATTTGTTCAGAATTTTGGACATTTTTCAGTGAAAAGATTTAAGTTTCCCTTCAGTTTGCAGGAAAAGATAGGACTGTTGATACTTACCTCCTCCCGTAAGTGTCCTTACCCTTACATGTCCTTTCATGAGGTAGGTGACTCTGGGGTCGCTCACTTCAGTGGGACGGCTTTCTCTCTTCTCTTCCTGAGTGCGTATGTGTGTATTTGGTACAAAATGGAATTGCTTTGACAGAAGAGGCAGCCGGGGAGAGTCCCCAGGGTCTTCACACCCTGTCAGTGAGGCACTGCCTGGGAGTCAGTCCTTGGTTCACATCTCTGCTAGGAGTCATGCAGAGAGGATGTTGAACAAGGTGGAGGATCTGTGAGGTGAGCAGTGCTTGCTGTTTTCCCTGCTAGGCAATGGACAAGCTTTTAAAAAATTATTTCACTCATTCCTTTTTTACGTTAAAGAATTACAGCCTACACAGTGAAGCTGTAGTGGTAGAGATATTGAAATATTGCTGAGTGGTAGAAACATTGTGATCAGAAGACCACTTAGAATATGGAATTTAATGGCATAGGAATGCAAGATTAATTAAAACTAAAGGGCTGTGAGGATGTGGGCTTGGGATGGAGAAGGAATTGGATGTATGTGGCGGGTGAAAAAGAAGTAGGTGGATGATATGGAACTATGGATTGAGGTTATGCTGTTCTAACAATTTTAGATACAGTTTTAATAACGCCTTCTATGCTGCTAAAATTGATCAAATTGCTGTGGATTTTAGAAAGTGAATCAGACTTTGTTTCTTTGGTCTAATTGGTACAGATGTAAAAGTGTGATGTTCGTTAGATTTGTGCAAGCTCCATGTAAGTGCTGGGATCTGTGCATAGGCAGCTGAAAGGAGGCAGATTGGAGATAGCTGAGCTTCCAAAAATACAGTGAGGGAAAAAAAATTCTACCTCTGTAGTTCTCTGTTAGCAGTAAGGGTTTTTTTCTCTCTCAAATGCCGTAGTCTTTTTCTCTTCTAATACTCCTCATTCTCTTCTCTGTAAGCTCGCTTCCATCTTCAAACTTATTTTCCCGTATCATTCTCTTTTCCTCTTTTTTTTTTTTTTTTTCCTTAATCCTCTTCCTCAGGGTTCTTGTAGGATTCTTAGCTGTAACCTTTCCTACTATCTCTGTTGTTTTTGTTTGCTGTCTTGTGATTGATGACTGCACTTCTGAAGTTTACTCTTTAATTTCTACAAATATATCTGGCACCACCCAGAAGCACCTTTGAATTGCTGGAGCTGAAACCCACATGAACAATTCTCAGCCTATTTCAATTCAAAACTGTGCTTCTAGGAATTCTTTTCCATTATTTTTTTATTTTAGATTCCAACTAAACTAATTTATTTCTTCATATACTGTCCTGTTCTGCTAAATTCTGTAGTAAGTCTTATGACAGACAATTTAAGAAAAATACAGCTAAGGCAGGCCGTGTAGTTTGAAAAGCTGTTTCCTTGTTTTACAAGATTTTGTAACTTGAAGAATATCATATGACAGTATTTACAATAAAACTTCGAGGTTGTTTGCTCTCTTTATTTGAAGCAGGATGAAATTTTGCTTTAGGAAATTGGCTGCTTTACAACAGTTGAGTAGTTATCACTTTTAAAAGTATTCAGTATACACATCTACATATTACCAAGAGAGTGTGAAGCAGCATACAGAATTTAGCTGCTGACTAATGCCAATTACAGACAAGTCATTCTTTTCTTTATTTTTTTTGTTTATTTTCTTTTAGGTAAAAAATGAAGATACAGTAATTTGTCACCTGGTCAAATCCAACTTTCTGTGCCAGGATGGATTTTCTTTATCAATATTGATTTTAGGGAGATAGACCTCTTATTTTATTTGCTTATAGAAGAGGCAAAGCAGTACATCTTTCAGCAGTATTCCTTCATTCAAACTACAGCTGTGATTTGGTAGTGAGGTTTGTAATGGAGTAAATGAGCTGTCTGAACTTTGCACTCCCTGAGTAAGATTCAGCAAACCTTCTCCTAGTTTTTTGAAGAAAGAAACTGGTGAAAAAATGAGATCTTTGTGTACTTTGCTGTACAAGAAGCAAATTTAATTTAGGAGATCCACATAGAGACAAGTTGTTGAAGCTTTACTTTTAGCAATCAATAGATTTGATTCTGAAAATTCCCATGTTTTTGCAGTCTTCCCCCAAATTCCAAGTGGGAAACTGCTTTCAACTCTGACACCATTTTGATGTTTGCCCATCAGTCAGAACCTTCTATTCTTTGTTTCAATTTATCATTCTGTAATGTAATCATGTGTAACGTGGGCGTGTGGCTTAGATAACACCTACAAACCACTTCAGGATATTTCGTTGAAAAAATTCTGAGAAATCTTTGAATGGATGTTGGTTTTACAAGGTAATTTATAAAACAGCACTTTGAGGTTTGAATGTTGTGGTTTGTGTTTGTTTTTTCTTTTTCTTTGTGTGTTTTTTTTTTTTCTTTTTACTTTATCCCCTCTTGAAACATTGTTTAAAATATTATAGTCCTTTGGCCTTGTGCAGTTTTTCTAAGTGGTTTTTTGTTTGTTTGTTTTTTGGTTTTTGGTTTTTTTTTTTTTTTGTAATAGTATTTTTTTGATGTTCCTTTTTACTTGAAAAGTTCATTATGTATGTCAGCTGAATATGAATTAATTAAAAATTTGGGCCTTTT
>JAOXNO010000033.1:31500955-31512759 GCA_028565335.1 Limnodromus scolopaceus | reverse complement strand
TTGGCTTTCCCCATACAATTTAAAGAGAGGTTATCAGAATAGGAGCTTGTCTGTGGGATATTATTTCTACCTCCCTCAAATATAGAGACAAAACAGAGCATCAGGAACTGTTGCTAGCTTCTCTTCTAGTTTTTGCCTTGGAAATGCTTTCTATTAGGTATTATGTTTCTGTACAGCTCATTTCTAAATGAGGGAATGACTCGAGTAACCATTCCTAGCCAACCTTACAAGCTTTCCCCTCTCATTCTACGTTGCCTTTTACTTATATTTATCAACAGCAACTCTTGAAACTATTAAACAGTTTTAGTTGTGTAAAAAGTTTGATTTTCATAGAATGTCTTGTCGAAGTCTTTCTCTTGATCTATCGTACTTATTTCAGCACTCCTGTTCACTGCATTGAGATCTGGTATTTTCATAATCTCCACAGGAGCAGTATGAGCTGCTAATGTGTTATACTGGTGGTGTCTGCATACAGTCCACATTGCCCTGAAATTTCAGTTTCTCAAAGGATTGCTTTTGCTGTGCTACAGCGCCTTCTGCACCTACTGCCTTTCCAGTAGCTCACTGGAAAGTGCTACCTTATATTAGTCTCAGCTTCAGAAACTGCAGAGGGAAACCTGGGTTTGTACTACTTGGTCAGCTCTGTCGTTTCTGTTACTGTCTGTCAGAGCTTGAGGATTATAGCTGTCACTTTGGCTATTCATTTGTGAAGCTTTTGGAGGTCTTTTAGATGTTACAAGCTGAAGCTGGGAAGTCATTTTGGAGCAGGTCCCTGAGCATGGTGCAAAAGAGTTTTGCTGGCACCATGGACCACGTCTGGGCCAGACCAGGAGCTGCCATCCCCAGCTTGAAAACTTTACACAACATAAACTAGCCTGAAGAGAAGAGGGTCAGAGCAGGAGTTGCGGGAACAAAGAGGAATAAAAAGAGAGATTCATCTCTTCTTCCAAACAACAGTTTATTCTTCCACAGCACCTTCAGTGATTGTGGGTGACTTGTAGGAATTGGCTGATCAGAGGTGAGATTAACACTCCGATTTGCTATTGCCGTGTAACTTCAGTTGGGCTGGATTAAAGCAACAGAGTTACATGTATTGCAAATACTGGTATGGGTCATAGCTACAGAAAGGCTGGTTAAGCTTCTGGATTTTTACCAGTATCTTTGGTGTGGAAATTCGCGGCAATGCTTTACTTTCATGGGATGAAAGTTTTATGTTGGGTTGTAATACGCTGTCCGTAATATTCTATTATATTAAATAACTTCTAGTTATGTTTTCAGTACAGTCTGAATTGCCTGTTCAACTATATCTGCTACATATCTTTAGGAATACTTTGATAGTTTGGCTCTGCTATCTGCATTTATTTTTAGTAACCTTGTTCCTAAACCTCACTTTCATTGTATTTTCCACTTAAAATTCCTGTGTATTTTGTTTCTTGGTTTCTAATAGCCATCTTCCTGAGCAAAGTTTAAAGTCTGAGTAGTTGGCTGCTTTCTCCATTTCATGGGTGTGTCTGCCTTTTGTTTCTAACTTTCTTCAGATCCTCCATATAAAAGGAGATTCTTAAAACTGCAGTCATAATGGATAAAGATGAGACCATTAGTTAATGGAACCTGCTGGCCTGAATATTGCAAATATTTCCTTGCATGTGGTTTCCTCAAATCGAGCAGGAGCAAGTGTGTGAAAGTGCTGTGTGCATTTCATGCCTAGGAAGTATTTGTATAAGAATAAAAATAACTTTAAACAGGCACGCCAGCATTTGAGCTTTGACCTCCTAATGACTTCCTCATTCAATAAACTGTGCAACACTGAAATCCTGTGTTTAGCAAATTCAGGCTACTAATCTGTCAAAGTTGAGTAAGAGGAAAATGTATACTTTGTAATTCATTGCAAGAATGGCAGGAAATGTAAGGAAAACAGAAGCCTTAATAAAAAGAGTAGTAAGATTCTGAATTTCCTTTTTATCTGTTGAAAGCAGATGAAACACAGTAGGACTAATCCGTAGTGTCCGATATGTCCACTTGCTTTTGTGTCAATTTAGATGATTCATCTGCTTAAATAAACACAGGAGTGCCTTGCATGCCGAAGAATGGGTGGTGGTAGAGGACTGGAATAATAAGTTCAAGTAAATACAAAATTATTTACACTCATTCATACATTTCAAATTGGTTAGCACACGCAAATTGGCAGATTTTTGGTGGGCATATTTTGGTCACAGAGTTCGGTACTGACTTTCAGGACAGATCATGTCTGATGCTGTCATCCAGAGACTTTTTAAAATATTTTTTTATCAAAAGAAATATAATTCTGAAAATATTTATTTTCTCTGGAGGTTATCCTGCTATTGCCAACTAATCCTGAGGGAGAGAGAGATGTCCTTTACTTCGGTATTTGGTCCATTGAGTGACTTTGGGTTCTAGCTACGTATTCGGAAAGGGAAAAGTACAGATGTGGAGTGAGCAGTTCAAAACAGGGCCATGCAAACATGTGTCCAAATCCTGATACTCAGTGGTAGAGAAACTTGTATGTGGTTAGTGCAAGATGATGAACAATGCAAGCGCTTCTAAAGTTATGCTTTATTATACAAATAAAGTGCTATATACCCTTAGTCAGCAGTTCCCATTACAATTGCACCATATGTTCTCAGCAAACAGCAGATGTACAGTCTAACAATTAGCAACAGAACTTTCCCACTTGAGGGTTTGGGATAATACTAAAATAATTCATAATTAATTTGTGTTCCATTCGTAAAGCGGTTTTTCTTTTTGGTGCTATTTGTCCTCACTGTTTGCTGCGTATATTTGTGTTTCAGAAGGGTTTGCCACTTAAAGATTTTAGAGCTCTTATATAGACGTTGCAGTAAATCTTTTTCAATAACCCTGAAAGAATTATCCACCTTAGTGCTTGAATGACTAGGTGACTTCCCCAAGATCACACAAGGCACCACAGAGATGTGGGGGGGGACACCATAGGTGTCTTGAAGACTAATGCTTTTCTGCGAAGGCAGCCACAGCTGCAGGGTTGATGGGGAGTGCCTAAGGCCATAGCATCTGTTAAATGACACGGTACCACCTTGAAGGCAGTGCTGAAAGACATTGTCTCCTCAGTCTCTTTACCCCTTTTGAATGCTATATATTTCATTAATAAAGGGAATTCCAGATGCTGGATGTTAATTCCGGTTTTCTCTACTGAGGGAAGATTCTTGCTTTATAATACCGTTGAATACTGGGAAGATGGAAGGTAGGTATAAAGTTATGTCAGAATAGGATGCAAGATAATAGGAACAGGGGAAAAGGCCAGATTTCTCCTGCAAGTTTTGATAGATCCGCTCAGCCCTGGAGTAGTCTGAAGGATATAATCTGAATTGAAAGTCCACTAGAATCAGCCTTGCTGTGGGAAGTGAAAAGGGTCTGACTGGCTGTAATAGGATATGTTTTTAAAAGTGTCAGTTAAAATTGTTCTTGTCTAGTCATGTTCTCTAAGAGGGATCTTGTATGGTTTGTTGTGAATAGTATATTAGCCTTTATAGCCTCCTGAGGAATGTATTGATTAACTTCCTTTTCCCAATTCAGCCTTACAGTTCTATGGGAAAATGTCTAATATGTGTATAATGTGTAGAAATGTGTATAATGTTTCCTTCAGTGGAAAACTGATGATCTTACAGCTTTCTTACATAACCCTTTGCTGGAGATATATATAGTCTTAAGGGACTTTGATTCTTCAGTTCTTGCAGATAGTACCAAAGCTGTAAGAAAAGGCAAAAGACTTTCCTTTTATTCAGTATTTTATTCAGTATTCAGAACTGTAAAAGCTCTTATAGCAGTTTTGTTAAGTGTGAAACTTGATCTGTTTCCTACAAAGTGTTACTGTCTCTTTTTACAGTTTGTTTACAGTGCTTTAGAAGTCCACCACTTGTTTATTTTTTTTCTTTAATTCTGCTTAAGCCAATCAATAATTGTTAGATCTTTCCTTGGTAGTAATTTTGCAGGCTGCAGATATTTAATTGCTATCCCTTATTTAATTGAGAACCAGTCAAGGCTGAATACTAATTTCTTTGTTATGCACAAAGTTACCAGGAGTGCAACAAATGGGAGCAAATGGCATGGTTTTTTTGTATGTGGACAAATTTCTAGTAAATTTCTTTGTTGTATCTTGGATTATTTTGCCTTATTTGGCCTATTCAGAGTGTCTTCTGAGGATAAAACACAAGCAAAAAATCCTTCTGGTTTTCAGTGATATTTCTTGATGATATCTGGATGAGTGATCACACTGTGTAAGACTGCATTAGTAGCACTGATATTCTCTACTTTTTGGGATATGCACTGTAGTTCCGGTGGTGAGGCACGGGTATTATTTTCACTAGGAAGACAGTTATTATGTTTAGCGTTCAGCAAATCTTGCCTGTTGGGCTTTAGCTTGCTATTTCTAGTGGAGCTGAAGGAGTAGCCTCCCAAAGTCATTTCCACTTTGGTCTACATCCTAATGCAATTCCAGATCTTCTCCCAGTCAGATTGAATTCTAAAGTGTACACCATGCTGTTAGCGCTTTTGCTCCTGGACCTGTCCAGTAGCTGCCTGTGGGCACATGGATCTTGTTTGGGCATTAGAGTTTTCCAGTTATGAGGTTCATCAAAAATAAGGTGTTTGTTCTTCAATATCTCTGTTCTGCATTTGTCTACAGCTGCATTCATAGAATGATATTTTTTTTTACTTCTCAAAAGGCTTTTTTTTTTTCTTCTTTTTCAACCTCTCTTATGTCCCTAGAGGAGTTAAAAGTGCAAGTAATATACAGATAATGCACTGCTGAGCTAAGCTGACTTTCTATTAGATGCGAACATGAAATTCTGGCCCTGCTGAGGTTTAACTCTGACCATCAGTAGAATGAAGTGCAGTTTAATGAAGGTTAGTTTCAGTGAAACTGAAGTTATTGTGAGGGGGAGAGAGAGATGCTCTGTCATTAGCTTTCTGGTCTGCTAAAGGCATCTGTTGGCTTTCTCTGTGCTCTTCATTTTTGCAGGATACTCACGTACCTATGGCTGTGAAATATGTTGGTTTTGTTTCTATGCCTTTTCTTCTAAGACTAACTCACTTTCTTTGTGTGAAAGAGTGAAGCTCCTAGGCTTCAGATTTGAAGATGACCAGCTCTCCTACAAGTATGAAACCTCTTCTCTTAAAACTATGTTTATTTAAGAAATGGTGTCTTGTTTTTTCAGCTAGAGTAACCTGCTTTCACTCACTTCAGTACTTTACTGTCCTTATTAGCACGAAATACCTCCCAAAACTCAAACCACTTTTACCCTCAGAAGACTTTGATCGGCTGAAAGACCACACACACATTTCTGTTCCAGCTATATCAATTGTATTCAGGAGTGACAGTTCAAAATTTCATTCTTATGACCATTGGATATAAAGTGATATTGGAGTGCTTTTGGGTCATGGCCTGCACAGAAGACAGCCCCTTTCTTGTTTGAAATAACTGCCCTTAGTAATGGTGTTCTCTCTCCCAAACCAAACGGAATGGGTGCATCTCAAAATAATCAACTGTGAAATTAGGATTATGATAAGGAAATAGGTACTAAGAAAAATGTTCTAGGCTTCATCTTGACCCATTGCTTTCTGTGAACTACTGAAGGCATTGATGAAGGATTCAACTAACTGAACTTGGGGTAGAACCAAAAATCTTTATATATAATGAACTTGTACATTAACAGCAATAACTCAGTCAGGGAGACAAGTTTCAGAAGAATATTGATATGGTAGAATTGTTGCTTAAAACAAAATGTGTTGTGCAGATGTGGGTTTTTTTTCTGTAGAGCTACTGTGTCACATTGACAAAATCCCTACTTTGATTTGTAGTAATACTTAAATTGGCCAAAAGTTGGTCAAAGACACAATTATAATATCTGTGACCTTGACTGAGGACAAGAATGAAGAATGATGAAGAAGGACGTGTAGCAACATGGTTGGAACAAAGGAGGTGTTTTGGCAGTGAAACTACTAAGAAGTAAAATTTTATGTTGGTCTGTGCAGGCATTTGGATGTATTTAACTTAGACTGTGAGAGCAGTCTCGCTTAATCCTGTGGGACTAATTACAGGAATAATGTTATTCATAGGCTGTGTAGGAAGGGTCTGATTTTTTGTGACTGTGCTTGAACTGCTGCTGATAGAGTCCTCCTAGCTTCCTCCTTTTTCTTTGGAGAACCCTGAACAATTAGCATGAATGTGATTTCTCTTTGGTTGGGAGGTGCTTTTGCAACATCCCTGTGCAGGGCAACTTGCCTCTGTATCTTTGAACATTTATTTGATGTTACATTTAGCTTGGAGCTGGTTTCATATAAAACATATATTGTTGGAAATGTCCCAGTGCACAGGGACAGCATTGCTTCCTGCATCTTCTGCAACGTCTTGCCCTTACGCTACCTCCACCTCCCTCCAGCCCCCAAAGCCTTGCTGGATGTATGCTGTGGTGTTTTAACCCCAGCTGGCAACTAGGACCACTGTCCTGGTTTCAGCTGGGAAAAAGTTGATCCTTTCTAGTGATTGCTGTGAAAGAAAAGTCAATAATGCGTATTGTTTTAGTTGTTGCTCGGTGAAGTTTATACTTTTCAAGGACTCTTTTCAGCTTCCCATAGAAGCTGAGAAGGAGCGTAGACGGAACAACAGAATGGCCAATGCAATATTTCGTACCATAAATGTCACTCTCAGCATATAAATGGGAGTTGGCCAGTGTGGAGGAGGTAATCTGTGGTCTCTGCTTGGGAAGGTACCAAGTCACTGGGTGGTGAGAATGACTTGTGTCATTATTAGTAGTAGTATTTTCTGTTTTTTGTTATTGATCTATTAAACTCAACCCACAAGTTTGTTTTCCTTTTCCTTTCCCTTTCCCCTCCTTTTCTCCTTCTTCTCCCTGCCCTTCTGAAGGAAAAGGGAAGAACTGCGTTAGCAGCTGCGTGGTCCTAGTTGTCAGCTGGGGTTAAAGCAAGGGGAAAAAAGAAACCAACCACACCTTGTGGGTTGAGATAAAGACAGTTTAATGAAACAGTAATGGAAGAGAAAGTAATAATAATGGTAACGGGAGTATACAGAGACTGATGCAATGCAATTGCTTACTACCTGGTGATCAATTGCCTAGCTCGTCCCGAGCAGCGATCGCAGATTCCCATTTATGTACTGAGCATGATGCCTATAGTATGGAATAATCCTTGGCCAGCTTGTCCTGTCTATGTTCCCTCTCAGCTTCTCTAGGGAAGCTGAAAAAATCCTGACTTAATGTAAGCATTACTTGGCAACAACTGAAACAATATGTGTTATCAACATTATTCTCATACTAAATGAGTATGCTCATGAGTATGAGTACAGCAGCTACTAGGAAGAAAATTAACTCTGTGCCAGATGAAGCCAGGACATAGCGTCAACCAGAGAAATGTGTCTTATCCTCTTCCAAGCCATCCCATGTTTTCTTCTCTTGTCTCTGGAGAATGTCCTCCTGTAGGTAGCAGTTGCACAGGTGCATCAGGTACCTCTTCATCAAGTCACGCTTTTTCTTCAGCCAGTGGATCAACTCCTAGTTCTTTCTTGCAGGCGCAATCACCCTAGCAGCATGGCCCTGGAGACACTGAGGGTGTCTAGCCCATTTGGAAATGAGAGGGCAGGGAGCATGATGAAAGGGACAGGAGCCTCAGGGGGCTGAGACTTCTCTGGTTGGGCTTGGTTTCTCCTGGAGAAACTTGGGCCTGGCTGGGCTGCCCCAGGCAGCAGGGTGGGCGAAGAAAACCTCAGATCTGTCATGTTCCCCTTGTGGGTCAGCCTGCCCTCCTTTCCCCTGCTGTGGCTGAGACCTACCTCTGCCTCCTGGGGCTGCGCAAAGGGCTGGGGAAGAGGCAGAGGACCTTTGATGCCTGCCTGGGTTTTTGTCTCCACATGGGCTGTTAGTCCTTGTCCCGTGTATTACTGTTCCAAGGCCTTGGCAGTTCCTGGCTCCCAGTGACCTGGCACCATTCCACCTTTCTGACCCCAACCTCTCTTGGGCATCTCTTGGCTTTTCTGCAAAGGCATCATACAATCAAAACCTTACTGAGAAGCAAGCACAGGACTGAGCAGGTCTGGTGCCCCAGGGTCCTCCAAGTGCTTTCTGGTGCAACCCAGCCACCTCCTTGTGCTTTTTGGTGCACCCTGACACAATGTGTACAGTAATATAACAAAAGTTTAAATTGAAGAAGTAGTCTATAAAATATTTACCATGATCATATTTCCATTTGTTGTAAAAATGTTGTACGTGTCTGTTTTACCTGACTTTTATTGTGAAGAAGAGTTCTGAGTCCAGGATGAGGTAGAGCATAAAAGCAGTCAGCTAGAGTCTTGATGGGAGAACAGCTGTGTCCTGCCCCGTTGCTCTAAGACAGAAATAAATCCCAGAAAGAAGCTGAGACCTGATCACAGGAATCTGAGAGAGTGTATATTTAATATTGTAGCAGGATGAAGAATTGCTTGTTTTGTGTTTATGGTGTGTACATAACACAGGGAAAGTAACTGGTGAAGATTAGGGTCAAGTTAGTTGACTTCCCTGGAGCTACAACTGTTTTTCAGCTAGCTGTATCTTCTAAAATAGATTGTGATTGGATCAAAAGAACAGACTGAAAGAAAACGCCTCATAATATTTTAGAGGATGGCCTTTGGCCCACAGCCAAAAACTGTTGTAACCCTGGACATAATCATTAGAGCAGTAATGAGCTTAAGAGGTGACACAGAGTGCAATCTCTGCCCTGCTTGACAGGACTTCAGGACTAAAGCAGAGGTGTTAATTTAATTGGTGTGGTTATGGGAAAAGTAATACAGCAACAGTGTAATTTTCAGTATGAAAAGACTCCATCCACTTTCCAGCTACGCTGAAAACGGAAAGAGAGAGACAAAGATATGATACATGATCTTTCAAAACCGTGCATCAAAAATTTAAATTTCATATATGTAAAATGACTACAAAGTTTATTGATTTAATAATTGGGCATTAACTAAGAAAAAACGTAGACAATTAAAGGCTTTAAAAGTACATCTGAAGGGACACTTTTGGAATCACTCAGGAATTGTGGTCTGCACAGAAGATTTGAGAGGGAATGGCAAAGGTCAGTGAGGGGAAGAAACACAGGAAACATAGTGATATTTCACAGACTTGAAGTACTCAGTAAATGCAGATAGGAAGATAAAGACCAAAAGGTGTACTAACCCAGAGATACCCAGTGTATTTTGTTAAGCCTTTTGGTTGACCATATAAAACCTCAGAAATCCTAATTTGAATTATAAGTGATGAGAAGAAAACCTAATGTGAAAGGAAAGAAGAGAATGTGGCTTACTAAAAATGCTACAAAATACCTATGTTATCTCTAGAGTCAAGGCAAGGGAGAAGGAAGACCTATGTCTACTGACTTCCATCAGTAGCCTATATGATGTGTAATTCTTGTTTGTAAGACTAACTTAGAACCACAATAGAAAACTTCATACCATGACAAAATAACTGTAGTTTCTATACTGTTACTTTAATTTTGTCCTGCACCTTTGTTTGTTAAGTTCAGATACCTGTTGTGTGTTTGAGTTGTAAGCCCATTGAAGTATGGACCATATTTTCTTAAATGCAGGTGTATTGTGTACCACAGGGTGTGGGTTTGTTTGTTTTTTAATACTAGATACTTCCATCACCAATTGAAGAAGAAAAACTGTCCTGAAGCTTCTTTTAGCGGCATTTTTCTTTTTAAGAAAAGACTTCAATTTCATTCAGTATTTTCTTTTGCTGAGTTGCACTGTCTGGTCCCTGTCAGATGCTTAAGTATTATTACCCTATTTCTTAGTCATCTCCTGCTTGTGGTGTGTGTGAGACTTGCCTTTGTGACATATGCTCTTGACAGAAGAAAATAAGTGAGACTTGCTGTTCCCATCCTATATTATCACTGCGCATAAAGGCGTTGAATGTAATACTGGGAAATTATCTAATGAAGTTTATGCAGCTTTTTGCTACAGCCTACATTAGCAGGAGTCAGATACAGTAGATTTTTAAAAGTACACATTGTCCCTCTGCACAGGATTGTGATTTTTCAAAAGATCTCAGTGCGACTGACTAGTCCAATGGTTTTGAATAGCTCATCCAAGCTGGCAGATGGCACACTGTTGTCAGTAGTTCAATTTCTTGGTAATGCTTTTTAAGTTCTAGAAATTTCGTACAAAATACATCCTGCTCTGCTAAAGCATAGAGGTTGGTTTGCTTGCTCTGAAGCTGGCAGTTTGCTGTCCAGCACCAGAGCCCTCCTTCATTGCTTCCAACCACTTCCCCTCTGTGGACTGTAACTCCCTTCTCTCCAAGTCATTTTGTTGGCGTTGTTTTTATAGTAAGTATAGTTTATTACAAAGAGAGTCTGCAAGAAGGATACTTGCTTAAATGTGTGATTTACAGGTGCAAAGCAACTGCTTATTGTCTAACACGTGCAGTTGACAGGACTAATGAGGGCTACTAGGCTAAATGTTAATACAGTCACCATCGTGGTGAGACTTCTAGACAATGTGTCCTTGCTGCGGATTCATGCTATCCATATCTTGGTTATGCCATCTCTGCGTATACCCACAAGAATAACAAGTAGGAGTACAGGATTCAGAAGGTTGCTTCAAAGTTTCAAAATGATGTTGCTTAATCAGGCTGCCATTGTTGGAATTCAGCTGACATAATTCTTTTCCATCTTCTAACAGAACGTTCCCTGTTCATGTGTTTAATAAGAAGTAGAGCACTTTGGTTAGATAATTCGGTCTTTTTTTTCTGAAAAAAAGATTAATCAAAGAACACATTCCTTTTTTGGAAAATAAATTCATGAAAATACAGGGAGGGATGCAAATACGCAAAGAGATTCACTGTTGAGCAACTATGCCCGTTTTGGGTAGTAAAAGGAGTTCTTATTCACAAAAGCTGGTAGTAATGGTAAATTAAGTGTCCCCATTCTGGCTTTTAACTTATTAGTTTGTGCCAGTTTGAAAGCTTCATTATGTAACAAAAAGATCAAGAAGTATGTGAAAATTAGAATATATGGAGATCAGTAAATGTTTTCATATTCAGATGTAAATGTGCTGCGTTATGGGAATACATTCACACGTTGTGCTATGGTGTAAGAGGCCATGGTTCAGCAGCTGTGTTAAGCAGTTGTTCTAAGCAGAAGATGTTTTCCTTCCTGGTGTGCAGAGTGTGAATCACGTCACTAGCTTATTTTCATTTTTACACTGCTAATTATGGGACTTTTCCAGACCTACATGTCCCAATCAGTTTTGGGTCACTTTTGTGGGTCACCTGGAATTTAAGTTTGACACTAGCATACAGGGTCTCTTGCCTTGTGGAGTTATTCTAGCAAGCTTTGTGTATCTGACAGGTTTTAGATACCTTTCCACACTTCTTTGCAGCTGTGGAATTAGGCAGACTCACAGAATGACAGAATGGTTTGGATTGCAAGGGACATGACATTTAAAGGTCATTTAGTTCAACCTTCCTGTCATGGACAGGGACACATTTCACTAGATCAGGTTGCTCAAAGCCCCATCCGTCCAGACTTTGAATACTTCCAATGATGGTGCATCCACAGCTTCTCTGGGCAACCAGTGTCTCACTACCCTTGTCACAAAAAAATTTCTTCCTTATGCCCAATCTAAACCTACCCTCTTTCAGTTGTAAACTATTGCCCCTTGTCTCTCTCTGTCTTACTTTTAAGTCCCCTTTAAGTATTGAAAGGCCACTATAAGATCTCCCCAGAGCCTTCTGTTCTCCAGGCTGAACAATCCAACT
>JAOXNO010000033.1:31450568-31486438 GCA_028565335.1 Limnodromus scolopaceus | reverse complement strand
ACCTGGTCCATTTCTTCTGTTGCTGAATCCACTTCGTATTTCATGTATTTAGTGCTTAAAAAAAAAAAAAACAACAAACCTGTAATAATGCATATTAAATTGCTTATTAGGTGAATTAATTTGCTTTTGCACTTGTCATCCAAACATTGTTTAGATAAATTACCTGATTTTTATTTCTACGTGCTGAATACTTGCAGCTCACGAAGTTGCATCAGGCATTATACTTACAGCCTCTCTTGTTCTTGTGATTATATATCACATGTTTTTATTGCTCCCTTCATGGTCCTGTCTCTCAGAGCAGTAGTTTATTATAATGAGAACAAAAAGGAGATAGAACTGGTATATATATTAATCTTCATTTCATAAAGATTAATTTTCTTCTAGTACATCTGCTGTGCTCATCAAAATAAGTTGTTATTGCTTAAATATTTATAAAAAGTGCCAAGTGCCTGTGTATGGAACACTTTTCTCTAATTTACAAAAAAACCTGCAGAAATAGCTAATTATAAGCAAGTAGGCTACAAGAGGATTTCAGAGGAGTGTTCAAAGGAAACATTGAAGTTCAAATCTAGAAACATGATCCTGTATTTTGACGGTAAATTCCTAGAATTTATAGTTCCTTAGGAAGAATTTTTGGTGGTGCATTTTTTAGCTTGACTGCAATGCCAGCATTTTCTCTGCTGTAAGGTGACACGTACAACCTTTAGCAGAATAGGAAATAAAGGAATTAAAAATCCAGCTGAAAGTTCAGTGAAGATTGGGAAACTTATATCCTTTTCTTTCTTGCAAAAGTCTGAGTATTTAGGAATACAAAATAATGTTTTGTTCTACTCAGATCATGAAAATTCAAGCATCTTTTAAGAGAGCTTTCAGTTTATAAGAAAAAATTGCCCCAAGAATTTACAAAAAGAAGGACGTTTGGGTGACATTTTCATGTATCTTTTGGCATGTAGATTTTACATAGTTACCCAATGTTATCCCCATTGTGTAATATATCATATATAATACTGTATCTCTCATATGTAAATGTTTTTAGCCACACGTTTGCTCGGCTGCTAGGTTTTCAGCACTGCCTATTGAACATCGCTTTGAAATTCTAAAAATCTTCAGTAATGCATGCGCAACAACTTGCAGCTATGCATAACATTGATGTTAGCATCTTATATATTTAGGCTGACTTAAAGCATATTGAAGTGGACTTTGAGACTGAATGATTTATATATTTTTTTTTTTTTTTTTTCTCATCCCAGATTAGTTTGTTGGTTGCGAAGAGCCACGGAGACTTTGTGCCCTGATGGGGGACTCAGGATCCAGACGATCGACTCTAGTATCTCGGTTGCCAATATTCAGGAGAAGTATTAGCCGGAGACACGACTCCCTCCCTTCCTCACCTTCTTCTGCTAATGCCATTGGTGTCCACACCTCCTCTCCATCCAGCACTAACTCCAGCTCAGGGAGCACAGGCAAGCGCCGGAGTATTTTCCGCACTCCTTCCATCAGCTTCCATCACAAGAAGGGGAGTGAGCAGAAGCCTGACCCAGCTAGTCAAAACGTTAACATCTCAAATGGTGCCCAGTCCTCTCTCAGCACTTTTCAAAAACTGAGTTTAGAGGAACACATTAAAAGCAGAGGAAGGCATTCGGTTGGCTTTGGCAGCTCGCGTAGCAAGAAGATAACAAGGTCTTTAACAGATGATTTTGAAAGGGGAAAGGAGCCCTCAGCTAATAAGAATGTCTTTATAAATTGCATAAGCTCTGGGAAGAATGAGGGTGATGATTCAGGCTTTGCAGAGGAGCAGAGCCGATACTCTGTCAAACAATCCACAAGAAAACTTCTCCCTAAATCTTTCTCATCGCACTACAAATTTTCCAAACCGGTTCCAGAGAGTCAGTCAGTTTCCTCTGTGCAGCAGTCCAGGTGCTTGCTGGAGTTTAAGTCGTATGGGGAAAGTGAACCTGTGATCACCAAGTCCTCTCCTCCATGTTCGGCCGAGACGACAGAGTGCCTGGGAAGCTCCTTGCAGTCCCCGCTGCTCTCGGCTGACCTCACGGCTGCCCAGACCCCCTCCGACTTTGTTGCCCTGACGGAGGATTCTGTTTCAGAGGTTGATGCTCTGCCCAGCAATGGGACTGGGGGGGCACTCGCAGAGGATTTTGGCCATAATGTCTCTACCTCTCAGATATTCTTTAATCCTGCTGCTGCTCCTGCGAGGGAAATGGATGTTGTGGAAAGTACTGGGCATTCTGCAGGTGTATCTCCTGTGAGTCACACGAGCTTGTCTAGCATTGAATCTAATACTTTATTCAAAACCTCAGCTGCTAATCAAACAAAAGTATTGTTGCAAGCCAATGAACTACATATTAATGATGCCAGGCACATAGGAGAAATTAACTCAGCAAATGCACATTTAGAAACCATTGTGTTACAACGCAGAGAAGAACCAATGATACGCTCTCCAAAGGCACAGGGGTTGAGTAGGGATAGAGATGGAAGTACACCGTCCAAGCACACAAGAGAGACAACACCTGTAATGGAATCTAAGATTGTTTCATGTTCTGAACCTCAGTCCTTTAAAACACAACAGTGTTATGAAACAAACCGTTCTAAAGGTATGTGTCATGGTCTTTTCATTTTTGGGTTTGGTGGGGTTTTTTGGCCTCAGTTCTTCTGTAAGAATTGTTTGGTCATAAAGTGTTTTTGTAGAGTTGCCAGTGCTAGCTAGGAAGTTCAACAGTTATGAATTGTGTACCCCTCACAAAACTGTAGGAAGGAAACAAAAAGTCTATTATTTTTTGAGTTCACGTTTTACAGTTTGCTAACACCCGTCAGTGCTGTTCATAGCTACGCTTTCCTGTGGTGGAAAAGGAATTAAGAAAGATAGTATTGATTCTTGCCTCATGTTGAAGGCTAAAGCTGGGATTTTTGAGGCATGCCTGCTTTGGACTTGAGCTAAAGAATTGCAGTGTTTGAGATGGAAACATCGCCAGGGAAATAAACTTTCTTTTAGTCTGGCTGTGAAGAATAATACGGTTTATCTTCTATTGATCTGGGGTTTGAGATTTCCTGACTTTTGCTTGCTCTATTTAACTGATGTTAAAGGGTAGCTTCTGTGGCGGAGGATGAGAGAACCAATTTCTGTTTCCATCTGAAATAACATTGTGCAAGTTCTCATTATGTAATCGGTGAAATGGAGAGAGTTAATTGCCATCTGAATTTCACACTGGATGAAAAGGAATTTGGAAATCTTAGTAAGATTAAGTGAGAAGGCTGTGCCAAGAATCCCAGTCTATAGAGATGCAGATGAATAAAGGCACCAAGCCCTTGAGTGAAGGACACCTGTCAGAAGACATTTATCTCTGACAGTTTATTTTCCCAAACTAAGCTAAAGACTGGGGATTTCTTGCATAATCCTGTGACACTATGTGGTGGGCCAAAATTTGTGAGAGTTAATAAGACTGCATTTATAGTGTTTGTATTAGAAGATGAATGAGTATAAACTCATATGAATTCATACCCATCTTTTTGCTTGAACATTTATCTATGCACGTAGATTATAAGCAATCAAAAGCAATCTTGCTTTTTGAATTATTTGTCACTGCGAGGCTTGGTTGGATGTCTTGTACATAAATGGCAATATAAAGTCAAATTAATCCACTAAATTAGCTTTCACCAGAAGGGACCTGTTTCCCTCAGAACCGTAGTCAATTGGGAGAAAAAAATATTTGCATTTATATATGTTTCTGGTCCTACACACTTGGTTGGTCTTCCTTGCAACATTGGCTCATCTGTGAATGAGATCATTTTTCTGAATCTGACTTTTTAGAGTGTACTGCAGAACAGCAAGTGAGCAGGTCGGAGTGATGTTTAGAAATACACAGTGCATTTGAAACTCATGCATCAGCAGCTGTATATTTATTTCCAGACGTATTTCTGGAAGACAGCTAACTGAAGTTGAAACTGCGGTAGAGGGATTTTTGTAAATGGGATTCATATTCATAGAAACACTAGAGCTAATACTGCACTATATAAAAGTCAATGATTAATTGTTGGGGTTTCATAGTTCTGTTCAAAATGCATTTTTGTTTACTTATGTGGTAAAAAAAAAAAGCATTTAAAATTAGAAACTGGCCAAGCATACAAAGCGACCATTGAAAAAACATAAAATCCTGCCATACGAAATAAAACAAATATAGAAAAAGCTTATGTGGCATTTAGTAAGATATGGTTATAAGTAGCTATGTCTGTTACAAACAGACTGGTTTGAGTATTTGGTTTTGCTAAAACAGTATTTAAAACCAGATGTGAATGTAAAACATTTCTGTGCGTTTTCTTTGGTAATGGATATTTTCTTTTCCATAGCTGGTCTCATAGCTGATACCATTACAGATAGTATCAGCAACGTGACATTAATGTATGAGCAGGCTTGATATGCCATATATTTCTTTGTATACCTTTATATATTTTTATGTGATACAGATTTTTTTGAAAAGCCTTAGAGAAAATGTCTGTTCTCTCACAAAAGGCAAAAGAAGATAAGATTTTCTGTGTTACTTCTATGGTGTTATTATGCTTTTCTCTTTCCTCATCTCTAAATTTGCCCTAACACCTCAAAATGTAATTTTTCTTCTCTTTTCTGATGTGTTATTGTTTAACATGAGTTGGGGACTGGGATTCAGCCTGCTCACTGCAGGTTGGGTTTGGAGGGCACGGATGTAGAGCTGAGCTAGGAAGGCCAAACAGGACCCAAAACCAATGTCCTATGGAGTGGTGAAAAACCTGTGTCCTGGCCCCTACAAAACCTGGACTCACCTTGGAATGCAGGATACGGTAGGTTGGGTTTTGGCACCAGTGGACCAAGGATAGTTTCTCTGGTGGATTTTACTGAACAGTGATTTGGAAGTGTCTGAGAACGAGGGGAGAAAGGAAAGGATGGACCAATGGTCCTTCTGGATCTATGAGGAGTCATAGACTGTAGCATGCTGAGTGTGCTAGTCACTGGAAGCTGAACACCAAAATGGTGGCCCAGGTGACGCTTTTATCTAGGTAAGCAGGATCTGCTTTCTACAGAAGGTTTCCTATGCAATTGCCCTTCAATGTAAGCATTTCAAGCAAAGCTGTCTTCCTTAAGAAAATATTTGTAGAGAATAATTCTCTGTAATGACTGCTGATTGCCTCTCTATTCACAGTTGACCTTGCAAACAGCTTCAGTCCATATCGAGAAGGCAGATTTGTTGAGAAACGACTGAGATCCTCTTCAGAAGGTACTGCTGGAGGCAGTCGGCTGATCATAAAACCAAAGGATGGAAATACAGAAGAGCTTAACAGCCTACGGAAGCAGAGAGCAAGTTCATCCTCTTCAAAAATGAACAGCATGGTGAGTTTATTCCTATATTGTGTAAGTTTTTATTTTTCTGTGTTTAGCATAACTATAATGAGAAGCAGCAACTTGACAAGTAATGGATGGTAAGAAAGGAGAAAAAAACCCAAAACCCAACCCAAAAGCTGTTTCAGGTTTCCAAACTGTGATCCATGCTCAGCTACAGGCATTAAAATTAATTTTTTTGGGGGTGTGACATTGTGAAAAGGTTTGTATACTTTCTGTGAAGATGTTCTTCTTGCCATGCTTTGCTGATCTGCCTGGGAGGAAAATACTGGGAGAGGGAACAGTAGCAAAATTCAGTGTTACTATTTATAAGGTTAAACACAGTGGACTACTCTGTGGCAACATTTTATTGTTACTGTGTAAGTTATTATATGGACTCATGTCTGGTATGAGTGAGATGAGATTCGGAGCAAAAGTTGGACAGAAAGTTGTCTGTAAGGAGGCTCATGTGAATGGTCTGAGTGGTCGCTTTCGAAGCTGGTGATAAGTCTGAGTGCTTTCACTCTTGAGCACAAGGTAAGGAGGAGAGCAAAGGATTTCCTCTGAGAATCCTTGAGGGTCCCGGGGACTGGGAAAGCTAAGACAGGTCAGATAACTGCAGGAGAGCACTTCTGAAACCTCTTCTAGTTAAATAATAGTAGAAAGAGCTGACTGAGTGACTGACCAGTTTGTCCTTTCCTATAGCCAGTGAGAATAAGCCCTTTAAGGTGTAATTTAAGGTGTAATTTATACTTACACATGTGCTCTCCAGTAAGAGGAATAAAGAATATGCTAAGATTGAACATCTAAAGCAATGTATCCACTTTTTAGCTTATAGAAGACACTAAAACAAGTTTTGTGGCCATTATTAGTTTGAAATACTTTATTCAACACGCTTGCTGAAAAAAGGATCATTCATTGTGTGCCTATATCTGAAACCAGCTTTCCATAGAAAGCGAAAAACCCCAAGTTTCTTGCCACTGCCCAGAGTTGCTAAACAGATGTATAAATAAGGGGGCTTTTCTTTTTCAGGTTTATATAATAGATGTTATGTTGCAGTACCAAACACATGCCTGAGAGGCTCAGATGTGAACACAACTGCTTTTTGTAAGGGAGAATTTTTGCAGTGTTTTGGACATATGAAACTGATCGGTGCAAACTGATGTTAGATTTCTAGTGATGTTGTCTTTTGGTGTAGTTTCACAGGCTAACACAAAAACTCAACAACTCTTACCATGAATTAGAAAACTTTTATGACTGTGTGCTGCTTTGGCAGCCACTAAACGTAATGTCTTCTCTCTCACCTGAGAAGCCAATGAAGGTTAAAATTGTCGTCTTCTTTGAGATTCCTCATACTAGTTCCCGGTTGGTCATTTAAAAATAGGTCCCAAGAGAAGGACCCGATTTAGTGCAAATTCCCCTTACAGAGAATGTGGTGGGAAATTGTGGTTTGGGGGTTTCTCAAGAGGATGTGAAATCTGTCTGTTGTCTTGGTAAATCTCACCTGTATGTCTGAATGTATCATCCAAACCTTCCTTTGTGTCTGGGCTCACAAATGCTGCTGTGGATGGCATGAGAAAATTACATCAGTGCTGAGCACATTCTTACTATGTACATCCGATGTGCAACTGGTTTTTCAGTGTACCGGTGTCTTCAAGCAGTGATCATTACAAACACTCAACTAAAATGGAGTCACTTGGTGTCTTTTACGGAAATGCTTGTACACTGGTTTTGTGTAACCTCGGCATCTTGGGTTATCCTCACTTCAATGACAGGATTATTCTCTTCTTAGCAGTATCAGATTAATATTAAGAAAGAGAAGATTTTATACATTTGCCTTTCTTGTTTCCAGATTGTCGCCAACTTGTAAGATGAAGTAATACGGTAATGCAAAATTTATTTCAACAAAAAGCCCTTGATTTTTACATTTCTTTTTATTTGCTGAATTATTACAGCCATAAATACAGCATAAAGACATAGAATTGCTAAGTAGTAGAAGAAACCTTTGTGCTATTAAAGTCTGCAGTTATAGCACGTTTTTCTGTTTTTGCAGGAAGTTCACACCCAAATTTCAGTGAATCACACTTTTCAAAGCCAGAAAGAACTTGATGACGTTTAAAGATGCTGTTTCATGTAGGCACACAGAGCATTAAGGAGACGTAGTTCCTGCCCTAAAAAGCTGGTTAACCCTGGCTCAAGCCTGTAAACCTTATTTGACAGGTCTCTGTGTTCACGTAAATACTAGGCTGGCAGGAGTGAGGAGATGCTAGATTTTCTCAGGAGATAAGAAGGAGATAAAAAGATTAGCATCTGAGAAACTGTTTTTCTTAAGCACCTTGTCTGGGAGAGTATTCTTGCATGATTGGCGTTGCCCTTTTTGAAGGTAATAGGTAAAAGCTTGGATAGGAGTATCTCCAAAATACCAAGAATATATATCAAACCTACAAAGATGGTCACCACCTCCCCAATGAGTGGCATTAGCTCACTTGTGAGATGCTGAAAGTAATTTATAATCTGGACAGGAGCAACGATACTCAAAAATGAGATGTAGGGAAAGAAAAAAGTCATTTAAGATAACTCTGCAAGCATGCCAATTTTGCAGCAATTTAAATAATGAAAAGAAACAGACGCTTGAGATGAACTGCTTAGATTATTAATTATATGTGTTTTTCCATCAGAATAATTTCAAAGCTGTCATTCCTGCAATGACCAATTTCTGCCACAAGATGCCACGATTTCACTAAAAATGGTTTTAGACTTTAGTTGTGCGCAGTTGTACAAAATGTGAAAACTGCAATTCAGGACACGTTATTGGAACAGTTTAATGCTGATTAGCCTGTGCAGTGTAATAGACCCTTTTCAAATGATCATTATTTACACTGATGCAATTTAAAGAGACTCGTATTACTATAGAAACCCTGGTCATTCAAACATTCCAACTATGAAGACATCAGTTACAACTTTAAATGTTTAAACATAACTAAACTAGTCAACTATGTCTCAGAAGGTTGATAGAGGCAATAGCTGACCTCTCTGTCTCCAGGTAGGTGGTTCTTCTTTTCCAATGTGTAAGAGAAGCAAAAATAAAGAAAGAAAAATGCAAACCAGCATGGTAAATAAAAGACTTGAATGACAGGAAATATGCAGCCCTGCATGACCAATGAAAAGAATGTAAATCTGGGTAGTTGAAATGTAAGAGAGAATTAGAATAACCACATTGAGGAAAAAAAAAAAAAAAATAGAATCAGACCCCTGGATCACTTCAAGGAGACAGAACAGCAGGAAGAAAGAGTTAATGTGCTACAGTATTTGGATTTAACAGTAGAAATTGAGGTATGTGTGAGCAACAAAATTATCTGTCACTTCTAATAATAGTGGCTAATGTGGAAAGATGACTATCCTAAAAGTCACCTTTGCCAGTACTAAAAAGGAAATGTAAAGAAAAAAATAGAATTTGCTGTTTTGTTTTTTTTTTTTTAAAGTTGCTGATAAAGATTTTGAAATGCTAACAAATTATAGTCAATCCTTAAACCAGATAGTCATGAAAGACGATATGAATAAAAGTAGCTGTATATTACTGTAAGTTAAAAATAAGTTGAGGATTGTTTGAGCCCCTAGACCACACTGCCCACCTTCAAGATGTGAGCTGCACTGTGCTGTGTGCACACGTGTTTTTACTCCGTCTAGAAATACGACTGCGTCCGTGCAGTAGAACGAGACAGCCCACTTGCATTTGGCTGTCACAGACCTGCCTTTCTGCCTCTCTGCAGTTATTTACAAAGAAAATTATGGTTTGTCGTTGTGAATTCTTCACACTTGGCTATCAGCATATGTGCTTATATGACTAAAAGAAACGTAATTTTTCAACTTTTTCCTGCCTCAGTGGGTAAACATTACCACTGTCCTTTCTTTTCCGCAGGCCCGTGTTTTGGTACTCTCTTGAGACAGTTTTTTCTTCAGTTTCTAATAACTAAATCTTCTCTAAATGTTGCCTGGTTTTTGTTTCTTAAATTCAGCTACAAGTTTTCATCCTTACAGGTAAAAATTTGTGTGCTTGCCCTCAGTGCTGCATCATCCTGTCATTTTGCCTAGAGCAAGGCAGCCTTCCCTGCTTGTGTCAGTCCAATTCGAGCTGCACAACTTATTTTTCCGGATTGTTGCTTTGACTGTGCCATTTCGTTCTTTGCATCTTTCCCATGGTTCCGCTATATTAGATAAAACCGCTTGTTGCCAGTTAAAGGACACTCATGGCCTAAGGTCGTCCCAACTTTTTTTCCCCTCAGCTTTAACAGTGATACAAGACTTCATTGCCCACTTGGCCAGCTGTCAAATAGTTGCATTCATGTGCTCTCCCACACTGCGTGTCATGCACTAGAGTAACTGCAGTTACAAGACTTTTTTCATTTCCTTTATCAATTTTCATTTTTGGGTTTTTTTGCCTTGCCTACAAGTAACAACACAATGCTGAACTAAGATAATTTTTCAAGATGTAAATTGAAAGATGTTCCTAGCAATGTATTACTGTATTACTGAGGTTTTTTTCTTCTCCATCCAATGCTGACACTTGGGCAAAATCTCCTTTTCCTCATGCTTGTACTGTCCTTATTATGTGGGGATGCTCTGAGTACCTAACATCTCAGTAAGTATATTTACAATAGAAATTTAGAACAGTATATGCAAAAAATCATGTTGGAATACAGGGCAATATTTTGTGAGCTACTGCAGGGTTGTTTGATAATGGGAGGGGTTGAATATATCAGTTAAACATAAAATTTGCAAAATTAATGATCAACTAATTTAGTGTAGAGAGGGCTGTCTAAGACTTTGGGAAGACATAACAAAGGTAAATGACTGACAGAAATAATGAGATGCTAGCAAAATTGATGTTAACTGCAAGTATTTGAGATTCCTAGTGTATCTCTGGAGGGAGCAGAAAGGCAAAACATAGGTCACTTTAATGGAAATGTGTTATGGCCCCTTCTTAGACTGTCTGTTTGTGATAATTATCTAATTAGCAGCCGGTGTCTAAATTTTAGTTAAGCGTCCTGGCTATTCTCTGTGAGTAACTGTACGTAGGTTTTGTTACTGAAGTGATTCGGGGTGACTTAGCAATTAATAGTCAGGTTGCTAGTGTCCTTCAGACATGGTGCTTGCTATTATGGAACAATTATCCAAATGACTGTATTCAAATCTATCCTTGTGTTTGATATCCTACATTATGAAGCGGTATCCAAATCTGCAACTCATGAAAGTGTGATCAGTGCTTCTCACAGATGACTTTATTCTCAATGTTTCCTGAGTAGTCTTATTATGAAGTACCAGTTCTAACCTAGTTGCTACATCATGAGATAAACAACAGGATCCTGTGCCCCCATGGACTTCACTGAATGTACATGAATAAGGGCTAAAATATTTTTTATGTTCCTCTTCTTTATGCTGAACAGTATGATATTTTGCTGGTGTCTGATGAAGCACTGAGCATGGGTAAAACTACTGCTGCTAGTCTAGGGGGGATTGAAGTGATTTTCATATTTGCTCCAGGTTGCTTTAACATTATTTTCTCTCATGCTTTTCTCCTTGAGTATGGACTTGACCCTTCTGACGATCTACGCTGAGACCATTTGGAAGCTGAGATTTTTATGCAATCTGTGGCTAACGCATTAGGTGGAAGATTCTATTGAAATTACATGAGTTGACTGGTTTATGAGTTACAGTGTGTGACCAGTAGACTTAAAAGTGGAATTGAAGGTGGTTGGGTTTTTGTGACCTGTAGAGGCTTGAGAAAACCCTGTGGGGTATACTCTCCATCAACAACATTAATGATTAATGTCTTAGCAGCAGATAAGCTTCTGTCTTGCCAGCTGGCACTGGAAAGGCGGTGAATAAAAGGTTGTGGGGAGGGCTTAAGTGCTCAGCGCTTCAGTTCAGGTTCAAAAAAACCCAAACAACCCAAACAAAACAACCTTTTTCAGATATATCAAAAGTGTTATAAAAATATGAACCAGGTAAGCACACACTTCTTTAATGTCCTCTGCACAACCTTTTTTAGAACTAACAAGGTTATATTTTCTCTGAATAACTGCAATCTGTTGTTAGCTTGCTATAAATATGTTACCTCTGGTATCTGTGATGTTTACAAAAGTTTTTTGATAGTTAAAATAGATGTTACATTTTGTTCTGTCTCTGAATTATGGGATTTCTGCTTAATTCAAATTCATCTCTGCTGTGCTGGGCTTCTCAAGGGAGAATATTTAGGAACATCAATTCTTATTGAACTGTTCAAGCAAACCCTGTAAGGCAGTGGTTCACCCTTCATGTGAAGTGGACTTGACAGCATTCATTTATAACTGGCTTTGTACTAACGTAACCAAATTTCCCCTTTTGCAATGAATTTGGTGTTTTGCTCCTTTGTGGAAAGAAACTGTGGAAGCCACTTAAAGCAAGAACTGTCAGGACTACTTTGATAGTGTAAGGCTGAACAGTGCTATCTAAATAGGAATAAACTGTTGTTTGTAGGTAAGTAGTAATTTGAGCTCTATATTCTTAATTTAGCATGGAGAAAGTGCCTTTCACATACTATTAGCATTAAAAAAAATGGAAACAGCAAATTGGGATTTTGTCTGTGATTTTTAGGTCAAGTCAACTAGAAGTTTTACAGCTAAATACCCTGTGGGAAATTAATGTCTGTAGTGTAATACACATTTCTTAACGTATTAAGAGCTTCTACAAATCAGATTGCCATTGTTAGACACTTGGAATTAATTCTTGAGATCAAGTAACTAACAGAAATTAGTTTAGATGTGGCTTAATGCTTATGCTATAATGTTCTATGCACTTCTTTAAGGACATAGTCATTATAGCCCCAAAAAAGAGCTTGTGTAATTATTCTGAATGGGTAGAGTTATGTTAATACAGGTAGAAAGTAGAGGGGCGTATTAGCAGCTTTCAATCCCAGAGTAATCATGGTAATGGATGAATGTGGTGTCACATAGCGACAGAATTATTCTGTCACATATAGACAGAATTAGTTCTTTTAGTTCTGTCATGGGTTAACCCCAGTGGGAAGCTCAGCACCGCAGCAGCCACTCGCTTACTCCCTCCAGTGGGATGGGGAGGAGCATCAGAAAGGTAAAAGTGTGAAAACTTGTGAGTTGAGGTAAAGACGGTTTAATAGATAAAGTAAAAGCCACACACCCAAGCAAAGCGCAGTACGGAATTCATTCACTACTTCCCCTCGGCAAGCTGGAGTTCAGCCATCTGCAGGAAAGCAGGGGTCCGTCACACGTAATGGGGACTTGGGAGGACAGATGCTATAACTGCAGATATCCTTCCTTCCTCGTTTACCCCCCAGCTTTTATTGCTGAGCACAACAGCATATGGTATGGAATATCCCTTTGGTCAGTTGGGGTCAGCTGTCCCAGCTGTGTCCCCCTCTTGACTTCTTGCCCACCCCCAGCCTACTCACTGACGGGGCGGTGTGAGAAGCAGAAAATGTCTTGACATTGTGCAAGCACTGCTCAGCAGTAACTAAAATGTCCCTGTGTTATCAACACTGTTTTGGTCAAAAATCCAAAATGTAGCACCATACGAGCTACTGTGAAGTAATTTAACTCTCTCCCAGCCAAAACCAGTGCAAGTTGGATATCTGATGTTTTCTTCTGAAGTTCTAATATAGGAGTACTTGCTGTAAGCATTCCCTGAACTAATTTACAGGGAACTGGACTTTTGAAACTACAGACAGATATCCTCTGTAATGTGTTATGTTTATTTTTTGTTTTCGTATTTTTCTGGAATATTTAGCTGTTTATTAAGACTCAGAAATGTAAGTGTAAACCACACCAAATTAATGGATTTTTGTAACAAAACACCCTTCTGTGCTAGTCTCATTACAGTCCCCAAACATTTTTGCCAGTTAAGAGAAAGCTTGTTACAAAGCTGCTCATCTTTTAAGCTGGTATTTTTAAGGATTTCTGTCCCCACATAAAGGGAAAGATTTCTTTCTACACAGAAATATCTGGTGATGTGTTAAAATATGTGATAATGATCAATATTGTTTAAACAGATAACTGTCAAGCAAAAGCAACTTTGTTCTTTTTCTATTTTATTTTGATGTAAGCATTTTACTTTCCTACTCATTATCGTGTTTCCCACAAGCACAACGCGTTCTGAGTACAGGTGAATACTGTAGCAAAACTGTTATGCAGTGTTGTTGAAAAACGTCATTAATGGTCTTCAGTCTGTTTGTGCATGGGGGCTACTAAAATGTGCATGTCACCACTAATGTTCCACACCCAAAGAAACAACTAGTTTGTGTTGAAGACCTTTACCTTCTGCTCGGTGCCTGTCATGCTGTGGAGATGTGAAGAGGGGTCAGGGATTTACCAAGAATTAAACAATCCTCTGACAAATCAAATCAGTATTTCCTACTCGCAATATGTTAATCAGTAGTAGGAGGGGAACAGAATCACCAAGGCTGGAAGGCACCTCTGGAGATTGTCTGGTCCAACACCTCTGCTCAAAACAGGGCCAGCTAGGATTTACCCAAGGGACGTGTGTAGTTGTGTTTTGAGTATCTCTGAGGATGGAGACTCCAGAACCTCTTTTGGCAAACTGTCCAGGTGTTTTAGCCTTACAGTTTAAAAAAAAAAAAAAAAACAAAACAAAACAAAAAACCCAACCCAAAACAAACCTAAAGCATTTTCTTGGGTTTCTTGTATTTCAGTTTGCACCCCCTTATATACTGACTGGGCACCACTAAGAGGAGTCTGGCTCAGTCTTCATTAGTTGCCACGACCACCCTCATATGTCAGATGCTCAAAACCCTTTGATGCTGGGAAGAGATGAGAGTCTGAGGTTGAAGAGCAAGGACAGGGAGCTGGAGGGAGTATACTGAACAGAGCTCCTTTGGTACCTTGCATTGTGCTCTCGACTCATTTGTTGTGCCACTGCGCCCTGCACAGTCCCAGTCATGCTCTGCCTGCTGACGTGCTGGGGTGGAAAGAAATTGTAAACTCACAGGAAGCGGGATCATCCCCATGTGTACACACACCCTCTTATATTTCCCCATCCAACACATGGGCCAGGTGTGCCAGAGAAAGGAGGTGGTTGACAAGGGAGTTCCTGTGACATGCTACAGTGGCAGGTGGTGAAGGTAAAAGCATAAGAGGGGGAGGAGGCAAGCAGGACCCTAACAAGTGTTTCTGAAGGAATCGGAAGAGGTAGTACAACCTGGGGTACTCTGTGTGCTTGCATACTGGGATCTCTTTTGCATTGTAGGGGAGACACAGGTCAGGGGACCTTAAGAGTTATCACTGGTGGAGACAAGTTATAGGGTAATGTGACCTAGTGTGGCTGATATAATGTCTGTATTTCAGTTACTATGCTTGAATTTTAAATAAAAGAGGAGTCTTTATGCAATGAATAATATAGATTATATATAAAGTGGAAAAATCTATCTAGTATTGGTAAGAAAGTACTTCTTAAGAAAAAAAGGTAAATTATTTTAATTTAATTCCTCTGCGTGCTGCAAGATTACTGTCACTTCTTTTATCTTGGGAGATGTCCTTAGCACTGGCAGTATTTTTGCAGCTGTGGTGTTTTTTCTCAGGTTAGCATATGCAAATAATGCATACAATAGGAAATCACTAGGTGACTTCTCTAACGAAGAGCTAATTCACTGAAGTTGAAATTTATGACTAGTGAATGCAAATTAAACAGTGTCTTGGGTTTTCACCATGTAGGTCAGATGATTCACAGGTAGTTTGCACTCACTTGGTTTTTCTGGAAATAAAACATTAAATTGCCCCAATCTTGCATAGAGTGACAAGCTCCCATCATTTCTTGTGCACATCGTTTCCTGCTCTGTAGGGCCCTCAAACAGCGTGACTAAGAGTTGTCTTGTGGTCAGAGTTCTGCAATGCTTTCCCGTAAGTTGCCTATTTGTATTCTTTTGCTTATGTGAGAATAAACTCGGCATAAATACAGTATTTTCTCCCCTAGGCTATAGCAATTCAGTGTAAGGTGCTTCTTTCAGGCCTTTGATCCCTTTGATTGATAAAAAGAAGGTAACGGGGTGAGAAGTGGAAATGCTGTTGGGTCACTTGTTCGGTCATTACATTTGCAGCCCTTCTTGTCTTGCCAGTGCGTTGCTGGAGGCAATGCTAGGTGAACCTGGGTTAAGGACATGAGGGTGGCTGGAAAACTAGCTGCAGAGTCCAAAAGCTTGTCATTTAGAAGAGCAGTGTTTTGTAATTTAGAGTCAAGTGCATGCTAGCCCATTAAAGACTTAGAATTACATTTTGTATGCTGTATTACTGATTGATATATGGAAATTAGATTTGGGAATGCCTATCTAGGTTAATTCACCTTTTAACTGAGAAACAGGCTAATATGTATCATTCAGGAGAGGAATGAGATAGTAAAACACATTTTGTTGCCTTAGAGATAATTTTCTGTATTCATAGCGTTCATTCAGTAACACTAATAAAATTCATTGAAATAGTATAGGCCTAGTGAATAGCTTAATATCTTTCTTTTTAAATTTTCATAACTCACTGAGTATATGTTTTCATTTAAAAACTGCAGACAACCCTCCAAACAACATAAACCTTTCTGAATTTGAATTCTTGATAAATAAACAAACACTTTGCATTTTTGTGCTTTGCGAACCTTTCTTTATTTTGAAGAATATTGGTGCCAGAAAATTGCCTAGGATTTATAGTTACATAGACGTTCTGGATAGCGTTATGAGTTGAGGCTGATTGGGAGTCATTGATACTTGAGAAGTAGTAGTAAAAGATGTAGCAGTTCATTGCATGACACTTACTTAAAATGCAGTGTTTGATATCAAAGAAAACCTGGGCAGGGAAGTTAAAGTGTTTAGTAATAGCCTGGTTCAGGATCTTGAATATCTGCAATAGGGTGGGGAGTTCTAGTCAATCCAGGCCTAATGGAAGATTGTTCACCAAAGTCTATTGCTGTTGGTCAGACAGGTGTCTTGCACAAAAAGAAGGGCTTCGGTTTTTCTTACTTAATTGTTTTTTATTCATATGCATGTTTTAAATGACTCCCACGTACCCACCCTGTTATGTCTAATCCTGTAAAACAGGCAGCGCTTTAGCAAAACTCACGTTCTCTCCCAAAAATGACTCCTACAAGATTCTTCACTGGATAACTTTTTAGAGTATATCAAAGGAAATGAGGTTAGTTTTGACTGCTCCGAAAATTGCAAGTTTGCGTTTGCATAAGAAATCTCTTGTCATCTTTTTTTGGCATGTTGTAGTTGATAAAAGTAAAACCCACCAGTTTCGAGTCAGTGAAAACTGAATTGATCGGATTTTAAGTGTTTGGAATATATTTTGAAGAAATTATCCCAAAATAAGCATTGTGAAACTTGTGTTGAGCAAAGTAAAATTAGTAAATAGTGAGAAGGGAACACTTAGTTAAATGAAATTATTGTTATAAATCTGCAGATTTGGCAGACTGTTACCCTGGCAGACTTTTGTCTTGATAAATTTGCCAACTTTTAGAATCTGGCTCCTTATAGGAGTGGAGGAAGTGGGAGTGGGGAAAGTGAGGACCTGATCCAGAGTGGAATGAGAAGGATAAAGAAAGGTAAGAAAGGTTAGGACTTACTGAAGGATGGGCTTTGTTCCCATTAGAAAATGAGGAGGATTATCAAGTGCTGAAGATAAGAGAGGAAGGGTTGAAGGTAAGAAAACTGGGATTAAGTATGGGATGGAGTTCACTGCAGATAATGTGGAAAAAGAAGCAATGAAGCATTGGGAGGAAAAGAAGTTTAGAGGAAAGTTGGAGCTAGCGGAGCTCAGAAAGTTAAGAGGATGGGAGGTAGCTCAGTGGAAGAGGCTGGAGAGAGGGGAGGGGCTTTCTATATTTTTGTAAATTAGGCAGGAATCTAGGGAGAAGCTGGAAACTGAACAGGTCAAGAGCTGACAGAACTGGTTGCCAAGAAAAAATATGTAACCTTTCTGTTACCTAAAATATTGAAATCCAGGGGTTAGGCTTATTTTCTAGGAATATTGCCTCTGAGGGATGTTGTTCAGAGGAAAATAAGGCCGCCTGTAAAATATGCATTGCTGGCAACAAGCTGCCGGGCATTTTAGCTGAAAGAGGGAAGTGAAGCAGTTTTCCTGCTGTAAGTGTGGCAGTGTGCATGGTTAGTATAAGTCTTTTTGTATTTTCATTAGTCACACTTTAGGAGAGATTTTTTTCTCCAGATGAGAATAAGAAGTTGTCATTTTTGGTTTTATTCTTTAAGGACTGATGTGACATGGAAAGCAATTTGATCTTGTTATCAAAGCTGTACATTTTCTTTTGAAACAGTTTACCTTCTGAGCCTGTAAAAGGGGAAAGAAAAAAGGAAAAGGAATATTTTTGCATCTTGATTCATAGAGATTTATGCCTATAACTTTCATTCATGTTAACTCTGATCAAATCACAAAGTATCCTCAGCACTGACATCTTCCTTAATTTGTTAATTCAAGTCTTTACATGAGATATATTTTCTCCTTTCTGATGTGACAATTATATGCTCTTTTTGCATTAGGCCACAACAGTTCTTTTTCTGTGTGTTTTTCTCCTGTTGTTTAGATGTCACCATTGTGTGCCTTACTTTGCAAACATAGAACATGAGAAATATTTTCTTTCTTTACTCTGTGATTAAGGCTTATATGATGAATTGTTTCCTTAAATGATTTGGCATTCTTAAGGGCAATAACTAAAAATATAAATTTGACACATGAAAAAAAGATGTTTATGAACAGTTTCAGAACAAGACTGAGGCTGTATTAAGTGGATTTAGACAGGGGGAGGGAAAAAAGTAGAGAGTAGAGACCATCTGTTTTATGGACAGAATTGTATCTCGGAGAGCATATTATACCTGCAGATAGAAAAGTAAGCTTTTGAAATGAATTCTGTGTGTCTAGTGTGTTGATATTTCTAAGGGAATTATGAAAAGACGTGGTGTCACCTGTTTATTCATACTGCGCTTTTTCTGTTTTAACCCTATGCCTCAGGACTTCTGCTGGTCAGAAAATTCTGTGGTCAAAAATAACCAAGAAAGAGCTGGATCAATTGACTTTGGTTTGGTTCCCTGTGGTCATGGCCCTCGCTGCAGGGAGCGATGTGGGTACAGGGCAATCGCTAGCTGAGGGTGGCAAGCAAAGTTTTTTTTCTTGGCAGTGTTACAACTTAAAGTTCATGTCAGACTACAGCCTTGTGCTGGAGATTAGAGACCGCTGTTGGTGCTGTCATATTAGGTGCATCTCACAGTGATGCAAAGATTTTCCAAGATGCCTAGTTTAATATGCCTTGTTCACACCTATGCTATTAAACTGATTGCCAGAGATAGGGAGTTAGGACGTGTTTTTTCCCCCTGCGTCAGACTAAAGGTAACTTTGGGGAAATTTTGCTTTCCCTGTAGCTTGGGACGTTGTTCTTTGTGCTCCCCATTCCTATGCCAGAAGAAGAAAATTTAATAAAGGAAGTCGTGGCTGAGCTTCAAATGCTGCTTGCTCCCAGGCACATGTTAAGGATGTGTGTTTTATGTTACACAATGTCTATTTAATGTAAATTAGTTCTCAGTGAACTACAAAGTAATGCACAGGTTAACTTGGTTTTACACTGAATCACTTCCAAAGTTTGCTATTGGAAGAAGAGGTTAAAAAGAGGAGGATTATTTTCTATTATTTGATCATAGTGGGAAAATTTGTATGTCTTTTTAAACAAACAAGAATTATCATTAATGATTGAGAACTACCTCTATTTCAAAGACAAGCTATCAAGCGATACATGCTGCAATTCCTCAAAACAGTACAGTTCAGTAACAAGATATGATCAGAACTACTACATTTGCATGAAATAGAGTGTTCCTGAGTTCTCATGAATGTGTATATTCATAAATATGCATATATTTTTATTTATCTTGATATTTCTAAAGTAAGAAAATAATGGATAAGTAAAATGTCCTATTCTTTTCTGTGCTCGGATGCAAAATCAGGAGTAAAATAACCCACTGAGAAGTGAGCAGCGACCTACAAAGCTTATTTGTGCAAATGAAATCTTCAGAATAGACAGATTTAGGATGGGGGTTTGTGCATGTCAGATTCTTCATGGCCTGTATTAGGCACTGATAAGATGAGACATTGAATCTCAGCATGTTGGTGTCTTTGTGAGGTTTTTATTTCAAAGAGATACAGATACATGAATAAAAATCTCAAACTTAAGTGAAAGGAATAGTCAGCCGCTCAGCCATGGTTCATGAATCACAGCAGTTCTTGTTTTAATAACTTGAGTTGGGAAAACTCTTCTGAACTCGATGCTTTAAGTGGACTCGGCTGTCTACTGGAAGGACGTACAGGTGGAAGAGAATAGAACTGAAGCAGGGATGCTATGCTTACTAACACAAGAAAGGAAGGCACGATTAATGCATGGCTTTGCTCTCGGATAGCATTCACCCTTCTATACAGTCTGCATAACAAAGGCAATTGTGGCATTATTAAATAGTATGAAGTGATACACTGATTTCTTGAGGCATATTTATTGCTGCACTGTAGGAGGCCTGTAAGGTCTATTAACTAGAGAAGTTCAAAGATATTTGTTGTTCAATATTTATTTTTAAAAAATTCCATGCCGCAGGGTGTCTGATAAAAGGTTTTAGGATCCTCTGTTCTCCCTGTAATGCACATTTCAGTTTGTTTAATCGAGCTCTCCTTTTTGGAGCTAACACATGAAGCTGCCAAAACTAAATTGTTTGTGAGCCTGGTGGTTGTTGTTGTGAAGAAAGAAAAGCCAGTGGTCCTATGGGTAAGTAAAAACTTTTTCATGACCGGGTGCTTTAATCATTATTGCATGTTTTAATAGTTGGTGAACAAACTCATTCTTCATTATTCTGGCTCTATGTTGTGATGGTAAACAGTATTACTAAAGCTACAACAAATGCTACAGATTATATTGAGGGCTTTGTTTAAGCTTAGAATTGTTTGGCAAATACCAAAAGGAAATTTCCGTTTTTATTCATTCTATATATTTCAAAGGTAGAAAGACGCAGCTTCAGGCAACATTTTTGTACAGATGTACTGCAAGTTATTTTCATATTCAAGGTGAGCAGAAAGAATTAGCAGATCCTAATGTGAATTAGGATTTCATGTCAGACCTGAGTTCCATTTTGATGGTGTGGTGCTACATATGGGGTTTGCACGCTAGTGTCACAAAATCTATGTGCTAATAGGTATTTGTAGGGAATAATCATACTTTGAAATCCAAACAATATGTAATATAAGGAAGAATGAAATCATAAAAGTTTTGACTTTTATAGGTGGTTTCACAATGACAATGAACTTGAATAGGACTATGTATCTAACAATATTCATAAGTATAACTTAAAAGGACATATGTGTATGAATAGAAGAAAAAATTACCTGTTATTGCCTGAGATCCCTTCTATTTTAGCATTTTTTTTCTTAGTCAAACTGTTGGATAACATTTTACTGACAGTATTTCTAGACCAAAACCAGGCTATTTTGTTCTTTCCTCTACTTGTGTTTGCTAAGGTAGGAGGTGATGCTGTGTCCAAGCAGAAAGCAAGTGAGGTGGGTTGACCTTGGCTGGATGCTGGGTGCCCACTAAGCCCCTCTATCACTCCACTCCTCAGCAGGAGGAGATAGGTCAAGATAAAGGCAGTTCAATAATGCAAAAGGGAAGTCTGCTGTGTGGAAGCAAAGGAAAACAAAAGAATTATTCTCTTATTCCCATCAGCAGGCAATGCCTAGTCACTTCCTGGGAAGTAGGGCTTCCGTACATGTAGCAGTTGCTCCAAAAGACAAACTTCGTAAAAAAAAAAAAAAAAAAAAAAAAAAGTTTTCCTTTTTTCCTCCTTTATCCTACCTTTTATTGCTGAGCAGACGTCATATGGTGTGGAATATCCCTTTTGTCAGCTGTCCTGGCTATGTCCCCTCCCAAGATCTTGCCTACCCTCATCCTACTGGTGAGGGTGGAATGTTGGAGAGACAGCCTTGAGCCGTAGCCAAAACACTGGTGTGTTCTCAGCATCTTTCTAGCTACCAATACAAAGCACAGCACTATGAGGGCTGCAATGGGGAAAATTAACTCCATGTCAGCCAGAGCCAATAGAGCAAGTATCAATGCCTGTGGTATGACAAAACTTCAGAGATGGTGGGGTCACAGAGTAAAGGAGAACAGAATATTCGCTCGTGTGTATGCAAGAGGTGATATCAAACAACTTCCTGGTACAGTCTCCCACAGTATCTGTGGGATACTCCAGATCTGGAGAAACTGGCTGCCCATGGCTTGGATGGGAGTGCTGTCCACTGGGTTAAAAACTGGCTGGAGGGCTGAGCCCAGCTCTGTGGAGTTAAATCCAGTTGGTGGCCAGTCACGAGTGGTGTCCCCAGGGCTCAGTACTGGCACTGGTTCTCTTCAACATCTTTATCAATGATCTGGACAAGGGGATCAAGTGCACCCTCAGTAAATTCGCAGACGACACTAAGTTGGGTGGGAGTGTTGACCTGCTGGAGGGTAGAGAGGCTTTGCAGAGGGATGGGCTGAGACCAACGGAATGAGGTTCAATAAGGCCAAGTGCCGGGTCCTGCACTTGGGTCACAACAACCCCAGGCAGCGCTACAGGCTGGGGGCAGAGTGGCTGGAGGGCTGCCCAGCAGAAAAGGACCTGGGGGTGTTGGTGGACAGCTGTCTTAACATGAGCCAGCAGTGTGCCCAGGTGGCCAAGAAGGCCAACAGTTTCTTGGCCTGTATCAGGAACAGTGTGGTGAGTAGGACCCAAGAGGTGATCGTCCCCCTGTACTTGGCACTGGTGGGGCCCCACCTCGAGTACTGTGTCCAGTTTTGGGCCCCTTACCACAAAAAAGACGTTGAGGTGGTGGAGCGGGTCCAGAGAAGAGCAACGAAGCTGGTGAGGGGTCTGGAGCACAAGTCTTACAAGAGGTTGAGGGAGCTGGGGTTGTTCAGCCTGGAGAAAAGGAAGCTGAGGAGAGACCTTATCGCTCTCTACAACTACCTGAAAGGAGGCTGTAGAGAGGCTCTTCTGTCAAGTCACAGGCAACAGGACAAGAGGAAATGACCTCAAGTTGCGCCAGGGGAGGTTTAGGTTGGATATTAGGAAAAATTTTTGCACTGAAAGGGTTATCAAGCATTGGAACAGGCAGCCCAGAGAAATGGTTGTGGCACCATCCCTGGAGGTGTTCAAAAGATGGGTTGACATGCTGCTGGGGGACATGGTTTAGTGAAGGTCTGTTTTTTTTTTTTTTCAGAGTTAGATTGATGGTTGGACTCAATGATCTTGAAGGTCCCTTCCAACCTAGATGATTCTATGATTCTACATACGTAGCCACAGGTTTCAACAGAAAAAAAAGATGAATAGTTTTCTAGAGCTAGAAAGGACCGTTGGATCCTCCGGCTAGACCTTTTGTGCAGGACATGTTATAAAACCCTATCAGTTACCTCTGGGTCAAGGACAATGTGTTGTATTGGGGTAAAGATTTTGAAAGTATGAAGGTGGAACAGCTGCACTTGCTAGGTTATTCCAAAGGTGTGGTTTTTTTCAAAAGAACAACAAACCAAAAAGTATTTGGACACCCTGTCTAATTCCTAAATTAACTGTGTTTTTACTTCTAGCTAGTAGGCCTCAGTTTGTCTTCCATACCCAGGATTAAGGGTGTCTTTTAGTACCTGGCGTTTTTCTGTCCATTAGAGCTGCTTGTAAAATGTAAACAAAGTTACTTTCTTAGTCTTTTTTCTTCTTTTCAGTTGATAAGAGTGAGGTCTTTACATATATTGCTTTGCAGAATATTTTGACAGTTTTTATTGGGTTTTTTTGTTTTTCACTTGGCTTACGGATTTTTTGGAGGGAGGGTAGGTTAAGGAAAAGTAAAAAAAGAATCTGTTAGATTCTAACAAAACAATAATAATAAATAATACCCTGTCAAGCATTTGTTAAAATAACTGGTGCAGAAATAAAAAAAATCACCATCTCATTCCTGTTTTACTGTTATATGTATAGTTAATAGCTACTAGTTAATAGCAGTGAATACTTTAATTCCACAGGGTAAAATACACTGTGCCTCCCAAGAAAATGAATTCTTTGCTGCAAAGTATATTGACTTCACCTAGAGGTTACTCATGCAAATGATGCGAGCATCTAGTCCCTTATAAAGCGTTTTGCTCAGTGGAGAGAGTAGCTCTTTCTGAATTTGTGCATAGTTGGCAATTTTCCACTGTGCTGTTTCCTGTAAAGCTGATGCAACTATTTATGCATTAAAGAAAATAAAACGCAGGCAGCAACACACTTTTCATGTTATCAGTTGTATTCACTGAAGTAGAAGTCCTGTTGCAGCTCAGTGGGATGACATATGAAATTATTCCAGTGTGTTATGGGGAATAATTGACTTCAGATTTTCTTTGTTGCAGCTGTTCTTAATGGTTTTTATTTGTCTGAGGGCTAGATACATATTTTCTGGAAGGGCTGCTGATCATAACAGCTTGTCTGTCAGCCTTTAACTGAATATTCTTCATCAGTTAATTCATCTATCATCCACTTGAGTTGAATTCCACAGATGTGGAGAGATATTTGTTCTTGTCAAAAGATGTGCTGCACCATGGTGCAGAAAGATGCGAGCAGTAGAGGTAATATATTTTATTAGTCTAATTGAAATCGAGAAAAAAATGAACAGGTTTTTGGCACATAAATCCTTTTCAAGACCTGTTCCTTAGATAAGTAATTATCTTGGAAAAAGTGCTTGTGCTCAGGGAACGCGTCTGTTTTTTCTAGCTATAAAATTGGTGCAGTAAAAGATGTTATTTCCTCTAATAAACTCTGCCTCTCCTAGATCTTTGGTCAGTCATGGTTGCAACAATTCTGCTAATGTAGTTTTTCAGCAACTCTTGGTTTCTCATCTACCTGCTTTTATGTGCCTTCAGTCAACACAAGTAGAATGTAAGCCATCTATTCTTCACTGTGTAAATGTCTGGAAAAGCAGTAATGCTTCAGAAAAATTAAAAATACACCTGGTTAATCAGGTATACAGATACAGCTACTTTTTACAAAGATGATGCTATTGCTCATCTCCCGCTGCAGCTATTCGCTGCAAACTCCTATTTCTTCGTATTTCTTTTGTTGATATAAAAAAAAAAGAGGCGCCTTTCTTAATTTGGCAGTTTTCATCATTTACATTTTTAGGTGAAAGCTGCCAAGCTTTATTATGGGGCTAAGCTTAAAAGGAGGATACGTGTGTCATTTCCACACACTTGTCATGTTATTTTCTCTACACTTGTTAACTCGAACTGTCAACCTATAAAGTGCTTTTATAACATTTGCACATGAGGTGCTGCAGGAGGTGACATAAGCTAATAGAAGGTGTTGGTGGTAACAGAAAATCTCATTTGTAAGTAGTGGAAGTGATGAGCTCAGGGACTTGTGCTTTGATTGTGTTGTAATTAACAATGCTTTGTATATCTTAGTGTGATAGCTGCAGAGACTGCTGCTGTCTTGCAGATCCTGTCTGACAGGGTCCTTTCTCCTGAGGGATGTGGACAGCAGAGAACAATTGAGCAGGTACGAGATCTGGCTGGACTGATAGCAAGTTTCTCTGCTAATCACAGGCACATCACTCATGATTAAGAATCAAAACCCAGTCTTCAGCCTTACATCCCAGTTGTGGACACGATGGCTGCAGGACTGTTTTAAAAGCTTTCCTTTTATTTAGTAACAGTAAAAAAAATTGATACCCACAGGAACAAATGCTAAGAAGAGACCACAAAGGCAGAAAGCTTACTACATATTGCCATCTAAAAGGATGGTAAGATAAACCTTTTATGGATCCTGGAGATGAAGTTTCCTGCACCAGATGTTGTTGAGAACCTGTGGGCTATTTGGTTTTACTGTTTCTGATTACTTCTTCAGAGAGCAAAGACATTATCTACTGAATTCCTCATTGTGCTTGGCTGCTGTTCCTTTCCTTAAAAAAGGTTTGTGAAGGGGGATGGGTAGAGCTGTTTCTGCTTGGTAGCTGCAGTAATCTGGCACTTTTTTCGGTTTGCCCTGGTGACAAATTGACTTAGTTCTTTCCCTGTGAACCTAGAATGGTCCCCCCTTTTAAGCACAAAGGTCTGTGTGAATGTGCAAGATCATTTAAGAAACAGCCTATTTTCTATTTCTTCAAGGTCTATGTCAATGCCACAGATTTCCCTTCTCTGATATATGAGATCATTAACCCTGGTGGTTCTTCCATTCTGAAGGACTTCTTATGCTTTTACTAGTAGGGTTTCATACAGTAAGGTATTTCCCTGGCTGCTTTTCCCTTGTGGTCTTTTTCAAAAGGCTTAGTGAATCTGGCCTTAGCCAAGTGCTTCAAGGGACTGGCATGAACAGCTTAATTCCTTCAGGGTCGTCCTCCAACTAGAGAGCAGAGTTGATTATATTTTGTGTAGCTTCCCAATGTTTCTCATTCATATACTGCATTACATCTCTGATTTTTTTTTTTTTTTTTTTACTGAGCAAATCTTTGAGCCGAGAGCTAAAGGAAGAGAAACCTAAGCTAATTCTTAAGAATGTTTTATAATAACTCTAGTGTAATAAATAAATAACTTGTATATTGTCTTATTTCTACTGCGCGTGGATTCATGGATTACCTCCTAACTCTGGACACTTCCTCTGTGATCTTGTGTAGTATGTATCCAGTAGGAACATATTTGTAAAACTTAACTTTAACTTAGGGTTCATTTCCCTGGTGTATTCTATAGTCAGTGGAGAAAAAGGCTCCTCCAGGAGATAACAGTGTATAATTTCTATCTCCCTTCAAAACCCTGTGTAAGTTTTCTCACTCTTCTCCCTTGCTGACTGTTGAGAGGACCTCAACAGATTAGCCTCATTGGGCTGGTTCATCTCTGAGAGTCTGGCTCACTATTAAAGCATTTGACCTAGTTTTGTTAATTCATTCTCTGTGATGGCAAATAATGTGCTATGTGGATCCAGCCCCATTTTTGAGCGTATCACATGGTTACCTGCTTCAACCAATAGCATTTGCCCCCTTTCCTTTCTGTACTGTTGGGTTAGCTGGATTCTTAAGTATCTGCAGGGTGTTTTGGTGCTCGTTGTGTAAATGAGACAGGTTTTAGCTTCGTCTAATCTGAGCCAGTTGATATTGTTTGAGGTTCAACTTGAGAATCTGTATACAATGGCTCCCATTTTATTAAATGAAAATTGGTTTAATATAGCTAAATAAATACTCTGTCACTTTTTACAGAGGTCTTTTTCCTATACATGCTGACTGGTGTTGCCATGTATAATAGATGTAAGCCAGCATTTTCTTATGCTGCCCTGCTTTAAATCTGTGTTTTCTCTGGAAACGTTTTCTTTTTATTTGCCAGGAGATTTTGCATCCTACAGTCTTCTTAGTCTTGCTGCTAAATGTTTTCAAAAAATCATGCAAAAATCCTGGCTAGAAGAGTATCAGAGGGCATCACAAACAATTGCAGCAAGCTGGTGAAAAGAATTTGTTTCAGGTTTTCATTTGATTTACTCTCTTTTGAGGCCTTTTGGTAAAGGGATGAACCCAGGAGAGGAGATGGAAGACAAATTTATTAAAGAGTAGATGTCATCCAGAAATTCCAGTATTCAGCTCTAGGGTGTTGTTTGTCATTAGAAGACATGGTAGAAACAGTATTTTGGTTAACTACCAGCACAAATACTATAAACTGTGAATCCAACCACCAAATTTACAGCAGGTTTTTTTGGGACACTTTTTCTCCCTTTTGTCTGTGATCCTTGAAGTCAGGAGGCCATATTCATACCCAAAAATGCGTTTGAATTTAGCAATCTGAAAAGTGTACAGTTACTGCACGCTTACATACTGTTCATCCTGGCCTCATCCATCTCGGTTGATCAATCTCAAGTAGCTGAAGTCTATTATCTATCAGACACATAAATATTTCATTGCAGACTTGCAAGAAGAAACAAGGACTGACTTCTACAACTTGCTCTGAAATTCATGGATTGATTAGCGCTTTTTAATAGTACTGCTGTCTGCAGTCTGCATGTCATGGAGGTTTAGTTGTTGATGTTATCTGAAATAAGGTTCTGTAACCTTGGAAGAAATACGCTCTTCCTTTTTATTTCCTAGAGAATCATAGTATACAGAGCATATGAGATTTTGTTTTAGGATTGTATTTTTTATTAGAACAGAAATAATGTATTGAGGAACTTCTAATAAAATCAATTGAAATTTTGCATGAGGAAAGACAGGGTGTAAAAGATTGGATATAGCCAAGGATCATGCCATTATTCTTCCTGACATTCAAATCTAAGTTGCATTGTCAAATACTGGAAAACACCTGCAGTTTGGATTGCTTACTTTATGCTCCATTTAATCCTCTTTCTCAGTATGACTTTTTTTATTTCAAGACCAGAAAGGAAATTGTATAAATTTAGTCAAAGGCTTCTTTTTAATGAGGTTATACTTTTCCCAAATCTTAGATGAACTGAAGCACTAACTGTACCCTTTTACCCTCTTACTGTACAATTCTGGAATTGAAGGTCTGAGAAATGAGTGAAAGACCACTCTAGATATTTCTGGTGTATAAATAAACCTTGGTCATCAACTTAGAAATGTCAGCCACTAAGCAAGTAGATTCTTTTTTCCCTGAGAAAGTAAAAAAAAAACGTTTTCAAAACCGTCCTTCAGGCCTCCATTTTCCTAACATAGTTTCTAAGAAAAAGGGGTTAGGAAAGGAAAAAGTAGCATTGCTCTCAAAAATGCCTGTGGTAGTACAAGAATTTTCTGTTTTCATTTTTGCAAAGAGACTAACAAGAACTTTTTATGGTAAACGTTCCTGCTGCTGGAAAAATAATCCGATATGAAAAATGCTTGCTGTGTCATTGGCCCTCACAGAGGGTTGAAAAAGAGTGCAACAGGAATAGGAAGGAGTTTACTGGGATTGCAAACAGGTATTAAAATATTTTTTTTTAAGGCAGAACAAATTTTATCTCATTTTATCCAATAAGCTGGAAGTATAGATGGTAGTAAAAAGAAAGAATATGGAAATAACAGGTAAAGACGTAACAGCTTAATAGAGAGCAGATATTACTCCTTGATTACCTCCTTCCCTCTGTTGATTGATCAATTGGAATAATTTGGTTTGCTGCTGCCTTTGGAATTTATTTCTAAATACATGTGTATTATATAGCGCTATATCACGTACTTCAATGTTCCTGCTTACTGATGCTACAGTGAAGTCTGTTTTAGGCTTGATACACTACGTTTCACCCATTACATTCTCAAGAAAGACAAATGATTGTAGGTCTTTACAAGTCAATGACTCAAATAGGACCTTTAGGAATTAGAGGCTCCTTCCTTCTGTCCTTCCTTGCAGTGGTACAAGCACAGTGTGAGAAGGGAAGAAGGATCAACAATGAATTGTAATTACAAATAAAGGTGTTTAAAACAAAACCGCACCATTCCCAAGCATTGATGGCCATTCTGCATGGATGGCTACCCTGGTAATACTCGTAGCATTACATAGAGCTACAGTTCACTGAGAACATAATGCAGACGTTTGGCTCCTTTACACAAACACATACATTATAAATAGGAAGCTTAACATTGTAAGAAGACAGTTACAGCCTGGTTATTAAATTATTCCATTCTTTTTTGGAAAATCCTGTAATTGCTGTGCCCTTACTCCTTATTCAGTTTTCTCAGTTGGAGTTCTCCATCATGGTTGGTAATGGAATATTGCCAGTCGTGCTGATGTTTATTTTTCATTTGTTTTCTCTGTTCAGCACTGATGCAGAGCCCTGTTTATCTGATCTGTTTAACTTGCAGACTCTCCATTGCCTTTATACCTGTACAAAGCTTGTGGCATGCTTGGAATGCTGTACGAATTTTAAAATATTATTTCTGATAATTTCACATAGATCTTTTGGTAGTACAGGTTTGTTTACCATAATAGAAAGAAATTGGTTTATAATAATGTTAGTTGTGCTCTATATATACATATTGTGTAATACAGCATGAATGCCTTTGTTGTTTTACTGAGATACCACAGTGAAGGGATAGTAATAAAACCTGGACAGATTTTTTTTGAACTCACATTTCTCGGAGAAAGACTTAAATTTGCTCTGCCTGGAACTGTAGTCTGTGGAAAAAATGAGGAGCTCTCCCTTAGCCTCTTTCTTTGACTTGCTGTGTAGCTTGAGCTAAGTTCCTTAAACACCTTTTTTTCCCCATCTGAAAAAAAAAAAGTAATACAGTCATCTTGCTGGCTGTGAAGATGCTGATGTAATGAAGGATTATCTCCTTAGAAGCATAAGGTGATAAAAGATACTTTACTGGAGGGTTTTGCTATCTCTTAATCTTTTTCAGGTTGGTGTATGAATGTATGCAAGAGCTAAAGGCCTGTATGAGTTCTGGATTTAGCTGTAATGAATAGAATCAAAAGAAGCCGTGTATACATGCATGACAAAGGAAAGATAAACAAAGATTTATGCTTGTAATTCTGAGGTAGCTACTTCATGTTATATTCTTCATTTTATTATTATTACAGTTCTATGTATTTCTGGTGGTTTTAAGACTGGAAATATACTTCAATATGTTGATTCCACAAGAAAAATTACTATTACATTGTTCAGAATTCATTTTCCATTCATTAAAAAGCTCATAGCTAATTTATAGATATCAGTATGTTTTATGCAGCTGTTGACATTTCTGCCCAGTGGTGTTTGTCAAGAGGAAAGTATATTTTTTCCCTGTTAGCCTTACAAGCAATAAACAGAAATCTCCTTTTTATTTCAGCAAGACATCTATTTCAAGTATTAATATTCTCATGGGTAAAGGAGATATTTATGTGATTTGTTTAAGGAAATTCTTAGCTTTACTTAATCTGGGAATAAAAATGTCTTTGTATGTCCTTCTTGTTGCATTTAAAAAACAACCAGCTATCTACATAGCCAACCCTCTTCCCATAGCTTTTACTGTAGTGCAAACCTCCATTAACTTGACTGGCTTTATTGTGTTTATATTACTAGAGGAAAAAAATGAGGTTTGTGGTGCATTGACTGGCCAAGCGCATCCAATCTTAGGTTGAAAATGAAAACTCCGACTCCAGTTAGCCTGCAGGCATGGCTGAACTATTACGATGAACCTAAGCTATTTATCTGGAACAGAAAATTACATATATGCAGAATAAATTTGATAAAGCAGACCTGTAAGTGAAATTTAGCAAAGTAGCAGAAAGATCAACTAATAATCTGTTTCTTTGGCAATTAGAGGCTTTCACGCTAGTGTCAGAGGCACGTTTTGTGAGTGCACCAGCTTTTTGGGGTTTAGAATTATCTACTTTTAGGCTTTGCATTTCTTGTTCTCTGTATAAAGATAATATTAAAATTTATGAATTTTCTGCGGGTGCTATATTGAAGCACATGATAGCTACCTTACAATATACAACGCTTTGGATGTAAAAAATACCTCAGCATGAGAATGAATATTCAGTTTTGATAAGAAAAACAAGGCCTTGCCTGAATGGTGCCTCCGGAGAAACTGTTTGAAGCCTATTGCGTTTTATACTTGAGATGTAGTTTGACAGTGCAGTTCGCTGGGACATCAGGGACCATGATGTTCTGTGGAATAATTAGGAGCACTCAATCGAAGTTGGTTAAAGTATTATTATGAGAAATTTTGCTGCCTTTTTATTTTTTGAAACAAGTTTTGCTTTTCTGAAACCATGGAGTGTTATTTTGGCTACATATCAAATATGAATAGGGAAGCAGCTATCCATGGCAGGGGACCAAAAGTCTGTGGTTTTATTAATATAACTAAAACCTAAACACCCCCTCACCCCCATTTTTGGACTGTATAGTAGCTGGTGTGAAAAATGCTGGACTTAATTGACTAAATTAATTGATTCTATATACTCAAAGTGGAAGAGTGATTTTCTCCAGATTACTGGATCAAACTCTTTTTCCCACTTCAACCACTTGAATTGAGATCTGTAGTGATACTGTTGCAAGCAGTACTTTAGTGGCAAGTACATGTGTTGCTTTTCCCCTTTATAGTACTAAATTTCACTTGTTTGTCTTTAGATAACTTTAGCTATGGACATGAAATAATGGCATCTAAGTTATACTAAAAGGACAGATAGGCAGAATGGAGCATTTAAATTTCTCGCTGTAGTGTATTGATTCACAGGGGTTAGTTTTCTTGCCTTTTATTTATGTATGTATAAAAAGAAACTGAAGAGAATGTTAAAAAACAGGAAAAAAACCTGAACAAGCAACCCTTGAATTTACCCATGGAGGATGGAGAACAATCTGTTGTTAATTCTGTGTTTTCCCTGAGAAGTGCAGGACCCATTGTAACTTGCAGTTTTGTATGGTTTTACTTGCTGTTGTGTGTTCATATGTTGTTTTTATCACTATGGTTGCCCATAGTAATACATTTTAGGTGTGTCAGTGTCTGTGCAAGAGCTGCAACAGGCAGTGATTTAAGGTTTTACTTAATGCTTTAATACAACCCTTGATCAAGTTAAGGAAACTCTGTATCACCAGGGGAGCAATCTTCTCTGGCTGGGCTCTGCTCTAATCTTACAGATCAGCACAGGCTGCAGAACTGCGGATGAGAAACCCGAGTTTGGATTTGCAGTACCGAGAGTATATTATACTGTGAGGTAGCTAGTTTTTCACTCACCCGTATAATAATAAAACACACTTTTATAGATTAAGAGATACTGATGCTGAGCTCCATATAGCCTGTCACAGGTAAATAAAGTGCTACAAAAATATTGATGCTTCAGGTGCAAGTCATGAAATAGTGTTTTTTAGAACACGCTTTTTTCAGTTATATTAAACTTGGTCTAGCAGAAAAAAACCACATTGCTGGTGGGCAGTGTGAGCCCTTGGTTGGTTGTTCTGTGTTTATATTCAGGAGAAGATTCTGTCTAAATATCAAAAGCCAGGCCCAATCCTGTGCTTATAGCAGCAGGAGAAGAGAGCAGTGGAAGTAAGCTCCTCTGCTGGTACATCCGCCCACACCCCTTCTATAGTATCCTTTTGTACTGAAATATGTATGTTTAGTTTTTAGCTACTAATTGACTTGTGTTAGTGCCAGCATTCTTCCAGATCCTATTTTTATTGTTAGTTTGGTATAATGTTATGATAAAGTTGAAGGAGAACTGTCTCTGACTATGAAAGACGTGGGCAAGTTACTAGTGACGGGAGAATAGGATTTAAAATGGCTTTAAAACTTAGCTTCCTCTAGTGTCACTGGTGTTACCGTCATGATACAGGTTTACAGGTGGCAACCTAGGAATACCCAGCAGAAGCCAAATAATTGGCCACCTGTGTATGGCTTTTCCCTTATGCATCTTGAACTTGTCTTTGTCATCCTTCATGTCTTAACACCGCTGTTCTCTAGCTTATGTGTGCTCTTGCACATCCAGTTTGTTGGTGCCTTTGTGATTCTTGATGGGTTTCCTTTTAGCATTCTTGATTTTGTGGGATATTTTTTGGTGTGGTTTCTTCTGGGTTTTTTTGTTTTGGTTTGTTTTTGTGTGGTTTTTTTTTTTAATACTTTCTGTTCTTCTGAGAACACAGGAATAAGTTTAATGCATTAGTAAGTTCATGGAGAGAATAAAGATGTCATGGATGTTTTCACCAAGGGAAGATAATTTTCAGCATCTTTAAGCCAGTATAGCATTGGGATTTGGAAGAACTGGTGATATAAGTTGGGTTGAAAACTGTGTTTACTCAGCAGTTTAAGGGGATGATACTTCAGTATTTGTGAAGCATGGGGGAAGGAGAAGCAATAAGAATGATCAAAGAAAACTCTGGGTGATATTTCAATGATTTGAGGTCAAATAGCAAAAGAAGAGAAATTTGAGGAGGAAGTAATAATTTGTCCTGGTTTCAGTGGGCAGTCTAGCCCAAACCATGACATAATTACTTTTAAATACATTAAAATCTGCTGGGAAGATGGAGGAAAAAATCTACTCTCCATATTCAAAATGGTTAGGACAAGAAGTATTTGTCTTAATTTACATTAGAGAGGGTCCAGGATGTGTGTTAAGAAACACTTTCTGATGGTAAGGGTGGTAAAAAACAGAGGTAGTTTGACTTAAGGTATTGTGCAATCTCCATCACTGGGAATCTCTAAGAACAAATTGGATAAGCAGTGGATAGAAATTGTATATATGTATTTCCTTCTGCCTTGGGGTAGCAGACTTGACTCAGTAACTGCTTTTATCCTGCTTTAGCCTTTCCACAACTTCCTAGGATTCTGAATTATGAGCTTTGCACTCTGTGGGCAGTTGTGAAGCTTCAGCATGACTTGCCAGCAGGTAAGGTTGATGTACACAGAAGGAGCAAAGTCAAAACAGGGAAGATTTCAACAGGCAATTCATTTATTCTCTGCACGTGTCGCAGGAGTAGAGGAGCAAATAAAAACCGTTATCAGAGGAGCCAACACCAGAGAATCAGCAAGAACTTGAAATACTCATTGAAAGCACTATTAGGTCAGCATTAACTGCAAGTTTCTTTCCCATTTGGTAGCAGTCATTGCTGTTAAGTTACTTGTCCCCTGTCTTCTGTCTGAGGGAGATTCTGGGGCGTGTATTTGTGAAGTTAAGGGTTTTATATGTGTGCATATATGTATATCTAATTATATGAATTTATCAGGGATTCAAATATTAGAAATAACAGCTGTCATAGTGCATGTCTTTGCATTGCAGTTACTCAGTAATCTCTATTAGAAATGTCTTAAAGACTTTTTAAACTTTAGCACCCAGTGTATTTGTATAAATTTCCTACAGCGACATTTTACGAACTTCCTCCAGTTATACATATCAAGGTATGTTAGCACACCAGCAAGCTGCTGGAAACCTAAATGCCAGTTTTTTCTACCAAACTGATGTAATTCCACTCTTTTTCCAGGAGCAAAATTTTCTGTTTTGAGGCTTCAAATGTTTCGGGTGGTACCGGCAGGATCAGTCATCTTAAATTCCACTACCTTCCTCTGCCTTTAGTGCATCCTGTTGGCTACTGTGGAGCCTCGCGCCAACCAGCAATAACAAAAACTAGAGTGACTTTAATGGAATTGAAGCAATCTGAAACTCAGCCTGAGTGTGGAAAAAATGCTTTTATAATTTTCATATTGAGATGAAAAGGTGATAACTGGCTTTGTGTTCAGAAGTAGAATTTGCATTATTCCTCTTCCCAAAAAACATTGGCCAAATCTTTCAAGGAACAAACCCTACTGTGCCCCATACACAAAATACTGCTGTGTAAGGCTATTCTCTTTATTTTATAGTGTCATCTGAAAGTCCTGCAGCAATAAATTTATGAAGCATCTTGTATTTTAGATAGTTGAAAGAATGTGTTGGTATTCGCTGAATGTGTTATCTGCAGTTTAGAAGAAAAGTATCCAGTATTTTAAGATGGGAGATAGCTCTGCTAAGGGTGTCCGGTCATTTCCCCCATTTACTACTTTGTTTTCCATTCTGTTTCTCATTCTACCCTTGATTAAGTACTGTGGTGTGGAGCTTTATGACAGTAATTGGGATGAGCAGAAGCGTTACTAACAGGAAAAAATCGCAACCTCCGGCAAATATTTTTTTCTTATTAGTAAATGTGGACCTTATGAGAATGCGATTAATTTCAGGTCAGAACTTCACTTTAATGATGTGCTGATGTAATACCATATGTGGGTCACTTTTCCTCCCAGCCTCAAAACATCTGCTGGGCACCAAGATAGTCCTCATCTTATTTTTATATCTGTGATGACCACTGGTGAAAGCGTGGTTCATCACATACTTTTTTTTAATAATGCTGTATCTTCACTGGGGAATATATATTGGTCTGAAGCCTAACACTACAGAACTAGTATTAATACAATACTTAGAGGTTTTTCTGTATTTGAATCAAAACTCAGTGAGAGGCCCTTTTCTGTAGATCTGTATTCATGGGGAGAATTGCCTGTAGCACAGGAATGGAGACCTTGGATTTCTTTTTTACAGTGCTACGCCAGTAAAAGCCCCTGGGAGTTTGAGAAAAACAGTATTTCTGCCTCCTTGTTATTGTAGCGCATATCCTGAATTATCTGGATCCTGAGATGAAAAAAGAAAGAAGCACTAAACATCGGTGCTTGCTAAACTTTGCTTTGGTTGAGAGTGTTGATGTTGGTACTAGGATTGGATGGTAATCAAACCAGCTGAGTCAAAACTGGATTTTTTTCAGATGATTCTGTATGGCTAAATTATGTTTGTTGCAGAAATGATAAAGCATCTGTGTCCTCTATATAATAACCAATTTTTAAAAAAGGCAGATCATCTGATCCTAATGATGTGGGATTGCTTTGTGTTCATGTAGGATTTGGCTAGTGTGTCTGTGATTTCACTTTTGAAAAATCAGGAACTTGTGTTTGTGCTGCCTATAAAGAACATCTAGAATGATGACACCCCCCCACCCCAC
>JAOXNO010000033.1:31392385-31443563 GCA_028565335.1 Limnodromus scolopaceus | reverse complement strand
CTTTTATTAGGTAATACATCAGGTCATTGGTCTTTAAATGGACTCTGTGCAATGGTGAGTCAGAGCAGTGAGGAAGATACTGAAATCATGTGTTTGTGGTGACAGGTGCTATGGAAGCAGATGAGCTGCGGTGCTCTCTGTGTATTTGTGTGTGTTTGACTGTATTGAAGGAACATTCCTGTTCCTCAGTCAGTTGCAATTATCTCACATATGTAAATAATACAACCATTTACACCTGTTCTAGTTTCAGCTGGGAAAGAGTGTGTTTTCTTTCTAGTGATTGCTGTGAAAGGAATGCCAATAATGCATATTGTTTTAGTTGTTGCTAAGCAATGTTTATGCTTTTCAAGGACTCTTTTCAGCTTCCTGTGGAAGCTGAGAAGGAGCATAGACAGAACAAGGTATGGCCAATGGAATTCTGTACCATAGACGTGATGCTCAGTATATAAATGGGGGTTGGCTGGGGGTGAAACCGCGATCGCTGCTCAGGATGGTGTCTATTCACTGGGCGGTGAGAGTGACTTGTGGTGTTGTTATTGTTATTTTCCTTTTCTGTTACTGTTGCTATTAAACAGTCCTTATGTCAAACCAAGGGTGTTTTTTTTTTTCCTTTTCTCTCCTTTTCTCCCTGCCCTTCACGGGAAGAGGGAGAGCTGCATAAGCGGCTGCATGGTCCTAGCTGCTGGCTGGGGTTAAACCATAACAACATCTAACCTTTAACTGAGTGAATTTCTGACTACACTAATTTGTATATAGTTCTCTAACAGTTTAAGATGCTCACCTGTTTGAAATGAATACAGATTTAAAGAAGAAAAACCTCTCCCTTCTATTAGTAACAGCAGGCGACATGATTATACTGGTACATGCTCATTGTTTCAGGAGCCGTAAGGATGGACACAGGGGTTTAGTGGCTAGTATGTCTTAAACAGACAAATTTGTTTACGAATCTCTGGCAAATTAATAATCTCTCTTTTTTCAGTCTGTTCTACTGGGTGGACTTCTGCTCAGATTATGATACTATAAAGTTAAGCAATTACCTGGTATGGCTGAATGAGAGAAAAGCGGAAAGGAAGGATTGCATACTGGTCCCAACAGTGCAGCCATCTCATTCTCTGGAGTAATTTCACCTGTCTCTGATATCTCTCCTGAAAGCAATAGGTTGTTGAGTTGGTCTGTATTAATTACTGGATGGTGAGTAGTCATAGAATATTCACTGTTTGGTCACGTAACAAGCAAATGAGTTTTATGAGCACTGAAACTAGGAAAACTTGACTTGCAAGGGGATTTATGTTTTAGGAGAGGTGGATCGATGTTGGTATCAAAGAAGGATGTAGGGTTCATTTGAAACTTCCTGCAGTTGATGCAAAAAGGATATTTCATATCTACCACTGTAAGGTGTGAGTTTGTACAGCAGTTCTGCTCGTAGCAGATGCACTGCTTGAATGTCACTCTTCTTTCCAAATACCTGCTGATGCTTAGCTTCTGCATTTTGCCTTTAAGACTGTCACTATTGTGTCCGATTCAGTTAATGTTGGTAGAGAGGTTCAAAATTTCCTGGGAAAAGAACAAACAAAGGTTCCACTTAATCAATGGGATGACATCAACCTTATTCTTTAGGAAAGTAGAGTAATAAGTTGTCATTTGTAAAAGTACATACACACTTCCACTGCAGAGCTGGGACTAATAGTGCTGAACACCCGAATGGCATTTACATATGCTGGCTTTATCATAATGACTACATTTGCTTTATCGCTCCAATAAATAGAAAGAAAACCAAAACTAATGTTTGATTAGTCCAGTTTATACATATAGAATTAAGGCTGTAGAAGGTGTGGGCTTTTGTATTTGATTAGATTTCTTTTGCTCATCACATCCAATAGTATCTAATCTTCATGCAGATTCTACTGGATGTTTCTAAAACATCTTTACCTCTGTACTTTCCTCTTATCTTGCCCTAAAAGCAACAGCAGCTACAGAAGACACTTACATGCAGAAAAGCATCTTAAAAATAGGGATATTGATCAAGAAAGAACATGTCACTCTGTTTTGGAGGTGTGAAGATGTCTGCTAATCCTTGTAGAAAGCATTATTGGAACCTGTTGACTGAAATGAAGTTTGAATCTGGGTGAAAATCAAGGCAACAAGAGAAAATAAAGTACTTTCAATGTCACTAATGTGCAATAGTACAAGTACTATAGAAGTACTATACTCAACAGTATCATATAAGTGCTTCCTCATTCTAGTAAACATTTGAAAATAATGGCAATCTGCCATTGCTAAGGCAGTAAATCTGTGCCATGTAATACTTCAGTTTATTCTGTAAGGTCCCGACTATGTGGACATTGAGGGCTGGTCTCATTTAAGAGCCTGAGAAGTTCTTAGCATAAATTTGAGCGTTGAGTTTCTGTGTTGTTATATGCTGAATAACATTTTGTGGCAAATATTATCTAGATTACTTTATTGTGGTTGCCCTACTGAAGCTTAGTCTGAGGATCTGGTTTATTCACACTGTGGTATAATAACTTCTCCTTAGTGCTGAGCAAGTCTGGATTTTTGTGGTGTTGCCTGTTTCGAGTGGGAAGGAAACAGCAACATTTTGTGAACTGAACCTATAAATGCTGCTATCCTGTTCAAAACAGAAGACTGGGGTTTACCTGTTTCTGAAAGAAAATCGTAACTGTATGAAAGAAACTTACCCTGTGATGTATGTATTGCTGGTCTAAACCTAGGCTTTTGACCAAGGGGCCATCTTATTTTACGCCTCTTAACAGTATGCCCTGACCACCTAGCCGTTAACAAATAATGAGAGCATTGATTTGCTGGAAGGAAAAAAAAAAAAACCAAACTGGAGCGCATTAGACTATTAAATTAAAAATTTATTCCAATTAGTACTGAGGGGACTGCTTTCTACCCTACTAAATTAGGCAGCTGGGAATTAATGGCAAGTGAAAATCATTATAATGACAGTCTTTTTTGGTAAGGATTTGAGAAAGTTTCTGACAGTGTCACCATGACCTCAAAGAGTTACAATTGCTCTCTATACTGTGAAGATGGATAAATGTTGTTTAGTCTTTGGAGTACTTTCTAGAGGAGCTAAGCCTTTCCTAACTGTTTTGGTCTAACTTGTCAGTTTAATAAGCTGCCCATCCCCACTTTTTCAAATAGCAGACTTGTGACTAGATATATATTATTTAATGGCAAACCAGAGGGCCTTTAACAAGTACTGATTAAGTGAGTGCATATTTTCATTAATTTCCCTTTAAAACAAAATATGAGCTATGTCTTTGCTATCCTTTATTATATGCACATTATTTCTGTTAAATTTATAGGAAGAATGAGAGCTGTCAAAGAAATATTGCAGATGCCCTTTAATCTGCAAAGCCACACAGTGAACAGAAATAAATGGAAACGGAATTGTAGGTAAAAGACCTGTAAGCAGAGTGAAGAACAGGTTTTGTGCTTTGCTTTGTGGCAAATCCAGTACATAGTTTTTTAGAATACGGTTTTCTTCTGAAGAACCAGACACTGATCCAATTTCTACAATATGTATATAACTTTATTTGGGCTCCACATGTATGTATATGTAATATATGATATATATAACATTATTATTTGATATTAATAACATTATTATTTGAGCTTTCACTGGTTAGAATGCATCAGCAATTACATTTTCCTGATAAACTTGACATCAGTCTGCTTTGTAAACAGCTATATTGACTCAAATTACTGAAGGATTGGATGTCCTGCCAAGCAAGTAAGAGTTTGTGATGCAATTAACATTAGTTAGGGCTGTGTTGTACTGAAAATGGACTGTGAGTTCATTGCCTTACAAAGGGAATCATCTTTAGCTGCTTCTTTGGGCTCTGAAGCAGTAATAAAACTGATGCTATTGTTGGGGTAGGCTGAACAGACAGAGGTGGCTAAAAGCTTAAGGACTAGCCTTAAGTATCTGCCTGGCCTTATTTTGAGGAGTGTTACACCCCTCCAAGAGTGGTGTGTTCTCAGGTATTTCCACTTTGGTCCTACAAGGAGATTGTCCCCTTAATAGCATATTGACTTCATTGACGCATTATTATTATCTTTTTTTTTAGAAGAAAATTCTGTGACACAACCAGATTCTGTCTATTATCCCCAATTGTGGTTGGCAAGGTGACTAAGAGGTGAATGTACAGGTTTGCTCATCACTGAATTAGGACATAAAAGCCGGGTGACCTCTGATACCAGTCTACTGTTCTCTTCTTAGGCTGGGCATGCACGAAAAACTGAATTTTTCTGTTCAGTTTAAGCTCCTGTGTAAGTCATGGGAAAGAATTGGATACTGTTGCATAGGGATTCATGCTGTTCTTCCATTCTGATGTCTAGGGGGCAGAATAATTGTTAGAAGAAAATGCACGTGTGGATACTGGAAAAGATAGTTGTTTTAAGAAATAAAGAGTTTTGGAAGTACAGAGGAGAAGTAACAAAGCTCATAAAATGTATGCATTACAGAATTTCCAGCAAGGGGTTATTGTTTCTCAGTCGCTGTGAGATTTAGATACCTCTCTGGGAGCCACTATTGTATTTTGTACTGCTGATGTTAGTCAAAGCTCATTACAGGTTGACTTGCTTCTTTAAGTTCCCAATTCACTGCAATAACCAAAACCAGTCTGTCTTCTGTTCCAGTAATTATCATTACAGTTTGTGGTTTTTTTTTTAAAAAACAAAAAAAAAGAAACAAAAGAGGAAAAGTATGCACTAGTGGAAAAATGACATTTGAGTAGAAGCCTTTCTCAAAGAATGATTTAAAACCCTGTTTACCAGAGCAGCCGTAGGCCAAAGTTACCATGGAAACAGAAAGAATTCAAATAGTATTAGCAATAGCATATCTATTATGATATTGCATTAACAATGCTATAGTAAAGGGTCACTTGTGGTTCCATTTACAGGGCTCACTTTTTAGTGATTTATCACCAATATTACAGGCTACAAATTAGAATTAGAACCAGAAGGTTCAGCCTTGAATTGGCTTATAATAATATTGGGAGGGAAAAAGTATTAAATTTGCCTGCTACTAGACAAAAATATTTTTTTTATTTAATCATATGTCTAGGAGAGTTTTGAGTTTTTCATATGAAGCAAGTTATTAGTCTTTTCCTAGAAATAAAATAATGCACAAGCCATAAAATATATTATCTTCATTGGGCATCTAAAAGTGCTGACTCCAACAGTACAGGTGATACAAGTAGAAGTGTGACATTTTGGGGAGAGATTATTTGCAGGTGTAATCAATCTGTTCTTGAGCTTGGTACCATACACGTACCTTTTCCTGCATTGCTTTTCAGAAATACTGAAAACACGTGCTGAACAAGGTTAGTCCCATTTGGGAAACGGGGCTTGAATTCCACTGTGTCTGCCAGATGAATGTGGCTGGTGCTGAGTGGTGGCAGAAGGAGAATTGGTCTGATGTGCTTTGTCAGAAGAATAATGTTTTTTAAAGATGTTGCTGTGCTTTTCCCCTTAGGAATGGTGGTGGTTTATCAAGATTATAAATGCTAAGGTTCTCTCTCTTGTATCCCCTGAATTTAAATGTTTCTCTTTTTGGCAGCCAGGTCCTCACTAGTTGTACAGTTGTGTCTTTTTTTTTTTTTTGCTTCCCCCCCTCATCTCTTTGTACTGCTGGCTAAGAAATGGCAAAAATGAAAGTGAAGATTGATTAGGTATCATAAAGCAATTTTTAACCCTTTAAATGTTGACTGAATGCTATGGTTTGAGTAACCCACAACAATTTATTGTTGTTTAGACAATTATTCTATCACCCAATGACCCCTCTCCACCCGGGAAGGGGAATGGGGGAAAAAACAAGGAAAGATGAGGGTCGAAATATAAACAGATTTAATAGAATAAGACTAAATAATTAACATTAATGATACTAAAGAACCAATATTGATCCTGATACACACAAGAATTATATTCAGCCAATTCTATCAGTAGGAAGCTGCGTACTGCGAGTGCTGCGGGTTCAGGAGGAAGGGAAGGGCTCAGGGGTCCAGCAACGGGGCAGGGAGTTCTCAGGATCGCAACCATCGAGGGAAAGAGGACTCCTCAGCAAACTTTCTGATTTATACTGAATGTGACATTCATGGTATGAAATAGTCCTGTTGGCCAGCTTGGGTCAAGTGCCTGGGTCTTGCTGCTCCTTGTCCCTGCACCTGACAAGGCTCAAAAAAACCGAGACCTTGAAACCTACATCCTATAGCTGGCTATAAAGTAAATATTTTCACAAATTCAGACATTAGAGTCTTCTAGAAGTATAGTTTTCTCAAGTGTTAGAAGAGATCTTAATGAAAAGTAGTATTACTGGAAGATAAATTAATCTTGTGTCACTCAAACCAGGGCACTGAAGAATTGACTTGAGTGATGTCAGGACGCAGCCAAAAGTTTTCAGTTGCCCAAGTTTCAATTGCTAAAAGGTTTAACCATAAGTTATGTGGTTAATTTGAATGGTTTTGGAAAAATTTACCTGACCAATTCATGTGTTGAATAACCTGTTGTACTCACATCTCTTAGATACATAGAAATAAGCTTCACAGAATGGTCTAAATTATATCGCATATGAATGCAAGATAGAGATACTCTAGGAGCATTTTCTGTGTTTGGCAGAAGAATCTGGCACACGAGATGTAGAAAACTTTCCCAAAGCTATATGGTGATAATGACTGCACTAGAACGCTTGCATAGTGCTTTGCCTATTACAAAAGCTGTAAAAACATTAACTAATCCACAAAGCAAATTATGTGTTGCAGATGTATCCCTCTGCTGGGAGGAAAGCATATGTGAGTATGAGTGAAGGGGAAAAAAAGAAAATCTATTAAAGGAGACTTTATTCGGTCATTTTAAGCTTTATTGCATTTCTTTGACTGTATTTTCATACTTGCTTAACAGAAGATTATTTTTTTCTAGGATTCTGTTAATGAAATTATAGATTAATGTATGAAAAATGTATACACCTTTTTCTTTTTTGAACACAGAAAATCCAATTGTCATGATGCTGTTTACAACCACAGTGAATCTGAGCACTCTAGAACTATTTGAAAGAATGGCAAACAGTCAGCAAGCGCCTCTCTGTGTGAAACGATATTGTTTTTCCTTTTATTCACAGACTCAAATCTCAAGCTTTCTGGTGCACAGAAGCTTGTGCACGTTTTAAATGTGGCTTTTACTTTGATATTCTATTGCTAGATAGTAAGTTTGAGGTTAGATGATTGCTGTCTTTATCAGCTTTGTCAAGAACTGATCTTTATCTAGGGTTGACTTGAGCCTGGATTAATTTGAATACTTTAATAGAAGCATAAAGTATGCTAAAATTTAAACGCCAAAGGCACCTATTGCTTGCTAGTTCTCTACGAGCTGTTTGTCTGTGCAGCTGGCCCACGTGTTGCAGGTGGTTGTGTGTGCATATGTACACGTACATGTATGGAAGTGTGGGAATTAGGTGGGTGCAATGGGGCTATTTCAGAGGCCAGTTTTGCCAGGGTGTGGGTACCAGTGATGCCGATGATCCTTGCTGTCACCCTCACTGAGGCTGTGGGGGCAAAGCTCCTGCCCTCTCAGGTGTTGGAAACTGGAGCCAAAGTATGCTGCTTCTTTCCCCATCTTTTCTCACTCATCCTTGGTGGTTTTGTGTTTCTTAGCCTCTTCCCCAAATGGAAAGGGAGAAGACCTTGTTTGCCTCTCCTTTAGGTCGCCTATTTTTGTGACCAGGACTAGTTCTGATTCTGTCACACACCTTTCCTGTTTGTTATACCTCCTTTGTTGTCATCTTGCCATGTTTTTTTCGCTTGCGTGTTCTCCTGTACGTGGTTTGTGCAACTGTGCTGCAACCATTGTCTGTTTCAGCCTTTGGAGTTGCGTGTCCTTTATAGACCTGTGCTCAGCAGCATTATAAAATGCTTGTATGTTGTTACCAACTATGGTATTAAGTGGCATTGCCATGTTACTAAAAAAAAGTACACCAGCTGTTGCCTCTCCATTTTAGTGTGTGTATGTCTGAGTTCAAGGCAAGCAAATAGTAAGTGTGTCCTTGGTTACACCTGCAAAGGTGAATCCATTGGTTTCTCTTAGAGGCAGGTTGCACTATCAAACCTGCAGTAGGGTCACCAACCCGTGTTGGCCACCAATCCGTGGCTTTCAGCTGCACATTATCCTCGCCAGGGCTGTAGCATTCGGATGACCCAAGAGCAGCGCAGGTAGCCAAGACTGGCTGGCAGCATCTACAGCTACTATGTAGGAAGAGAGGCCCTTGTAGGTTTGTGGTGGGAGGTGAGCTAGGGACCACTGGGTGTCAAAGTACCTAACCATATCATCCCTGTGCATGCTGTCCTAATGGAATGGAACCTGATTAACGGGGGGAAAGTGAATGTTGGTGCTTTACATCAAGTTATTTGCTTGAAGGCTTTTGCCCACGGACTTCTGAAGGTACGTGCTGCCTCCCTCTGTCGTCTGATCCTGACTAATGCCGCAGCCAGACAGCAGCATGATCAGGTCCTGTTCTTGCCACCAGCAGTGCTTGGGCTTTGTGTTGTATTACACGTGGTGGCAGAATGAACCCCATGCAGGTGAGCGCAAACTGAGGCATGTTAGAAGAGTCTATTAGTTATAATCACTCAGGCAAAAGGAGTATCATTGCAGACATTGATTTAATGCACAGGGAGAATTGAAAGGGCAGAAACAGGAATGGGATGGAAAATACTGTACTTCCCTTACACAGCTGAAAGCACGCGTGCAAAAAATATTTTGAAGAATAGCGTGGTGGATCTGAGCTCTATAGTTAGACAGTTTCCTCCACTGATAATTTTCTGTCTTTGGGTCTTACGGGCATATTAATTTATAATATAAATGGATTTCCACACGTTAGCTACAGAAAATGTTCTTTCCAAATGTTACAAGATTTATTTTTTTCCTCTCTAAATTCTCTAGTTTATTCAACTAGGAAATAATATGCTTTTTGGGTGGTGCTATTCAGGAAAAAAAGAACACTTAAGCTGCTCTTGCTATATGAAAGGCATCCATAAGCTTTACATTTGATACAGAGATTTTTAGGTTGTTGGCAGGGATTGTTTTTTGAAGGTTTTTCTCTTTTCTTGGTTTTGCGTACTTTCATTTTCCCTTTGAAGTGTGTGTGGGAGAGTGCAGAAGGGGAAATACTTCATTATATCCATGAATTATTCAGGAACGGTTCTAGGAGTTAACATTACTTTAAATAGCTCAAGGTCTTTCTTTTTCTTTGAGTATGTTTCAGTTTTCATTCTTATGCTGATTGTATGTCATGTTTCTTGGCTGAATACAATTTTGATGAAGTACTGTCTTTTGGCAATCTCTAGAACTCATTTCAGACTTGAAATAATTATTTAATTCTGATCTTTTCCAGCATCAGATATGCAGTTACCCTGAGTAGATACAGGTGAATTGTCATACATATGTCTTTACAAAAGAATAAAATTATTCTCTCTAGAGTGTGTTTTCTGTATGCGCTAACAAAAGCATTGATCTCAAATACCTCCCCCCCATATATTTCTACAGCGAAGAAAAAAAAGGAATCTTTAATACTAAGTACTGACATACTATTATGCATGCAATATTGGGCTGTTTTTCTCCGAGAGGAATTGTATAAACCACATTTAGTGCCATCATTTCAATGGGAAGGCATGAACACTAAATCCTAATATTTTGAATAAAAAGAGCCCAGTAAGATATGAAAATTTGTATTCAGAAAATAATTAAGAACAGTAACACAGATGAAGATGACCAGAAAGATTTCTAGAAGGGGAAGATGGGGGAGAAAGGTAAACAAAATAGAACCCAGAGAATTTTTTTTGAAAAGTGAGTTTTTAAAATTTTGTTATTGTAGTTCTAAAAATATCTTTGAAAATCCAATGATCCCCGCATAATCACTTATGCAAATGAGATACGGGCTATTGTCAAGGGAAAAAAGCTTTAAAAAAGTATTCCCCTGGATTTTAGAGCTTTCCTCATGTAGTCTAAAGTGGCAGTGAAGTTGGATTACAGATTCTTGAGGAGAGATGCATCTGTATACAATTTAGGTGATGGTGAAGAATGGTGTTTCAAAGAGGGATGTCTGTGACTAAAGCTCATCTGCTCGGTTTGAATTCCGGCAGCGGTGAGTTTTTGCCACAGGCACCAGGGGAAGCGCAGTGACCAAATGTGTTCCAGGAAAAAGAATGTTTTTGCTGAGCACAGGTGCAATCTTTAATGCATCAAAAAGTGCACTAAACGTTAAAATGTAGTCAGTATGTTCAAGTTCATGATAGTATGGTTATATCAATGTGCATATAATCTGAGTTAACTTTCAGTGACTTCTGTGAATAATATCTTTGGCTATATATGTGTCTGAGTAATTGCAACATGTCAGTGCTTCAGTGTTGTACCTACATCAAGTTGCTTACTGGACCTAAAGTTCTCACAGGTCTTGAACACTCTCCAAGCAATAGTCATGATTTTGTTGCAATACCACTGTACTGTAATGAAATGGAAAACCTATTGCCTGTGTAAAAGAACATCAAAAAACTGGAAAGTGCCAGATCCCAGTGGCAACCTGTGTGTGGATACACAAAAGCACTGGTCAGAAAAAAAAATCTGCATCCCCTTGCTGGCAAAAACAGAATTAGTCAGGGCTGAATCTCCCTCAAGATACCAGCATAGGAAATGAAAAAGAAACACAAGCCATTGAACACTGTATTGACTAGGGACTGCATGTTAATTAGAATAAAATTACAAAATAATATATACAACTCTCAAAAGATGCTGGTAATGACAGAGAACCTGTGTCTGCTGCCTTTAGGACCTTGCTGAAACTTTGTCTCAATAGTATTGGGAGCAAGAAGTCTAGAATAAAAATGTGTGGAAGCATCAAGAAATGGACCTTTTGATTAGTACCATCGATTGCTGGCTGTTTCAAATGGGCAGATTTGTCACCAAAACCCAATTATTCTTTGTGGTTTTCCATATGAGTTGTAAATATTCAGTTCTACATGGATTTACCCTGCTTTGTTTATATATATCATGCAATTGGTACGATTTTGCTAGGTCCATTTTGGAACTGAATTGCATTGCTTAACAAAATAATATGCTTTAGTGTATTTGCTTATTCATATGTATGTTTTATTGTCATATTTGAATACCAGAGTAGTCAGTTTTTAGATGAGTATACTATAATTTCATAAGCAGTAATTTCACTAGTTAGTTATTTGTGTGAGTTGGTTATTTGGAATAATAATTAAAAAACCCCCACATGGTAAAAAGAGGGCTTCATAGAGAAATGTAATTTGCTTTTTGTTGTTTGATTAAGCCTAATAGTAGATTTGAGACCCGTACGTTGGGCATTTTGTATGTATTTACTGCTAAAGCTGTTCTTATTTATTTCAGCTTTCAAACTCCTGTTAAATGTCACAGACTCTGAGCTGGATCAGGGCTAAAAATAATGAAATACTGGCCTATTCTGGAAAAGAACTGAAAATTCATGTATAATGCATTAAATTTCCTTTAAGCGACTGTAGGCAGGGAAGCTGAGAAGAGAGAAAGACAGATATAGGGAGGGAACTGAGGTAGGAAGGAAGATGCCTTCACCAACCCTGAGTAAACTTGCAGATAAACTATGCAGATACACACAGTCTGGCTGGGAGGAGCTGTATGTCTGATACGTCTCTATCCCTATAATGTTTCACCGTTTCTGAACTATGCCCATGCAAATCACTGTGTATCTTTCAATAACAAAATGGTTCTTAGGTCATATTTCTTAAGAACGTTAAGAACATCTGGGCCCAGTCACTACTAAATTGAGTTCAATGAGCTTTGAGTAAGGTATATAGCTGTTGGATGGAGAACAACAGCTTATACCTCTTGCTTTTGCTGAAAGAATTTTAAATATGAAAATTGTTACTGATGACTTGAAATATTCTTGGGTTAACATGCTGTTCTGCTACACCATTATCAAAAGGGGCCTGAAGCGGTGTACAAATTACTGCTTTTTTTTCTGAATTAGTAACATTTAGATAGAATATCACTGTTAAACTATTGTTTAAATAGAAACTTCTTTAAATAACAGTTCACCAAAGTCAAAGGCGAAAGATAGGTAACCTGGGGCTGCAGCATATCTTGACTAGGATAAATACATGAGGCATGTGGGCAAGTGATCAACTAAGTAAGTCTGTTCACAACGTTCTTCTCACAGATTATGACGAACTTCCAGATCAGCTGTAAGAAAAAAGCACTGTAATGTTAATTTTGGGTCCATTATAAATGCAAAATAGTGGTAGAAATCAAGCGGGAAGCAGACGCCAGCAGCAGGAAGTATGTCTTAAGGTTTCTAAGGGGCTATTACAGAGTCAATAAAGAAGTTGTTGCTGCAGAGCTTCTGCCTTAACTTAAATGGTTTGCCCCCTGGAATAAATAAAAGATATGCCACCATAAATAACAAATGTATCCTTGGGACCTTGACGGAAGGATTAATTTCTTTTTCTTTTTGTAGCAAAGCCTTGAAACTATTCACTTTGAATTGTTTTTAGGGCTGGATCTCTCTCTCTGTCTCTCTCTATTTTATTTTTTTAAAAAATAATTGCATTATTCTTCAAAGAACATAGCAGCAGTGGTGAGGGGGAGAACGTGGAAAGGGTCAAGATATATTAAACTTAAAGAGAAATTACAATTGTTGCTAATTGTCATAGCAACAAAGGAGTAATGGATCCTGGGGAGGAGGCAAAGGGGCGAATGACATGGGCTTGCCCTCACAGTGGTACCGCTGAGCTGTTCTGTGGCATTAGACAGGTCATTCTAGGAACCCTTTTATCTTGTTATGTTTTTATAATTATAAGTTTTTAGAAAATACTACTTGGTTAGGACAGCCCTGGGAACCTAACGTGCTCTTCTTGGGTGTGCTTTTATGCATTCATGAGTTTGTCTCTGTTTTGTATTACCTGCGGAGGTGGGCGATGAGAGCAAACAAGCAGCTGGACTGACATCATTGACACCCCTGGCAGGAAGAGCAGCTCTCTCTGCTGAGCCCTCATTCTCACCATGATGGACAGTAGCTGCTTTAATTTGTTTGTTCCCAGCTCTGTGATTTGTCCCTTTATAAAGAACAAGTGAGCTCCAGGGGAAAGAGAGAGACTGTTTCCCTGCTGGAGGTACTTTCAAGAATAATAAACCTGGGGGAGCTTTTCTTTTTCACTTTAGCTTGCCTACTGCTGTTGGTGCAGTTAAAAGGCTGTAGGCAAGGGAAAGCGAGGGGGTCACAGCTGCATTGGGAAGGCAGCAGGGAGCCCTCACCTCAGGTGGATGAGCAGGGATGTTGCTGTGAAGAGCAGGGTGCACATCATGTTGCAGGCCAGAGGATAGACAGAGCATGGTTTGCCTCTGAAGGTTACTGGAAGTGAAGACCTTCCTGAACGACAATAATATGCAAGGGGAGAGTTGTATGCGAACTTTTTCCTTTTGTTCTCTCTTACCTGGTGGAGTTTCTTCCATTTAGAAAACTGGGTACTTCAACCTTTTTACCTTTTGCCTGTACTGGCGTGAAAATATTTTAGGTGTTGCTTAAAGATTGTGGGGTTTGTTCTTCTGGACTTTGTCACCAAAATGCTTTTCTTGAATTAGTAAAACACTATATAAAAAAGGTAATTCTCTGAGTAGTTTAACATACCATTTGATCAAGCTCGAGTGCAGAATAGCATCTAAATTTAAAAATGGAGCAAAAATATCCCAAACTTCTCTTTTGTTTGGACATCTTTTGCTTATGTTCATTTGCTCTTAATTTGCTATAATCATTGATTTACCTTCTGAAATACAGCTGATATACTGAAGATACTACTTGGAAGTTATGCAAAGAACAGAGAACAAATTTTAGAAGTGCCTTGCTTTTGAAAGGTATTTAGGTACCAAAGGATACACATAAGTCCTAAATGAGATTTTCAGTCTTCAGTGTTTCACTAGCTCCAACGGTGATTCAAAAGTTATTTAAGTTTTAGGCTATCTGTAACATTGAGCAATGTGCATTCTCCCACTTCCGCTTAATACAGAATACTTTTTCTTTAAATTTTTTTAGTAACCTAGCTCGTTATGTGTTAACGTAAATTCAGACTAGAAAGGTTTGTGTCTATGTAAGTATCAGGTACTGTAGCCTGATATAACACATCTATGTATTGCATTTTCATGTTTTATCTTTATGCTTTTGTACTGTACAGTAATAAATAATTTGATTATTGAATGTCTACATTTTGTCAGCATGAGGGAAAGAAACAGTCACTGTGATGAAGCCTTGTCAACAGCTCTTTAAGGTAGAGGGAATAAGATGTGTGTTTGATGTCACTGCAATGTTCATGTGATGTATATTTTCCTTCTGTACAATGCTGCTTGCTGCTTGTGTGTTGAGGTCTCTGCACTTGACAATTGTCACTTTCTGTGCTTGGCATCTGTAACTATAGTAACAGAATTAGCAGTGGGTTCTGCATCTTAGAAGATGTTTTCTTGTGCTGATGGTAAGTCAGGGAAAGAATGCAAGAAAAAGTCCTTACGTTGCCAGCATGTTGTTTGTGATAGAGTAGAAAACAGAATTTGAAGAAATAATTGCTCAAAAGGATTGAAGAAGTGCAAGTTCTGAAGGTGAATAAGAATGGGAATCTATTATGAGGGGGAAAATACTTCAAAGAATTAGAAGGAACATAAAAAAAATGGTTGAAACTGGTGTCAGGGAGGGCTTTTACTAGTTGAATGTATACTGCTCTTAGATTTCTCTGCTTTCTATACAACACATTGCTATACAGAGATCTCACAGACAGCTTGATACTTGGACGACCACTGGGCCTTCTCCACACTGAATTCCCATGTTATCCGTGTTACATTTGTGTTGGGAGCCTGTGAGAAGTATGGGGTGCCAGCATCTCATGGAGCATCTACTGACTTCTATGCCTGTGAATGGACTGAAGAATTAAGCCTGTTGCAATATCACTTGTAGTTTTTCAAACAAAATGTCAGCTAGAGAATACATGATTTATTTTTGATTAGACGTTGGTGGCTGTGGAGAAAATAATGATGTTATCAGGTCAAAAGAAATGCAGCAGAGCCTGTACCTGACCATATGTGTTACTGTGATACTAGTTATTCCCCTTAGTTTAAATCACTGTCCTTTTTTCATATCACATTAATAAAAATTACTTGTCCATAGAATAAAATACTCATGGGAAGAAAGTGCAGAATTAATATCTCTTTTAATACAGTGAGTATAGCAACTTGAGGTTGGTAGGGGCTAGAGAAAACAGTTGGCTCATCACTTTCCAAAGTAGCCCATGGTGAGCATAGGAACGGGCAACAAGAAAGAAGTGAACTGACCTTGTGGGTTGCCTTCTCCCTGCTGCTGATTCTCCCTGGATGGCAGAGAGAAGAGGCTTCCTTCAACCGTGGCGCCGGCTCTTCCCAGATTGGTTGTCATTCCTGTGTCTGGCTGCAGGAACTGTTTATCCAGGCAGGGCTTTGCAAAGGCTGACCTGAACGCCATTTTGTGACCCTAAGTGAAGCCTGAATAATGACATTGCTGTACTCAAGACTTTACAGAGTAAAGATGTCTACCTGAGACATAACTAGTCATTTTATCTTCTGAGAAGCTAATCCTGTAGGGAAAAACGTAGTGCAAAAAGCTACTATTTTGATCTCTTTTGATTGTAGCCCCACACCTCTTTTTGCCTTTCTGGAGGATGCATTGTATAAACCTTCCTTATCTGTCTGCGGTTAAAACTTGACAAACAGAATGAACTGCAAAAAGGGAATGGGGACCTAAGCAGCTACACTTCACAGTCAGGCTTTTGTCTCTGTCCGTGTAGGCCTTTACCACCCACCTTAATACTTTTAAAAATTCATGAGTTGATCATTCGTGCCTGAATTTCCTATTTATCCTAAATTTGTGTCTCTTTATACCTTAGATAAATAGAACAGTAAATCTCTCTTCGGAGGATATTGGTAAGGGCAGGCAGTGTGTGGAAGTCAAAAATTTAATGAAAAACAAGTACTAATACTTTTATGTTGTGCTAAAATAATGTTTTTATGCTTCATAAAAAGTTATGATTAAACTTGGAAAGACACAAAACCACCATTGCATAGTAAAAATACCAAACAATAGAGTTATATACATGGTAGTACTTACACTTCTGGCCGCTTTTTGTTAGATAATTGCGATCCTGTAAAAACAGAGAATGGCAAACAATATTTTTCTATTTGGACTGTTGTTTTGTACAATTTCTCCCTGGTACAATGTTAGTAGAAAAATTTTCTGCTTTTCTGTAGCTCCTACATAAATGTATTTCCCAGATCTAATTTCTGATTATTTTGTGCAGAACGCTTTGGTTAACACATCTGTCTAAATGCTGCTGCTTTTTTTTCTTTTTTTTTAAAATATGTATTAGGATGTTTTGAATAACTTGGGTTCCTGTGAGTTGGATGAAGATGACCTAATGCTTGACTTGGAATTCCTAGAAGAACAACATCACCATCGTTCTGGTAAGTCAGATAAATACTGAATATTTTTAGCAAGGTATTATTATTCTAGAAATATAAAGTTAATGTATTCAGTACAATTACTTGGAAATAAAAAAGTCATTTTCTTGGAACGGGAAGAGCAGTAAGTGTTTTGTAGCTTTTCTGAATGCATTTGCCATTTAACAAAAAGATGCTTTTTACGCTGCGTTTGGATGGTCAGTTACGAAATGGAAGTGAATTTTACAGCTAGAGAAGAATTCCAGCACTAAGGACAGACCCATTTGGTTTTCTAGATACTTAAAATGACTATTGTCTACCAGTCAGTTACTAAAAAGACCATTGCTGATATAACTGTGATACCATTCTGTGTGTGCCAGAATAATGTGCTTCAAGTAAAGAAGGTTTGACTTGAGACATGAGTGTAACGTGGTCCTTTCTCTCATGGTTGGCTAAGGCACTGTTGCACTGCCTTGATTAATAGTGATAATCAAGGTCAGCTTGTGGCGTGTTAAGAACAATTTTTATGATAGGATTACACAAGGTCTTGGTAAATCGTGGCACCTGCAGTGAGGAATCCTGCATTTCCTTTGGCAGCGACGTGGGACAGTGTAGGCCCTAGTTGGTGGACAGGAAAAGTCCTGCTACCTCCACAGGGTTCAGAGAGACTTAAAACATACGTGAAGTCACAGGTAGAGCTCTTAGTTGTGATAGTCTGTTATGGCAGTGACATGCTTTTAAGCTGCAGTAATTCTCACCCTCTTTTACTTGCTGTTTTCTGGGCCCTCTTTCTCCATCCACCCAAGTAGGTACCTCTAGGGCACATTCAGGCAGACTTGTGTGGAAGTGGGGTTTATGAGACGTGTGCCTGCCGGTGGGCGCTGCCTTCAGTTCTGGTCCCTCTTTTGCTGCAAATTTAGCAAGGTTTACAGATAAACTGCTTGAATTGTGCTCCTGTTTCAAATTGTGTATGATAATTCTGTGAATGTATCTGAATTATCTCTATGATAATTCTATTTAATCATTGCCTTGTGCTTTTTAAACCTCTTTGCATATCTACTTATAGAACAAAACACCTGCTTCATTTTATTTGGTAGAAAGCAAAGTAGCCAGAGAGTATGGAGGGTTGTAGCAGCGATATGTGTGTGACCATAGTTTCCTAAATTACTGGTAGCTGGGATGCGACAAATTAACTGCACAGAAAAGGTCCTTTCTTAACCACTACTGAATAATGCTATTAACTGGTTATAGGAACTCAACTCATGGGTGAGGAAACTGGCTCAAAAAAGCTTCAAAAACAAACATTACGTTTTATTAGAAATAGTGTTTATATTTGTTCATTCATTGCACCTGTTGGAAACAAATTAACTGGCGAAACCATTTTCCATAAATAAATTTCCCTAACATGTTGCACTTTGCTTCACCTGTGTTTTCCTCCTCTTTTATATTTATAAAACACTGAATTAACAGTGATGGAAGATTTATGTCCAGTATATTATGATGAAGATTTGTAGCAGCTTCTGGAACAGCTAAGATCATAATGTCTAAATGGCATTATACTGATGGAAAAGTAATTAAGATGGAGATGTGATGTGACACAATCTTTCTACTCTTGGCTCGTTATCCAGAGCAAATTAGATGCTTTTAAAAAAGAAAGATCTACATTGCCTTTTGAAGAATGGTGACCATTTCTATTCCGAGCTGTAATGTAGAGACACATGTTGCAGTGTACACATCATCTTTAATAACAAGGGTGTTTATCTTATTAATATTTGCTGTTTGAATTTAGCTGAAAAAAAAGTTAGGAATTACATAGCTGTCAGTGTTGGTTTTGAGTCATTCAGTTGGAAGAAAGAGTTGGAAGGACGGAGCCACAGTGTAAGTTGACACAATTTCACCAAATAAAGCTGACTTTTTTTATACTGGGTTAGTATCTGGCACAAAATGGTTAGATGTGGTTGTTTGGAAGTTTTTATCTCAATTCATGTTAAGATATTGAGATGAAGCTTGATTTTTCAGAGTCTTTTAGCATTTACATACTACTGAGGTACATCCAACCCTGGAGTTAGATACTGACATATAAATGTTTTTGACAAGTTGCTTTTCTGATTGCTGTATTAAACTGTTGCCCACTTCTAGGACTTAAGACTTGTCAGCCAAAATTCTTTCTAGTAATGCCAAATCAATCCGTTATCAGTTTTCAATTTTGGGCTTGTTTATTTTCTCCAATAGACCTCTCCATTCATACCCAAATAAAATTCTTCTAAACTTCTTCAATTAAAATACATTATCAAATATTATTGAAGCAATTTTTTTTTTTACAAGCACCAAAATAGAGAAGTGAATCAAGTTCAAGATATACAACTAGTTTAATGCAGAGCTTTAAACTTTTGAAAGCTCATCAGATTGGAAGTGATCATATTTCTGGGCATGCACATATCAACTATTCCAGGTAATTGGGATGCAATATATGTTTTTTTAAAAGATCTTTAATCTCGGTCCCCTTCATAAACAAGAAGACAACAGATTACACACTGAGGATGAGCCACTATTGTTATGGTACAATTTGTTATTCTAATTGAATTTGAATAAAACCAAGGGGTTATTTAATTTTTTCAGTATGTGACCAGCCTGAAAACCAGAGTATAGATTTTCCATAGTATTTGCCAGTAGCCAGTTTGTTGGATTCTTTGTAAAGGCTTCTTTAAGATGATGGGCTTGATAGTTTACATATCCTGCTTCACCAAAAATCATTCAAGGCATTTGCAGACATACAGATTTATGAGCCTCCTCTTCCCTGTTCGTACATGCTGTCCATACATGGAGGGTTCAGCTCTGAATTATGTCAGCTTTACATATTTAAGCAGTTTAAAGCAATATTTATTTAACTTCCTAACAAGTTCCTTACATTTCTGTAATACTTGTAAGGGTTCTGTATATCTGACGTTCACATATGTACCCTACTGAAGTCAAATGGGAGTTAACAGATCTAGAAACATGTGTATTATCAAAATTAAAGTATTTATGAGTATAAAAATATGACATGAAATGCTTCTTTGCATGGAAACTTTAAAATTATTCTTTTCTGGAAGTCAAAGTTATTAACACTGCTGTGACTGTACTGCAATAAAAATCCTGTTGATATTCTACACACTGATGCTAAAGCATTTATTTGGTTAAGACCATCAGTCTAGAGCCATAGTCCAATTCACTTGTGCCCCCACTTTGGCTCTTTATAGTAATTCCCCACAGAATTCCTTATAGGGGAAATGTTCCAAGAGCATCTCCATTTAGTGTTTCGACAAATACATTGAAAGATGAAGAGGTGTAATTGGGAAAGAATTTAGTTCTTTCTTCAGTTGTTATGGAGAGATAGCTAATGAATCAGGCAAGTTCCTATTCTTCAAGACCCTAAAAAAAATCTCTAAAATAACAAATTACATGAATACAAGAGCTAACATCACATCTTTGACTTGAATAGCACAAACTGTTCCTTAGTCAGGAGGCTATATGCAGCGAGCTGTAAGATTGAAACATAGAAAAACTGAAGTGTAGCATCACAGTTAATAAATACAGTTGATGGGTTGGTTAATGGCTAATTGAGAAAGTCTCTTAACTGCCATTAGGAGCTCCAGATTTTTAGAGACTTGTTAGTTAAGGCCGGGTTTACAATAGTTTCTGCTTTTATCTGCTTTGTTTGAAAACAATAATATTTGTTAGGGTGAGGATATGTCTTTTTGACTTTCTACTGAAGTTGACAATATAATAATAATTTAACAAAATAATTGTATTGCATTGATCTATCATAATTTTAAGGACCATTTATGAACTGAAAATAAGACACTATTGGAAAGATTTCTGGGAGAAATGGCTATTAAGGAGTCACTTTTAAAAGAGGAGCTAGGAGCCAATTTGGCAGGCACGGAGACATTGTTCCAGAAAGTGGAACTCTGTATTAATTAAAATACTGAGCTAGAAAAGAGGAAGAGACAAAGTTCTGTTACCTCTTTCATTGTTTGCTTTTTTTTTTTTAAAAAAAAATTACTCTAACTCATTTTTCACTTTTGTTCTTGCTCTGTGCTCTCAGCTTTTCCCTGATGGTGCTAGTTGCCCTTCAGCAGCATCCTCATGAAACGGCATTCCTGCAAAAAGGAACTGTGAACCTTGATGAGTACTAGATATTTAAAAAGTACCCCTAACGTTTTTCTAACTACACAATGGAACATAAAGAGACACCTGAAAGCCTCATACAAATGCTTCTACTTTGACTGTAGATTTCTGTGCTCTGCTAGTCTTATCATGGCCTTAGAAGTCTACAGTTCCCTCATTTCTGACCTTCTCTCTGTGAGTGAGTTTACTGCGTTAATTTACTTCTTTTGCTTCTGTTCTAAAGGATGTATTACCAAGATAAAGAATGTAAGACAGAGGCATTTTATTATCTCACCTAACACAATTGTTTTGAAATTTAATAAAATAATATTTATATAGTACTTGGTGAGTGGAGAGCACTACCACATACAAATGCAGAATATTAATCAACTTGATTCGCTGAGATTTTTGCATACTGTTTTTAAGCTGAAATATTTAAGCATAATATGATATACATGATGGGCCTTGAGGGTGCCTTTTTATTACTCTAAGTAAATTAGACTTTTAAAGTATGCTACAGCGTTGATTTCCTGTTGTAAAATAATGAAGTTAGTGGTTTCTGTAGCGGGAAACCATTGCCGGTTTATAGAAAGTGGCAGCATTAATTTAACCACATTCATTTTCTTCTTCGCCGGTGAAACATGTCTTAGTTGATTCCAAGTATTGATTACTCAGATATCTGAGGAAGACCTTTATATTCAGTGTTAGAAGCAGTGGGGAATTCATTCAAGTAATGCACATTAGTATGGGTGAGCGGTGTGCTTGTGTTGTGTCATAGCCTATTGAAAAACCAAATATCTGGTTTTGTATGCTTAGTGTTGTCATTTAACCACGACTGCAGTAAATAGTAGCCTTTGCTAAAAGTTCACAAAGGCATAGCTGTCTGAGGTCTTTTGTAATTTCTTGTTTGCCGTAGGTGTCATAAAAGCAGGAACCCTGCGTCTTTCTGCAAAGACGTATGTGTGTAGCTGGGATTTGTAGTGAGGGGTCCAGCTGAAGTCAGTGGGACTGCTCATGGTACCAAGTACTAAGCACATGTGCGTGTCCTCTCCACATCAGGCTCTACACTACGCCGTGACTATTCGCGAGGGCGATATTGATTAGCTGTGTACCCAGATTGGCCTGCTGCATCCATCATGTTGTTGCTTGAATGCTTGCTGAATAGTTTTGAATAATGCAGCTCACTATAGTTTTTGGAAGAGATTTATCTTCGGCCGGAGCTTTAGCCATTTTGGATTTAATACCTCAGCCTCATCTGTAAAGCAGTGATCCAATGTACAAGTAAAGCATAGTTATTTCACCTAGAAATGAAATAATTTGTCTTATTAGCTGGAAAAAATATGAATTAAAAGTGAAAATATGAAAGCGCATCCATCTAAACACTGTTTAACTCTTAAAAATACTTTCAGAGTTAGAGCACATTTTTTTCAAACCTAACCTAAGACCATCTCCGATAGAAGCTTTGTAAGTGTGTGTTTAATTCTACGTATGTGGCAATGCATGCTTTGGTACTTGCTCAAAGTTTACAAATGAAAAAGAGTTTACGTGACTTGATAAAATCACTTTTGACATGGTGGTAATGGCTCTTATATGCCCTATATATGTTTTTGTTTATTAGTGGATGTTGAGAAAGAAGGACCTGTTCTTGGTGGAGCCTTGTGTTAATATAACTGAAATATATATATATAATGTAACTGAAAGGAATGAGCATGTGAAGTTACTCTTACTATCTAGCACTTGCTCATGTGTTATTAAATAGATAGTCTTTATGTTTAAAAAGCAATGCTCTGATAAGGTGTCTGCTTAGTACTTTAAGCAGTGAGCAGCAAGAGGCACAGCTTAGTAAAATGGTTGAAAACTGTGGAAACGAAGCTTTGCCATGTGTTTGTATTGGGTAGCTTTTATTTAGTGCATGTTAGTGAGATCCAAAACATAGTGTGTTGGGTATGCTATCACAACAAAATATTTGTTTTTTTATTTAAAAAAAAATATTCTAGTTTGATAGATTACTGTATAGGTTTTGCAGACTTGTGAGGGCAAGGTAGAAAATAGCATTTTGGCTTTTGAGATGAACGCACATATAATTAATGTAACATAATTACATTAGGTATTAGCAGCCTCACCAAGAAAAATGCAATACGCCTGTTTTGTAGAAAGTAAAAATAATGAATTCTTGTTGTATTTCTTTTAAATTCAGATAGCCTGCAGATCAGTTGCCATCAGTACCCAGCCAAACTGAAGTGTTGGTGTAATGACCCAGTGATATTAATTAGGTAGTTGCTTAGTTATTTTGAATGTGATGAACAAGCTGTGTGAAAATTGTGGTGGGTTTAGAGCTCCTCCTGTGCCTATTAATTAAATGTGCTAATTATTTTTATTAATTTTGTAATGGAGGGTAGGAGTGCTGACCTGAACTGAAACCTTGTTGGTTTGGGGTTTTTTATTATTTTATTTATTGGTTTTTTATTGGGGTTTGGTGTTGTGGGTGTTTTTTGACCAGGAGTGGGACAAACAGATGCTATTAAAGAAAAAGTACAGAAAAATTCAGTGCTGGTAGTGTGGGTCATTAACACAGGTATTTACAAATTGTAAAACAGAAATAAATTTGCCTACTTTTGAAATGTGAAACATATTCTAAATGTAATAATGGAATAGAAAAATATGCCATATTAATAAATTGTACTGCTTGTTTGGGCAGCAAAAGACCTAATGCCAGCTCCTCGGCTCAGGTGGATCAGCTGGGGTTCATTGAAACAGCATTAGCTGTTCAGGTGCCCCGAGCAGGGGACTTGCCCGGGTGCCTTTGGGTCCGGGACCAGTCCTCAGCCAGCCGAAGGGTGGCTCTTGTCAGAAGCCTGGAGTCAGCATCAGTTTCTATGGAGGAGTGGAGTGGGTGGGCACCGAGCTCTGGCACTAGCACTGCTGTTGCCTGGGTAGATGGTATCTCATTTTGAAAGACAGTGGGACTGGCACAGAAACTCAAAAAGGGGAAATACCACTTGCTGGATCTTTCTCCTGAGATTTCTAGCAAAGCAGAAGCTGTCTCTAAGAGTCTGACAAAGTGCCCGTGTAATCCATTCGTGTTTGTCAGTGCAAGGAAAGCAGATTTTTCAGTGGTTTTAATTTGCCTTTAAAATAGAGAATAGGCAAAGAAGATCCTAACTGTCTATTTTTGTCAGACCACGGCTTAGAACCAGAGAAGAGATAGTTAAGTCATTTGAACGTATTGCTTTACTCATGAATGTATCATTGGCAGCATATTATGTTTCTGTGTTGAAAAACAATGACATATTTTGTTTTTTAATTGGCACTGGGTACCCAACTCCTTAGGCTCTTTTGAAAGCTTCATCATTCCCAAATGCCACCTTTAGAGATGTATCATTACAGATCTGGTTAAACTAGGGCAGCATCCCTTCAGTTTTCTGCTTGAAATGTGTAATAACATTTCAGTTAATATTTACAAGCTTTGAGCAAAATAAAGATTGTGAAAGTAAAGTAACAAAAACCTCTGTGATTCTGCCAAAAAGGAGGTTCATAGATTATTTAGCTCAGTGGCATCTTGCGTTATCACTAGAGTGTTTTCGACAATAAATAAGACAATAAAAAGTAAGCAGTAGTAATAATGAACATGACATAAACGGATGTGTGACTTCATTAATTACATCACTATATATAATCTAATGACAATTAAAAGGGGAGTTTCTTGTTAGCTTTTAAGTTCACAAGGGAAAAGACTCCCTGAATAAATGCCTGCTAGTCCTCTCTGAAACTTCTTACTGTGAAGGGAGAGCCGCACGAGCCAGAACTGTGCCCAGTCTGATTTCAAGCGTACCTCTGACTTCCAGCATGGCTTCGAAGTATGGAGCAGAGAGTCATGTGGAACTAGTTTCTCTTTAACTAGAAAAGTTAGAAATAGAGGAATTTTTATCTTTTCAGAACGACCTATTCTACTAAGCTAGACATTTTTCCCTAAAGCATTGTTTAATAAATCTGACACGGTAATGGAGTAACTTAAGGTGTCCAGGGAAATGAAATAAAACTTGTTGTCTTCTAAACTTTTCTAACTGCGATCTACAGCCTCTGAAAGAGCACTGGGCATGGAGGAAAGGGATTTTTGTGGGCTATGCAGTGAAATAATAGTTATCATTGTCAAACAAAAAGAGCATATTTGTGTTAGTCAAAAATAACCATTGCACGCTTGTGGCTAGGCATGTTATTAGGAGTCTTGAAGATTAAGGCAGCAAGTATTCTCAGTGGATCAAGGAAAATCCTCAGTTTCCTGTGCAAATTAGTATTTTTAGCTCTTTTTATGATGTGAAGTGGGGTGAAGGACTGGTATGTTCAAATGGTGGGTATAAGTTAGGTTCTTTTCTGGCTGATACAAATTTTATTAATGATATGTTCTTGTAAATCCTATTCCATTAAACGGAACAGTTAGAAAATCAGCAACACAGAACATCACAGCTATAATTTAGATGCCAAGAAGTTTTTCCTTCATAAATGGACAAGAAGGGCAAAAGAGCGCAGTCCTGAGCTCCAGGGTCATGAAAGAATACTTTGAGTGAGATGCATTTGTATGGTTATCATGGAGCAATTAGAATCAGAGTCCGTATCTTGATTTCCTGCTCTTTCATAATTATAGTGTGACATTTACTACAAATCCTTATTCATATTGGTATGCCCAGCCATCATTTACTGAAAGAACCAGGACAGTAATTAAATTAGGCATACTGCCTTTCTTCATTCCTTTGATTTTATACATACATTGAGATGAAACATATTCTTTAATAATATCTTCAGGCAGAAAATAAATGCAATAATAAACATTATGACAAATCAAAGCATACCGTCCTATTTAAAGCAATTCTGCATTTTTAGATGGCAAAGTTTAAGTAGGGTGCCAAGTGCTGCATTTCTCTCCTGCTTCATGAGTTTACAAAGACCTGCACTGGCTGTCTTGCCAAAATGGAAATGTGATGAGAACTTAGGAGGAGCATGCTGCTGCTTCTCAGTTTTCCATGGGTACAACCAAGAGATTTAGGGACTAAGAGGAACAATTACAAGCTCACAATTATTCTGCAGAACAGCCATAACTCAGTTTATATAAAAACGACTGCACCTACCATACAACTTCTGCAACAATCCTTCTTCAAGGTCAGACTTAAACCGAGTGTGTCTAGGAAGTGTGAGTTAGTGATGGGTTTTGACTTTTTGAAGTATTTATCTCTGGGATCCTTGTAGCTACATTCTTAGGTAAAGAAGGGGTAGGGTAGTCTGATAGTTAAAACTTGAGTTTAGGTCTCCTGGGTTTTGCTGGGTTCTTTGCAGATTTCCAGTGTTACAGTAGGCTAGGCACTTAATTTCCTTGTAGTGTGTAGAAAGCAGTACTCCCATAGTCACTGGGATTTGGCATTAACATTTGAGAGCTACTCAAGATACCATTGGGATAGAGATACATTAATATCTGGAGTCAGTACAGTCTTTAGAGGCCAATTAGGTTGTATTTTGTGCCTCTTCATATGCCATTCCAGGAAGTGGAGCAGATGCTACCGTTGCTGTTGCTGGTGTGTCTGTTACTTACTGCTGCTGTTACTACTCCTGTTACTTTTGTCTTTCCTTCTGCTGAAAAAATGCCAAAGCAAAACTCAAGTGTCTTTATAATAGGAGAAAAATAATACTGCAAGGGCCTATCATACTCATCAACTAAAGGCTTGTCTCAAAAATAAATTACTCATAAAGTCTTTCCGAAATTGTACCTACCAACCATCATTACTCAAAGATTGGGTCATACCTACTGTAGTGTTTGAAAAAATTAATTGACTTTATTGTTATATATCTTGTACATGAGCCTCTTGGGAAGAGAGAACCTATTGTCTCCTCTTTGTCCCTGTAAGGATTCTGTCAAATCCTCAATATTTTTTTGATTTTGTCCATTTTTATTTCTGCTTTACCTCCAACTTCCCTTGAGGAGGAAGGAATTAAAAAATAAATGCCATGCGGGTAAGTAAGCTCTGACATTTATTGCAGCCTAGTTTCAGCTTTAGGAGGGGAGTCAACAGGTAGCAAAAGCTTTGGAGGTAGGTCAGGGGTGCATGGGCTTCCTGAGAATGTTTTGGCCTCTTGGAGACCCCCAGAAGTCTGTCCTTTTGGACTGTGTAACTTAGCTAGTTTTCTTTAGTATGTTTTTTAAGAAGAAAATCATAGAACTCTCTTTACCAAAGGGACACTTTGAGATAAACTCTGAAAGGTGAGCTTGAAGATATTTTCTGGTTTTACTCTTTGTTAATTTAAACTCACTTTAGGATTGTTCAATATGACCCAAAGTGAATAATGCCCAGCCATTCCTTTCTCACATGCCTGATTTCAAAATTATTCCATGGGATCCTCACTGTAGGGAACACTTTTAAATTGAGAGTTTGTCAAAGCACCTGGTTGCCACCACTCCGGTAGCTTCTGCAAAAGACAATGCATTCCTTCATTGCAACTCCTGAGGATAACATCAGTATTGCTGTGCCGCTACCTGGTGGATCCACCAATGTGTGTGTGAATCCAGAGAGTGGGGAGGCGTGTGCCTTTACCAGCAACCTTCAGTCTTCACCAGCCCAAGAGGAGAAGGGGACCTTGGCTGTCCGTGCCAGCATTTTATGCAAACCCTATATGTCGGTGCTGTTGCAGGCAGTGCCTTGTCTGCAGCAGTCTGTGTGTCTGGCCATGTCGGTGTCCTGTGCGTGTCTGTGTGTCTCTGGGATATTAAGCTCTTTTTTGCTACTGGTTGAAGCTGCAAATGGACAAGTGGCAGCAAAGTTGCTCAGTTGCAGGATGAGTAACGTGCTCATTTTCTTTTCCCTCTCAACATTTCCAGCCCTGCAAACACAGTTCACGTATTGTTTTAGGAAAGAAAAAAGGATTAAAGTGGTGTCTTTGCAAAGGTTAAGGAAACCAGAGAGGCCCTAGGACCTGAGAAACTTACAAAAAAAAAAAAAATGTTAGTAGTAAACTTCTCTTTGCTACAATGATTATGATTTTGCTGACTGTCAAAAGCCCAGGCAACATGATTAACCTGTTGAAGATCTTCCTGACTTGACCAATTTTTCTCTTGCAGAAGTTTTTCTTTATAAAAAAGCAATTTACTCTAAAAATACACTTATTTAGAGGCTGAAAAGCAGGTAGGCAGTAGATAAAATGGAAGTACAGCTGTGTTGTAATATTATTTTTGTGCTTTTTCCCAAAACTGTTAATTTCACAGAAAATAGTTTTGACAAGCCTCCGTATTTCTAATACATTTTCTCCATGAATAAAACATGGAACAGCTCTATTTCTAAGGTTCAATTTCATTGTTTCTTCCCTACTCAATCTTTAATTTGTTTGTTTGACTACATTTGGAGATTTTTGCAGAATTGGGAGTTCAGAAGAAGATATTCTTTATGCTTCTTAATGTGACATTACTGACATGATGTACTTGTAAATTACGATTTTTAGGCTAGAATGGCACAGATACTTTGCTTAACCATCTTATTGTTAGTGCGTATAGGATTAAATGCAAATAGCTCCTGGTTCTGAGGATTTTCAATCAAAGCCCCTCCGTTTCAAAATACAGCAAGTGTGCATTCGCAGATGGGCTACGCAGAGCTGTGTTGGTTTACTGGTGACTGTATGGCTGTGCATCAGAAGGGATGGGTTTGGCTGTGGAAGGAGGTCCAGCAGGCAAAACGCGTTGCCTCGTACTGAGTTTTTGTGGAATCTTGTACTGTGCTCCTTTGCCCCTGGGTTATCACAGGCGGTAATCAGAAGGGGTAGATAGAAAATGAATAGAGGTAAGAGGGAAAAATGGAGTGGGAAAAGCTAACCTTTTGCTTCTGGGAAAAATAACATAGTTTGGAATGAAGTTGCTTTAAATTTGATATAGAATGATATACGGCAAGCAGCTTAAGAGAGTTTGCCAAACTCTCCCAGCTTTCAGATACCAGCAGAAGTACTTTTCTGTCTCTCAATTCTGAAAAGAAATCAACAGGTTGAATGAAATCCAGGAGCGCATTCTTCAGGCTGCAGAGGTCATAAGCAGGAGCTCTCCGTAATACAAGCATGCCTGCTGTGTGTGCTGCTGCCGTTGTTCCCCACAGCAAACGCAGAGTAGGGGTAAGAAGTGATGGAGAGGTGTGTTACATGGTGTATCTAGTCTCACAATAGCCTGCATGCTTATCTACCCTGCAAGAAAAGCTCCTGAGGATTCCTTCTCTTGGCACACTGGAATAATGAGTCATTGAATCAGCTCAGTGACAGGTGCTAGAAGGGTGTTGAAGGAAATGCAGCAAGACCAGGGGAAATTGCAGAAAAGGCTGTTTTATTCCAATGTGAGAATTTATATTTCCCAGGTTTTGTAACTGTAAGTCAAAGAAGATACTTCCAGTTGTGTAACTTTCTTCTTAAATACGAGCGAGGTTGTTTTGGGTAGTGCCCTTCCCTCCCCTCCATCACATTTCGCATGTCTTTTGTCTTTTCTTTCCTAACAAGCTTTCTGTGCTGTCCTGAAATATGCAGGAGTCTTTGTTATCTTAGATGACATTTGGATTTATTACTGTTGCAACTCTAGCCTATAAAATCAGTTACTACTTTTGCAGATTCAGCTCATTTTAGAGATTTCATGCAAAAAAAAAAAGCTGTAGGTCAAAATGGTGTGTCTTCCTTGTGTCCAAGCTTAAAAGTCTGCACAACTGAGATGTTAGTTAGATTTGCCAGATTTTTACTGATACAATGATGGAGAATGCTAGACTATTTTGTTTCTTATGTTGTAGAATAGAATCATCATGATTATTTAATAATACTGGTTATGTTTATAAATTATAGGTTAGGCATTCTGGAGTCGGCAAAAATCCTTGGAGATCAGCCTACTTTCTAATTATGTGTGGGGATGAATTGTCCCTATATTTATTGCTGCAAAAATATATTTGAAATTTTGATATCTCATCAAGATTTAGGTCTCTGCATTTACTGTTCTATTCCAATTCGTATCAGTATCAAGGATGATTCAGCATGTTTTACATTTACCCTTTGATTTCTTCTTTTTAAGTGCATTGTAGATTCAGATCTCTTCTGTGTCCTTACTCATTTAGCATACATGCATGTGTGCTAGTTTGTGGGAAATACATTGCTAGTGTATCAAAGTGCACTTAGAAAGAAGACATCTTTCCTTTGGGAAACAAGAATAGTTCAGTGCTTCAAGAATTTGCTGTGAAAGTGTCTCGGTGGGCATTAAGCATATATTTAGCCTAAGGTACATAAATATCTCTGAAGTCAGTGGGATCATACACTTCAGATTTAAGCTCATTCATAAGTGACCTTGGTCCTAGGAGCCTGGGCTTGGTTCATATAGTGTCCCCTGTGAGACTGAATTTTTATAGTAATTCAGTTGCTGCCATTTGCCTTAAATTTAATTATGCTGTGGCTAAAACTATCAGTGAGTACAGTATCGTTAACACATATGGTAGAAGAGTAAACTGCATAGTCTGGCTGAGGAAATGTATAGTTACTGGTAGCTAATGTATCGACTAATTTCTTCTGGATTGTGGTATTAATCGCAGCATAGTTTAGAGGAACAAAAGGTCATATTATTAAATGACTAATGATTATTTCTCCTAAAAAAAATTGGGGATGCCATCTAGCTGTTTAATTTCATAGGTTTTCTAGGCATGAATATGAAAGAAAATGATTTGAAGATGCTACAAAATTTTTGTTTATATTGCAAAGAAAATCAGAGTTACTATAAAAACACAGTATGCTTATTTAAATTAATGTTAATATTTCAAGAAAAAAAATTCTTCAGAAGGTACTCTTCTGTAATGAGGTTTAGCCCATAGAAGCTTTGCTATTTTTCCAAAACGAGGGCATCATTCCAGACTCATTCTTAATCATCCAAGCAGTGTAGGAAGAGGTAATATGAAGACTTTGCTCCTAATAAATATTTTCTTTAAACAGGTGGGGTTTTTTTTATAGCTGCCAATTTTCTACAGTAAACAATTATGAGACCTTGTAAACAATTATGTAGAGCGGGAAAGAAAACCCGCAAAAATAACTCGTTTCATTTAGATGAGGTTCATTTAAAATCTCAGCATACCTTTTAACCCACTGGACTCCTGGTTAAGAATTGATGTGAGATTGGTTCTTTAGTAAAGTAGAAACAGATTAGAAGCAGATTAGGTCCCTCACTATCTCTCTTCTTAAATAAATAAATTTTGTTTCTCTTGCGTAAATGTGATGGCTGAATATTGTGCGTCTAACAGAAGAAATTGTTGGGCCCTATGTCAGTTATTTTTGTAGTAATTTCCACTTAAAGTGCTTCAAGTCAGCCAAAAAAGTGCTGTGGTCTAAGCTTCTTCTGAACAGAAGCTTTGTCCTTCTTGGTGGTCTTGATCACATATGCAGGTTCTTACATAACTAAATTAATCTGAATAGGGGATTCTTAACAAGGATATTTGATTTTTCTTATCTGAACCAAGGACCATGATCTCACAGTTTTGTTTCTGAATTTTGTATCTTGAGCGTGTATTTTCCAATACATTTTCCCAGTAGGTGCCTAAAACTATACTCCTTCTTTCTTCTCTTACACATATGTTTTCTGAAGATTTTTAAGCACAGGAGTTTTACAGGATTTTCCATCTCTGACATGAGCTATATGAACGTCTAGAATACCTCCACTGGGAAAAATGAGTCAAAACCCAGTGAAACACTTCAATGAGTTTATTTTGAAAGAGCTTGTGTGTTGTAGAATTGAATCACAATTTCTGGAAAAGCAGTTTTGTCTCAACAAGTGGAGGCTGGATCTACTGCGTCTTAATGGCATTTTAGCTCCTACTTGAGTATGTGGTCTGTGCCTTTAAGTGCTTTTACTTCCGTCCTTACCCTTCTGGTTAGGTACCAAGTAATCAAATCACTTATGGAAGTATCGTACACTGGTAAAGTGGCCTTATGGAGTTATGGAGCACTCACCGTTCAGGTGTCAGGTGTTATGATTTGATAAAAACCAAAACACTGTCTGTATTTTCTTCATCTGATGCCATGCATTCCTACAGTAAATAGGATATGTAGGGATGCAAAAATAAAGTAGGTTTGGTACAGACTACTTACAGGAGGAATAGATCTATGAACCCATTATTCTTTAGGTTGTTAGCAATGTGGTGGACTGTAATTTCTCATGTGCTGATGCAGCTTTCCATACTTAGCCAGACTTGGCCTTCTGCTCTTTAATGATCTCAGTAGTTTTATTTTGAGGTTGTGGTTTTTTTCCTTGCTATTCATATACATCATTCTGTGTAGCACAGCTGTCTGGATTGCAAGAATAAGCTAATAATTTTTCATGCCTTTTTGTATACCTAAGTATTTTAAAAGTAATAGCCAGTGTGCTGTCTGAGCAGAGGATAGGATTTGGAAATATTTATCTGGGTTTTTCTTTTTTGCAGTCTTCCACCTTAGAATTTAACTTCGTAGCTTAAAAAGTCTAATTGTATTTTCCACAGCAATTACCATAGGGAGTATTACACTGTGTTTATTGCTCAGCTTTGGACTGTTTCCTGTGATCATTTTTTTCTCAAACCCCTTTTCCTTAACTGGTGTTCATCCTGAAAAATTCTCATGTACTGTCCTGAGAAGACTTAAATGTATTTGTGTGAGATAACTCTACAGAAAATCTTGCATGCTGAAAATATTGGAAACTCTTTATTTATTGTCTTAATTCTTCAGGTGGCGGTGAAGTGATGCTGCTGAGTCACTACGTATTACGGCTTACACACTTTGTGACTTGAAAACGGGAATAAGAGCAGTTCACATATTCTGGAGGTGACACAGGAGACGTTTTTAAAAGGGAGTTCTCATGGACTGTGTCAGCGTTATTTAGAATTTCAAATAATGGAGTAGCCTAAAATTTCACTCATCTTCAAGGGGCAAGTTTTCTCCTGTTAATGTAGCAAGTGGGGTTTTGTGGTTTTGATCTAGGGATCCCTGCGTTCCCCATATCACTTGCTGAGTATTTGGAGAGTAGTTCGGAAGGGAACATTATACTCAATACATTATTTATAGTAAATTATTTCTTTCAACATTTTTGGTAAAAGGAAATCTTGCAATGGTAAGGTTGTGATAAACTTTCTTGTATGCATATTGGCTCTGAGAATAGTAAAAATGTTTTGTCTTCCCCATATAATTTTATAAGCAGATCTACTTTAAAGAAATATTTATGTTATGAACTTGTTTTCAATTTCCAAATGAATGCAGAACTGTTTTGCTTTTGAAAGCAATATCCCTAGCAAATAGATTGATAAAGATCTAATTTTGCTCCAGTTATAAAATATGCAACAACTTAATTTTGTTATTGTATCAGGCTGTCCCCCTTGGTCTTTTGCCGGTGCTTTTTGATGTTGGAGTTGATTCAGTTCTAATGAAACCGGGAGGGTCAAGGAACCTGAATTTCACAGGTTCATATCTTCTAATGTGGACTTGCCAGTTTTCTTAGAGATGAAGTATGTTATATATACTAAAACACGTGGATGTAAAATATCATTGGGAGGTTTAATTTAGTTTAGTGAAGTACCATCATTTTAAATAGGTGACTGTTGAGTCCGATGAATGAATTTACTTCCAGTTCCTTTGGAGAGAGTGACATTGATTCATGTTCTTCTTCACAGTTGTGCCCGGTAGGGAACTGTCTGGTAACGTGAGATCTCGTATATCTTTCACATAATTCAGAGAAATTCTAACAGTGCCTCTAGCACTCAAGGGCATTGTGCAGATTTGTGGATTCCCTGTGGTATCTCTGGTCCAGAAATCAGTAATTATGGTGACACAAAAATGTAGGTTTGGTTGTTGGAATTCTGGGGTTTGAGGAGGAAGAAAGGAAGGAGTAATGAGAAGGGGGGAAATATTTTTCTTGTCAGTTGGGATTTATTTTTTTTTTAAACTGGATACAGGTAGAGGCTGTGAAAAAATTAACAAGTAAGAATGAATACATTTTAAACCTGATTTTACTTGATAAATATCTTAAATGAAGCCAGCACTAACTTTCCACTTACACGTTAGCCTTTTGTATTCTGAACGGCTTCTTTTCTGGTATGTTTTATGGTCTTCCCAGAAACTGTAATGGAATTACAGTCCTATTCTGGACAAGCAGAAATAAATCATATGGTTTACAGGAAAAGCGTGTAGTCTCGATTCAGGAAATTTGAGATCATCTATCTGTGCCACAGATTGTCTGTATAATCCTTTGCAAGATTTGCTCGTCGGTATTTCTCTCACATAAGGATCCTGTTGGGATACATTCTTTATTTCATAGGTGTTTATATACTGTGATTCCAAGTGCTATAATATAACCTGCAATTTAACAACTTACAGTAAGGTTTTGCAAATAAGATTCTGATACTAACTTGATTGTTTGAGAAATGTTTTGTTATGCCTTTTTTTTTTTGCTGTCATTTTGCAAGTGATGTTTACTCTTAACAAAAGAGAAAGTAAATACCTTTAAAATTGACAATAATGAAACAAAATGCTCTACAGGGAGCTTGGTCTCTTGATTGACAGTGCATAGAAGCAAAGAGGAGTTTCTGATCTGGAGCATCAGGAATAAAGATCATCAAGATCTGCATCCTCAGGCTGTGATAATCAGCCTGGGGTGAAGAAGGGGCCTGGTCCAAGGGCTCCAGGGCTCTGTGTTGTCATTCTGCCTTCAGCAGATCTACAGGCGTGTTCTTGTCATACATATTGTACTAACATGTAAAATGCATTTAGTTCACAACTGTTTATTCTGTACGTGCGTCCATATTTTAACTGAAGCTCTTCATCTTGAAGAATCTCAAAACATTTTACTGGCATCACAGGCAATATTAATGGAATTATATCCCTAACTGTATTCTTAGTTTAAAACCCAATTTGGAAAACAAACTACAACGAAGGGAAAAAACCTCCAAACCACCAAGATGAGACCCTACCTGGAGTACTGTGTACAGCTTTGGAGTCCTCAGCACAAGAAGGACATGGACCTGTCAGAACAAGTCCAGGGGAGGGCAATGAAAATGATCAGAGGGCTGGGGCACTTCTCCTATGAAGACAGGCTGAGAGAGCTGGGGTTGTTCAGCCTGGAGAAGAGAAGGCTCTGGGAAGACCCTGTAGCAGCCTTCCAGTACCTGAAGGGGGCCTACAGGGAGAGGTAGGGAGGGACTCTTTATCAGGGAGTGTAGTATTAGGATGAGGGATAATGGTCTTAAACTAAAAGAGGGGAGGAAGATTTAGATTGGATATCATAAAGAAATTCTTTACTGTGAGCGTGGTGAGACACTGGAACAGGTTGCCCAGGGAAGCTGTGGGTGCCCCATCCCTGGAAATGTTCAAGGCCAGGCTGGATGGGGCTTTGAGCAACCTGGTGTAGTGGGAGGTGTCCCTGCCTGTGGCAGGGGGGTTGGAAATAGATGATCTTCCAACCCAAACCATTCTATGATTCTATGATGAAGAGGACAAAACCGAGCCATTTTTGTCATCTACACTTACCAGTATGTCCTACACCCGATTGTAGAATGGACTGGTTTGTGGCTGTCTGGATCCAGTGGTTATAAGATCTCCTTTATGCTCCTTCCTGCCGTCCACTAGTATGGAGAGTTTTGATGCTTCTGTTGTAAAAAATTATTAATTATGGTATTGCTAACATGTTTTTATTTGCAGAATAGGAAAAATACTTTATTTCAAAACTAGAAAAAAAAAACCCAGAAATTTTGAAAGAACACATAATTGACCACTCCTCCTTTGTATGAAAAATATTTTGATATCTTTCATCCAGCCAACAAACATAGCTTTTATGAGCCAGTATAAATCATTTCAGTTCTGGACAAAAAAATCAGTAGTGTTGGGCTTAGTTATGTTAATTAACTAAGTATCTGCCTTCCTATGCTGTAACTATGAAAAGAGACTGAATCGCATTATGCGATATTGGGATAGGGAGCCAGGGCTCTTGCCAAGGCAACAGAACGAACCCCGAAGTCACAGGTGTTTCCTGTTCTTCAAGTGGTTTCACATCTAAACCCTAGTCTGGCCTGATGTAGTCTGTGTCGTGATGTGGAGATCACAACCTGGAATACCATACCTGAAAATTGACCAGTTAAATGCAGTCTTACAGGCAGTTTGCAGGATACTTTTTGTGATAAGTTTCAAATATTATCAGTTAACAGAAATCAAGGGCATATTGGTATGGTTTAATACATAATTCAGTTACATGGGCTCATTGTTCTAATGCATTATTCACTTTGAGGGGGTCATCATTTCCGCAGTATGTTGTGGGCTTTAACCAGGAAAACTGAAGTTCAAAGTGGCTACTAGGTGTTTTCTGAGCCTCAGGTTGAAGAATCAAACATGTTTGTTTAAAATATGAGCCAATTATTCCTGAATTATACTAATCACCATAGTAACCTACATTCCTTGTATTTCATAGTTATTTAAAACCACTTAGCTGGAAGAAATAAGTGTTGTCAATTATTGATATATGAATGTAGCCTAATTATATTAATGTGAAACATTTTTGTAGGATGAATGTTTCTTCATGCATTGTAGTTTCATGTCATTGTCGTAATTAGTGTCAGTCATTTAGGTGAACTGTAATTTTGAGAGCTTTGTTGTTGGGTTTTTTTTTCTTCCTTGTCACTCTTATACCATGGGTTGTATTCAGCATTTTTAAATTATTTCAGTTCTTTGTTTGGTCATGTGTAATTGCAATCTTCTTTCTACTAGAAGCACATCAGTTTGGTTTTTCTTCATGTATCCGCCCATGTAGAGTCTGTCTTGGTTGTACATATGACTTGCAGGAATTTCTCATATTTGAAGACCTCTAAGGGCATGGAAACATACCTTTCTCTATATATTTTACCATTGCTAACCACTTAGAATCATGGCTCTACTCTATGATTTAGTTAATATTGAGAACTATCCTGTTGGGAAGCCTGTTCCTCCTGCCCAGATGTCTGAGTTGTTGGCGAAATGGTTCCTGAGCCTTTACAGTTTACAGCCTGGCATTTTAAGGCAAATCAAGATCAATGGCAATTTACCTTAAAATGTGATTCAGGAGATGACTGAAGAGCAGCCCAGATGTTTTTCTGCATGGGCAGACTGATAGTGGTGATCTTCCAAGCTATCCCAAATAAGCTTTCGGTGCGGTTTACTCAGTCTTTAGTTTGTTTGGCCAAATACCCAGGCTGAAGTTAAGTCCTTAGGACTAAAGACCTGTCTTTATCTACAGTCCTGGGATAGTATTAACAGCAGGCATTTTGAGTGTCTAGGTTGATGTCTGGAGATACATCACTTTTTCCTACAGTGTCTCTCACTGTTCTTAGAGCATGAGTGAAGTCAACCTCAGACTGATACTTCCAGAATCTTTCTCCCCTTTTCTTTCTGTCACTGCCCAGGACTGAAATTTATATTGTCTAATTTTAGACATCTACTTTTGAACTAGCCTTCAAGGACTCTTCTGCACTCAGTGGCTGATGAGCACCATGGCTTGTCATGGCACAGACATGCAGAATGTCAGATGTGTCGTACTTCAGATGCGCCCATTTCTCTGCACAGGCTATAAAGCAGTCTAACCAACCAACCCATATGTAGATGCCTGCTGACATCAATCCTGCTGTTGTTTTTGTGGATTCTCTTCTTAGCTTCCTAAAACAGATTAAGGGCTCCATCCGTGTTTTGTTTGCAAATACAACTGGGTTCTATTTGAGAAGTGCTAGATTCTGTGGTAAAGCTGTAGTCACGTGAGTGCACATATCTGCAGAATCTCAGTTCTCTTGTTTCTTTTATTTATTTTCCTGGTAGACCATTATTGATGTGGTCTTGCAGAGCGTGATGGCAAAGCCTCTTGAAGTTGCTGGGAAGGTTTCCTTGATCCTGATTTTTCAATGGCTTTTGTGTGTGCACTTGATTAATCAAACTGTTGCTTATTTGTTTAATTAATTAAACCCAATGGTGTTTGAAGGCTTGAAAAGCAACGGAGTAAACAGTCTGTAATTGACTGAAATGGGAATTCCATTTCAAGAACTGCTGGAGAATCAAGTTCACTGTGTAATCTTAAAATGCAGACGGCTTTTGTTGTTTATGTATGCAGCTCCTGTTCATTATGCTGAAATTGAGCTGAAAATTGTTTTCTTTTGCTGCCATTAATTTTAATTTTTAAATTTAAAGCAAATTAAGTTGCTAACATCAACAGCTATAGAGATGACTTCCTAAATATGAGATAAACTCAATCTCCAGCTATGCCTAACAAGTCCCGTTTTACTGGGTTGTTTCCAAATACCTGCAGTGAAAGCCAATGTATTTGAAAAAGGATTTGTCATGATTGCTCCAACTAGTATAAACTACCCATTGACAGCAGTAGGCAAATAACCCTCAAGCTTACTGTTGAAATTTTACATGCCAGCTTTGCTTTTTTCTCTGCTAATCACTTCACCAGAAGCACTCAGTTCACCTAGAAGGGCTGGATAACACAGAAGTTACAGATGGAAAGAGCTAATTACCTCATCTGGCCTGTTCTTTTTTGTTTGTTTTTCTTCTTCAGTTTTCCTGCCAACAGAGGGTGTTTCCTACGGTGTGTTTCCTATCAGCTCTCCATTACCTCAGTTATGAGACTGCAGCCAGTTGCCTTGAGAGTTTTCTATGTTTCAGCTTTTTCCTTATTTTGATTTGTACCTTGCATTCATAGATCTGAGTGATGCCTGAAGTGATGCAGAGGAAAAATAGATGGTGAGATGAGGGAATTGAACATACGTGCCTAGAGTTCTGCTGTTGTGTTTCTTACCTCTGTGACCCTGATTCTTAATCAAAATCATATTTTTTTTATTGTTTTCTGTAACAGATACTTATTTTAAACTTAATGGATAGTGATCTAAGATGCTAATATCTTTTTTTCCCTTTTTTTTCCTCCTGATGTGGGTAACAAATCAGAAACACTTTTTTTTTCTGATGTACGCAACATTATTATTTAAACTGATCTTTAAGTGATGTAAAAGAAGTAAAAGTTGATCTTGAGACTGCCATATCAACTGGCAGTTTAAACTTCATTGCCACAGAGATTTAGTTCAGTCTCTTATACTTAATACATACAGAGCTATAAATACAAGCAATTACCACATTGTATTTGTTTTCATTCATGACTTCCGCGAAACAATATGGTTTCTTCATTGTAGTAGGAAAACATTCAGGTAAATATCATCTTATTCAGTAAGTTAGCTTCTGCTGTATTTTCTGATTCTAATCTGCTCACTTTCTTACAATATTAAATGTCCAGACTTTAAAGATTTTGTTTGATCTTTTACTTCATTAGTGGAGCAAAGAGCGTAAAAAGGGGGAAGTCAACTATTTTTCTCTTCTTGATCAACAGGTCTTTCAATCAACAGCACTGTGAGCTGCTTCTGATTTTTATTAGTGATGATTCATTAACCTAAAAAGAAACCTGGAGACTATGTTAAGCATTCTGATGTTACCATGAGAGAAAAGAAAAAGGTTTTAGTAATAAAGGGAGCATATTTGCACTGGAATAATTTTGAGTATAAATGCAGGGCCTTGTGAGACTCTACCATACAACGTTATGCTGAGATGATGCTTTTAGTAAATACATACATCAGTCCCAAAATAATACAAATATTCTTATATATTTTGATGTTTAAATAGAACTCCTAGAAAAGGTGAATGGTTTGGTTTTGGTCAGTGAGATTTGCACTTTGAGATCAGCACTTAGTCTTTGCTTTTCTATGTTTGACCATCCATGAATGCTTACTAGATGCCTAAATATAGACCTTAATAGTACCAATTTCTGTAGTTTCAGTTTGGTGCTCATGTTGCTCGCGAAAGATAACTTGTTCTTCTCAGCCTTGCTGTCATTAAATGAAGTGTCTTTCCCAAAGTGTTCCCTGTTTACATGCGAAATAAATAACAACAGAACTTGACCATATGAGGATTGGAGAAATGCTTAGATTCCTGAGTAAGCCACAAAGGTGGAGATCCCAGGCAAGTGTATTAAAGGTAAGAACCATCAGCACTCTTCCAGGGCTAATGGTGAAGATAAGTAGCTTAGCAGTGTAAATTCCTCGTCTGTGCCCATGTACGTCAGGATCACGCATTCATGAGCTCATTGTTCATTCAAGACTGTCGGTTGATGGTCTTTGTAGCCCCTTTCCAGTAGAAATAATAATTTTGATTTGTTTGCCATAATCCTTACCATCTGCAGTTTGGTATCAACCTCTCTGGATGAAAACTACTGCTAAGAAACAAATTACATAATAACATTCTGAAATAAGAACGTATTCCCTCTGTTTTACATGTATCTGTTTTTATAATCTTTGTTACGAGAGAGCATTTAGATGCAGCTGAAGGATTTGCACTAATAACTGTGGAAAAGTTGAAACCTAGCAAAACAGTGACATAAGATTCCTCCTAGATATCCAGAGCAAGAGAATTGTGTCTATTAACTGCTTATGAGAAGTTTTTAGTTAGAAGACAAAAGTTTTATCTGAGTTTTTATCATAGTGCTTGCATGACAAATTATAGCAGCTTAAGTATATTGGTTTAGAAACTGCTGGAGCATAACTGCTGCCGTACATGGACATACTCTTACCTCAATTTAACAGTGCCTCACTGTTCTATTTTGAATTAATTACTACTTCTGTTGTGGGAGCTGTTTTTCCTACATATCTATCTGCCCAATTTTATCCTTTACTCTTCAGCAAAAAAAGTTGCAGTATCTTATAATATGTGACCTGAGCAGCACTGTGCGTGGTGAGATTCTGGCAGCTCTTGGCAGGTCTCTGAAGTCAACAAATTTTAACTGTAACAGCAGCCTCAACCATGTAAGACTCTCTGATAGTCTCTGAAAATTTCAGAGAAGCTGGAAGATAAGTGATATAGCTCTACTCTGTGCAGCATAAATAATAGTGTTACAATACTGTTCAGTTGTTTAGGTGAGTACTCATGAGGGTCTCAAAGGCTTTAGGTGAAGAGCTCTGGGGGTATGTGGTCACCTGCAGGTAGCTGGTTCATGTGAATCTCTGTGTGGTGTTAATGCTTTGTTATAGAGCCTTGAATTGGTAGGATGACTGTAGAGGACGTAAGCTTAATTGGGAGGAGGAAGAAATTCTCTGAACACTTTCATCTATGACAGTGTCTGTCAGAAAACATGAAAGACTATTCCTGTGGTACTTAATTAAGCCTTGAGTCTTTGTAATGAAAACAGCAAACAATTAATTAATGATTAAAATTAACTGTGTGTCCTTTGTGTAGTGATTTATATACATAATTAACGCGGTAGCGTTTTAAGGTGTTAGCTGTCCTTTACAGAGCCGGGTAATAAATGGTGGCTTCAGAGGGTGTTACTTAAAATTCAAATTAATGTTTACTCCAAAAAACTCTTAGTGCTAAAAGGATCACTGAAAGCAAGAGTGAGCCCCCTCTCTGATTTTATATGTCTGTGAAGAGACATCGATCTTGCACAGGGACTAGATCATTGTACATACCTGCTTTAGCTACCTAGGTAGGCTATTTCTGTTTCTAGTATTGGGATGCTTTATACTGCTTGTGTTCCCAAGCTATCAAGCAGACGGATCAAACAGCTATATCAAACTGTACATGTATGTAAGATATTAGCACTCATTTTGAGTTATCCTAGTCTTCCTCAGCTAAGGGTCTGTGTCCTGGTTTTTAAAGGTATTCTTGTGTTTCGCATTGCAAGACCTAACTGGCCTCAGAACACAAATCTTATTTTATAAAGGCACTTGGTCACTTGGGGTTCTTACTTTGGCTTTCAGTAAGACGTAAGCTCCCAGGAGGCTGATGGGACTCTATTTGGATTCTGGACTTCAATCAGATGGACTGTCTTTCGTTTTTATTAAAACTTTTGGATTTACTAAAGCTTGGTTTAGCTAAGCCCTGCAGACTAAGCAAAGCAACGTGCACATCTGTGTTAAAAACTTGGGCCTTAGGGTTTACCATTTCACATAAGGGACAAAAAGGCTGGAATTCAGAAAACATGTGCACAATGCAGTTACCTACTTACTGGAGTTTTTCTGTATCAATGATGGATTTACAAATGATGATGTCTAGCCTCTTCATCTGCACTCCAGTTTTGTCTGAGAGGTCATTTCAAGGTTTTAGTCAAAATACACTTTCACTTCAACTGTGGTAACTTGTATACTTAGGTACTTTCAAAAATCTATAGAGCTTAAAATAGTATTTGAAAACAGTATTTTACTTTATAAAGGAATATGCTTATACGATTCTGCAAATACGGAATTTCAACTTCAAGCATTGATTGAAAATATGAAGATATAAAGGAAAGCTGTGATTCAGTGGCTATAAAGTGCTTGAATGAATATGTGAATTATGGAAAGCAGCAATTCAGTGGCTATGAAGTGCTTGAAATATGAGAATTAAGGCCACAAGGAAACCTTACTGTAGAAGGATGCTTTGGTAAAAGTTGGGAATTTTTAATTATTTTACTTCTTACTGTACCTATGACCGTAGTCTACCTACATTTGGGATAATAAGGAGTTAGGTATATATAATTCAGTAAAGAGGTGATAATTAATTTCATAAGAATTGTTTTGTAAGTACTGGGAATTCCTATATATAGATACTATACTAAAAAGGCCAGAATAACATTGTAACCTGAGAGGTTTTTGTTCTGGATTAGAAGTGTGTCTGTTCTCATCTATTCTCCTGTCTTTATCTAGGAGACCTTAGCAACAGAGAAGAGAAACTCATCTTTTTGTAGAACAGATCTTGCAGAACTTAATATATTTCCTTTATAACACGGCACGCGCTCCAAACTTTTGTACTCAAAAACCACAAAGAAGATAACAGCACAAAAGGCCGAATTCACCCCTCGTATAACATTCTGTGCTCTGATTGTATTCTTAAGCATTAGGGAAAGCTTGTATGGTTCAATTATCTGATGTATGGCAAAAGGTGGAGAAAATGTATCTTATCTTCTGTGCCCTCATCCTCACTTCCCCCCAGCACCTCCATCAAAATGGTTGTTTCTATGTACCTGAAGCCAGCAAAGTCCAGAACATGCTGATGGGAGGGCTTGTGGTCTTGGGCTGTTACCCTGGACCACAGGGAAGGTGTTGTAGGCAGAATAATTCTGATTGTGTTATTTGCTTATGTGTTGGTACATTTAATCTTTACCCGCATGTTATATAATTATTTTAAAATTTTACATGATACTGTTAATTTCAGCAGTAATTAACAATCTGGTAACAAGGTAATTATGTCTACAGAGGCTTTGGCTTTTAAATGAATGTTTATTAGTATCCCTAAAAAGCCACACCATTGGAAATAAGATCCCAAAAGAATATTGCATTTATAACAACTACAGATTTAGTCATATCACTGTAAAATCAACATAAGTTACTGAGAAGTTGAATGATAATCCCTCTCTATCCAGTACCTAATTAATAAAGGTTAATCAGATTCTTAAAATAAATTCTTCTACAAAGTGTACCTCTGCCACTGTTCCCATTATATACCAGGTCATGGCCCCTCTTATACCTTTGCTAGACCCTGTGGGATTTTTTTACAGTGTAAGGTCTCAATGGTACGTGCACTCTGTATCAGGGAGGCAATGGTACATACCTGAAACGCATAAGAAATTTAAATGTCTAAAAGATTAGAAAAAGAATTAAAATTTAAGGTGTGATCGTGGGGTTTTTTTCTTAGTGAGAGAAAATGCTTTTTGACATTAGCAGTAGCTTTGCTGATTAGATTTCAGTCCTGAGAGCCAGTTTATTAATTAACTGAATATTGGATTAATTTCAAAGGCACAGGAAAAATAAATGGCTAAACCTTTTTTTTTTTTGGTCTTTTACAAACTTTTCTTCATGTTCACATAGAAAAATATTCCACAGTATTCCACAGAAATGAGCATTTGCCTGCCTGTTCCTATTCAGTGTACAAAATTCAGTGCGGGCATGTTCTGTGTGCTTTTTTTCTGAATAATATTCATAAGTTTTTGTGCTTGATTTGACCAGGAAGTGAAGCTTTCTGAAATAACTGCCCACTTGAATGTGCACCTTAATAAAAAGTGTAAGCTGCTTAAGTGGATTATTTACTTCTTCATCACTGATTACTAGGTTCTTAAAAATGCAAAGTTAGTGTTGTGTTAATGTAAATTTTACTATGTAAAATTTTTAAAGTTGACTAGTGCTGTTGAATATTCCTATTCTGATGGCATTACTAATTTACATACATGACAAAGCATTCTTGAAAATTGTATGCAAGGGTAATTTCTGTTATATTGGACTTCAGTTTTCTCACATTGTAATAATAGTAACTAAACTGTGAAAATACCTCTCAAGGGAATCCATCTCCATGGTCAAAACTGTTAAATACCTGTTTAACAGCACGGTAATAGTTTACCTGCAAATAAAACTTGAAATGCAGGAAGTACTTTCACTGTCTGTATAGAAATATTTCTAAGATACTCCATCCAAATTTATTTCGGCCCTTGCCTTTCTTGTTTGTTCAGTGAAAAATCAGAAAATTTGTTTTAAACAGGCAGTCATATTTTCCTAAAAATCAAGAGCAGAGGCACTCTGTAACTGGGAGGGCTAAGGTCTTCTATTTATCAGACAGAGAGAGAAGTAGCAGGAATTGAATGTCTCCTGCTTGCATATTCAGAAATACAGTCTAAAAAGAAAAGAAGTGGCTGAAGCTTCCCATCACTGAACGTGATGTTCTCTGTCTCTGGAGACATTCAAAACCCACCTGGACATGCTCCTGTGCAACGTGCTCTAGGTGGACCTGCTTTTGCAGGGGGGTTGGACTAGATGATCTCTAGAGGTCCCTTCCAACCCCATATCATTCTGTGATTCTGTGATCACGACTGATCTTTTGTAGCTTGACAGTTTACTTAACAGTAAAACTGGTGGAATATGGGAGGATGGAGAAAGCCACTGCAATAAATTATTTTCTTTGTGTTAAGTATTCTAAGCAACGTACACAATATGCATTAGATGCGTATTTTCCCAAACAAGCTTAAAAGCAGTGAAGTTTCTCACGTACCTGTTTCTTCTTATGCCTCTAACATTAAGGAGAGGTTAACTGGGCTCTAGGTTTTTGATTCAGCGTGTTTATTACTCTTAGGTGTGTCGTAGCATCTGTGGTACACTATTAACAGGACTGCCTAGTATTATTCTTCAAATAACAGTATACATGCATGAATGTAGAATTTGTATACAATTTTAGGAAATCCATACTTTAAAAAAGCTTTCCTATTCAATTTTTTAGGTAGAACTTATAAAAACTTACAAATGTTTAAGCTATGGCATAGCTATTATAAAGTATTATTAAATTAAATATTATGAAATACGTAAGCATCTTTCATATGCTTTTGTAGTAGCTCCATAAATTTTTGTTTCACGTTCATCATTAACAATGATAAGCTTAAAATTTGGTGTATTGTTGTGATCTGTACTCTGTCAACATGGAGACCTCAGTCAGAGGGCAGGGCTCTGCTGGCAGGGATCACAACTAGGTATGACCAACTTCAAATACTCAAAAAATAATTCAGTTTATAAGTGCCTAGATTTTCAAAATGCAGAAGATTTTGTATTTTTTCTTTGCCTTTCAGTTTCAGTGATATGCTGAAGTCATATTTTCAGACTTCACTCACAAGTTCAGTTATTCCTATAAATACAAGAGCTAGACTGAACCTTCACTCGCAGATGGATAGAGTCGAGCAGCTCAGCACTTGTGTTTCCTCAAAAGGTGACTTGGGAAGCACCGTTGACTTAGAGTTGACCCCTTATTTGCTTTTGCTCAACTGGGCAGAGAAATGTCCTGTAGCTCTTCTCACCACGGCCCTGACAGCTAGCTCATGGGGCTGGGGCTACCAGGCCTTACATGGGCCCACCCGAGCCTTACCTGCTGGTGGGACCATGTCCGCACCTGCCTTACTTGCTGGCAGGAGCAGGCAGTACTTTGCTGGAGCCTTCTTCCCTCCTGGGGCCCGAGCACTGCCCATCAAGCTGAGCCATCACTGCAGCACATTGTGAGGCCTAAAGTCCCTTTCAATGCCCATTGCTTTTCTGGGATTTTTGCTGGGAGCAGTTCAGCAGAACTGTCTGGAGCAGTTCAGCCTTGCATCAGGAATATATCTGGTAGCGTTGAAATCCTGGATGTAGATGTTTTTCTGTTGGTGGGGGTTTTTTGTGTGTATGAGTCTAAACTAACACACTTGAATCTCTGCTTGAGTACCTGAATAAATGCACTATTTTTTTCGAAAGAAAAAAAATTCAGTTTCTGAAAGTGAAACTTGTTGTGTATAAAGGAAAACAAAAGCATTTATTTTCATGCCTTATATTCACTTGAAAATTGGGGTTTTCTAGAAAGGTTTTTCTGCCTTTCCCACCAAAAGGTGGCTTTAGCAAGCAAAACACTGTTCCTGTTGAGATTTCAAAGCAAGAAGCTGGAGACTGGAAGGTAGTACTAAACCAGTAGGTTCTTCCGTCTTGGTTAGTCAGTTGAGACATTTACTGTGGAGCCTGTCAAGGGAACCCATTCTCATTTGACAAGCTGTCTTTCAAATTGGTCCATCATTTCCTGCAGTTTTATTTTTACTTGTTTGGAAGACATTATGTATCAGTGTATGTTACCCAAAAACTCAAGACAGCTGCATTTTGCCATCTGTCAAGGACATGTCACTGGGGATGTACATGTATGACTGCAAGTGCCCTCCAAATGCCTGTGACCACATTGTTTTTAGTAGTAGGGTCTGGTCCCACAAACATTTCTGGTGATGTTTCACTATCTTATGAAAAACTATAAAACCAAAAATGGCTGTTACTTCCCTTGTGTTCCATGTGTCAGCAAGGTAGAACCTGGAGATTGCCTAATACATTGCTGTGCACTGAACTTCAAACTGGTTTTGATTAGTTTATTTGGAATTATTTCTCGTTCTCTTTATATTTATGACAAATTAGATATTCCAGAGCTAATGCATGTGGTAGTTGACTATACATCAGTGGAAGGACCTCCACAGTAGGCTCCATATCTTCATGTTACAGTCTTTAACTGAGGTGTGGGAAACTCCTACTGGGAGCAGTGACTGGCTGCATTAGATGTATCCTGGACTTTACATAAGGTTTTACCTTTGATACAGTTTGTATACACCTTTTCAATGCATTTCCTTATCATTTAGAGGCATAACTGGGTGGTTTTAATGTTAAGATGTTTCTGTACAAAGAGTACTGAAGAGGGGAGACTCTGTGTTATCTTACAGTTTCCTTCTGGTTTACGTAACATTTATCTTGCTCTCAACGTGTCATTGCAACTAGAAGACAAACTGGCTTCTCTGGCTCCTTCAGAACTATGACAACATCAGAAAATTGCAGAGAGCAACATAAGTGTGATCTACAGAGCTGGTTGAAACTTCCTGCACCTTAGGTTTTAGCTGCTAGGTAAGACACCGAGGTGAGGGCTGTTATTTCTGACTGATACAGCCAGAAATCCTGACTTCCACCATCCTGAAAAGACACCTCTTGTTGACTTCTATTTTTTATAAATAAAGCAGTTAAAATAGTTATATGAGGAAAAGTTTCATATACCCCACAGTGAATGAATGTCTTTGAGCTTTGTCATGGTCAGCCTTGATCCCGCAATCATCCTGAGTGTCAAACTTGGTTTTCAGTCTTCAGCTGCCTGTTACGTCTTTGAATTTAAAAGGACTGAGGAGTGCAGGTCTTTCTGTCATTCTTGACCTTCCTCGAGGGGCATGGGGGGCGGGATGTGTGGCCTATCTGAAGCTGCAGTGAACCTTACCTTACTGTGCAATCTTTGCTTCCTGCTCTATCAGAAGGAATCATGGTTCTGTAAAATAAGCAATCATTCCTTTCTTTCATGTTTGTGGCCTAACATCATTAATACTGACAGTACAGCTCTGGGAATCATTTGCTAGTTAGATTGAACAGTCTCTCTACTGTCTCGGCATTGACAGGTTGCAAAATGTTTAATATATTACTTCATATTAAAAACACATTTCAACAACAAAACCATTAGTAGATCTAAAAATCAAAATAGATGCTCAGAATTCAGAAGTAGTATCAATATCAAATGTTAATGTATTGCTCTTTCATAGCATTTCTCGTCTGTGGGTAGCAGTGCAGTATATAATCATTGCTACCCACATTTCTTTTACAGTTGTACAGTGGCAGACAGGGAATAGTAGTCAAATGAAACCTTGGTCAAGTGTTTAATCCCAGGGGATTGCAGCTATCTCATTTTTTATTTTATGCTTTATATTGTTACACTAGACAGTACCTCTGAAACCAAAGCTAATAAAGAGAAACTGAACATATGAAAGAAAAAAAATACATAGTGAGAAATCTTTGTTGAGTAGAAAATGCCTTGCCTGCTTCTTAAATCTAAATGTGTACTGATGGCCTAAGCACAGTAACTTCAGCATGTTTTTTGCATGGGGTCTTGCATCTGAGTGGAGGTGTTTTATATATATTTATTGCAGAGCTATAAAACTAAATTTTGTCTGAAACAGGAGTTACTCTTTCAAATATGATAATGTTACTTTAGGTGGCTGATTTTCCAGCTTTTTTAATACTATTGAGTGTGTAAAGCATCTAGCTATTTCAAATGCCACTGATGAACAGAAATTAATTATATAGAACAATTATGAAAGGTATTTCTAAGGAAAATGATGTATTTTGTATGTTTACTTCAATTTTTGGATCTTTATATTTTGAATATTATCTTAACTGTAGATTAAATGCAGTACATAACATTCATATTTAAGAGTTTATCAGAAGCGAAGTTTTATTTTGATTAATACATATGATATTTAAAATATTGGGTAACTTCCAAATAATTCTTGTTTTTAAATTGGAGGGCTTTCAACAAATGTCAAGTGTTAATCTTAGGCCTGCTCTTAAATTCCAATCAGCTAAGAGCATAATTGTTCACTAGAGAGTGAGGAAAATTACCTTCTTATACACAGCATCTTAAAGAACTAGTCGGAAGGAGGTTCCAGAATTGGTGGTCATGCACTCCAAAATGCAAGTAAAGGCTCTGCATACTGTAGATCATATTAGTCACCCTCCCGTTGAAGAGACAAGGATAACCTTTGCGCCCTGGTGTCTAGAGTACTCTTGAAGTTAGTGGGACTCTTTCCAGTGAGTGTTGGGATTTTAAATTAGGTTGTAGAGGTGACGGCTGTTGACATTTGTATGAGGATGGAGCACTGCCATTATGTGTGCTACATTTCAGAAACTTGAGAGCTAATTTATCCAGCTTCACTATGTAGGTTACAATTTTTCTAGAGCCTGGATTCTTGCGTGTGTGTGGTGTTTGTGTGTGCCATCGTTTAGGAGCAAGCTACTTCAATAAGGGGAAGTAGTGTCCCTTGGATACAAGCAGTGGACAGTGAATGATATAGCTGATTTTATAGAGATTCCCTGGTATTTGGTTGTAAGTAAAAAATATCTCCAAAGTCACTGTGTATTAGAAAAAGGTGGTTTATCTTAATTTTTAGGTATATCTGGAAATCTGGTTCATTTGCACTGTGCTGACTCTTAAAAGGATCTGTTGTACTTGACTGGTTCCTTGGATGCGTCTGGCATGATATCTGAAGTAAAGATCGAAGATTTCCCAAGGGAAGATGGAACGTGGGGCTGTGAATGTGTTCTCAATATTTAAATAGTCATTAGGCCAGATTCTGCTGGATTCACAGATGCACAACCAGCCTTCCATATTCATGAACACTCTTCATCTGCTTTGACAAATGGTATAATTTGAGAATTGAGCTTTCATATTTTTGCTTCTATTTAACCAGTTCACCTTGGGTTCAGAAATTGTGAGGCTGATAAATCCAAAGAAAACTCCAGGTGAATTTGGCCATTTACTTTTTATCTGCATCTGAAGAGTTATCCTGTGAAAATCCTTAATGTGTGTTTTAGTCTGGTTTCTTCTGCATCTTCTGCTGTTTTAAAACTTAATGGCTTACTCTCTGGAGCAGGTTTTTGAGTTATCTTCCTGTCAGCACCTACAGAATTTTCCTATATCCCCTTCTGTATTCAGAAAGTTTATAGCCTAGATTATTGTCTGTTGGAGTCCAAGAGAAAGGGCATGTAGTTCTTTGCTATTGGGGGAGATAAGGCACAAACAGATTCAGTGCAGGTTCCAAATCATACTTTAAATGAAACATCATCCTTCCCCTCCAAAACACATTTACAGTATTTCATCAAGTAAAAACCACAGTATTAATAACTGTGCCATTGCTTTGCATTTGCAATTCTCTTACTAATATTACCAGTGTACAGTATTACATTCATTTTAAAAGGTGCAGTAAATCTACCTGACCACTATATGGCACTCTTTCCTTTTTAGAGCCAAAAGCAGAGGAAGGGTGCTTAAATCCAGGTAGAGGGATAATATGCAATTGTATATTTCCTTATTATCTAGTCTCCAAATCGTTGGTTGCTAATAAAATAAAAGTGACTTATTTATTCATTCTTTGCTTTGCAGTTGTTATGACTGGTAGAATCTGAACAGACCCTGATGAATTAGTAGTGGCTTGTGCTTAGGTGTTGCATTGGTTCATAGGTTTGTATCACTGAAGAACTTCACAGGTAACACGAAACAAGAAGAGAAGTAATTCAATTTCTTTGCAAGTTAGGTTTTCATTTGATTCATGATAGAAATGTGAATTACTCCTCTTTGATAAGTTTTCTGATGTTTAGTGAGCTTAGAGCATGCAGAGTTATGACCAATGCAGAGGAAAATATTTTTGGAAGAAATTAAAACCATGTAGTTTTATATCTGATTTTCTGAAATATGATTCTTCTTTCATTCCATTGAGCTCTGTGGGGTTGCAGTGTAAATGTCACTGTTGGATTTGAAAATTACAGGAAGAGGAAAATGATTTAGATAACTTTCTTAAGGAAAACAGCCTCCAAAATACCTCCATAAATGCTAATGTTATTTGGTTTCCCATGACCACCTGTATAATTAAAAAGCACTGGTTTACAGGTCAGGATAACTGAAGCATCTAGGTTGCACCCTTGTACTGTGACATTGAGCAACCAACTTTTGTGACTCTCACAGTTAGAAAGGGGCCACAATTCATCAGGTCTGGTCTGCTAAATAGCAAAGTGATTATACTTTGCATAGTTATACTTGTAATGAACCTTAACATATATACTTGACTAACACATGTCTTTCAGAAGGGTATTAGTCTTCATTTTAAATGTGTCTAAAGACAGCCAACCACCATTTTTATGTTTGGGTTGGTCCCCCTGTCCCAGTAGTTTAACTGCTCTTAAAGCTAGAGTTTGACTTCAGTTATACCTTTCTCTGCTTGTTTGGGAACGTCTGGGATTTCCTCCCATACAGGATCACATACAGCATAATGAATACACCCTTCAGTAGTTGCCATCACGGAAACGTGGTGGGATGAATCGAATGACTGGAGTGCTGCAATGGATGGCTACAAGCTCTTCAG
>JAOXNO010000033.1:31329322-31386196 GCA_028565335.1 Limnodromus scolopaceus | reverse complement strand
TTAATTGTTTTTGTTTAAACCAATGTAATGTGGAGTTTTACACCTTCCAAATGTTTTTGTTTTTTTTTTTTTTTTTTTTAACAAAACCTCCGTCTCACATGTAACAGTTCTTCGACCTCCAGTGTTTGCCTTATTTGAAAAACCTGCCTATGGGTTGCATATCTTGCAGCTCTTCCTTGTCCTTTGTTGAGAGCGCCGCAGATGGGGGCTCATTTCTTGAGCCCCCTCATGGCAGAGCAGCGTTTAGGAAACTTGTGTGCCAAAATGTAAAAGCCAGCACTGAGAATTTTTGTTCTGGAGTAATTAAAGCATATCTTCTGGCTTTCAGTAGTAAAAGGAATGTGTGATTGGATACTTGGGATCCAGACGTTGTTTCAGTCCTGTCTCCTACAGTGGCAGTTGATAGATATTTCAGGGGAAAGTACTTAGCACCTTCCATGCTCCTGGATGGTTGCCTAGATTTTTACCAAAACAGAAGGTTTTTTGGTATAAAACAGCAGTTGTTTTCAGACTTAATCTGTCTCTTGAATGATGAGAGCTGATTATTTTAAACTTTACAGGCACAAGTGTAAATACTTTGAATTGTCAGAATAAGTGCCCAGCTTTTTTAAATCCAGAAACACTTCACTGTTTTTGTCTCCCTGTGTCATGAATCCCTTATGCTTCATTGCACACTGCATATGAACATTTCCCTTCTGTTTTCTCTAAGCAGGTACTATGTGCTGCTAATTTTGTCTAACCATCACTTGCATCCTATGTCAAGGGAGACTTTTTTTTTTGGATAGTGATAAAAACCAGATTTTCTCTCTCCTCTATTAAAAAAAAAAAGAGAAAAGAAGTGAAAAAAGAAAAAGTCTACAATTAACAGTGTTTGAAATAGATGCTGTAAATGACACCTCTAGAGCTTAAAAATCTTTTTATTCTCCAGAGGGATACATTATATTCAGTAGCTGTTGAAGGCTTCCAACTGTCCTACTATTTAGGGAATTAAAATTTGTTCACTGGTTGGTTCAGAGTAAAAGAAACCTATTTAATTAGTCATCCTTATTGTTCTTGAAAGAAACAGCAAATGGAAGAAAAAAGCTAACATTTTTCTTCTCCAGTCGTAGAGATCTGTTTTGATAGTGAATAATGTTCTGGAACTGCTTAAACCAACTTTGGGAAATCCAAGCCAGCACTCCTAGTGATAAATATGTGGGGTACTTTTAAAACACTTGGCAACCAAAGAAAACAAACTGTATGCATCATTAAAGTATAAATTGGAGAATCTTGGGAGAAATTATGCAACTTCAAAAGCAGTACGGATCTTTTATAATAGTAATGTACGAAGTTAGACTGCTTTCTTTTTCTGTAGCTGTTCTTTATATGACTTGTAGTTGGTACACAGGTTCTTTTATTTCACTAAGAAAAATATGTTTCTTTAATGATAAGACTTAGTAAAGATATTCTTCCAATTGTATTTTTTAACTACAATTATTAGCTGGTTCACATAATTGTTGAATTGTGAATTAAAGAGATGCAATGGTACTGAAAAATATCATCTTGCATGCAAATTACTTATTTTTTCAGAAGGTATTCAGTCTATAACATATTCTGAGATAGTAAATATTAGTTTATTAAGCTTCAAGAAATTGCTACAGGTAGTATAAAATTAGCTGATTGTTTCCCTCAATGTGATTCCTTGTACAGTTTTTACCGCAGTTCTGGTGGTATGAAGAATGAACATACAGTATGTACAGTATTACATTACATACATTACAGTATGTACTTAACATTTGTGTGCCATTGTAAAAGCATAACAGATAGATGGGAAAATCTTCTTTATTGGTTTCCTTATTGGGGCAGTGGATATTGTGTACCATGACTTCAGTAAGGCTTTCAACTCTCTCTCCTCTAAGATCTCCATAGCCAAGCTGTTGATGTGTGGGCTGGATGAGCAGAGAGTGAATTTGTAAAGTTCTTGCTGGCTGTGAAAGTGCAACTTGGACACGTGAGAGGATTCATGGTTTAAAGGGGTAATCCCTTAGTGTAATTGTGTGGTATTCTGAGGTTCGTAATATTTTGAGGATTGAAGAGATTTGGACTCATGAGGCCTACAATACGTGGACATCACTAATGGACTTTTGGGGGGTAGTGTAAGTCACTTGTACATAAAAAATGAAGGGGTAAAAAAGAAGCTACACTTAAGAGAACTTTGAAGTGTAAAATGAAAGCAGTCCCCTTAGGTAAAACGGTGCCCATCCCCATCAATGTTGAAGTTGAGAGTCCACATTCAAGCACTTTCTCATTATTGTAATGCAAGTTATGAACAGATAATAAGAGAATACACTCCAGTAGGTGAAAATGACTTGCTGCTGTGCTATCGCTATTTCGTGACATTTTAGTTAATTATGCTGTCCCATAATGACTTATGACTGTGGGCACAGAGACTTGAGATAAAAAGGAGGAACTGTAGCGGTTTTCAAACCCCAGACCAAAGCGTATTGCTGTGTGGAACGGGAGGATAATAAATTCTGTGAGCTCAGATCATTGGATAACCACTGGGTTTGTCTACAGCTGTAAATTATGGGATTATACAACTCCTACATAGCATTAATTATTAAACAAAAGAAATTTCACAGTTTTATGCGTTCATGAAATTTCTGTAAAGTGTTAGGAGACTGGCAGTGTCTTCTTTGTTACTTGTGATTTCCTATTTAACCTTTCTTTGTAACTCCCCTGATAGACAGTGGCTGATCCAGGGAAAATCCTACTCTGTGATGCTTTCATAGTCACTAGATATTTTACAAGTTCTAAAGTAATAACTAGATAAAGTGTTATTTTGTGGTACCACAGGTCTTTTAAAGAAAAATGCATATTTGCTTCATCCTTTACTCTCTCTTTTTTATTAGCATTTCATGTTAAAATTCAGGTACTTAATATCAATGTTGTCCTTTGACAAGCCAATCTTTTTACAATCCTTTGACTGTAAATCAAGAGGCAAATAGACATAAATGTTCTTATTTGCACATGTTCAGTCACTGGTTGCAATGAGAAGATACTGTTTTGTACATTACTTGGTGCCTACCAAATAGCACCTTCCTAGTAGATGGTCTGCTGGTTGCACATAGTATAGTAGGATTAAAATCACCTAAAATTCTTTTTTGCTTATGTAGTCTCTCTAGTATTTCCTTACGAAGTCTGAAATTTTTGAAGGTGGGAGGTTTGCCTGAAAAACAGTCCATAATTTCCACTCTCCTTTTCAGTTTGCTATGAAAAAGGAAAAAGAAGTGCATTGTATTCTGATGTCATTTATGGAAATATGAGTCCTTTTAGGACTCAGACACACCAATGAGCTAGAGCAGACTTGCATCAGATCTTGTGTTAGGTCAAACTTAGTGAATGATGATGACAGTATCAGTCTATGGCAAAAAAGTGCCAAGCAAGCAATTTAGGAAATATGAAAAACAATGAAATTTTCATAGCAGGTGACCACAGTGAAATCTGATTAATCATTTGCATTTTAGTTTACGATAGTGTGATTTGATTGTTTTTTTCATTTTGTTATTTTATTTTAAACATTTAAAGTACAAACTGAGTTTGCTTTTTAACAATGAGATTTTTTTATCTTTGCAGTTTGCCGGGAAGATTCATACCAGTCGATAGTCTCATGTGCTGCTGTAGTACTTACCCCTGTAGAGCCGGCAATGGATACAAGGAAGAAGGAACAGACGATAATGCCTGATGTGTCTAAACAGTGAGTTATTAAAATAATATGATATTTTACAAGTTCAATTTAAACATCAGGCCAGATTCTTTCTTGTGCATATGTATGTACACCACCTTTCTGTTTCATCAGGGGTTACATAGGCTCTTTCCAAAAGTAGAAATTGGCCTGAGGCTAGGCTGCTTCTCTTGTTCATTAGCCAACCTTTTTTTCCAAGGCTTTTGGTAATGAGGTATAGAGAAGGAATGGGCATTTACACTCTGAGAAATTGACTTTTTAACAGGCTTAATAAGGCGATTCTTTTGGTTTATGTAGTCCTTTCATTCTTGCACTGTTTTTCTCTTCAGTAGTTGATTTTTAGAAAGAACATAATTCCTAAATGCTCTGCTTATCGGAGATATTTCAGTATTTTTCAGTGACTGTTTTACTGCTGTGATATGAGATGTGGTTCTTCAAAAGCATGGTAGTGGTCTCCCAAGGAAATTTTATTTCATTAAATAGACTATAATTTGATATCTTGCATTAGATGAGAATCATAACCACAGCATGCGTAGCAATGTTTGCCTTGCAATACCAGGCAGGATGGTTGTTTCTTGACAATTGAGTCCTTGGAGAATGAAAATAACTTCTTCCATGAAAATAAAGAAGTAGTTTATTTATTAAAAGTTTTTTTATTTTAAAGAAATTCTTTATTCTCTACCATGCATAATGGTAATGCGTTATCACAACACAAACTTGGTGTCTGAGCATTTTGAAGTGTGGAAGGTAATTGAAAACATGACAATGGGTGATAGGAGGTCATTATTAGTCCTTGCCGTTTATGTTCGGTTTTCTGCTTCTCTGGGTATATACAGATTTAGCTTTGAACTTGCGTATGAAGTCCCAGCTTGCGTGACTATTACTGTAAGAAAATGAAAACATGTCGCCCACTCTCCATGGAAAAAACTCAATCAACCAAATCGCCACTAGTGGATTAGATTAGATGGGATGTGGTCTTGGTACAGAACTATGGTTTAAGTCTGTGTATGACTGTGGTGTCTTTTTTAATCTGGTGATAAACCCATTTCATTCTAGTCAACCCGTACTTAAAAATTTAACGCAGTATATTGTCTATCATCTAGGTATTATTGCAGTGACTTAAATGTTTGAAATACTGTTAGCATTTAATTGTTTTAGTGTTTCAGTCATATGGCGCTCTGAATACTAAGGGATTGGAAAGGCAATGGGCTTCAAAATACTGTGTTGAAATCCAGAATAATTTTTGTGGTTAGTTCAAACAGCATAGTACATTTTTGCCTTCTCTCCACTAAAAGGCAAGCCTGCACTGTTGTTTGGTTGGCTTTTTTCTCCACTATCAGCAGTTTCAGGATTTCATAAGTCCTTATGAATTCAAAGTAAGGAAACTCCTATATGTGTGTTTAGCATGTGCTTGAGAGATGAATGATGCCACATCCTATATTTTTTTCCTTTGCCTTAGTAGTATTAGCAAGTATATCAATGTGCTTTCTGGTGGGCTTGGTTTTTAAATTTTTTTTTCTTTACAACCTCACTAGTGATATCTCCTAAGTACATAGACTTAAATCACGCTTGTCTTATGCACTCAAAGGTTTCAGAAACATTCTCTAACCTCTGCTACTCCTCCAGTTTTCACATCTGAAAATATGACTTGTGGCTCTGGAACTCTTTCAAATAGAAACGAGCTTGTGCTTAGACAGATTAAATATATTTCAACTTCTTCATGTGAAACAGCATCATTGTATTACTATCTCTTTAAACCAACATTTGTTACAAGTATATTGGAAATTAAACAGAAGCATCTTTCTGGAAAACTTTTGCATGTTGTTAGAAGAGGAATTCAGTAACTATTGTAGAAACTTTCAAAGTAATTGGGGGGGGTGTGAAAGCATATGGCTTCAAGAAAATCTCAGTCATTGTGAAACATCACCATACTGCAACACTTCTTTCATTTCACTCTGTGCTTTCTACATGTAGATAATTTTCCCCATACCCAGGTTTAATGGAAGCAAAACAGATCCTAGTTCCTGTGTCTAAACATCCCAGTGTCATCTCTCTCCAATGTAAACATCAAGCAAGAGGAAGCCCTTGGCACATGTTGAATTCCATTAGCTTGAGTGCAGAGTCCATGTATGGACTGTTCTGCATAGGTGAATTATAATTACTGGTATTTGTAATTACCTCTACTGGAAATAATATTGATGCTTTGATTTTTATCCTTATCTTTTTGTACCAGAATAGTTTTGACTTGTATGTCCCAAAATTGTGAGTATCACATAGGGCTGAGCAGTGGCAAACCATTGAGGTCTTGTAAAGAGAAGCTGTTGCCTTCAGACCTTGGATAGAGTATGTTTAGAATAACCAATGCTTTCTAAAACTACATAAGGAAGCAATGTGTAATCCAAACCAGAGAAAATACATATTAATGGTAATAAGAGGTTAAACAGTTACAAATAACTAAAAATAACTATATTATAAAACACAGTGGAATTATATCGAAGACCTTCAGGACAGAAGAATCTGTGAAGCCTAGGTGGGGAAAAAAGCCTTTAGTGTGAGTTGTATAATATTTGACTAATGATGGTATTTTGTCTTAGAAATAATCTGTTTAGTGCCTTTAAATAACGTACTGTATTTGTTTAATGTAACTTTTACTGTAAGAAGCAAAGAATGGTGCCAGAAGTGGTAGCAGCAAGGCTTAATGATTTTTTGAAGCATCAGTGATTAGATGTTATTGGAGGAATAAAAGGCTATTTTTTTTTCCTCTGTATTTTTTCTTGGAAGCTCAAAACGTTTCATCAGAAAGGATTTCCTTAGTGATATTTAGATCCTTGCTAACTCTTGTGCATCTTGTGCATGGGCAAAATCTCTACCTTAGTCATGCAGGAGGAATGCACTCGGATGAGTAATGTGATAGCCACGAAATAAGCGGAAAGGCTCTGGTTATGCAAATATTGTATCTTTAGCAGCCTGGAAGTGACGTTGCCATCAGAAGAAGCGTGAGGCAACCTGTTTGGTGAAGCTGTGGCACCTGCAGGATGAAGATGAAATGAAGTCCTTGCTAGGGCCTTTGTCCGTTATTCTGTGTTGCATTGAAGGCTGTTAGAGTACAAAAGGGGTTCCCTGCTCTTCTGTAAGAATGCATTTTGGAACAGAGGAACTTCTCTTTTTTTTTTTTTTTTTTTTAATAGGAGAATGAGGCACCAGACTTCTTGTTTTCTGCACTTGGCAAAGCATGCTTTCAGTTCTCAGTGGGCAAGAGCACTCCTTTCTAGCTTCTGTTCTTACACTCCACAACAGACTGTGATGTAGAGAGATACACGGTCTGAATGTCAACGTGAGGTCAGGGTGAAAATCAAGAAATGTGAGCTCTACCTTACTTTGTCCTCTGTGCCTTCCATTTGGTCTAGGATGTTGCAGGTTGATGGTCTAGGATGACTTAGCTTCAGCTTCTGTGGCCAAACTATCAGCTGAAAGCTCACACTACAAGGGGCAGTGAGGAAAAATATGTTTCTCAGACACACGTGTCTCTGAGCAGTGTTCTGCTGCTGTGTGCTCTTCATATGTAAACACAGAAAACCATTTATGTGCTACTAGTGCTTGGAAAAGGTGTAGTGAAATTCAGGTTCATAATTTTCAATTTATGATATTTAGAGTTAAACAGGTGCTTATGTACTTCATTTGGTTGGTACCTTTGGATATGACCAACCTGCAGTTCAAAATAGCGAAGGCAACATGTAACCTTCCGAGCTGGCTAATTTAAAGCTGGTTTGTGCATTTGTACTTCAACTGGTGTCATGTTTCAGGTTTTGATTATTTTTATTAAAAGATATTAGTTATGTTAAATTGTTTTTCGGGCTACAGATCCTGTTATGTCATGAAGCAGACACAGTAATTTTCCAACTGTTTGCCACCTCAGAAATATTTTCCTGAGCTTAGAGGAGATTTCCAGATGAAGATCATAGGTAAATACTACAGCTCCTGTGGCAGTTCTTCGGACTTCTGGGAATCCAGTCAGATTTTTCTTCTGATAAATACATGAATGGGCCTATGTAGTGAGTCTTTTCAATATTCTGTCTGTGCCAAAGCTGTTTAACTTGTTCTTTGCAACTGTTACTTACCCGAGCAAGATGCTTATGCATGCGTTCAACTTCAAATACGTGAGAAGGCTTCTTGGAGTCACAGTGACTGACTAGCTCTGTGCCTACTGGTGGGAAACAGGGTGGTAAGTGGGAGAATTATAGCTTTAATGCTATTCTGTACTGTGCTGTTTAGTACAGATACTCACTTTGGCATCTAGGAAGGTTCTGGTGCATATAAATCCCATATTTACTCAGTGCAGTAAGTATATTTCAAAATTTAGGAGCTTTTTCCTCTCTGTGAAATTCAAGTTGTAATTATGTAGTTGTTAGATCTGAAGACACCAGTAAACCTTTGTCACTCTTGCAGCCTTGGCTAATTTCTTTCAAAAGGAACTCAAAGCAAGCAGGTTATATATTACTCTTTGCTTATCTCAGTTGCAGATTTTCTTTTCCTTTGTCTCCCTCTGATTTTTTTTTTTTTTTTTTCTTGGTATTTTCATAAATCTCAGGGAAGACTTTTTTCCCTCCTCAGAGCAACAGTGGTGGTGTTTTACCTCTGTAATTATTGGTGCTCTTTAGTGGTGACATGAAGTGTGGTCTCTAATGCAGCCAGCTTGTCAGGCTGTGGTGCCCCACTGCAAGATTTGTGTCTGCTTTGACAGCTCATTCGAGAAAGCATGTTTCGGTAATGTGAAAAATGAACACTTTTCAGACTTGTTTGGACAACCTGATAAAAGATGATTAAACTGTTTCAGTTTTCTGGGTAATTGCGATGATGCACTATGAAAGTGTATGTCACTCTTCGGGTAATACGGAGAGAAGAGGGAATGCCCAGTGTTGCTCTGGAATGACTTCGGTTTGAAAGCTGTGGTTCCAGCTCAGCTGAGAAACAAGACAAGGCACATGAGCTGAATACAGTATACTTTCCACCAGAGCATTCTAGTGGTAGATGAGAGGTAGAGGAGGTAGAATTTATATCCATCTCTTTAAAGCAGGCACTTTGAAATTAAGTAATATAAGCAATATGCTTATGCTGTCAGTGGTCAAATGCACCAATGAAACCACTTCCTGGACTAGTAGGAATCAAATACTTTCGCAGAATTACTTGATACACATGGGTACTGGAAGTCCTCCTTAGGAAACCAGCCAGACCTGAGTCTCCTGAGGGTTCAGGCCAGACTGGTGGGGAGTGCATGCGTGGGTCCACCTCCCACCCATCTCCTCCACAGAGTGCTTCCTCTGCTTCTTCACACCATGGCTCTTGCCAGCACCCTTGAGGAGCTCAGCCTTCCATCCTCCCTGCCACTTGTGCTTCTCGCAGGATCCTGCAGTGTGAAGCTCTTTCTCTGTGTAGATTTAAGAACGGCTAAAACACATTAACGTGTCTCACTTAATAGGAAATTTTGGTGTGCTGTCTCCTCACATCTGTGGAAACTAGTCATGAGTGCTGCTTGTCTCTTAATAGATAGGGGAAATGCAGGTGTTACTGGTGAGGAGCATAACCTACCTCTTGTGTGACAGGCCACCTGCAAAGGCTGGAAATCACAGTAGATGTGTTTGGGAAGGTAATTTCTGGAGTAACAGTAGGATGTTTGATTTACTTTAAGACTCTAGTGAACAGGTGGGTTTTGCTTGCTTGATATGCTTGTAGTTAACTAGAATATATAAAATTCTGAAGAAACATGGGATGAATGGAATACATCTTAGTAATAGATGTTGGTTTCCTTTGATATAGTTATGTTTAATAAAACAAAGGTGTTTTTTGGTGAAAAAGTAAACTTTTCTTTGAAAAATATTTTCTGCTAGATTTTTGAATCTTTAATCTTTGTACTGGCAAGAAGAGTATATGAAAAATATTTAACTCTGTCTATCACTGTGGAATGAATTAATAAATATCCGAAACATAATCAAGGTAACAAACGACAAATTAACACTCTGTTTAAAAGGTACTACTAAGCTGTTACATTGGATTTAAAAACCCATTTTTGATGATTCTGATTCCCTGTTCCTCTGCAATAAAACAGAGGGGAAAAAACCCAACCATAGCCCACGGCTGTAACAATTCCATGATCTGCTTGTACATCCTGTATTGCTTTTTGCACGTAATGGGAAAATGAGTTCTTTTGCTGTAGTCACATTTTCTCTGAAATGGGAAACATTTCAGAAAATGGGAAAAATATAATATTTACACTTTTATTGTCTGCTATTCTCTAACCCTAAGTAGCTGAAACTCCTACCTGACATTGGCTGCTCAGTTGGTAGCCTCTTTCTGCTTGCTTTGAGAAAAAACAAAACAACATACCAGACTCTGAGGTTTCTATTTTTTTCTCTATGTCTGGCCACTGCCAAAATGAGAATGATTTTGTACAAACAATTATAAAATAAATAACAGTTATGCAAAGGAATTATAATTGCACTGCAAAGTGAATATGGAAGAAACTTTGTATCTGGTTATAGAATGGGAGCATCATCAGTATTCACATTCCTTCTCAGTCACAGCAACCAGCAATTTATAGGAAAGATGGACAGGAAAAAAAATCTACATCCTAGGCAATTTTTGCAACCAAAAGATTAAGTTCTGTACAGCTTAATATGATCTTTATTTGCAAATGTTGTATAAGCTGTTTTTTGTAATTGTAATTACAGCACTTTTTGTAATTTTGTAATTGTAATTTGTAATTGTAATTACAGCACTTAATATTTTTAATATTTTGTAGTTCATGTCCTTTCTTTTCCTGTATGGTGGTGAATCATGCAGGAAGCAGAGAAGTGATGGCAATTGTCCTATTGAGGAAAGGTCTTACGTAGATTTTATCTTTAGCCCTGCCAAGAAAGCTCCAATCCTTTGCAAATACTGTCATTGTTTGGAAAGCTCTCTTTTCCCACTGAGATGAGTCTTGGTTTCTAATGGGTCATCGACCATACATGTTTCAATCATTGCCCTTAAAGTATTAGTGGCAATTCATGAAAAGACAGTGGGATGGGATGTTAAGCAAGGTGCTTATTGAGGTCACTTAGAGCATGGAGGATCAAGAACACCATGGCATTTCCAAGTTGAGATAATTGTTGTCGTTTCAAAATAAGACTAGTGCATTGTCTCATTGTGCAGCTAATCTTTATTAACAAAAGAAAAAGTAGGAAATAAAAATGTGTAGGGATAATAGAGGTTTGCTAAAAAGGGATGTGTTTGAGCTCCAAATGGTGAAAATTCATATAGGACTTTTGGAGTCAAAATAGTAATTACATTGGCAGAGAGTATGATCAAAGCAACAGCATCAACAGCTACAATTTCTTAACTAGACCTGAAGTCACTATAATAAAAACATTGTCACCAAAACAGTAACATGTAGAAAACGTCTCTGGCTTAGCCTGAAGAAAAAGTCATTTGTTCTATTCACATCCCTAAATTTATATACCATTATGATACCGTAATATCATTCTGGTTTGGGCCATAACTCTAATAAAAATACCTTCAGAGTAAGATTATCAGGCCTGAGACTTTTTTTTTATTTCTAAATAAAATCTGTGCATTCCCACACAACTTTCTTTCTGTTCTCCGTGAATTATCATATATTTGCTGGACATATCTGCAATATTGGGAACTTTGGTCATCTGACTTGCTTGTCCTTCATGTCCAGAAATTTGCAGTAATTAGAGATAAAATTTGAAAAGGTGCCAGTTGCCACCCAGATAGGTATATAAAGGCAGGTGCTTAAGGTACTCTTGGTAGAGGAATGGAAATTTTATCTCCTGTATGCTGTAGTGGCTAGAAGTTTCTGCTTTATTTAAATTACTAAGTATGAGTTGGACCATCAATATCGACTGAATCCCAAGGTGGTAGCCTAACACTGGTAGCAGCTAAGAACTCCTCTAAGCTAATGGCTTTGAGTAATCTTTGCAAAATATTCTTGGCATATACATTGTAATTAGAGCCATGAACCGTAAGACACAGTCATGACTAGATAGGACATTTATTTGAATTTGAGTTTTGTGCTGAGATATTTATTGTGTGATGAAATGGGAATGATTCCGTACATATGAAGACTCCTTAACCTCTGGTGCAAGTCTAAAAGGAGATATAGTTGAAGAAAATAAAATCTTACCTGGTTCCTTGAAAAGGATGTTTACTGAAGGCAATGCAGGCAGAGATGGTTAAGAGGTTCTAGGAAGCTGAGACGCTGCAACAGGCTTAGGCAATTGAACAGCAATTATTTTATCTGGAGATTCACATCTGAAAAGCTACTGTTCTAAATTGTAGCATTAGTCACTTACAGGGTTCAGTATTCTAATAAAAGTATGATGTTTTCCATTATCCTACATGGCAGCTGCCTAAGCCCTGTAAAGCACACTCATCATCTGCTGGGATGACAGTACAAAGCCATTCAGATGTGATGTTTTTCTGAGTCAGGGTTACAGTTGGGCATGTGGAAAATGACTCACTCCTTTACTTGGGACAAAAAGCCACTGTGGTCTTACTGTCTGGTCTTTTTCCTCATTTCAAAAAAGCCATTTTTATGATAGTCCAAGTGTAAAGTTAGTTCATATGCATTTATTTTGTATAGTGGTTGTTAAATTTCTATTTCAATCATCAATTCTTGTAGCATACTGCAGCAGTTGGGAAGGCAATGTTAAATCCCATGGTTAACCTTGATGTCTGGTTTTGCCTAATGAGAATTTACAGTCACTGTGAGACTTCACTGAAAGAGCATGCTTTTAAAGTACAGAACTGAGAGCTTTGGAAGAAAACCCTTTAAATTTGAATGGGGAGTAAAAAACAATGCCAGTTGTGCCCATTTATTCCTTTTTCTTGTACGCTAGAATGTCCAAAATCTTGAAACGATAGAGAAATTATATTGCTGTAAAATTGGGCAAAAATATTTGTTAAACTTGACTTCTTTGACTCAAGCTTGCACAAAATTAAGTGGAAGTGCTTAGTCTTAGATAACCACTCCATTAACAGAATTATACTTTCTGGTATGTAAAAGCATCAGCGGTTGCTAAATCGTAATTAAAGTTCTGTTTGAGCCACAGCCAGTGATTGTATTTTATCATCTCAGAAGGAAATTGAGACAGGTTTGGGTCCATACTTTTGTGCATCGGAAACATCAGTTTGAGGTAGCGTTCTTTAAATGCTTCAGAGATGGTGTGGGGGGGGTGGCAGCTGAGGAGAAGGGACCAGGGGATAATTTGTTTTGTAATTTAGAAGTCTGTGTTATTTGTATTAGAGTACAACCCCAGTTCGTACAAATTAGATTTCAAAGCATAACTGCAGCTCAAATATAAAAATTAATCAACTATGTTATTACTTGTGAACAATTAAAGCATCATAAAATGGAAAACAAATATGAGGGAAATATGCTTGTACATGTAATGCTAGGATTGTGAAGTACTTAATTTCGTTAGACAAAGGCATTGTAGATTAAAACTAGAAAAAGCAGATCAAATACACAGCAGAGATGTATTTGTTTCACAGTAATTTAATAATATCTCTGAAGCATAACAAAGAACAGCATTTCTTGGTAATTTCTTATTGTCACTGGAAGGTGGGGGAAAGAAGAGATTTCAGGGAAAAACTTCATGGTGCTTCAAGTTGAGATATTACCTGCATCCTAGAGGGAATGAATTCTGTGAAAAAATCCACGTACCTGTATGCTATGTTGCGCATACCAATCAATCCCAATCAATCGGATTTCACTTTTTATTTTGCAAAACTAAATGGGGGGAGACACGCCAGAAGTAGGCATAATGTAAATATTAATATTTCTAGGAGCAAGATTTGTGCTGTTTTGCGGAGTAAAAAAGAGATATTGGAGAATGGACCGAAATAATCTAAAGAACAATCTCCTTACCTCCAGCTCCAGTTTGTTTTGTTCTTATTTATTTTTTCCTGGGGGTAATGAAGATATAGAGGCAATGTCACTCTTGCTCTTGTATGTACGTTTTCAATGTACTTATGAGTAGCCCTGGGAGCAGAGATTTTAGTAACCAATCAAAATCTATGTTTACATTGAGTATTGAATACGTTGTGATTTACTTGCATGGATTTACTGATAGCAGAGATGGGAGGCTATAGCTAAAAGGGTGAAGTGGCACTATTGCTGTTTCTTTTTCTCCTCTTTCCCATTCTGGCTTTTTCCAGTCAATACAGTGTCTGTGTCAACCACCACATGGGAGATATAAGACACCTACAGCATTTAAAAAAAAAAAAAAAAAAGGCAAGCTGGGAAATGGGGAGATAGGAAGCAGAAGAGATAAAAGTGAAAGGACACTGCTTCAACACATTAGGACACATGCAGCATTGGTGCAGTTGGATTGAGACATAAATTTGCAATTATATTGCAGTAAAGTTAAGCTATAAAATTGTAGCAAAATATTGCAGCAAGCAACAGTGAATTTAAAATAGCTGAATGCTGCAAAAATTATCTATACAGTTACGAAGCGAATACAAATAAAAGTTCTTCCTCATGTGCTCCGGGACCGGGGTTAAACTCCGTTATACTATGGAGACTGATTGGCCAAGCCCCTTTTTATCAGTATTAGCCACAGTAGATACCATGTAAAAAATTCACTGATGTTTTTGAGGAAATAATATTTTTTGTTTTTCTTTTCCTGTGCCATACCTGTAAGTATTTCATGTGCTTCCCGCACCAGATTCATTTACTAGGTCTTTGTGAATATGATAGGATTTTACTCCAATTGTTTTGATTACAAATTGTTTTGCTTTTGGTATTTTAATCCTCTCTTTATCATTATACAGGGAGTAGTATGTAGCTTTTGTTGCACATAAAAATATTTGCTCCTACTACATTGATTAAATATGTAATAGCACGTATTGCAAATATATCCACCTATTAATAATCCAGATTTAGAGCTTCCATCACAGCAGCCCACAACTTCAGCTTGTGTACAGCTTTAATAAATATCTCCAAAAAAGAGAAGCAGGGAAAGAGAGGCCAGTGCTTGCATCATAACTGTGAGGTGGCTTTTTCAGAAGCATCTACTCATACATCAAAGTATGACATAGGCTGCAACCTACATCTCTATCCCTTTTTGCTGGAGCTGAAGGGTCAGCTTTTTTTATGTATTCGACAACTCCCCCAGATCCCAGGGGGATTTCTGGGATGACAGGGCGTGTAGGAGGAGGGTAATGTGGATGAGAGATTGCTGGGAGTGAGCTATTGGGAAAAATCAAGGGAAGCACCAGCAGGAAAAAGAGGGGTAGCTTTGAGGTAAACTTTCCCATGTTTTAATCTGTCATGTTTATAACCGATACTCTTGGTAAAACTGTCTATCAAACTATCTGTTTGTTTATACAGAAAGCCTGTAGGATGTTCACTCAGAAGTATGATAATGTTCATCTAACTATTGTATTGACATACTCCTCCATCCCCAACCCTTTATTCATACCTTTTATTATTGTTTTTTCAGGAGCATCCCAGTCCCACTTCCAATTATCTTTTTATTATGTCCTTTTGTATAGTATACATCTTTATATACAATTTTAGTATGTGCCCATGTTACCACTTTGGAAGATACTGAGTTGAAAAGGAGTTCTCTCTCCTGGCAGTAGTAGGTGTAGAGGTGACAGAGACCTCAAATTAGAACCACGAAGCAGCCTGTATTAAACGTAATGAGAACCAAGAATGAAAAACTTCCTTTTGTTTTAAAATGCATTTCTGGTAGTTTTGAATGCATCAATCTAAATGCCTCCTGCATGCAGCTTAAAGCTAGAACAGAAGAAACAGAAATCCTTTTTGACAGATGAACTAAGTGGTAAGGTGGTGCAAGTTCTTTTCTCCTACAATAGTCCACTATCAATAGGACTGTATTTTGAGCCTTATTTTTGTAATCCTATTTAAATCTTAATCTAATGTAGTAATCTTATTTTTCTATTACTTATTGGGACCTGAATAAATAGAAGTGATTGATATTTTTGACTGGAAGAATTTAAATGTTCTAGATAAACATTTTCAGAGATATGGTCTAGATAAATGTTGCTATATTGATTATTTATTGTCAATTCTGACAAAGTGTGGTGCAGCACTCTAAAATGTGCCATGTACCTCCATAGGTAAATAAAACCCCTCTGTTTTCTTTTCCAAGGAACAGTGCACTCTATTTGGAGAAGCTAGAAAATTGCATTTATGGGTCAGTGAAAAAGCACAAGTGTTCAGAAGTAGGATTACCATATTATTTTCTAAATCCTGTGCTGGTGTTGTGGGAGAAAATATACATAAAAATAGCATGCAAAAGATATATTTTACCTTAATATCAGTAGGACTTGAAATGGAGTAATACAAGAATGATGTGTAATAATAAATACTATTTGTAATTGTTTTCAAGTACTCTACCCTTCCATTATGCTGCAGTTTAAAATTGTACGCTGCCATTAAATTCAGAGAATCAGTACAGTGCTGATATAAACCAGATTATTTTATTTAAGAAAGCTTAAGTAGGCAAATCATCATGCTTCATTTATTCTCCCAGAAATTACTTCCGTTTTATAAAGTTGTCACCTAAAATGGGGAATACATTTAGAGAACTTGGATTTCAGTCCAAGTGCATTACAGGAACGAATCACAAAGCTGAGCCATAGTTCAGAAAGAAGTCATATCCCCATTCAGGTAGGGAATTTTGAGATGAGCTCTAGCAAGGCTTGTTTATCCTCATATTTAAAGTTGAAATGACTAAAATTCACCTGTTCAAAATAATAGTTAATGCTTTCAGCTTTCTGCTGTATACATACTTATTCCTGAATTCTTTTTTTAATGTGATACTACATAATCAAATACACTAAATGCTTTAAATTCCGAATTATTGAAAGTGAACTTGAATTTATAATGAATTCCTGATAGACTTCAGGGAATCCATAATTTAGATGGCAACAGAACACACTGACTCCAGCTACAATAATAGATTATACTTGAAAAGGCAACAATTAAATACATATAATAGAATGGTTTTGGTTACTATGGGAACAGTTAAAGAAAGGTTTTTCAGCGTTATAAACCACTATGTGTATACAAGAGAAATTAATGTTCTTCTGAGTCAAAGAAGCTATGAAAGCTTTGCAAGGAAAAGACTAAATAATATGAAATGTTTGAAGCAAAAGCTTTTATATATCTCTCTACAATATGTTGGTGGTTTTGTGCTCCCTCTTCCTGCTTTCCTCCATTTTTCTGCCACTAATTTTTGGAGTTAGAGATTTTAAATTGTGTAGCGAAAAATGCTTCGCAAAGAGGATTAGCAAATGAAAGAGCAATGTGGATGTATTATTTTATTTCTGGGGGCTTTTATAAGAGGACTAATCATATCTCATAAATCTTACTCAGATCGGGGCATCTATACTATAACTTCACACTTTCTTTGGCATACTTTTCTCTTTCTTCTCTTAACCTGGAAATAATGAACGCACAAGCCAGAGGGGGAAGAAGTAGAGAAAATTATCAGTTCTGTATTTCACTAAAGCCGAAGTGCTTTCAAATAGGATTACACAGTCACATTATGCATGTCTTAATAATATTGCTAAGTCAGGTGTTAACCTTTTTCTTTTTTTTTGCTCCTCACATTATCCTCTGTACGTTAATTTTTAATTTTATATTTGTTAAAAGAGAGATAGACAGGGAGAGTCCTTATCAAGTTTGCAGTAGAGCGAATATGAAATAAAAGCATTTAAAGTCTCTTTCTTACTTAATCTAAATCAGGGTTTTTATCTATCTATTGAGGAAGCTTTAAAAGCTTAATCATCCGGAATGCTGTCTTGTACTGAAACTGGCACAATCTGCAAGAGTTGGGAACATCTGAAATTCGGTCTCTTGGAGTAAAGGAAACTGTAGTTGAAGCCAATTAGCACACTTACTTTCATGATATGACAATGAAATTTATCTTTGATTTCTTTCAAAAGAAATAAACTATCTGGAGGACGTATTATAAAGTATTGTTTAAATATGTATTAAACAATACTTTCAAACTCCAGGTATGGGGATGTGTTAACATTGAACTACAACCCAGCAGTTACATAAACTCTGCTAAATATGTCATCTAATTTCCTCTACTTACTGGTAAAGTGAGAGTGCCTGCCTTTCAATATGAAGTACCACATAGCTTGTTTATCTTTAGTACTGAGGGAGGAGTACTGTATGTTGAGAAACACACGTGTAGGGGCACTAAGGATATATATTAAAAAATGTCAACTATTTTGGTTTGGATGTAATATTTATTTATTGATGTGCAATGTTTTTTCACCGTTGTATATGAGGAAAAAAAAAGACTGTATTGTTGTGCAAAATGCTTTTGAGTCGTTACTGAGAGAGCTGGGACTTACTGACATACGTATGTGCAGTCATGAGTGAGGGGAAAATCTAGATTTAGACTCATTTTTGCTTGCTTGGGACCTTTACTGTGCCTGTGTGTGCAGTAAGACAGTTCCCATTGTCTTACAAGCCACCTTTAAAAAATGAGGAAGTGTTTTGTATCTTGTATTATAAATTGAAATTTTCCGAATTCTACATTTTAGGGAAAGAAAACACATCTCTTTACAATTGCTTTTCACTTTCAGTCATATGCACTTGTTTAGATCATTTAATAACCTTAAATTTCTCAATCTAACTCCAAGCTGGTGTCAAGAACAAACGAGTAGAAACTGTAGGGAGTGGTACGCTGAGTACGTTTGAGCTCAGTGGCCATCTAAACTTCCCAAATATTCATTGACCTTGACATCCTCCTCCATGAAGAAGGAGGATTTAGGGGCAGTGGAGCTAGTAAGTTGTGTTACAGATGGTTTTGTGCTGATCTCCTTTAGTAGCCCTCTGTGAAATTCCCACCGAGCACCACTGCAGAGACCATACGCTCCAAATGTATAGCTGCCGTGATTATTATGTGCTGCTTCATTACCATCCTGAGCCTGTTCAAAGCCGTATTGAAAAGCTGATGAAATCACCTTTAATGGGAATTGAGACAAATCTGCTGTGCTGCCTGCAGACAAATTGTGAACAGAACTGAAATGAGTTCAGGGCTCAGCATTATCTGTGTGAAATACTTCCTTGGTTGAGCCCTGTTTCCCATCATCTAGCCTGGTAGTATCGCTGGTAGCCAGGGAACAGAGCAGTGAGTCCAGGCACAGCTCGGCCCGGCTGTGCCACCACCGTGGCTGGGAGGAACCAGTAGCTTTTCCCCATGTACTTCCTCTGGCAGGAGAATACCTTTTGTGCACTAACAGAAAGCAAGGGTGGATTTCTCCGCTTGTTGGCAGCTGCTTCAGAGATGACCTCATAACATGTCAAAAAAAGTTGTAGAAGACAGACAAGAAGTCTAACTCTAGACAAGATGAGTACATTTTTATAGGTTGCTTTCCTCTCTTGGGTTGGAGCAAGATAACTCAATCTGGGGGTTGGTCTCTTCTCCCAAGTCACAGGCGATAGGACAAGAGGAAATGGCCTCAAGTTGCACCAGGGGAGGTTCAGATTGGATATTAGGAACAATTTTTGCAGGGAAAGGGTTATTAAGCATTGGAATGGGCTGCTCAGGGAAGTGGTTGATGCACCATCCCTGGAAGTATTTAAATGATGGGTAGACATCGTGCTTAGTGACATGGTTTAGTGATGTTTTTTATCAGAGTTAGGTTGATGGCTGGACTAGATGATATTAAAGGTCCCTTCCAACCTAGACAATTCTATGATTCTATGATTTTAAGCTGAGTCATTGTTAAGTCAATAAATCATAAAATGATTAGTTTCTTTCTGACGAAGAAAAAGTGGCCTTGCAACTGTTATTCTTAGAGGTGGCATTGGCCTGATTTACCACATTTACTTGTTTTCTTAAGTGATCTTTGCAAAGTAAGTAATGGGCAAACCAGATCTTTCAGAAAGCTTACTTTTGGGCACTATTTTTGCTAGCACTGGCTATGGAAGAAGCATACTTCTGTGGAAAATCTGGTACAGTTGTTCTTGTGGGACCAGCTAATTAATTTGGTTTTTTTTAAAAAAAAATCTTGTTTAAAAAACAGGTACCTAAGATTTTCGTACATGTGCTTGAGTGGTAGTCAGAGTTACTTTTCTGTCCTGCAGTTTGCTTAAAGTTAGCCTGACTTGAGTGAAGGAAGCAATTTTCTTTAATTCTAAACCAATTTTCCTTAGACACTTGAACACTTCCTAAACTATTTTCCAAATATATCCTCCTTATTATATGTAATGAAATAAAGTCATTAGTAAATAGTCAAAACTAACAGCAGAGATTATAAATGACTTTACTTAATAATACATCGTGCTTCCCTGTGATCATCTTTATATCAGTGGCTATTGGAGGCAGGCAAAATTTCAAATCTATTAGGAAATGCATATAAGCAATGTATCTTTGGGAGTGTTTAATTGACCATACATGAAGTTCATAAGGGTCAATTTCATTGCCTATGTTTTCTTTACATTAGGATAAAACCAGAACAATGACAAAGGCTTAGGGAACTCCTGGTAATGCAGAAAGAATTTAATCTACTCATTTGGTGCATTTTCATTGGGGAGAATGGGGAGAAATGCTTCACATGAAATGGGATGCTTGTGCCAAGCTCATTGGATTCCCATGTACCTTGCCAATGAATCATGCTGTCCATGCAGTTCCATAGCCTATCCTCAGAGGTGTCTAGTCTCATAACAGTGAAGCTGCAGAGGTATTTCTTGAGGAATTAATATATGCAACTGTGCCTTTAGGTGTCAGTGGTTCAATACAGTGCCATGACAAGAAATCTGAAATAGCTGCTGAGCAACTTTCCTTGAACAACCCTAGAAACAACAGTGAACTTAGTATTTTCTTGTTTACTTGATAGTTTTAGTGAAAATTTGAGTATTTTAGATTGAATGGAATGCTGCCTGACTTGATTGGAGTATGTCTGCATATCACTGTTGGCATAAGTAAATAGTTACATACTGCCAACTAGCTACCTGGAAATGATAGCAGATAAATTATTTTTAACAATTTTTTTTATACAGTTGATCAGTGTTCAAGATGCTCTTATCAAGTATTATCTAGATTTTTTTTTCTTTTATGTTGTAGCCTCCTTTCTTTAGATCCTTCATCACTGTTGGAGGCAAAGAACTTGATGTTTTATATCTATTATACTGGTTAATATATCATGCACATATTCTTCATTGTTGACTGTGAATGGAAGAACAGATGCTAATCTTTGTTCAATCGTCACATTTTTGTTACAAGAAGGGTTAGCTGTAGATCATTTTGATAAAGCTACTACATTTTGTGAGGCATCTAATCTTGAATCTGTACTTGCTTACATTAGGACATTCTTTTCTAACAGGCGTATGTATTTTGTGATCAGGGCTGCTGCTGAAAACATGCATTTCAGCCCTGTCTGTCCTATGAATGCTGATGAGCAGAAAGCAGGCTTGCTGTCGTGCTGTCTACTCCTCAGGTTTCATAGGGTTATGAATCCATTGTATATTGATGGCACAGGGATAAACTTGTTCTTTCATGCACACCTATGAAAAATTCATGCCTGTTCTAAAGATCTGTCACCTTAGATGCACACTGGTGGCTATGCAAGCACGTCACATCACATATTGGTCAAAGGCTGTATTTTTTAAAATTTAGTTCACAGTGGTTTTATCCATCTGCCAAAGCAAAAATAAAGAAAAACCTTGGGTCAGCCAAAATTTGTAGGTAAACTTTGATTGAAGATCATGGCTGTCCCAAGGTTGCTACTTCCTCCAGATAGTGATAAACTAAGGTAGTTAAAAGTAGTAACTTTAAACCATGAGTTATATAGCCAGATAAGTATAAAATGTGGCAGCTGTTATAGTGTCTTCAAAAGACTAATTACAATCTCCCTTCCCATTTTTATATTAATACAAATACAGTGGTAAAGCGATTGAACAGCTGAGATTCACTTTGTAGACTTTAATTTCCTGACATTAAAAGGTCTCTGTATTTAATGATAAAATGCCGGATACTGCATTATGCTGAGTGGCTTTGCCCAGTGATTTGCCCAAAAGTAGTGCTGCTGCTCTGACTTCCAAAATCTAATAGAGAACATGTGTCCTTGTACATATGTGTGCTTGTAAAATGGGGACATTTAGCATACATGAATAGTACCTTTTGAAATCAAATAGCCATTGATTTTCAACTCCTATCTTGAAATGTATTTAATTTTTTTTTTGGCTAAAATACAATGGCTATGTGTATTAGAACATTACAAAGTCAACAAAGTTCATGGGGACCAATTGGATTCATATAGCTTTGATGCTCAAATCCCCCCCTGAAAAGTGAGAAAAAATAGATGCAGAAGATGATGATTTGAAAATTGTCTTCTGTATTATTCCCATGTCTGAAAGTTACAGATTTTGATGTATTGAATTTTGCAGAAAATGTAACTTATCATAAATACACTTTTATCTGAAGCCTGAAAGTGTCATAATAAAGTTAATATATTTTTCAAATTCAACTACAGTGCTATGAAGATCTGCATACTTATTCAAATTTAAGCAAATGACTGGTCCATTGAAATTTAAGCCTGTGCATAAGTCTTTGTGGAAAGCTTGTGCTGTTTTATCCAGTGTTCTTTCATTCAGTAAAGCAAACTGGGATGATATATGTCTGTGAAATGTAAATATAAGTACTTTTGCATGACAGTATTTAAAGAACTTTAGGAAAATAAGTACTGAGAACTGAAAGAGAAGCAGAAATTAAAGATAAAAGCATTCTTATTTCCAGCAGAACCAGTCAGAAATTTTTGGCTATTCAGTGTGAAGATACAAAGGACAAAGCTGTGATTTAAGCAGGTGAAGGTTGTGTCCTTGTAAAGAGTGGACTCTCCATTTTGAATAATTTAAACTATTTCTTTCCTTTGAGGCGAAGATTTTAGAGCGAAAAATCTCTTGTACAATTTTAACCATTAAAAAGAAATTTGGTGATCTCTTACCTTTTCTGTCCTTCATTACATGCACATTTAAAATTCACTTTGGATATTAATGATACTTATAAATCCAATTGCTACCCATGGTGATTTCACTAGGGAAGACTGAAATCTTTCAGGGTAATAGAGTTCTAACTTAAGTGTTAGTTATTAGATACTTAATATCTTACTTCTTCCAGATGAGGATGCTTAATCTGGATCTTAAGCACTTCTGATGGCTAAAGATTCCAAATCACATTTTGAAATAGTAAAGAAGTTATTCCCGGTGTTCTAGTTGAATCAAGTAGTAACTCTACACCTTGTACAGAGGTGTTCCCAGGCAAATGTCATCTTCGGCAGGCTCCAAATGTTGCTCATTGTGCTTTGGCACTGCACGGAAACCTTTCAGCAGCAAGGCAGGTTTAACTGGTAGTGTTGAAGTGTACCAGAGCATTTAGGCAAAGATTTCTATGTATTTGCGCAGTTTCCTCAAACTGGAAATTGAAAACTGCCAGCAGCATTCTGAGTTTGTGTAACAACTTCTTACACCATAGTTATTCTCAGCTGTGGATGATAAAAAGTGATGTTTGTGCCTGCCTTATTCCATCATCTCCCTCATCCCAGTCCCACCTTGAAATTAGGATACAGTCACCCATTTACTTCAGCATGACTCAGGAGCAGAAACCTAAAGCAGACAACTGAGGGAGAGGAGTGGATGTCTGGAGCAAGGGAACGAAGCAGAAACTTGCTAAAACATAACAGCTACCAATGGAATAAAAGTGTTTTTTTTAATGGCGAATCTGCTTCGGGAGCTTTTTACCCTCACAGTCCTAATCCCTAGCCAAGCATTACATAGCTGATTTATAGCTTTGTGTTTCAAAGAGATGCTTTGGTGAGGATATGGGAACAGATGTGTTTTAAGTGTTGATTAGCGTGTTTTCAGGCTACAAGGTGTAGCACAAGTTGTTGTTTACAGTATTTGCAGTATTACAGTTGTTGTTTACGTTTCTGAAACATTTATTTTCATGGATTTTGAGGTGCTGAAAAATGCTGTAAAAAATTTAGCATGCTATAGCAGATACCAGTAAGAATTGTGATTTTTTTTTTTTTTTTTTTTAAGAACCCATCCCTGTCAAAGTCGGCACCCTTGAATAACAAAACAGAACAACCAAGAGAGTTCGCTGCTCTTCACGTCTTTTCTCTATATTTTCTATGTAAAACTCATCCTCCTGTGACAATCATTAAAACAAACTTCAAGTCATTAGGATTAACCATTAAAATAGATATGAACTGCGAACAAATCTCAATAATGATTATAATAGATCTCATCTCATTAGGAATTTTGGTATACAGGCTGAAAACAGAAGATGAGGACGTTTCTAAAAAGAAAAATCAGTGAAAGTAGACTCCTTATCTAGCTCCTGAATCTCCTTATCTGTCCTTTTCTCCTTATCTACCTGCTGAATTCTGGATTAAACATATTTGTTGGTCCCGCGAGAAATGATGGTACCACAGCTGTCCACAGCCGATTTTTCATGCTACTGTTTGGAAGAGAACCACAGAAGTGTTGAGTCAAGTTGGGCCAAAATCTTAGCAACCACGGACACAATTCCATACAGTGGAAACTCAAAATCTGCATGTGTATTTGATATTATAGTGGAAAGCATCTTCAAAAAAAAAATCCTAATACTGATAATTTAGGGGTATATCTTTTATGAAATCAAATTCTTCACTTTTAAAAATTCTATTATATCAAAATCCTGAAGTGTCTTTCAGTCACCTCAGATCAAAATCTTCTCTGAAATACAGTGTTCATATTCATTGCACATTAAATTCACCTCTGCCTCGCAGACTTGAGCTGTTGGTCATTGTTTTCTTCTTTGAATAAAAGGAAATTAGTCAATGGGAGTTGAAATCAGTGGCTCAGCTGAATGGGAGTTACCAATGCATACCTGCGGGCAGAATAAAAATCATTTATGTTTAATTAAATGTAGTGGTCTGTGTGCAAAACAGATCTAATCTCTGTTTATTACAATGCAGGAATGAGCAAATCTAGTTAAGCAGCAGAATAGCTGTATTACGGGGGATCTAAGGAGCCGGAGTTATTGTTAGATGTCTTAACACTAGACCTTTCATCTACATGAGGAATAAATTGTACAGATGACTTTAATTAATGCTGCATTATAGATTCTGGTACCGATGAATTGCTAAAATTAATAGAACAATATTGTGGGAAAGAATAGCTCTGAACGAAAGCATCAGCCAAAGATAGAATGCCTTTGTATTAACTCGGTTTTGAGATAAGCGTTTCAAACTATACTAGATATTGCTAAAGTTCTAAAAGCTTAATATCTTCCTTTAATATCTGTTTTACTCTCTGGTGAGACTTTCTTGGAGACTCACTGATTGTATATATAATTTATAAAAGTATGTTTTATGTACTGTTTTTCTGAAGGCCAAAACAGGGAATGTAAAGCCACCTTTTTCTCTTAAAATTATACTGACACTTTTAACTCAATGCAATCTTTTTCAGATGGTTCAAGGCTGATTTTTTTTTCAAAATAAAATCCAGATTTTATTCTGATATCTCCTAATCTGTATTTGGCATACCCTAAGAACATGACCTGAAGGAATATTTGTTCCTTCTGAGTTCAGAGGAAGTGTAACCTAATCTATGCCCTTAATGTTAGGGATAATCCTTTGAGGTCTCCTCTGAGGAACCTTCCATGGCATCCTATTAGGCAGATAATAAAAGACTCAAGTTTTTATCAGTCAAAGATATTTTGGCAGTATTAAATACACTCTTTTTTTTTTTAAGTTGCTAAGAAGCCACCTTCTGTGGCTTAAAATTTCCTATTTTTCATCTCCATGCAGTATGTTCCACAATACACAGACACAACAGAAAAAGCATTCCCAACAGAGATGGTTTGTTATTAGGGCAGAGACCCTGTCTCCCCCTTAGTTGTTAGGCCATCAGTCGCTTAATTAGCTGAACTCCCTACTGTATTTGATTTACACAAATAACTGCAGAAATATCAGTACAATAAAGCCTTGTGATTTTGCAGGGATGGGATAGGGCTGCTTTTGTTTCTCTACCACCTCTGGAATGTATGTCACTTTAGTCTATTTTTCCATTTCTAAAATACAGGTGGTAAAGGAGCTATGGCTATTACATGGTCTTTGCCATGTTTTGTGAAGAGTAGATCTATCACTTTTACTGATTTTTTTCTTCTGTATAGGTTAGTTTATGACAACCTAGTCAAAACTCCAGTTGATGTGCAATGCACTTGGCAGTAATTGCACAATTCCTAAAATATCGCTGCACAAGGAAATACAATAATTTAATTAGATTATTGATTTTATTTAATACTTTGCTTACTTAAACTTGGGTTGGTTTGTTTTGGGGTTTTTTTTTGTAACCCATTCTCATCGTAAAACTAGAAATGGATGTCTTTCTTGGGTTTGTTTTTTTAATCTAGAAATCATGAGGTGCTAGTTAAAGCTAAGTGATTGTATTAAGATATATTTTCAGCTTGTTCCAATGAACTCGTGCTGTTTGAAGCCCAACAATATTGCTTTAAATCTCAATTTTCTCACTGTTCTGAGCATTTTATTATAAACACATTAAAGGAAAAAAAAATCTTTCTTGGATTATATCACCATGCAAGAAAAGAGTTGTGTTGAAATGTTCCAGTGTTCCCTTTGAAAGATTTTTGCATTGTTAATATGCAGTACTGTGCAAGACCTGAGGAGCAGAGAAGTCATTTGCCAACATAGCAAAATATAAAAACCTGATTAGTTTTGCATAGGATTTTTAGATGGTATATGACACCTATAAAAATGTTATATTGGAAAAAGCTGCTTTCAAATGCTTTTTAGTGCCCTCTGTCCATCCAGTGATAGTTGGTTCTTATGACCCAGTGCCTTTAGCTTGTTTACCTGATTGCATGAGGATTTGTGCATTTGCTGTAGGGTTGCTCAGTCCACCAGAAGAATTTTGAGGGAAGAGTTTTGTCAAAATCTGTAACATTTCTTTTCCAGTCATTTAAAATGAGCCGCTCTATAACTTAACATAGCTCCAGAGAAAAACCTTGTCCTTTCTCTAGAATTGTTCATTCGTCTTCTGAGCAGGGAAATACATGTTTAGGATGTTCAAACCCAAAGGGATGCTGAACAATGTAAGCAGAATCTGAAAAACTGTATATGTTTTGTTCTGATTTGTGACTAACATCTAATGTAAAATTTCCAAATCTCTATGTCTTGAATTTAGAAGTTATGTGTGTACAATGAGAAGGTACATCATGTGAAGAACAGCTTCTGACTTTTTAGATGCCAGGCATGCATATGCCTATACAGATAAAAGTCCATAGTATAAATTCAGCTTTTGTTCAAATATATGCAATGCGGTGGAAACTGCTGAAGATTCACTTGAGTGATTGAGATTCAAAATTGGCCTCTTTTTTTGCCCTCATGAAAGTAATGTAAAACAATCATCCCCTGTGCAATAATCATAATTTCATATAAAAACATAAGTTGATGTGGATGTATTTGACCTTAGGGAATATCAACAAAGATGAACATCAGGCAAGATAAATAAACCATTACTTTTTTCACTGTCAAATCTGTGATTGGGCAAGAAGCTTAATTTTGTTATTGAAACTGCCCTTAAATTTCTATTTGTATAAAATATTATACTGCATTCTTATGTTGCCTCAGTTTTTCTGTAGTAATTCAAAGTTCTGTAAATGAAAAAATATGGTATTGTCAGGCAATTTAATATTACTTTAATGAACAGTAGTGCACATTTCCATGTGCAATTGATATACTTGATCTAGTCAAGCAAAAGTGAATGAAAAGTCCTAAGCTTTGTCATAAAATGTATCACTGGGCCCTCAGTATCCACTTCTAAGGTGGCTATTTTCAAGCTGTCTTCTCACTGCAAGTATGTAGGTGGATCTTTACCTCCAGTCTTACTGAGGATGAGAATAATTTGTTTTCATATTGACTAGTTTTTTCATATCTCGTGTAAATACATGGCCGCAGTTCCTGTTCACAGACTACTTCTTCGAAGTTACGCCAATCATAGATCAAAGCTATGTGTTTCTAACTTTATGTCTGTCCTTCTAAATTGTTGTTTTACCATCAGATTTTATTTGCCATCCCAAACGTAGTTTGTGTAAACTCCCGCCTCTCAGCTCCTCCTGACCTGGCCAGGATGTATTGCTGAAATTTAAGATTGTTTGAAAGTTATTTACACGTAAGTATTTTACAAATATGCACAGATTACACATTAAGTAAATGTGTGATCTGTGCATATTTGTCTGCAAAGAATGTAATGCTGCTGGTGCATCTGTCCAGAATTCCTCAGTTGATATTTTGTCCTTTGAAGGTATCAGGTGTTTTAGAAAGTCAAATCGTTTTTGCTGAACTGATGTTGTTAGAGCAGTGTGATGTTGTCTGTGTTGATACTGGTCTGTCTCTTAAGCTTGGTGTAGATTTTCCTGGAAGGGAATGAAGTAAACTTAGCTCATACAGGTCATCTTCACGTCACTGGGCAAAAAAGGTGCTGCAGTGCATGTCTGGAGCATGGGCGTGGAAGTGAAACACACACATATAACCTGTGGTTTTGTCCTGATAGACCCACCTCCCAACAGCAGCAGCCTTACTGGAGCTTCTGCCATGGTAGGTATGTGGAGAAGACTGATGCTGTGAAAGTGTACCAGCTGTTGTTAAGTTTATAGTGAGGACCCCGGTGATTAAAGGGATTGTGACTGTAGATTTTTTTACTATTGAATTAATATTTATCATTCACTGATATTTATAATTTGTAATGTTAATTAATTTAATCCTGGTTTACAGGTGTATATTGTCACAATTTACAAAGAATGCCAATGATGGTGTTTTGCTTGAAGATCAACATACTGTCTTTCATATTTCAAAATATTCTGCATGAAAGCATAAACTCTTTTTCCCTGAACTATAATCTTGATTCATGATAGGAGTCAGATGGGGAGCTGCATTCCTTGCCAAATGATAGGATGGATTCCCAGAGAAGTCTAGGCAATTAATTATATGGGGCAGCAACCATCCGTATGGGGTATGGAAGCTGTATTTGTAGCAAATGTTGAAGGATGTAATGCTGTGGACAAGTGGATGAGAGCAGTTGTGATAGCTGCGTTGCAGCGATGCAGGAGACCCTTGGGGATGGCACAGCAGTATGTTGTAACACATTAAGTACGCTACCAGAGCTGTGGGAGCAGCCTTGATACTCTGCAAATCCTAAATCTGTTGACTTGGACATACTGGGGTTTTTTCAGTAATTATTTTTATTATAATTATTTTAAAATACAAAAAAAGTGCACTGTACAGGTGGGATAGCACTTCAGAAAATACAGGTACTTCTGAAGTCAACCACTCCTTCCCCAGAAATAAAATGAAGTATTTTGTCTATACCTTTATGAAATATGTTTTTTAAAGTGTTGCCGGAAGGAATTAATGCTCTGCATCTGCAATAATGTCAGATTTCCGTGGTTTGTTAATCTCACAGTATGCTGGAATTTAAACAGTTTTCTTGTGGTACTCTGTGTTGCCATGTAGTTCTTAATAGTAAGGAAGAAAGCTACAAGCTTTAATGCTGGAAAGGCAATGGATATTGAAGGGCTTTGTCATGTTTTTTTAAACAAACTCTTCAGTTGCATGAGCCTGACAAAAAGTAAGAGAGTAACAAAAAACACCTCAAGAGCTGGAGGAGATGCACAGTTCAGCAGTGCTTTCATTATTGTTATTATTAATTCGAACTGATTAAAATACTTTTGTAAGTTATGCGCAGTGAATCAACTACTGGAAGGACAAATTTGGAGTGAAATGTTGCCCACTTAATTTTTTTTTTATATATAAAAGTATGAATACCTGTGTAACCATCTCTTCATGTGACACTATGTGCTGGTTCATATACCGCTTTGTCATGAAACGCTAGTTTTGTGTCTGGCTTGCTGGCAGGGGTTCCTCTTGCTTCTATCCACATGGTACTTCATGGCACTGGTTGTATATCAGCAATATAGTTAAGTTTTGCCTTGCTTCTACATATAGAATACACCTGTGAAATACAACTAAGAATTCAAACTGAAAACGCCACAACACGGGCAAAGAAGGGGAAAAGTTTTTTTAATGGAGACTTGTTTAAAAGTATGTATCCTGGAGAAAGAGGGTGTAGACTAGCTAACATATTTTCTGCATGAATTAATGTGCAGTGATTAGACCAGCTAAGGTTCTACTGAAAATACTAACTTTTCCACTGTATTCTCAAGCATATTTACATATATTGCTTTAAGCTGTGCAGTGTTCAAATGCATATTTCTGTGCTGAGCATAGCACAGAAATTATGTGCCGAGTATGGATGGAGCTCGGGACACTGGTTCATCAGTTAAATGTGCCTTCATCTGTCTTGCCAAGATGAATGTGATACTTAAATACTGCAAAAAAAGGGGTTCCAGTCTACTCTAGTGCTGCTTTTGAAGGCCCTGCTTCTGGTGTATACAGTGATCATGCAGAAAATGTTTTGTCTTTATTAATGATGAGACAGTATCACCGAATGATATGGGGTTGGAAAGGACCTCTGGAGGTCATATAGTCCAACCCCCCCTGCCAAAGCAGGGCCACCTAGAGCAGGTTGCACAGGAATGTGTCTCCAGGCGGGTTTTGAATGTCTCCAGAAAAGGAGACTCCACCACCTCTCTGGGCAGCCTGTTCCAGTGCTCTGCCACCCTCAAAATAAAGAAGTTCCTCCTCATGTTTAGATGGAACTTCCTGTGTTTGAGTTTGTGCCCATTACCTCTTGTCCTGAACATACTAAGATTTAGGAATCTGTCTCTCCTTGGAAATTGCCTGGTATCATCCTTTCAGAAAAGGCATTGGAGCTTGATGATTTCAGGATTTAGGCTCCAGTGATGACCTATCAAGGAACCTTATTATATCTCAGGAAGGGAGGGAGGGAAAAAACCCCAGGCAATTACAATAGAGAGGATTCTGTTTTCAAGATGATTTCTTTTCTAATTAAAGGAATAATGTTTTAGCCTAATACACTGCATTCCATTGCAAAGAGAAGAGTTAAAGTCTGAGGTCAGATTGCAAGTTGAGAGGCAAAAGGCTAAAAGCCAGTTTCTGGCTTCCAGAGTGCTGGATAAAATATTTTTACCATACTTAAGGAAAATAAATGGAAACTTCACACCTGTCATGTCTGTGATGACTTTCCTTATTGGGTCGTTTGATAGGAAAGATTAGGAAAGCTTTTGGGGTTTTCTGAGAAATTTATACAGAGTTAAATTAAAACATGAGTATTATCTCTTTTCTTACATTTTTTTCTATAGAAATGTCTGATGGGTATTTTTTTCAATGGTCCATAGGTATTGCTCAGTGCATTCTTGAACGTGTCTTCTGTCAGAGAAACTGGTGGTGTTGAGTGAGTGACTCTCATTAAACCTACCTATTTGCAGTAGCACACAAAGAAAAAAGTCCATCTTAATTGCCTTCCTGCATGTGGACAAGAGCTTAAAAAGAAGCAAAATGTAAAAGATTAAAAGAGCATAATGACATATTCAAAAGATGAAAGATATAATCTAAACTTACAAAAAAAAAATTGAGAAAAGCTTGAAATCTGTGTTTCCCCCAAGTGGGAGAACTTTGAAGATGACAGTAATACTCCATTGTGTTTCATCTTTTTCATAATAGCATATTTTGAAATCTATAATAAGTGTATCACTGAATAATGGTTTTTAGGACTACATACGTTGTAATATAAAGAACAATATAAACAAGATTTTTTTCTACTTTTTTACTATAATGACTAAAGATACTATTCTCTTTAACTTCAACTAATTCTGATTGGATGTGTACTTCGGCAAGGTATCCCTAAAGAAAAAGGAGATTGATGCTGGTGATTTAGCAGGTGCCATTCTACAACTTTGTTGCAACCTGAAATCTTAAGGACTTAGAGTCGTGAGGTGCTTGGTTTTGAATAAGGCATAAAATCAGGAATCTGACCATTTGTCATGCATCCCATGGTGCTTTTGGGGAAAAACCATACTGTCCCGGCCAAATTTCATTTTGGTTAGTTCCGCAGTGACTACATTATTCTCTCTGCAGTTTGTTAGTTTTGATATTCCTTGTTTCCCCATCCTGAATCACTGGTACGAGTTGCTTTGTTGTTTATTCCATAGGTTTCAGCCTAATGGAGATTGCAGTTCAGCAGGGAGCTAAGTGGTACAGTGTGCTTCATGCTTGCTATTTGGTTAGGAAGTTCCTGGAGTAACTTGGAAAAATGTTTTTGCTAGATAGAAAATGCAGTTTCAACACCAGAACAGGCAGCATGAATTTATATATGCCAGGAAAATATTTGGTTTCTTCTAATTAAAAATCAGATTCTTTGAGATGGTGACCATATTTCTGACAAGAGACACACACTGTCTGATGATGTGTGGCTTAATCTCAGTCAAGGAACTGAAAAGAGCTTCTATTTTCCAAATGCAAGAAGTTGCTGGAAAATTCTTGACTAATGGTTCAAAACTGGAATTTGATTTTTTTGAACACAGAAGTGCAGGCTTCTTATAGGACAAATAACTGTATGTATGCATTTGCCCACCCAGTATAAAGGGATTGTACAAACATTGATGTGCTATGTCTATAGTAAATGGAATTACTGCTTCTGTTTATGTTATAACAGGAACTCCCCTGATTTCAGAATACCAAAGAACCTGAAGTTTTTAATTGAATTTGACACTGTCTCTTTGTTACATTGTAATTTGTTTAATTTTCCTTTGCGTTATTTGAAAGGGATGAACGTGACTAGCATCCTGATTATCAAGTTTCTCAACTCATTCACAGCAATTTTCTTTCTTGCTGAAGAGATGCCAAATTATTCAACGGCAGACTAAAACATTTCCCTTATAGTTTCAGAATCACAGTTTGTGTCAGATGGACTTTGGCTCTGTTGGCATTTAGCAAAGAGAGTTTCTGTACTGTTGCTCTGTATTTTAAGAATGTTTGTGCTGTACCTCTTAAAAATATTACATCTTTGCAGTAGTGGCATGTATCTTTGTGGGTGAACAGGTTTTGGTATGGAGTGGAAATATTTTTTTCTTGATTTAGCACTGATATGAATAGCTCCAAAAAACAGCCCAGTATTTACAGGTTGCTTAGAAGGGCCCTAGAAACCATCAGTCAATCAATAACTCTTTCTAGTTGTTAGGTGTGTTTTTATAATGCATGCTGATGTGTGTTTCTGTGCACATAGGAACACCTGCATTACTGTTGTGTGCTGAATTCTTTGTAGGGTGATTTATACTTAATTTTGTGCCTGCCTTTGTAAACGTGCCGGTAATGATGGACCAGCTTATTTTCAAGTAGTTTGGTTAATTAGGCCTTGGCAGGAAGAGTCTGAGCTCCATCTCACAGCCTGTGTTTAGGCAGTGGGGCAGGAGGAATTACAGTCCCCTGCTATCAGGACTGGAAACTGAGGGCTGGAATCTACCCTGGCAGTTTCCAACCACTGCCTTGCTTTGCTTTCTGTGGAGTCTCTGGGACTCCACAGTGGACGTGGTGGATAGTTGTTGGGCGGATGTGGGGTAGTTGGCAGCTATAAACTCTGGCATACCATGCTCAAACCAAAGGTAGTTTTACCAAATATGTCAGGTTCCAACAGAACACAAAATGTGCTTTACTCTTTCATTGTTGCACAAGCAGGTATTGTATTGGATTTGCATGGCAAGGTTTTGGTAGTCGGAGGGGCTACAGGGGTGGGTTCTGTGTGAAGTTGTTAGAAGCTTCCCCCACGTCTGATAGAGCCAATGCTAACTGGCTCCAAGACGGATCTGCCGCTAGCAAAGGCTGAGCCCATCCGTGATGGTGGTAGCGCCTCTGTGAGAACATATTTAAGAAGGGGACCCATGCTGGAGCAGTCGGTTCCTGAAGGACTGCACCCCATGGAAGGACTCATGAAGGAGAAGTTTGTGGAGGACCTTCTCCAATGGGAGGGACCCCACATTGGAGCAGGGGAGGAGTGTGAGGACTGGCAGAAACAACTGACTACAAACCCTGTTCCCTGTCCCCCTGTGCTGCTTGGGGAGACAAGGCAAAGAAGATCAAGAGTGAAGTTGAGCCCAGGAAGAAGAAAGAGTGGGGAGAATGTGTTTTAAGATTTAATTTCTCATTACTCTACTCTGATTGGATTGGTAATAAAGAAAATTAATTTTTCCCAAGTCTAGTCTGTTTTGCCCATGACAATAATTGCCGAGTGATTTCCCTTATCTTGACCCAGAAGCCTTCCGTTATATTTTCTCTCCCAGCTGAGGAGGGGAGTGACAGAGCAGCTTTGGTGGGCATTTGGCATCCAGCCAGGGTCAACCCACCACCAAATATAGGGAGAAGTGGCTTGATAACTTGGGAATGCCACCTCCATCTGATGTTGGATGAAGTGAAACGGTTGACCAAATGTTAGGAGGAAAAGGGTTTGTCTCGTCATGAACTGGAGATTTTTGAGGACAGTCGTTCTCTTTAATTTGTGACACCTCAGGTCTTCGAGCAAGGTGTTCAGAATCACCTCCTTGTAGATTGCATCTCTCTTTATCTAAGAGTAGATAGGGAGCACAGGCACCTGTCTCAAACCATCTGAACTGTGAGGACATTTGATGCCCCGGACAGATGAGTTGCTGAACTCCCAAGTGGCTAGCTTGCAGAAAGAGGCTGTATGAGTATGTGTGCAGCCTGAGCTGAGGGAACACCTCTGCCATTCTTGAGAAAAATTTCCATTTTAAGAATGCGATTCAAACATGAAGCTGTTGGAGTTGACCTTTAAATTGCTTGCTACAGATATGGTGCGGTGTGTTTCATTCTGTCTGAGCACCACCTGTGATTTACCTCAAGCTCTGGCGTCGCTTCTTGCATGTTGTGTGTGTGACATTTCACTTGCCATCCTGGTCCTTCCTGTCTTTCCTGTGGCCCCCAGCTGGACCACAAGAGCCTGCTTTCTGGCTAGGAGGAAGTTCATGCTTAAGAATCAGGCTTTAAATGGGGAGTCAAATGTGTTGTTTGATGGTGATGCTATAGAACAGGAGTAAAGCTTTTGTGTATCTAACATTAGTATTTCTGGCATGAGTTTCTGTTATCAATATCATTAGCATCTTAATACAGCACTGCTTTTACAGACACTGTGCTTTACTTAAAAAGATTTTAACAAAACCGCAGATGAAAAATCTTTTATCTAATTGTATTGCTCCATGAAACTCTCCAGCTTTTGTTGCTATCACTTGGGCCTTTCACCTGTGTCTTAAGCAAAAGTAATTGCAGGTCCCCTGAAATGAGTTACATGAAGAAGTCATTATTATTTCATTCAGATGTTTTGAAGCCAGATTTTAGATGTTGTTTGAGGTGCTGACATGAGCACTTTTGGTGAGCTGCAGCAGCTGTTGTGCAGTTACTGTTCCTTAGCTAATGCTTTGAGAGCAGCAGATTATTTATATTTCATTAACATTTAATTAGCCCACGGTACCTATGCCTTACTAATGACAGATGGATACAGTGAACTCAAGGACTATCTGGCTTTTTAAAATTTATTATTTTAAACCTGTTTTGCTGTCTTTCTTCTTGCCATCCTTTTAATAATTTGATATTATGGTAGCTTTTATTTTATTTTAATCAACCTTTGGATACTTAAACTTTAAGAGGGAAGTAAGCCTCATGATGGCATCAGAAATCCCAAAAGGCTGTAAGAGTGCAGCAATTGTATGTTCTTTAACATGTTTTGTCAAAAAGAGACAACAGCTTATGGTATGGGCACATGCTGAATCATTTGAATGACAGGAAATGCAAAGACAGAGTCAGCCATTTCAAATGGGTTGTTTCAAATGTCAGGTTACCCTTGAAGTAAATCAGAAGGCAACTCTGATTGAAGTATTTGTTTAAAGGAACATTTTAATTATGTCTGTAGTAGTTTGGTGGCATAAAAAGCCTTCATGCTTTGGGGACAGTGATATTAAGTCAAATTAATTTTATAGAAAAAATAAAGACTTTGCTTCTCATGGTACAATATTAAAATACAGAAAATTGCTATAGCATCAGCTTCAGGAATCTGGAAATAGTTTCTAGCATTAGGAGGAAAGGAATGTACAGGAAGTGCTGTAAAATAAGGAAAAACTGGTTGTTCTGCAAAGGAACAATAAGTTTGTTGTGAGACTCATCATTGATTTTAGTGTGGATAAGTAACAAGGCATGCTTCTTTCTTGTAATTCTCATTAATTTAGTAAGAAAAGTGAAAGAACAGAAGCAACAAACAGTATTTTTGATGTCCATCCAGTTTTGGCCCTTTTCCTTATGTCTTTTGTTCTCAGAGGAAAGTCTGTTTTAAACCCGCAATTTATTTTCTGCTTAGAAAAATGTTTATTGTGACTGTTGGACAGAAGTGGCTAGAAAGAGTAGATTCTTTGGAGACAGAATCTAGACCAGAATTCAAAGCGTTGTTTCTTAGCCTACCAGGAAAATCCTTAATAAATGTAAATATATCCACACATATTTTGTTCACTTACTATTGAGGTCTGTGAAGTCAGTTAAGTCCAATCGGAATCATGCTCATTACCAGAAATGCCTAAATACTAAATCTGAATGGTTTTACAAGGACAATGAAAAAGAGGAGCTGTAGTAACATTTGAGTTTTATTTTCATGCCCTAGCTCAAGTTTATACTGGTGCCATCAATAAAAAATACCAATAAATTCTATACACTAAAAGATTGCCTCTTCAGACATGGTCCATGGTATCCACTTTGTTAAACTGATGACTGGTGACTCCTTTGTGATGAAAACCTATCTTTTAAAAAACACTAGAAGTCAAGTCTATATATCTTTCTCAGCATCACGGGGCCAACAGGAACACTGACCCTATCCCGGGAAAGTAAGTAATTTGTCAAGGGGAGAAGTTTTGTAAGAACTCTGTATCCTGTAAAGCTGAGAGAAGCTGGAAGGACAGAACACTGTTTGAACAAGTAAAGGTTGGAAAGACATATGTTGCCCTTACCTCTGCCTGTTGGGATCTGTCAGTCAGTTCATTTAACATTCTTCTTTCATGACTGAAATGGTTCACCTGGGAAGTCAGTAGTGAAAATGTCCTCATAAAGGCAGAGTTTGCCTGGCTGCCCTCTGCCATACATCACCGCCGGGCTGTAAGCAGGCAGAATATATCTGAAGCGAAGGAAGACTGCAAGAAAAACTGGTTCGTAAACCTGCATCAGGTATAATGAATAACTGAGATTGAAGGTGTATGTCGAAACCAGTTGTCTGTCATTTCCAAATGCAGGTGTGAAAATCAGGTGATAACTGCTTTTTTCATGTGTCGTATGTGACGTTGGGGTAAAAAAGGAGATTTGAAAAGAAGGTAATATGAAATAATTGCTATAACCACCCCGGCACTCCTACCTGGCACAGGACAGGGCATTGCTTGTGTTTCTATCTGTCATAGCAGCTTTGAACTATTTTCATTTCTGAGTGTGAAGCCAGACGCAAAAGCTGGTTTTGGGAGGACGAATATTTTCATTCTGAGAATTCCACAAGAGGACCATTTTATTAATTTAAAAATTGAAAGTAACATTACTGGTTTCCATTTTCATCCCCCACAAAAGGGAGGAAGTGAAGATTAATATATTCTGGATTATTTTTTTTTATCTTTTGTATGCATTTTTTTAAAAAAGATGAGCTGTATTTCTTTGTAACACTCTTAGAGCTATTCTATCTACTAAAATATCATTATGTGAACTGATGAGTGCATACCCCTGGGGATATTGCCACATAAAAATTCTGGTTTTATGAAATTAATCTCTGTAAAATTGGATAGTAAACATAAGCAGCAAAGCTCTTGAAGAAAATCTGTTGACTTTAGCAATTACATATGCTGCTTCTGTTCTGCCAAAGGATGATCGCAGCTCAAAGGTATTATTTACATGTAGAAATATATCACTTTCTCTGTTTAAAAAATTTTGAGTAACACAATATTTGTGTATATTCATTTTGGGTAAGCACAGTTTGAAGGGTCTTCTCTTTCTATTTGTAATTTGCAGTTCATAATGTAATTCATTTTTCACAGTTTTACTTTGAAAAGTATTTTTAAATTTACAAATATTATTATTTTGGGGGATGAAAAAATCCTTCTACCCTGTCAGTTATTGTCATCTGCATGATGGCGTGTAAGAATGTAGGAGTGAAATTAGACTAGTGAGCGGGACTTAATTTCTTACAGTCAAATTTTACATTGTCTACCTAATTTTTACCCTCCAAATTTATATGTAATTCTGTCATTCACCCATTAGTCTGTACAATTAATATTATTGTCATATGACATGCAAATGTGTGAATCTGTATGTGTCTCTGACAGAATCTATTTTTTCAGGTACTCTGAATAAATTACATTAAGATGATTTATGTGATATTACAAATGATGAGGAAGGATATTCAGTTCTGAATGCTAATTTCAATAGAATAATAGAATCGTTTAAGTTGGAAGAGACTTTTAAGATCATAGAGTCCAACCGTTAAACTAACACTGCCAAGCCCACCACTAAACAAAGTCCCAAAGCACCACGTCTACACATCTTTTAAATATCTCCAAGGATGGTGACTTGACCACTTCCCAGCCTATTCCGGTGCTTGACAACCCTTTTGGTGAAGAAATTTTTCCTAAGATCCGTCCTAAACCTACCCTGGCATGACTTGAGGCTCTTGTTTTATCCCTTTTTCCTTGGGAGAAGAGACCAACACCTGCCTTGCTGCAACCTCCTCTCAGGCAGTTGTAGAGAGCTCCCCTCAGCCTCCTTTTCTCCAGGCTAAACAACCCCTGTTCTCTCAACTGCTCCTCATAAGACTTGTGCTCTAGACCCTTCACCAGCTTTGTTGCTCCTCCAGCACCTCAAAATCCCTCCGGTAGTGGGGTGCGCAAAGCTGAACAGAGTATTCGAGGTACAGCCTCACCAGTGCTGAGTACAGGAGGAAATAAAATTATAAGTGACTGATTTTGTGATTCTACTTTAAAAAATCTGAATGCAGCCTGATAATAGACATTATTTCCAAACTGAAGTTTTTGTGGCAAGTTTGAGTGGGGAGAAGAAACTTTATCAAATTAATTATATCAAAGCTTTTGAAGAGAATATAATACATCACAATAAATTGGTGTCACTGTTTGAACATGAACTAAAAAATGAAAGCACAATGCTTTTGAAACAACTGCACAAAATTATACAACTCTCTTAAAAAGTAAAGCACACTTTTTTTCATCTATTTCTCTATCACCGTATTAAATCTCCTTTCTGACAGCTAAAAGGAAATTACTGTGATTTAGGGAGTGAATCTTTATCAGTAGTTGACAGGCAGGAAAAAATGATAAGGCCATACAAACAGTTATTTATAATAGCATTTAGCTGGAAAGTGGCAATCACTCAGCATTTGATTTATGTAATTTTTCAGGGCAGTAGAAATACCTTCTGCAGTCCATCAGGCAGTTTTTATGAGCCTGTTACTGAAGCATGAAAGTTTGCCTGCTCACTGCAGAAAGAACAAGATAAATACAAAACTGGATACTGTTGCGTAGCAGATAATGCCATTACAGATTCCTGTCCTGCTTAGAAATGATAATTCCTTTATAAAGTCAAGTTGGTATTTAACTGTTCTTGCTTTTTTTTTCTTTTCTCCCCCCCCGGCTTTTTTCCAAAGTGTACACAGTGACCATTTTCTCTTCCATTTTCTAGTTTACTCTCAATTTGCAGGTGACCATAAAAAACGAATATTTTGCTTGCACTACTTTTTCCCAGCTGTTAAGCAAAACTACTTAATTTTGCAGGTATCCAGTCAAAACCTTCAGCAGCTCTGGGATGGCTGACCTCTGTGGTGCTGGAGAGCTGGTAGAGTTAGTCTAGGATTACATCAGATGCATCCCCAGGGGATTCTTCTCTATCAGAGAAAATGTTTCAATATCAATAAAATATATACAGTTTCAAATCCTATGACGGGGTGAATACACACAAGTCAGAGAGTTGATATCAAGCTACTTCAGTGGAGGAGCTGTCCTGACCAGGATTATATCCTTATAAATGAATTGCTGAAAGTTGAAGACAAAAATTAATCATTCAGTAATCACAGCTGAAGATGACTCATTATGAATTAGCTTTCCTGTCAGCAAACCTGTGTTTTCCAATTTTTTCCTTCTAATTTACACCCTTCACCAATCCCATTTGTCTGGGAGCAGTACCTCATATAATAATAGCGAATCAATATAATGTTCCCCAAAGAGGCTTACTGAAGAAGACAGTCTTTGCTACAAGAATTGCACACTTTGAGGAAGTGAGGCCTTAGGTCAACAGTATTGTGCCTTACAAGAAAGCAATAGCGTCCTAAAAACCAATTGTTATTGTTGCATGAAGGGTATAGGAGAAAATTGTATCTGACCTTTGCCTGTGCATGCAGATCTTGACAAAATGTGGTCACTCTCCCTGTAGGTTTGTTTTATTTGTTTGTTAAAGCCTTTCTGTGCTGTGACAGCGCAACCGATAAATTTGCAGTGCCTTCCCTAGCAAGCACCAGTTAATCATAAGGTGCTTAGAGTTAGTTTTTTTTCTGAAGTCTCTTAGTACAGAAATTTAATAGGGGTTTCGGTGCTTCAAGGAAGAAATGTTAAGTAGCCGGCTAGTAGAGCTTCCTCATTATATTACCTTATGCTTAGCTGCTCAGATGAAATGAATAATAATTTTCTGCCTTGGCTGGATTAGCTCTACAGAAGCACCATAAGCATCCAGTCAAGCAATTCTGCATGTTAAACTGTTTTTAATACGTTCATTTGAATACCAGTTTAATGTGGTTTACTGTGATGTTGCCATCACACGTAAAACGGCATATCTTTTAACAATTTTTTAAAAATTCATTTTCAGCTCACTATGTGCTAGGGCGTATATATGTAACTAATGATTCGTGGAGGTGTACATCTCTGTTGCACAATATGCATCAGTTGTTTGAATAATTAGATAGAGGCACTATGAAACAGAAATACTCAAGCGGAAATCCTAATCTGCCACAATAATTTAAAGAAAAGACTTGTCATTGCCTCTTGTAAATCTTGAACAGACTGTTATCTTGCAAAGCCACAACAGCATAAAATTTAGCTCAGTGAAATAGAACTGCTTTTCTAATATCCTGGATTTTATCATCTATGGAAATAGGCATTTTAGAAATTAAAAAAAAAAAAAAAGCAACAGAGATTTAATAGTAGAGAATTTCTTCTGAAATGTATAGTGTTTAAGGGGGGAAGAGGGGGTCAGGTAAAGAGATCTAGGAACTAGGAAATGAGGTAGAAAGCTCTAAATGCATTGGCATTACCAGTGAAGATGCCTTTAGTATATATCAAAATAACTAGAATAAAATGTAATAGCTCTGATTCTTCCCCTCACCTATACCACAATATATTTCCTACGTCTTGGTTAAGTGACTCTTCTGGGAGTGAAGTTGTCAAGATTTTTCTAGGGTGTTTTTCTTTCATGGTTCAGTCTCATATTTTGGCTTTAACAGCCATAACTCAGAAAACAGCAGTTTGGACTGGTGAAATGAACTTATCCCTTTGGATCAAAACTCCAGAACTTTCTCACATGAGTAATTTTTGATCCCTGTGCAATGCTGTGCTTCCATGTGGTATACAGCCCTGTGCTGGAGGAAATGACCCTGTCTTTGTCATCACCTATGAGTTGACTCTGTAGCTGTATTCTTTTTTCCGTATTTTTAGATTATATCTTCTTGTGCACTATCATTCTGAGGATCCTTTGGGCTTGAGACAGAAGGAAGGTTTGTCATTTCTTTAATCTTAGCATATTATTGCCAGTTCACCATGTCCTGTGGCATACTGTGACGGGATGAAGATGAAACATTACTTGTCGGAGTCCTATGACAAACCAGTGCTAAATTATTGAATCTCGGTTGACAGCAGTTAGTAGTGGAGTTGAGTCATCAATTTCAAAACCAAAGGGTGTTAAAAGAATGCATTCCTTGCCAGGGAAAACTGTGAAATAAATCATTATGTTGACTCTGTTGGCTTGTGTGACTTGTTGATTTGCTCTTTGTCTTTTTTTTTTTTTTTTCTGTTCTTAATCTGCGATTTCTTTAATTTGTCAGTATTTTAACATTCTCAGATGAGCATAAATAATTTTTATGTTGATAATGGCATGATTGCTTTCCAAGGTTCTTATGACTGAAATCTCTGGTTACCTTTTCTATGATCAAAAGTCATGATGGAAAGAGCTAAGTTAATACACCACAGGATTTATAGGTGCTAGGAAGAATCTAGGTTTGTGTCTCTTGAATGCTTTTGTTAACTTCACCAACATGAGCTAGGTAAGGTTTGCAGTGTCTGTTGGAGAATGACAAGCCATATCCATTTTGGACATGGGATTTATGTGGTAGATTTTAGAGTTGTTTTTCTTCTACTTTTGTCTGTGTAATACAGTATAATTTTGCTTTCTGGGAGCTTCACTAAATATTTACTGGTTTTGGAATGATATTTGGAAGAAATGATTACATTAAGTATGGAAAGGAAAGGCAAGGGAGTCATGGTTTTCTTTTCTTTTTGTTTCTTTCTATTTTTGTGTAAGTCATAAAAGAATTTAAGATATTCCCCTGGGCTAGGAAAGCGTTTTGCTTCTCTGAATGGGAGCAGTTGCTTGGAATCAGTGAAGGCTCTGTCACTGATACCAGCTGGAGCATTAGTCGACTTGTTGCAAGATCTGCCAACAAAACCTGCCCATGTTAAAATACAATTTATGTCTTCAAATATTTCAGGTCTAAGACATGTCAGAATGTATTTTTCAGTTCAGCCTGCTCTTTTTTTTTGCCACTGTTTGAGAATTACAGATTCACTTGCTGTTTTTTTTTTTTGCAAAATACTGTGGTTTGACTGTATTGTCCCTGTGGTATGATATATTAAACTAATTTCTGCAAAAGTCTAAGCATTTTATATTTTAAAGTAGTATTTTATCATGGTTATGAAACAAACTACACTGTAGATTAATAATTCACTTTTTCACATTTGAGATAATGCTACACTGTATCTCGTTTAAACACATCTACTGTTTATCTGGCAGTTCATTTTTTTTTTATAAGAGGAATAAAACTGTATTCACACTTACAATTTTAAACCTGTAAAATAAATTATATCATAATTTATAGATTTTATTATTAATTTTATTTTAGAAAGGGTTCAGGTAATTGTGGATTTTAAAATGGCAAAGCAAAGTTTTATTCAATTAGGTTTTTATTTTTTTGCTTTATTATTTTTCTGTTGTTCATGTAAAAGAGAGAACAGGAATAATTTTGCAACCCAGTGATATTTCATCAGTGTGTAAATTAATGTCTTATTTAACACTGAATTTATTTTAAGTTTCATATTTTAGACAATTATCTGGCTTATTATGGTGGTTACATATCATATATATGCTCATATTAACCACTAGACTAATCAAAATATTTAAGTTAATATTCACTGTTAGCAATTTAGTACAGAATATAACCTATTGAATGGTTAGCCCTTAATTTTTATCTACTTATATACTCGCATAGTAGAAATCATTAGAGACACAAGGAAATGAAGACAGAAGGAGAGAAAAGTGACGAGGTAAGCAGAATGCCAAGGGGTAAGTGGCTTTGGATTTTCCAATCCAAAATTTTAGTTTAATATAATTTTGGTTTTGGAAAGAACACAAAGCCTGTGGAGCCTAAGTGTCTGTGGTCTCTAGGGATGGACAGTATCAGGCAATGGTACTGCCAGCAGAGAATGGTGAAGTGCTCGAGACGGTAGGGAGAGAACTATTGGTGAAGTAAGAAGTACCTGGGTATTCAGAACTATTTTCATATCCACAAAAAAAGATTTTGAGAAGAATTTAGGTACCTCAGTTTATGTATAATAGTAATATAAAAAAATAATCCCAGAGCTCAGTCATGGAATCATAAAATAATTTAGGTGGGAAGGGATCTCTAGAGCTCTCTAGTCCAACCCTTTGCTCAGAGCAGGTCAGTTTGGAGCAGGTTGCTCCAAGCCTTGTCCATTTGAGTTGCATCTGCAAGACTGGAGGTTTGATAGACTCTCTGAGGCCCTCTCCCACTGTTTGATGACTCTCACAAGAGAAAATTTTTCCCATATATCTAGTAATAATAATAATAATAATAATTTATTATGTTCTGCAGCTGCATGTTATTATGTTCTCCATCTTCTCTGCCCCTGGCGTTAGGTAGTTTTAGACAGCAATGAGATTCTTTTTAAGGCTGAACAAACCCTCTTCTCTCAGCTTCCCCTCATACCTCATCGTATTCCAGCCCCTGGTTCCAGTGGCCGTCCACTGGCCTCGCTTCAGCAGATGTTTTACTGTCAGAAGCCCAAAACTGGGAGAAGTCCCACAGTGGTGGTCTCACCAGTGCTGAATGGATAGGAGGAATCACTTCCCTCAACCTACTGGCTTCAGTACTGCAGCTCAGTGTGTGGTTGGCCTTCATCACTGCTGGGGAACAGTCTGACTGTACTCACTTCTGTTGTTTGCCAGGACCCTGAAGTCCTTCTCTGCAAAGCTGCTTTCCATCTAGTCAGAGTGTGGCGTAACAGGGGTGGGAAAACAGCTGTGTTCTCACTTCCTCTGACTTGCACTCACTTGGCAATGTAAATGGTGGAGCATTTTCTGGTGGTTTAGATGTCTAACTACACAAAATATGAGTGTCAATCTGACAATTGTAAACTGTAATAGAGCAGCTGTTGGAAAATGGGGAATGCAGTCCTACAGTTTGAATGTCTCTGCCATCCAGTTTAGTCGCCTTGAATGGGAAAGATTTAAGATAGTCTTCTCCCAGGGGTGTTTCACATTGGTTGCTTAGGGCTTCCCATTCTGCACCTGTTCTACTTTTAGGTAACTTCTTTTTCTCCACCCACTTTATAATAACTTTATGTGCCCAAATTAAGGCTGTGGTTTCTGCTTCGGGAGCTGGTTTCTCAGCATCTGTTGCCATGTTCAGTGTCACAACCTTTAAGTATCTTTTGGATCTCACCACAAGTGACTGGATCACTCTGCATAATTTACTTGACATATTTAGCTTGTTTTTCTAGTTTAATGTTTGTGAAGAGAGTACATTTTAGATGAGCTATCTGAATAGCCTCAAAGAATGGCTTTGTCAAGTATTTTTAAAATCACAGGCTTAATTGTATGAAATTCATGCCCTGGATTCAGAATGTGTGCTGGTTTGCCAAGTTGTTCTTATTCCTTCTGTTATGGCTTATATTCCTTTTATTGCATTAAAGTACTTGCCCTGCTTGCAAGCTGAAGACCACAATTCTATGATTCTATTTCCTGTGAGATTTGATTGACTCTTTATAAGAGTAAATGATTCTTTCTCTCTTGTAAGACAGGTTAGTACTCAGTATTCCTCACAAAACTATGTCTTAACATCAACTTTTTTGTTTAATCATATAGTCTGGATATTTCATTCTTTATTCTTTTATGTTCTTTTACAATTATGACACTGTACAAGTGCATATGTAGAGCTATCAAAGGAAATGAAATATATGCAAAATCCAGTTCTTGCCATTGCTAGTGGAAAATAAGTCAGAACTGACTGACTGACAAATAAGCTGATTACTGTGCTTTTTAGATACTGACAAATGCTATTGAATCACCACTTAGGTGAATAAACTTTGACTTCCTTGGGTTTTTTTCTTAGCTTCTGTTTACAGTTATGGTGTGTCATAACATGTGTGTATATCTATAAGTTATAGCTACAAATGATAAAAGAAAATTGAGATTTTGTAGGCATCTTGTTAGACCCTTTTAATGGTGGGGATGCTAAAATGTTTTGCTATTGCATAATAAAATACTGACTTTCAGATTATTTTTCATGGGGAATTTTTTTGGGTGTTTATTTTTTTGTTTCGTTTTGGTTTTGTTTTTTTTTTTAATATAAGTAAGATGTATGAACAGATCCAAACAAGGAGTCATTTATTTTCCTTGTTTTATATTGCTAGGGAGAGCTGAAATATAAGGGGTCCTCCAAAATCCATTTGGAGTGGGAGGCAGAGGGATAAGCAGAAATATTCTTTCATATAAAGGGAAGGGGGAGGTTAAGAAGAGGGGTAGTGTTAATGTACGGTTTCTTAAAAACAGAAGAAAGAATGAAAAAATTCTATGGGAAGTTACTGCTTGTCCTGTCCTCTAAAAGGCAACCGAAACCAGATAAATAAAGCTCTGAGGACAAGTGGAGCCTCCCAGCGACAGATGCCAGGAGGAGTGGCATTTATCTGAACAGTCCCATTTTTGGACCTAGTAGTAGCCAACCCAGGCTTCTCAAAATGTAGGAATCCACTGCAAGGGAAGGTTGGAGGTGGATGGTGGGGTTAGCTTATGAAAGGAAGAAGGTGATGTTTAAAGTGCTTTCCAAGGAGGGATGCTCTCCAGCTGTGTCCTGTCTCTGTGTGGAGGTGGCAACTCTGTATACATCAGCCCTGTCCTCCCATATGTGCCATGGTTTTGGTGGAAATCAAAGCTAAGCATAAAGGCTCGAGTGCTTCAGGACTGACAGCAAATCATTTCTGTCCTGCAGTTTACACATTGTGTATGCATCTCAGAGGAAAAATAAATGGTCACCAATTAGAATATAGTCCATGTCAGCTACAGCATGTATTTGATCAATTTTTATGATCTATTTCCATCTTTGGTTGGAGATTAAATGTATCACTGTGGGCGGTCTGAAAAAATTGTTTTTAAAAGAACTTAATTTAGCAGATCAGAAAATCTACTGCAGGCAAAATACTAGCTGGCAAACAGGCAAAGTATCTTACCTTATCTTGGAGACTGAGTACATTCAGAAGAGTTTGCTCCATGAAAAAATCAGCTTGTATTTTATGCTGTAGCTTTTCTTAAAAATAATGTTAGTAAACTGTGCTGCTGTTTAATAAGGCTGCCTATTAGTTTTTTAGGAACAACAGAATTTTTGAAGGTAGTATGTTATGTTGTGACAGCTCTTACCAGTACTTGGCTTTAGTTGAAATGGATCTTTGGAACAGGAATGTTAAAAACGGTTACCACAAGAGGATGTTTTGATGAACAGATATCCTAGGTAACAAAGACTGGTTATGATAGTAAAGCTGCTTGTTATACAATATTAATGAAAATTATGTTTAATTTGTAGATCTCTTCCTCGTTCCTTTTAGCCTGGCTTTAGATGTACATTGCATGCAATTACCGTGTGCAAAAATCTTGGTTTTAGTACTAGCCTAGCTTTGCATCCTGTGTATTTAGTAGCACCTTCTGCCAAAAATGAGTTGTTGTGATTGCAAAATCAGTTCCAGAAAGGTCCAATGAAAAAACCTCTTTCAAAAAGTTGATGTAAAAATTGTATAGTTTTCTAAAATGCTTTTAACATGAGATACTAAAATAAAGTGATAAAATATTTTACAGTTGCTAGAGGTGTTTTCCAAAATGCCTGAAAGTACAAGAAACAGTAAATGAGTCTGCTTCAAATGCTTGAGCTGTTTTATACCATGTTATGTTCCTTCGCACACAATGAAATGTACAGTGCAGACATTCCTTAGAATCCGATTGATTATAATTCTTTTAAGTAAGAAATTTTTGAGAGTATGATCAGAGTGTATACTTAGCTATATGGGTGATGAGGCTGAATGAGAGGCTGCAAAATCATCCCAGCTTCTAGGTGTGTATAAATGCCATTTATTACCCTACTTAAGCATTAAGCTGCAAAATCATCCCAGCTTCTAGGTGTGTATAAATGCCATTTATTACCCTACTTAAGCATTTCTGGGAATAGAAGATCTGTCTCCATTTTCAAAGTTTTAAGCTGTTTTGTCTGGTCAGTCTTAATGGAAAGTTCAAGGAATTCAGATCCGTAAAAAAGGTAGATTTTTAAAGAAAGCTTAGGATTTTAAAAATTACTGGTTTTAGTGTGGGGAAGGATAATTTTTAGATTTTGACCTAGGACTTGTATTTTTAGGCACCAAAATTTGTAGGCTTGTCGTAAGCCAAAGGAAACTTAACAAGTCTCTCAACCACTTGTCAAACTTTGCTCCTAAACTGTTTGTGTTTACAGGTACCAAGAGGAGCAATGTGTGTCGCTGTGCTTCACATCCCTTGAAGTGCTTTTGTCTCAGTTCTGGAAATAAAAAGCTGTAGGATTGCAGGCAGGACATATTTGGCAAAGCTTTTTGGTTTATGAAATCATTCTCCCTCCCGGGCAGTTCGGGGGGAAGTAGCACCAGCACGCTGTGGGGCACAGTGCTTACGGGCATTTGTGTGGTGTTTTACTGAACGTGCTCCAAGTGATCTCTTCACGTGGTAGCGAGATGGTCATCTGTAAATATGCTGTTAAAAAATTGGGAAAGGGGCCCAATGATCACCCATTGCACCAGAAATGATAATTCATTACTAAGGGATGATTTTCAAGAAAGATCGTAGAAATTATTAAGCAGTCTTTTCAGTGAATGCTTGTGTTATATATTAGATCTGAAAAGAAGAGGAGAAAAATACAACTTCCTGAAAGTATGATAGGTAATACAGTGTCTGTGAGCTTTTTTTCCCCCTTTTATATATAGTGACACAATTTAAGATTAGCTGTCAGATCACATTAGATTCTCTGAAATATTCTGTAGTTTAGATGAAAACAAGTCTTCTCACAGCAGGAAGAAAGTGAGAAGAGCATTTATGCCAGTCAAGCTTATAGACATTGTACTTTCTCTCACGCATTTTCTTCCCCTCTCTCTCGCACTCCTCCCCCCTTTTCTCTCCCCCTTGCTGGTAACAATTACATCAATAATAGGGAAGCTGTGGAGTTAAGTTTCATGCACCACAGTGGAGTTGTTTTGTTGCAAATAGGCCTCAGTTGCTTTAGTTTCTCATTTGTGACAATCTTTAGTAACAAACATGATAAATCAAATCAAAGCAGGAGCGCGTGTGTAAAAGCAAGATAAAAAAATAGACTTCCTTCTTAAATAATGGCCTTTGGAATTATTATTTTATAACTTGAAGGACAGTTATGAAGTTTACAGTGACAATCATTTTGTAACTGTAGCTGAAAAGAAATCTGAAATGCTTCAGGATTAGCTGTGCTGGGACACTTCTAATGAAGCAGAGCCAGCTGGACAGACTCCCTCTGTAGCTCCTCACGTGCGTTTTCTTTGAAGCCAAGCGGTGTCCTCAGGGTTACCCCCTCAAAGTATGAATTTGCAACGTGGCATTTGTGATGCTGGGGGGAATGTTCATTCGCATCTCTCTGCTTGCCTGAGAGATTTGTACTTTCCCTAAAAACATTTGCCTTAACAGCACTGTGACAAACAGTTTCTGTCACTTCAGACAGAAACTAGGAACTAAATTGTGGTTCCAGCAAACAGATCAGTTGGGCCACAGGGAGAGATACAGTCCTGACAGAGACTCTGGGAACATGAGGAAAATACCTGCTACGTGGCACAATCAGATCCTTTACAAATTGTGTAAATCTCGCTTTGTAGAATATTTTTTTATACGCCTATGGGATTATCATTTCTGAAAAAGATGGTTTTAACAATATGTAGAAAAACAGTAAACTTCACCATAGGCAGGAAAATAACCGTCTAACTGTTGGCACAATTCTAAGAAGCTTCCAAGGGTTTCCTTTTCCAGCTTCACACATTTAAAGCTAAGCTTTCATTTTTCCAAGTCGTGTTTGTGTAATGTTTCATTTCTACCCAGGAGACTATAATGGGCTAAGGCATATTGTTCCACGCTTTTGGAGAATACAAATGTTAGCTCTTATGTATACAGGCCAGCAGTGCTTATTTAATGCTGAAAGGGTGGCTGACTATTAGAAGTTTCAGATAGAGAATAGGTGTAGAAATTCCAGTCATCAATGAAAATAAACTTTTAAAGCCCTTAGTGGGTGGTATTTGCTAATTAGGTTAAAGAAAAAGACCAAGAATGACATAGTAAATAGGTTCCGTCACTTTATATTGCCAATCAGTGTTAAAGTCTGTGTCAGCAACATTATGGATCTTCTCATCAAATGAGTTTTTCTGTTGAGCGTGGAAGGAAATGTTTATGTATGTTGCCAGTGGTGTTCAAACTTCTGTTTTTTTGGCCTGCAAGATTCTCCTCTGCATCTGGGGAGGTTTCAGTGAAGATAGGATTGTACTGGGGACTGACTGGCCCAATGCTCAGACCTGTTTTCCAGTAAAAGCCTTTGCAAGGCTCTGGAGATGGAGGAATCGCTTTTCCTTAAATCTTTGGCCCCATTAAAATCCAGAAGGTAAGTATTTTACTTTCTCCCTGACAAAAATAACATCTTTCAATGTTATTTCATGCTTATGTGGTTTAAAAGCAGGAACAATTGGGTGGATAGCACTGAGGCAAAGATGGATGAGAGGAAGCGAACGTTATATTAAGACTGAGTACTCTAGATTTAACCCAGTGAATTGTTTGTTTAGTTCTTTTTCTGGATATGTTCTGTATTAAAAATGATTATAAATTTACATTTACCTTTATTTGGCTTCATTGCGTATACTTGAACTGAGAGCTCGTAAGTGAAATTTTCCTGTAAGTAATATAATTTTGTAACTTCCGTATTATGGGCTGATACACAGCTTTACTTGCACAGTGGTATCAAATTTATTTTTACTGTAAGAGTTCCAGTTAAATACCTAAGTATTACTGCCTACCTAACTCTCATCACTTGCTATGACAGACAATACTCTTCATAGCCAACTTAGAGCAGTTCAGAATAAGCAGTTCAGAAAGCTTGGGTGTAACATGATTGCATTATTATGCTTTGGTTACTTGGCAGTTTAAAACTATTTTCTTCCAATTTGAAATTAAAGCCTTTATTGGAAGATGTAGAACTAAGGGTAAGCTGGGTATCCTAGAAATATTTTGCTTCTGTTTCAAGCTTTTAATGGTTTCTCTTGACCTTCTTAAAAATAAAATGCAATTTTAGTAAGAAGTATTACTTCCAACTGAAAATTGCAAATTTTTTTGAAATGATAAGGACAAGCTATTTCTATTTTTTTTTGCAAAGGATTTTCAATAAAATTGGCTCAGAGCTGTCATTCTTTTTCCATTTGATTGAATCCATTTTGCATTCAAGTCAAGTTAGAGCACGTTTTTTTCCCTTTAATTTTTTCTTCTTAATGAAGAATGAGGAGGTAAATTGAGTAAACAAAAAAAATGCTTTCATTGCAGTAGCTTTAGAGTTATAAACCTGCAGTAAGGAGCCAAATTCTTGGCTTCTCTGCACATTTAAAATGCCTAGATTGCATATTCAAGGTTGGAACAGGTATGTGTGTAGGCATATCCTCCTGTGTAGGCTTAGTTGGTTAGATTCTTTCTTTCTGGACGTTGAACTGATTGCAGGACTTTTTACTTGAGAGCCTATTTCCAGAGCAATCCCCTTTATCTTGCATTAACCTGTTCAGTTATTCACTGCTACCTGCAATAGCAATGAAAGAAATCATCCCATGCTCCTGGTCTGTTGTTAGAGCTGCACCAGCTCCACTGGCTATTGCATCTTCTCTTTTGTTCAAGGAAGCTGTGAATAGCTTTTATAGAAAAGGAGAAGTTTTAAATTTTGCACGTGTTTCATTTACTGGACTGTCCTTTTACTTGTGAATCTGGGAAGTGATTACACAGCAATTTGGGGACTGACCTTTCAGGATCAATCCCGTGACGTATTTATGGAGAAGTCCAAGTTGATTGTCTCTTGGATTTTCTACTTTTTTAGACACATTCCCTCTTCTTGATGCGGCAGGTGGCAATTTCTCCCAAGTAGCATTTAGTAGGCCTGCTAGCTTTAATTACCTCTGACTTGCATCTTACAGGAACAAAAATGAATATTGGTCTTCTCTTTTTCCATTGCCATTGTTAAGAGGAAGGAAAATAGATAACATTCATAAGAACCAAGATGCAGTCACGGTAGTTTTGAGGACTATGAGTCCTGTGAGATCAGCTCTATAAAGATGATAAGCCACGAACAGTTACTTTGGACTGTAAGGGGCATCTGGATAAAATCTGATAGAAAATCAAAGTGAGATGATTTCAAATTTTTAGTTCATTCTAAACTTGTAAATCTCCTTATTTTTTCCTCTTCTCTCTTTGGAGTGAAGCAGGGAGGGGCCATCTGTCATTCTGATTGGCCAATCCAGCCAAACCCATGACACTACATTAGAGTTCAGGTGAGCTTCTCCTTACTTTATACAATGCCAGAAAGCTTCTTTAGCAATCATTGTTCACTGCGAAATGCTTCTTCCCCACTGATATCATGTAGCTTCTGAAGACTTACATTTTCATTTTTAATATTGCCATGTCTGGCTATGTCAAGTGGTTAATATTAGCAAAATAATATTAAACCTTTAATTGACATATTTTTCAAAGCAAACGTAAATGTTTGCTTTTGTCTTTATTTACAAAGACTGTGTTAATTTACTTCATGCCACATCAGTTTCTAAAAGTCACTATCTCTCTCCCTGTATTTTTTTTGACATTGTTTAGATGCATTCCTGGCCCAGCTTATCAGGAATTATGTCCTTTTAGCTGTCCCAGTCAATTCAGCTCCCTGAAATGTATACTAGCCTTTTTATTGGTGTTTTACAAGACCTCAATTTAAGTGCATTTACACGTCCACAGAGCTCTATATCACTGTAACTTGGGATGGTCTAACAGTGCTAAATGAAGAACTGCCATGTCTCACTGGAGATACAAATACCATTTTTTGATCAAGTATCATCTCCTGTAGTTGTATGGTTTGTTAGTAACTTCTTGACTCAACAAAATTAAAAAAATTATTCTTCGCCTGTTTCTGGATGACTCAATATTTACACTTTATTATAAAGTCTTTGCGCTGCTTGAACACTATATCCTATATTAACCTATAAAGTGAACAACTCTACATGACACAAACATCTAAATTGGATTAATGTGTGAAGCCTATTAATAGCTCTGGACTGAAACCAGACCCAGTGGTAATCAATTGCTTTGGGAGAATATTAAGTTTGTGACTGACTCTAAATCACATCATGTGGTGTTTCAACTGCTGGAGCAAATGAAATGTTGAATGTAACATTCTTTACAGCAATGAAAGTGTGAGGCTTCATTTGATGCATTCAGCATGCTGTGACAACATATCAGAAAGCCTTAGTAAGGAGACAGTTTTCTTTTCAAGGTTTTTTATATTCTTTTCCTGTATTTTAGCTCTATTAATACTTGTCACTCTTAGTTTCTTACTCCTAACTTCTCTCTCTCAAATAATAAATTGATATCATTTTCTCAGACTGACTCATTTGCAAGATCTTGTAGGGTTTATAAGCAGCTGTTATAGACTCCAACAGAACATGGATTTGACAGGTTCGTTACCTATGAAATTTAGTATTTTGTGGAAGAAGCACATTGATTTTTTTATTTCTACTTAGTACTTGAAAGGCCAGAGTGGTAATAAATAAGCTTACAGAAGTTCATGTGTATAAGGAGGTAATTGTTGAAATGAATTTTGTGGAATTAACAAACTAGTTGTACTGAATCTTTGTCTCTCATACCAGAACTTTGCTTCCTCTTATTTCACTCTTCCATTTGACGTGGAAGATTTCACAGTTTTGCTCATAAAGACTGCAGCTGCCAAAATGCACTTTCCAAAAGTATACCTTATCTACCCCTAAATTTTGTTTGGTCAAAAGTCCAGAAATCCTGACCATGTTCCCTTCTTCACCCAAACACCTCTACGACCCACAAATGCAATTTTCTGTAGGAAAAACAGGAGTATGTGCATCTAGTCAAGATGGATTGATGTACAAGATGGGAAACAGAACAAAAAGTCTACTTGTTGCGGTTTTTTTTCCTCCCCTCTCTTAGTAGTCTTTCCTGTTGAAACCAGTGCGAGTAGTTCAGAGTTTTGTGTAATAAAGCAAAATGAGCGTTAAAGTCATTACTGGTAATCATGAAGCACTGCTGTGTGTGTTTATCTTAAATTCTCTAAGTTTTCTAATGAGCAGAAGGAGCGCCGTTCTTGAGAGATTGTTTACCTAATAAAGATTAATGGCTTGATTCTATTCAGCGAGGAGTACGATGTGTTGCCCGCTTCTGCAATCAACCACAGCACAATTTTATTCCTGTCAGGCAGCTGGTTTGCATGTATATGATGTAACCTGTTTGTGGATGAGAATTCAGGAGCAACCCCATTTTGCAGCTCATGGGAAAACGACTTCAGTAATCCCCGCCTCAAATGAAGAGGTTTTAAAGTAGACCTCTTTGATTGTTATATCTTAAGTTTTTATTCCAGTTCAACAATATGTTGTTCTTTTGCTTTCTCTTGCCTGTTGAAAATAAAAGGAAAATTCAGGGGAATGTAAGAGATGTTAATGTAATGATTATCAGACACTGTGAAAATAAGAATATTTGTAATACAGTGTTTTGTTAAATTGCTACAATAACACAACTCAAAAGTTTTCTTAATTTTTCCCCGTAAATCTTGCTGTAAGACAAAGTGTGAGATAAAGATCAGCACCTTCTGTACTTATCTGGTTATTTCTTCTTATAAGTCTTCAATTTGTCAGTAAGCAGTGTCAAGTTCTGCCATTTTCTTGTATACGAGCAGATTAAATGTCAGGTGACAGGTGACTTGACAAGAAAGTTTCTCAAGCTATTTGCTCTCTCTGTGGACAAGGATCCCTGCCTAAGCTATTGCTAACTCAGCTTGTCCTGTCTTCATGTGTAAATTCCAGTTCTAAGACATGATGATGGCCAAGCTGGTGACTATTATGCGATTCACTGAAGTCAACCAGGATTCATAGGAGAGTTACTAGGAAGCTAGCTTGGTCTTCAGGTCTTCACTAGCTCTCCGAAGATCTCTAGTTTTGAATGAAAAATAGGAAGATTTTCAGGGATGTTCATTTGGCACTTAATCCTTGGCAGGAATTGTGATTGAGGGAGACATTCTCTGTCCATTCACTCTAATTATGAATTTTCGAACTTCTCAAATATTTTTGCTCCTAAGCTTAGCGTGACCTCTTCACTTAGACATCTTCAAAAGAGCTAAAGATTGATAAATAGTATAGTGCATGCCCCAAAAATGAAGTGCAAAAGGAAGACAGGGAGAAGTGTTGCTGTACTTTTAATGTAATTTGTATTTGATAAGAAAATGCATTAAATTAAAGTTTGCTGCCTGTTTTATGCAATAGGTTTGTAATAAGCTATGAAGCTTAAAAAAATAATCATATAATGTCTGTTGTAGACATCTTTCAGGAAGTTTCACAAATTTGTATAGGAATTTATCTGTCAGCTTTTATATTTGGATGAAAAATGCATTTGATAAATTAGGAGACAGAATTTTTTAAAGCAAGATGATGATTGTAATTGCTAAGGAAAAAAAAAGCACAAAAAAGGGAAAGAGGATCAGAACAGGTTGAAAAGGCACTGAAAAATACAGGACAAAACTGGAAGAAAGTAGCAAAAAGTATGTGAAAGTAATTTTAACATTCCCTAGAGACATTTCTCTGTCATTTGAAGACTAAAATTCCTGAAAAAAAAAAAAAAGAAGTCTGAAAGAAAGGTACACTCTGTAGGATGGCAATAGAAGGCACATATCACAGTAGATGTCTCTCTCACAAAGAGACTTACTCAAAAACCAGCTGAAGCGTGCACTGGAATCTGTGCTGTTATGGTACCCAGGCTGGTGGCTTGAAAGTTTTCTGTGTAAATCCTGCATTAGGTCTGTATTAACATTGTGTCTCAGAGTTCAAACATACCTTCAGGCAGTGATGCTGTGAACTCTTGCCTCTGTTTAATAAGGCACATATTAACAATTCCATTTAATTACACTGATCTTTATGTAGGTTTAATAAAAGTCTATGTATACGGTTACAGTTTGAAATAAAAAGAAAGTCTATGAAAGTTATGACTAAAGACTTAAATAGAGATTTATAGAAATATTTCTTAAATATAAATTTATAAAATAGCCGTCAGGTGAATCCTTCATTCAGTAGAGATAATGGCAAAGTCTTACTGTATTCAGTTGAGCCAGGTTTCTAAAAGCTTTTGAGTGAAATTCTTGGCTTGTATTCAAATAAATGGATTTTTACATACTTATTTTTGAGTTTATGTACCTATATAATATACATTTAATAAGTGAACTATATATGCAAAGTGGGTATGAATTTTCCCTATAGTATGCTGTTAGTGATGCTACAGAAATGTATTTCCTTTCCGTGAATCTTTCTCATGGATTTCCTCCCTGTTCCTGGAACAAAAGCCTAATTCCAGGCCATCAGCCAGGAATAGTCTCAGGAGAATTATTCCCACAGAAGGACTGGTGCTGCTTAATCCACCAGACACAAACCACTGTCAGAAAATCCCTTCACCTGTTTTTTTATTGAAGGACAAAGGAAGGATGAAGTTAGCAACCCCTCGTTTTCCTAAGGCTTCAGTAATTGTTATTATTGTTCATTTATTATTCCAGAAGATACTATAATCTCCTTGAAGCAAGGATTGTCTTCATGTGTGCTGTGATCAGCCACAGCAATCTGTTACTTGACACACTGTCAGCAGTAGCATGGCTTTATTAATTAAGTAATCTTTTCAATGCAGTATTTGTACTATTCAGTGTGATTATACATGTGTACTTTACTGTACAAATTTATTAAGAAGCAAATTTGAGGGAGAAAAAAGAAACACATTTTATATTCTATGAAGTTTGAATCTAGAAGAAATTTAAACAACATCAGTGAGAGAATATTTTATTAAAAATGTGCAAGTAGTATCTCCTGGAGAGGACTAGTTGGCAAATGTGTGTACACGTGGTGATTTGGGATCCCCCACAACCTTTGCCATGTTTTCAGTTTTCTACTGTTAAATTTAGATTTAAAGAATATGCAGTTTGCTAAAAATATGGCAATATTTATCTTTGTCTACTAGTAGACATAGAAAAACTTTATTTCATAGAGGAATTATTTATTACATTTATGTGAAGGGCAGAAGCCCAATTAAATTAGTTGGAAGGTCTTTTCACTGTTCGTTCATCAGTACTAGATAGAATCATATAGAATGGTTTGGGTTGGAAGGGACCTTAAAGATCATCTAGTTCCAACCCCCCTGCCATGGGCAGGGACACCTCC